>OZ038501.1:18001273-18123773 GCA_964036315.1 Acanthosepion esculentum | reverse complement strand
ATAACAGAAACTGTACAGAGTCTGTTATGAAATCTCCAAACTGTTTGTCTCTTCATGTTTTTATTGTCGTCGAGTTTAACTTCTCCAGAATAATACAAAAGCCTAAAGACACTACATGTGCTTAAAACATGACCCTCTCCAGGTAAGACATGTTTTTAATTCAGAGTTTTCTTTCTCAGTCTGGTCTGCTATTTAACCCCTAGCCGGAGGAGACGAATTCATACCTTTTCCGATGGCAGAAGCGTGGAGTGAGCGAAACATAATCGACCAGACTTTGAACTCGGCTCGCCGATTTCATTTCGGGCGCCGATATCCGCGCATAACGCATAGCAGTTATCCACTCCATTTCTATGTGATTCGGGGTTAAATAGCAAGGTAGACTGCGGTCTCTAGTCTTGAGACGGCATCCTCGGAGAAGAAGAATTGATTTTAAACCCCATGCCAACACGACAGGCCGTTGTGGAAGGCTACAGCTCATTATACTCCATTATTTATTAATATTTGATGGGGAAACCATCGGAGACGCAGTTTCGATCCCTGCCGGAGAACACGTTTACTTTATTAAGATTTCTCGAAGACATAGGCCGATGGACGTAATAGACACCGTTTAATAAATAAAAATGGCGCGCCTTTTTCAAATACGAAGTGTCCACTATAATCGTCGTCGCGGGTATCCCTTGAGGTCGAGGATGATGGTCTCGTTTTGTTTGCCTCAGTTCAGTTGGGTTTATGGACTCTGAGATGGCTAATGCGACCGATCTTTGCTTGAAAGGTCCTTCGACATTGAGGACAGGTTGTCTCGAATGGCGTATAAGGCCTTGGTTGTTGTTTTTCTTTTCGGTGTATTCGTTTTTCCTCTAGCTCGGCTGATCGTTTGGATTTGAAGATTTTTGTTCCGTCTCTGACAATGGATCTTCAGAGATTCCTGTCAATTGCAGTGGATTCCCAGCTTTCGATGTAGATGTTAATTTCTTTATGTTTTGTTTTAGAACGTCCTTGAATCTATTCCTTTGACCATTTCTTTCTTCGAGTTGGGAGTAAAGATTTGCTTTGGTAATCGGGTGTCATCCATTCGCATCAAATGTCTACCCTTCGATGTTGATTTTGTATGACGATGGCTTCAATGCTAATCATTTTAGCTTGTGACACAGACGTTAGGTATTCTGTCTTCCCAACCAAGGGTCAAGATACTTTAAAGACATCACTGGTGAAATGTTACAACTAGTCGTCGAGAAGTTCCAGGTCTTTGAGGTATACAGGAGAGTTGGACCCTCAAAATTAAATATATAAAATTGGTTGTCTGTTCGTGTCTGTTCAAATATTACGTAAAATTGAAATTAAATAAAAGAAGTTTTATCTATATTTATCCGCACACTTACAGTGACGGAATATGGCACAAGGGCACTATTTGCATTATTCGGACTATTGTCCTCGTCTTTGGCGCCATATTTATTACAACGTTTCGGCAGTTGTACGCTCCGGCCTTCTTCAGGTGGTTGGAATGTCGAACTGAACCCTTTATTTCGCTCACTGGGGTAGACTGTTCTAGTTCCACATGCCATGTTTAATGGATGTCAGTTATCAGTTATCTCCTGTGAATTCCCCTCTCCAAGTTCTCCACTGCCTTAACCGGGTATTGAACTCACACTCCTTGGGTCTCCTCACTGGATCTAACTAACGCCTTTATCCACTGTGTCATGCGTCCTTCATATACAGATGTCCCCAAGGAAATATAGACAGATATGGCATAAAGGCGTGTTTAAAGTGGGAGGCCCACGCGCACATGAAACTAACGGTAAGAATTATTCATTTCCTTCGCCATTTCCCTATTGGGGCTTCTCAAACGTCAGAAATTAATCCTGACCATCTCTTTATTAGTTGGAGAAATTTTGTTCAGTGGTAGCTGAGGAATAATAATAACAAAAAGGCTTCTAGATTTTGTTTATTATGTTCGTGTAAATTCAATACATATATTATTATAGGTACTACCCACAAACTCTCCAGCTGGGGGAGCCTGATTGAGGGCCCCGGGCGGTGCTTTGTGACTCTGGCTATCTTATTAACATTTTTTTTTCCGATATTTATATACGTTATAAATTAAGCACAACAGGCTATTGCAAGGATGAAACATTTTCGCGGATTTTGATGTCATTCTACGGTAATTTTTCCGTTCAAATACATAAATTTGTTTTGCTCATGTTAAGTCTCGAAAAAAAAATCACTATATAAAATTCATTATTTTCTTTATCTATGATGTTGAATGTGTTAAATTATTCAACTTTGTACTAGAAAAATCTCAAATTGATGTTAGAAATTACCGCCAAAAATTGTCGATTTATTTAAGATGGAATGATCTATTATGACATGTCTCTAAATTGTATATAGATACATTGTATTTATTTAAAATTTTTCTAATTGTTCATCTATATAGCATATGATCCACTATTGAACATAATTAGGTTATTACAATAAAATTTGTATTACAATTTATTAGAGAAAGAAATATTGGTTTTTTAACTGTAAGATAAATGAAATGCTGTTTTGCCGTTTTGGTGTAGTTTATGAACTTACTGAATATATATATATATATATATATATATATATATATATATATATATATATATATATATATATATATATATATGCACACACAGGGTCTCATGGGCCCTCGAATCTATTCTCTATTCTACTACATAACACGCGAACGTTATCAACGCCACCTAAGTGGTTTGGACGTTATGCAGTAAGGGAGACAACTTTTAAAGTTTAATCAATTTAAGGTTGTGTCCCTTCGTTCTTTTTTTTTTTTTAATGATTTGCTCATTGTTTTTATATACTAATAACATGCCTGTGCGCACAAAAGTGCGTTCTTTTTTTAATAATTTTACCCGAAGCAAGGCAATAGAGCCAATAGGACGCAAGGAGGTTACTAAGTGTCAGAGAATCTGAGAAAAAAGCTACTATTAAGTAAAAAGGACAATAAAGGAACAAGAATTAAGAAGACAGAACATAACAATTGATTGACACTGCATTTAAATTTTTGAACATCAAAGTTGACTGGTAAGCAAGAAGCCAGAAAAAAAAAAGAGTTCTACAAGTGAGAAGTGCAATAGAAGAAACTGTTAGCATAGAACTTACGGTTACATCTAGCCATTTCAACTGTAAAATGAGGAGTTCTTGCCACCAGTCTAGTACTGTGGTTAAATTCATATAATCTAGGTACCATAGCAGATAGTTCATCAGAACAATTACTAAGAAAGTATTTATATATATGGAAGCTATGTTACGAAGTGGGGAAAGGGATTGAAGCTGAGATGCCAGGCTAGGACCAATAAAATTGCAGATTCTTCTTTAGACTTTATCAAGAATCTATAAGAGCACTAGACCAGGTGTGGCAGCAATATATAAAGCAAGGATTAATGGTAGACTTGTAAATATGTGAGAAAAATTGTTTCACCTAACATAGTGAACTAACTTTAACAATTGATTCAATATACTTTTTCTACTTCATGTCAGCTGAAAAAGCCTGGAGGTTACCATCAGCTGATGAAAGCAATTTCATTTTTGAGGCATTAAAATTAACAAGCCACTCCTTGCCCCATTTTACAACAGATCGTATGTCATTTTTTATATCAGCTGCCAATTTGACGTTATTGAACTGATCAGACTTACTATTAAGACAGGAGTAAACAGTTCTGTGATCAGCATAGATACCAAGTTGAGAGCTGATGCCATCAGGCATGTCATGTATGAAAATTAGAAACAATGTAGATCCAAGTGGGGAGCATCTGCCTTTATGCAAAAAGATCTAGAAGAGTGGCCATTCAAGACAACATTCATTTCATGATTTGAGGAGAAAAACTTGTGAAGAAGACCAGTATGCCAAAGCCTGTCAAATGCCTTCAAGATATCAAAAGTAACAGCCCAAGCTTATCATTCTGATCTAAAGCTTGATAAATACTTTCAGCAATAATTATAAACACACTAGCAGTTGACCTAGAAAAGATAAAGCCATACTGCTTATCTGACAGAAAACCTTGTGATGTGAGAGGCTTAACCAATTCAGAGTTAATTAGCGCATTGAGTACTTTGCCATAAAGAGGTAGAAAGACTGGAACAACAGAAGAGGATTTCTAATAAGCAGAAAAGCAAGATGCAACAAGTCATTTATTGTAGCATTTAAAGAGAACAGGAGACATTTCAGGAGCATTTTCTTAAGGACTATTGCAAGGAAAACCATCAAATACACATGCTTTGTGATGATCCATTTTTAGAAATGACATCAGAAACCATGAACAGAGTTATATGCATATCACTCAATAGAGACTCAGTTCTAACTGAAAAGTCAGGTACACCAGATGAGTTAAGAGTAGAATTTAAAGAGAATTTACAAGCAAAACATTCTGCTTTATCAGCAGAAGATGTTAACACCTCAAATTGAGTGAAGAGAGGAGGGATAGAAAACTTACTCTTATTTAAGACATTATTACAAAGCCACTAGCAGTCACATGAACCAAACTAGTTAGAGGCTATAAGGTGACTTGTTCTATTAGCAAAGACTTACCCTCTTTGAGGACAAAAATAAGTGTCTGTTGTGGTGTGATATATTTGAACAACTATATGCGAGGTTAAGTTATAAAATAAAGTTTATTAACTATTTAAAATTAAATAGTTAATAAAGTTTATTTTATAACTTAATCTCATATTCAGATGTAGATTTTTTTATTTTATTTTTTACAATGATCTTCACTCTGTACAAGGCACAAAAGCCACTCTAGGTACAGGGTTACAGAGTAAGAATCACAACCCCATCCAAAGGGGTCACCAGAAGTGGAAGAAAAGGAAACGACTTTAGAAGGAACCAGAAACCCAATCCTAAACAATGGATCTTCAGGCCATGAAGTTTGTGTAGAAGGTTCCTTCTAAAGTATTTTCCTTTATATATATATATATAACAATACGCTAGATTTAGTTGTGTAACTCTACCGAGTGAAGATAGCTCTGGCTGACACCTAATCAGTTGAGTTTCAATCCTGGCTTGAGGCATTCGGATGTCTAGTCGAACTGAGGAGCTGTGATACAGCGAAACAGTACTGTCTGTGAATGACATAATATATATATATATATATATATATATATATATATATAAAGAAGTTAATGTTCAGATTGAATTAGACCAAGAAACAGTAGTATTAAAAAAGTGACAACAAATGTTACAGATGTTGCTATGATTATTGTATTGTCAGCAAGAGAAATTAGCTATAATAACATTTCCAGACCAAAAAAAAACTTTTAAACCAGAGATCAGAAATTATGTCCTCATGTATTCATACTTAAAAGTTCCTTTTGACTTCATTTGAAGTGGGATGAAAAGAATGTATATATATATTTCATATAACTCCCCACCAATACATTTCCAATACACTTGATTTTCTCCTCCTTCTCCACTTCTGCAGCTTCTACTACACTTCACATCATGCGCTTATTCATTTATTTATTTTTTTTAAGAATATAGCATTCATAAATTTTATTTTTGAAAAAATAAAGCGTTAGGAAATCAACTGACCGAAATCGCCTGAAGATACTGAAAGGTTGAAACCAAGGTAACAGAATCGGCTGATTTCCTAATTTTATATACTATGGGAGAATATGATATTTAGATGGAAGAATATGATATATAAATTTCTATATATCAGAACTATGCTAGATAATTGAAAGACCAAGAGGAAAAATTCTATGTAACACATTTTGTCCCAAAATCAAATATTTAGGTTTTCAATTATTGTAATATTGTCAGAGAATTAACAGTTATCAGTACAGAACATTAGTTTGTTTCATGGTTAATAAACATGTATAAAAATTCCCAGTGGAATGTTTATTTGAACTAGTACACTTTTTTTTTTTAAGCTTTTCACCCCAAGCAAGGCTGGAAGCCACTAGCACGCAAGGGGTTACAGAAGATTTGGAGTGAGAGCAGGTAGCAGTGTTAGAGGAAATGATGTGGAGAAGGATAGTGGATAGATCAAGGCAAGGGATTACAGAAGATTTGGGGTGAGAGCAGATAGGAGTGATAGAGGAAAGGATGCGGAGAAGGATAGTGGATAGATCAAGGCAACTGGAGATGTCGATTGACGTTACATTTGAATAGTTGTCAGGGAAACAGGAATAAGGAAGGGAGTTCCACAGATGAGAGGTGCGAGATATGAAGCTATTGGAGTAGAAGTGACGTCTACATTTAACAGTTTCAACAGTGAAAGGGTGGGAGCGGGATGCCAGCCTCGTAGGACGCTTGAATTCATGAAGCCTGGAAACCATCGAAAGCACCTCATTGGAGCAATTACCGTGAAAGTATTTGTAAAAAAGACAAAGCTAGGTGTGTCTGTGAGAGAGCGACTGCAGACGAGATGACAGATCAGGGCCAATTATATTGTAAATTGAAAAATTTCCTCCAGCATGATGATTATAAAAATTTGGGTTTGTTTTGTAATTTCTGGACTTGATGCAGTGAGTGCAAAATAATAACTCTCTTTACTCACTTCCTTCAAATTCAGAGGACTGAGGAAAAAAACAGAAAGGAATTCATGAGCCTATGTGAAATTATTTTTGGACCAATGACATAAATGTTTGAAAATATTTTTTTTTCATGTAATTTTGCCACTAGTAAATTGATATTGGTAGCAGTCTGATTTTGTAATATTGTTTAGCTGTCTGTAGTCACCTTGAACGTGCCATCTGATTTTGGCACCATATGGTGAGCTGAACTTTACTCTGAGTTGGAAAGTGAAATTATGCCAGCTTGTTAAACCTTTTTAAATTCTTCCTTGGCTATATCAAACTTCTCCTTCAACAGCTTTCACACTTTCATAAAAACAAGAGGATTGCTCCTTTTTTCAATATTTTTTGCATTACGATCCCAATGGAGGGAATACCAGTTTAGGGTTGCTTTCCATAATTTTTGTAAGGTTTCCTTTGCATTTTCATCGTCATGGACTGAAATGTGTAAAGCACAAGTTGACAACTTGGTGTCACTTTGCCTATTGGTAATTGTGTCAATAAACTTGTTACTTTTACAATTCACTGTTAGTCCACATTGACTTCGGAAGTCAAATCCCAAAAGTGGTTGCGTAGTGTTAGCCCCAATGAATGTCCACATAAAGTTTCTCCTAATGTTTTTTATTGCCAAGGGTTGTACAGTCTGTCTATTTTTACATTGTTATCAGAAGCAAGTGCAATATTTGTAGGATATAGGACTGTGTTTTGTCAGATACTGCTTTGGAATAAGGACACCTTGGCGTGGTGTAACGGTTAGCAAGCTTGTCTTGCTAGATCAGTTACTACTGAAAAGTGAGTTTGATCCTCACCGGGTACCCCATACTTTTGGCCTACTGCCACATCTAAGCTATGCTTGGAAAATCACTACTGCTTTGGAATAATTGATACAGCAGCCCTTATATCCACACTGAATGTAATTTTCCGAGCCCCTAATTGTGTGGATACTTCCAAAAGTGGTAGGAAGGTGGAGGCCATTACCACCCAACACACTAGTTTTCCACTTTCTCATCACCTGCTGCAGAAGATGGTTGTGAGGACAGTTCTCATTTAATATTCCTTTTATTTAGCCACATACACCATGGTTTACAAGATCTTGCACGATGTGCATAGTCGATGTGCATCCTACATATTTTTGGCTTCTGGTCGTGATGACATGGGTTTATAGTAGATTGGAATTTGTAATTCATATTATGACAATCTTTTTCTTTCTTTGGTGGACTTGCTAAATGTGACTGAGGCATTGCTTAGTAATACAGCAGTACGTCATCAGCCATCTTCCCAAGTCTTTCCGTTTCTAAACCTATTTGTGCTGCCAGGACTAGTCTTATGTTAATTGGCATCGCTTGCATGAACTTGTGTCATATGATGTCGCTGTTCATTCTAATTTTTGTTGCTAATGTCATCAGGTCATTTAAATAAACAGAAGGTCTGCCTCAGCCATCTTCCCAAGTCTTTCCGTTTCTAAATCCATTTCTGCTGCCAGGACTGGTTTTACATCAATCGGCATTGCTTGGATGAACTTGTATGATGTTGCTGCTCACTCCAGTTTTTCTTGCTAACACCATCAGTTCATTCGTATGGTCTGCCTGTGAGAGTGGAAGAGGACATTAATTTGTTAAGCAACTCTGGCTTTAATCTCTCATGCAATCTTACAATTGTTTCTTTAAATTTGCTATAATCCTCCGACTGTAAAATGGCAGATTGTAACTTGCATACTATCACTGGTGGTAATGCAGTCAACACATGATAATATTGCTGCATGGATGTCCTTATCCTCATAATGTTGAACTGTGCCTCCATAACTGAGAACCATGCAATCACATTCGATTCAATGAACATAGGTAGTTTAATTGATACTGTTTGTATCAATTCACGAACCTCCATGGATCCCGTTCGATGTCAGATATGTTCACTTGTTATGAAAGCAGTGAGAATAGGTACATGTTTTCTTGCATATCAAGGGTCAAAAGATTATAGTGGCATGAGGTTTAGGTGTTAAAATGATTTACCTATGCCAAGAAGATTAATGAGGGATGATAATGATGAGGAAACACATGGGTAATTTTAACAAAACATGACACGGAATTTATATATGAACTTACACACTTGAAGTTGTGTCAGTAGCTTGTTTCTTGTTTCAGGAAAAGAAATCAGAAATTTTTTAAAGTCCACAGTTTTAACAAATTGTCATGAAGAGGAAATAACAGATTAAATGACATTATTTACATTATTCACAATATTGTCCTCATCTTTGTCGCCATATTTATTATAATGTTTTGACCGTTGTACGCTCCAGCCTTCTTCAGGTGGTTGGAATGTTGAACTGAACCCTTTATTTCGCTCACTGGGGTAGACTGTTCTAGTTCCACATGCCATGTTTAATGGATGTCAGTTATCAGTTATCTCCTGTTAATTTCCCTCTGAACTCACACTCACTCTTTGGGTCCTGTCACTGGATCTAAACAACGCCTTTATCCACTGTGCCATGTGTCCTTGAGGGTTCAGTTTGACATTCCAACCACCTGAAGAAGGCCGGAGAATACAACGGCTGAAACGTTGTAATAAATATGGCGACAAAGATGAGGACAATAGTCTGAATAATGTAAATAATGTACATAATACCTCATCTCAGAAATATAAACAGATATAGATTAAATGATCTGAAAAAAATTATATTCAAAACTGTTTAAAACAAAGGTAAGAAAGTTCATTGCTCATTGAAGGGATATATTATGGTTGTATATTTTTAAAAGTAGATGAGAGATAGTTTGAAATACTTAGTTTTCCTGTATTGTTGAAAGGAAATTCTTTAAGTGCTGGGTACTTGGTTAAAAGCTGATAACATAATTGGCAAATAATTTTACTCTGGCAATAATTTGAATGCTGGCTACAAGGAATGGAAACAAACTCTTTCACAGGACTTCAGACATTGTTCTCTTCATTTTATATCTAAAAGAATTTTTCTCATTGCTTTTTCTTTTTTCTTCTTCTTGGCTTAATGGCTAATTTCTGTGAATATAAGATTTTCATTGGTCCAAAACAATTTCACGTAAGTTTGCAAATTTATTTCCTCATTCTTGTCAGTTCACTGGCCAATTTCTATGAGGGCATGGTTTTCATTGGTCCAAAGAAAATTTCACATAGGTTTGCAAATTCCTTTCCGTCTTTTCTTTTTCCTCAATCCTCCAAATTTGACGAGAGTGGATAAAGGGATTTATTACTATTTTGCACTCACTACAAACCAAGGTTTCTCCATTAATAACATGGATTGAGTATTATACAGTGAAAATTATAGATAAGAAAAAAAGATTCTGCTGATGTGTACGTGTCAGACTTTAACTGATCTACCCTTGTAAAATGTGTGCAGCTTTATTCATAATTTTGTGAGTTTTTGTGTTCAACAATGGGATGTTTATTTTCTTTGGGAGTAACTCGCCCATGTGTTGATTTATTTTTAATAGATCTATCGATTTAAAAGCATCACCTGTTCTACAAAAAAAAAAAAAGTAACAAAAAGTAAAAACTCAATAATCGCTCAATATCAACAACTGTTTTCTTATTCGGTTTGTAATATTTTTACACGAGAATAGAGTAACATAACATTTTATTTTTCTGCGATAGGCACCATGACTTATCTTTTTAAATTTATGACTGAACTTCCTTAATTTCCATTTCATTTCTTTTTTTGTCAAATGAGTCTGTTTGTTTCAGAGTACCATTTTGATCTTTTTTTTAGGATCAAAAATTCAAAATGGATTTCAAATGAGTTAACACTGGATGTAAAAGAACAATATTGTAAACAATCATTTTTATTTTTTGTAAATAACAGAATAATGATTTTTTTTTCGTTACGTTCGCTTTTTTTTTTTAAATAAATTTTTATGATATTAAAATTTAATATTTATTTTTTAAACAAGGTTGAAGATATATTTAATTTTATTTTTGTTTTGTTTTCTTGCGCAACAACACAAATAACAATACATTTTTCATTTTTCCATAAGAAAAAGAACCACGAACACTAACAGATTTGGCATCAGGTACCCAGTCTCAATAATATAATCAATATAAAATTACTTTTTTCTTTCTGGGTAAAAAAGAAAAGAAAAAAAGTAAAATAAATAAATAAAGTTTGATTAAAATAAATGAACTTGAATCAACATTTTTTTAAAATAATTCTCTAAAAGATTTTTTTAAAAAAGATCATTTTCGTATCACAGTAACTCCACCATGAATTTTTTTTTTTTTGACATGACACTTAGTGTGATTTTCAATTGTCGTAACTAGTACAGTGTAACCCGGATATAAGAGACCCGGATATAAGAGAAACTCGGATATAAGAGAGATTTTCTCTGGTCCCAAATGTAATATTTATTCTGTGAAACATATACAGAAATGAAATGCGATATAAGGCAAGGTCAAAAGGAGGGATTCTGAAGACTGGTCTTAACACTTACTGACCCAAGCATTGACAGTATTCCTTTTACACCAAAACACATTTTTATTTTTACTTACTATTTTTTTTTATCTACCATACCTCAAAGTCTCTATGAACTCCTGACTTATTTCCATTTGTTGTTGTGAGTGGGTAGAATAAAAATATATCTTGAATTTTGATTCGTTAGGTTTGTCAGAATGTTCCACACTTCTGTTTGGGAATAATGTCAAAATACAAAGAATGGACTATTCTGACAAACCCAACGAAAAATCTACCCACCAACTCTATCACTACAACAATTTTTTAATTTAAGAGAAACAGTTAGGGTTTTTTTTTGTAACATCAACTTGCAGATCTTCCCTGCTTGAAAGATAGTTGCCACACAATCTTCGTATCTCCCATCCTAAGTGAACTTAATAATTTTCCTTTCCAATTGGTGGAGCTGGTGGTCAGCATTCGAATGCTGAAGTTTGTAAAAGCCAAGAACGAATAGGCAAGCGCAAGAGCCTACCCTATTTTGAAAGATACACCCTCGACCCCTCCCCTCAAAAATAAACCAAAAAACTTTTTTTTAGTAACCTTTTATTTTAACGACGCGAAGCCAGAATAAGTGTTCAACAACCTTTAAAATGGGAAGGCCGAACAACTTTGAAAAATAAAATAAAATAAAACATTCGAAATCCTTTCTTGACTGGAACACCAACCCACTTTATGTCGGTGAAACTCTCTATGCGTGTGACAAAATAAATAAGCGGGATACATTTTTTTTTTTTTCTTACTTTGAAGATTGAAATAGAAAGCACTTCAATGACATTGAGGGGTTCAGGTGTCTATGACTGGTGGATGTTTTGAGTTGAGGTAATAATTATTATAATTCATTTTTTTTTTTTTTAATTCTAGTGTCAGTCACAAAAATATGTACATTTTTTTGCCCCTTATCTTCAATTCCGTTTTTTTTTTGTTTTTTTTGTTACTTCTACTCCACAAAAAAAAAATTTAATAAATAAATAAAATAAAACTCTGCGGAATATATTTCTTTATTTTTTATTCTTTTACTTCTCAAGCGTTTCATCATGTGTTGCTGATTCGTCTCACCTGTATTTGCGTGTGTACCTCCCTCTGCCTTTATGCGTTTTTTTTATTATTATTTGTTATTTTCTGTTTACCTTTAAATTCTTCGTGTGTGTGTGTGTGCGTAAGAGAAATATAAAATAAAATTAAAAATAAATGAAAGAAAAAGCGAGTGCCGTGATTTGATACTTGACAAAAAGCAAACAGCAGCCACTCCTACTTACTGTTCATAACGAAACCCCTTGTCTCTACAACAAACAACCCTGAATTAGGGGTGGGGAGATAGCAAAAAAAAAAAGAAAGATTTCTGTCTGTCAAGTCTGCTTGTTATGTTCATAGAGAGAAAGAGAGATTTTAATCGTTTCTTATAGAGACGAATACACGAACGAGCGCATTACGCGCGGCTTGCATCGCATTTGGCGGGTAATTTTACAAGCAGCGATCTCCAAGAAGCGGTTGGATTCAGAACCAAAATTTTAATTGAATATTGTCATTCGTTAAGAATTTTTGAAAACCAGTTTAGTGTGTTCTTTCTTTTAATATTGAGAGTGAATACTCGACGACACATTTGACATTGAACTTACGAGACGTTGTTTAATTTCGTTTATCTACAAAAAAGGAATTTTTTTTTTACGTAGAAGTCGTTTCTCGTTTTCCTGTTAAATTTACTTCCTTCTTTCTGTCTTGAGTTCGTGTTGTTTGGATCATCCGCTCAAAAAACAGGTAAGTTCATTTCAAAAATATCTTTTTAGAGATATAATTGGAATTAAGTGTTTATTACTGATTACAACCGTTTTTATTTTTTGTAATGCGTAACATTTTGAGAATTGAAAAACATATACACAGTCTTATCAAAATGACGAAAGGATCCCTTTTTTTAAAAATAAAATCTGTAAAATATTGAACACAGATTACGAAATTATTTTTTTTGTTTTTAATGATTTTTTTTTCTAACATTTTCTTATGAGTAAAATTTGATTTCAAGAGAAATTTTATTTTACTCATATTTTAAGTTAAAAATTTTAACTTAAAATTATGATTTTATTTTTACTACTGAATATTTTGCCGGCTCAAGTGTTATTATTTTTTTATTTTTTTTATCAAGTTCAACAACAAATGAATTTATATTGGAGATCCAAATCTAGTTTAAAAACCTTTTCAGATTTTTTTAACAATTGTATTTTTTTCTTTGTAAAATGAAAGAAAACGTACGTTTTTTATTTTTTTTTTATTTTACTATTTTAACTTAAGTTTTCAACGTTTTCTTTTTAAACAGAAAAAAAATTATATTTCTAAGAAATTGTTTACTTTTGATTCCAAACAGGTACTCCGGACTTCTCTTTTGAAGTCAAATTCGAAATCCGTAAGCTCAAATTTCGGTCGCATTTAAATTAAAATTTCGCGAAAGCCCATACCAAGGTTAACTTACGTTTTTCTCAAATTATTAAAAAAAAAAAAAAGAAAAAAAAGTTCATTTATAAATTTTATTGTAGGTATTGCATTGTCCTTTGACCTTAACAATAACTATGAAGAACAAGTTACCAGCGACTGTAAGTTACCCCTCCCCCTTATTTTAAAATACCATGAAAAATCACGCATTTTAAAATTTACCTTTTAAAGTTTGATTTTATCCTAAACTAGATGCCCTTATATATATATATATATATATATATATATAACTAGTTTCGCAAACTGATTGTTAATGTTGTGAGTTCGAGTCTCACTGGGTGTTCGTACACACTTGTTGCCTTGTGCCAGACTTTGTTAAAGATGCTTTTAAAGCGAACTGAACCTTAGAAATCAAATATTTATTTAACATTTTATTATTCCTCGAGTCTTGTAATTAAAAGGAATTTTTAAAACTCAATTGTGGAACTGATTATTTGCATTTTAAATTAAATGATAAATTAACTATGGTAAATTATTAAAAAATATATTTTAATCAATCTGTTTAATTTTGGAAAAAATTAAATTTTCTATGAATTGTATTTTTATTTTATTTTATTTTACTACGACGAAAGCCTAGGAGAGAATATTTCGTTGCATTTCTCCTGCAATAAAGATAGTAAAAGAAATATATCGCATTATTCTTTATTTATTTACAAATGAATCTTTAAAAAAACAAAATCGCTTCAATTCCAATACATTTCTCTTTCTTTTTAATTTTTAAATGTTTTTTTTCTCTTTAAATCTTCTCACGTTCAAAATGTTTCCCTTGAAATATTGTTCACTCGTGATACTGATGTTTTTGTCGCGAAATATAGTTTTATTATTATGACTTCATTAATTAAAAACTAAATCAGTTTATTTTCCTTAATTTGTATCGGCATCGACCGACACAAACAACTGTTCTAAAAATGTAGTCAATGTCAATATCCGAAACGACCGAAGACCATTTGTGACATAAAAGTGTAGACAATTTCTAATTTTAAGAAATTGATTTTCAGCTCTCTCTATTTTCCCGTCTAGTAAATCCTATTTTCAATTATTCGCAAATAATTTTCGAAATTGAAATTTAATACAAAAGAATATATATTTTCTTATCTAATAAAATTATATTTCTTTTCCATTTTTATTTAAAAATACGACGAAAGAAGCTCTTACTTCGCAAAATAAAATATCTACCATTCCAGCTTCTATGACTAAAAAATTGTTTTGGTTACAAAAAAACAACGAATTAACATGGTATAACGGCTAAAAACAAACAAACGTTTGTATTATCAATGTATAACTTCGTGAATGAACTCTACGAAGCATGTGTAAATCTAAATTAAAATAAGTCTTTTGAAAAATTGGATGGCGTAATTTGTAAGATCTTTGTTTTGGTCCTTCTAGTCTTCTGTAGAAAATTGCGGACGTTAATTCTTCTTCTCACAAGTATTTACCGTTAAATTATTTACCAACGCTTTTTTTATTTGTTTAAAATCGTAAACGTGCAGAAAGTGCAAATAGAAAAAAATCATTTTAATCATAGAATTCAAATCCTTAGAAAGGATTTGGAAAAATTTCTGAAATTCGTCTTCGTGGATATATTTGCCTTTTCTCTTTCATTTGAGACTTTTTCAAATTAAAGTCTTAAATTTTGTAAGTAATTTAATTTTATTTTCAATTTTAATTCCAAAGAAATATGAAAAGCAAACTAAAAAATTATCGTAAATAATGTCTCTATAACTTTTTTTTTCTTTTTTCTTTAAAGAAAAACATCTTTTATTTTATGAACTTTCCCATAATATTTTTTCTTGTAACATTCATGCCTATTTTTTTATATTCAGATTCTGTTTTTTTTATTACATAACTATTTTTTGTCAAAATTTGATTATATTCGTCTGCGATGAAATTAAGACAATTTTAGTTTAAATTTTTTTAGATAAAATAAAAAAACTTCATAGTTTTTTTGTGTGTTTAATCGGGAACTTCATATTTGCCGCCACATTTGAAATCTAACAACACGACAGCCATCACCAGTTTTTTTTTTTTCATAATCATTTTTTTTCTAAATTGTAATTTATGAATTTATTGGATTTCATTTATTGATACGAATAATGTTTACTTTTCTGAGGTTAGTTTCCCGAATTTCTATATGAATTATTATTATACTTTTCTTTTCCATAAGCAAGAAAAATCAAAACAAAATTAAATTAAAAAGAGTAAATTAATAGCTTAAAAATCAATTTTTTAACAACAAAAAAAAAATATTTCCAAGTTGTAGAAAATCTGAATGACTCTGCGGTAAAAATTCCTTCAATCAAAGTGTAAAAAAAAAAAAAAAAAAATAGCAAAACAAAATCCCCTTTAAATGAATGTTTGTTTTTTGCCTGTATTCCATAATCAACTATTTTTAAAGATTAACTATACAGGTAGAAATCCAGTGGGCCACAACTGTAAAATTTTTAAAGAATAAGAATTTACTTCCATAAAAAAAATAAAAAATCAACATGAATTTAAAAAAAAGGCTATTTAAATTCAAACGGTCGATTTTTATTTTTTTATACTTTTTTTTTAACTACTAAAACTTCCATATTTCTCCCCCTTTTTTTATTTATTTATTTTTTTTTTACTATAAACAAAATTGTAAATCCTGGCATATAAAAGAATTTCTTTTTCGTATTTATTTTGTTAGAAAGCTTAGAGAAAAGTTAAATATTTCATAACTAACACTAAAGTAAACAGAGTACACTAGTGATGAGAATTTTGTAAAAAGGCTCAAGTGAAAAAACAAAATAAACCCTCCCACAGTCACAAGGAATAGTGTCTCCTCCAATAAAAAAAAACAAAAAAAAAAAAAAACACCCGTTTCAGTTTGGCAACATACGGTTATTATCAAATAACACAATCAATGCTGCTTTCCTTCTTGGAACTGTTACTGAATCTATCCCCTTTTATTTTTTCTCCTAGTCTCAAAGTCCAATGGTAATTGAAGTCCAATGGTAATTGAAGTCCCATGACAATATCTGAAAATAATCCCGGTTGTTAATTACATCATTTGGTATATCTTTTTTTGTCCTACCTGTAAAAAAGAAAAAAAATCACAATCAATCCATTGAGTGTTTTGGTGGTTTCATGAAAATTTTATTTATTTATTTTTATTATGTGCAGAAATCTAGTGAAGAGATGATTAATCCCATATTTATATCTTAAAAAATTAACTACAAATAAAAATTGTTTGTCATTTTTCCTGAGGAAGTTTTGTATCTCTCCTCCCACTCACAAAAGAGTCATAAATTCGGCATGTAAGTGGGTGTTGAACTTCATTTCATTCAAAATAACTAATATTTTAAATAAGTCATTAACTTAGGTCTCATTTCCCAAATCCTGAAATTGAGCCTTAAGTTTGTTTAGTCTCCAAAAAATAAGAATACCATCAAAATTCAGAGAAAACATTCCTACAATAATTAAGCTAATTAATAAGTAATAAATATTCTAATAAAGTTTATTAAATATTCATTTACTAAATGAAATAAACCTGTTATCTTTCAGTGATCAGTCAGGTGTCATGCATGATACAAGCTTAGGCAATCATGTATCTTTTGGTATATGACTGACAAGGCAGATTTTTCCTGCAGTAGGTTGCCATCCAAGGCTATAGAACCCAGTCTGTCCTACTATTAACCCATAACTGGGGGGTGGGGAGAAGAGGAGATTCATACCTTTCTCAAGGTTGTCTTCAGTAGTTGACTAAAATATTATTCATGTTATAATTATACATTAAATGATTTTTATATTAAGACAATAGACATTATTTTATTTACTAATATTCACGCAATACAAGGCCTGAGAGCCACTTAAGGTAGGAGGTTACTGTGTGGAGTTGTATTAGCATAAGAAAGAGCAAGAAGTGAAGCTCTTAGGGCTATGCAGGAAAGATAATAGATACATATGCTCTGTTACAATAATTACATTGAGCTCTCTGTGGATAAGTTTTAATAATTAATATTACTAGGATCCCCCTGGATTATATATATCAATGGATCAATTACCTGACAAACTGAAAAATATACTAAAAACAACCAAAATAATTAAAAGCAAACGCCAATCTAAAAACCTAAAACGCATACTAACCTCATCCAAATTTAACCAACACACAATACAGGGAGTCACAAAATGCAACAAAAAAAAAAAAAGATGTGGGGGTTTGTGACATCATTATAGAAGGAAACTCCTACACTTTTGAAAACCCCAAAACGACATTCATAATAAATAAAAATTTAAACTGCAACTCCAAAAATGTGATTCATGCACAAAATGCAATAAATCATATATAGGTGTCAGCCAAAAATTAAACAACAGGGTCTCCCCTACACAAAAGCAACTTAAAATTACCAGACAACAGAAACACATAAATGTAACCAGGGTTAATTTAAAATTATGCCAATATACCAAACAGAGAATTATTCTTACCTACATATATAGGAAAAATCTTCATAAACAAATTTAAACCAGCACTAAGTAGATCATGACCCCACATGCAAAAACACACAACATGCACACATAATGGCCAAATACATCTTACATATTTATAAGTCTACTAATCATCCGTGCCTTGAATATTACTGCCACTTCTGGTTTGGTGTTTCTGCTATTTAGCTATTCTTAATAGAATGCAAAGAATCTGCAATGTTATTGGTTTTGATCTGGTATCTGTTTCAGTCACTGCTATAATGTAGCTTTTCTGTGCCTTTCCTATAAATATTTTGGTGGTAATTGTCCTCATGAACTTTTCCTCTATGATACCATGGCTTTATGAATTTCAGCATAGTACTAGATTGGCAGCAAGGTCTCATCCTTTTATACTTGAAATGGCTATAGATGTAACTATGTTCTATGCTAACAGTTTCTTCTTTTGCACTTGTGGAAGACTCTTCCAGCTTGTTTCCCTGTCAACATTAATCTTCAAAAACTTAAATGCAATGTATATATGTCATAACCCTTGTTCTTTTATTGTTCTCTCTCCTTAGTGATTTTTAAAAATTTTTATTAAAAAAAATTTCCCATATTTTCTCACTCAGTGACCTCTTGTCTTAGTGGCTTTGTCTTGCTTGGGGTGAAATGATTTAAAAAAAAAAAAAAAAATTTGTTTTTATTTCTTTCTTTGGAGCTATTATTTTTAATGTCTCTAATCATAGAAATTCTTTTTTTTTTTTTTTTTTTTTTTTTCCTGCTAGACAATTGAATGTTAAAACCCTCCTTTTCCTAATTGCACTCTTGTTTTGAGAGCCAGTTCTCCATGCATGACCCACATGAGCTGTTGCTTTTGGTGTGGGGAGTCCAATTGTTGCCCCTGCCAAGAATATCCTTAATGCATCTAGAAGTTTGATGTTGTTCACTTTTTGTGTTCTTTCAAAAATCAAGTCAACAGATATTTTAAGAATTTTTTTTTTTTTTTTTTTTTTTATAAGATTATAAGACCACAATCAACCATTTTATATGAACAGAATTGAAATAAATTAAAATGACATCTCTCCTGTCCATCTGGTATAATCCTCTTATCATTTGAAGAAGTCCTAGAGAGCAGATTGATGTACAAGACACAATCACCATAAGGCATCAGAAGTCATTTAACTACAAATATCTACTGAAAGAACATCCAGAATGACCTAACGTAGTGAGAAAAATTAAGTATTTCTGGAAAATGGCTAATGATTTACAATCTTCTATCCCTATGTTTTACAAAAAACTAGAGGTGGGGGATTTTGTAGTCTTTTTTTATGTCCTGAAAAACTGTATTTAGAATATTTCATGTAGACGCAACCTAAATATTCGAATCTTTTTAGAAAAATATGCCTCCTCAAGATTTCAGGCTAACAGATGTAGTTGGATAAAAATACTGTTTAATTTAAAAAAAAAAAAAAAGTTTCTACACAAATATGAGCATCCATAAAAATATAATGTTTAAATAAAATAAAAATGTTGGCTTTAATCCATTTCCTAAAATTGGCTTTGTTTATGTTAAGATATGAAACCAAGCAGATATGGATGTTTCAATAATTGGCAGAGTGTGTGTTCAAAAGCACTATTTGGGCTTTGTTTGAACATAAGTCCTACGTGGCTGAGCAGTTAGGCATATCAGATCCAATGATAGTTCCCCATAGGGGATTCAGGTTCAAATCCTGGCAGAGAATGCGTATTTTTCTGACAAGATTTCTTGAATATTAAGGCTGATGTAATTAAGATGTAATTGGATAAAAAAAAACAAAAAAAACACCATTCAATTAAAAAAAAAAAATAAAAGAAATAGAGCTTCTACTCAGATTATCAAAAATGTTTTTTTGGGGGGGGGGGATTAAATTTTTTTTTTTTTTTTTTTTTAAATCAGAGAGCAAAGTTCGAATTCAAGTCGAATCCATTACATTCACTTACGTGCTAATACCCTTGGGGAAAGGTATGAATCCTCTACTTCTCCCTCCCAGCTATGGGTAAATAGCAGGACAGACCGGGTTCTATAGCCTTGGATGGCAACTGGTCTACTGCAGAAAGAAATAGCAACCTGCTGCGGGAACAAAATCTGACTTGTCATTTATCGAAAGATACATGATTGCCTAAACATGTATCATGCGTGGCACATAACTGACTTGTGTGTGTGTGTATGTATGTTCGTACGTTGTGTAGATAAACTTCTTGTCTATAATACCTATTATAACCCGTGTTAAATATTACAAAAGTGATCGTAGGATTTTAAATGTGCGGCACGTCATACATGTATTACTCTTTAGCAATTAATGTTCTTTTCAGCTTAGGAGGGTTAACGGAATCTTAACAGATGGTGAATTTCTTTAACATAAGGGCAATAGCTTGCGTTCAGAATATTTTTCTAATTTGAAGTTGCATGATTGATCAATCAAAAATTGCCTGGTTCTCTCAGCACTTGTTGCAGACATCAGGGAATGCACCTTCACCCTAGTCTCCTTTTGTAAAATAGAGAAGTGTGCCTGGGAGATCATTATTGGCTTCGACAAAGATCCAGAAAAGAGATGATGCATTTTTTTTTCTTTCTTTTTTTTTTTTTAAAAATATCTCATTGCTATTGAATCGATTGAGAAAAGCATGGTATGCAGACACTCTTTAAGAATATACGTCGAGAAAAACTTGATTCAAATTCAGCTGAAAGCAATCAATAATTGCTTGTAGCTGTATTATGATGCTCTATTGATAAGCATGATTTTATGCCATTGTTGTGGGGGTGCTGTTCACAGAATACCCACAATGTCTGCCATATGTGCCAGTCGGGTGCTTGAAGCAGAAGTCCAAATTTATTGTAACAGACATTTAAAAACGTGAAACCTTTACAGCATTGACATTTGTAAATATTTTTGAATGAATTCCTCTAAAGGAGTAATATAATATAATATATATAATATAATATATATAATATAATATATATAATATAATATAATATTATATAATATAATATTATATAATATAATATTATATAATATAATATTATATAATATAATATAATATATATAATATAATATATATAATATAATATATATAATATAATATAATATAATATAATATTATATAATATAATATTATATAATATAATATAATATATATAATATAATATATATAATATAATATATATAATATAATATAATATAATATATATAATATAATATATATAATATAATATATATAATATATATAATATAATATATATAATATAATATATATAATATATATAATATATATAATATATAATATAATAATATATATAATATATATATAATCACTTGTCATCTTAGTGTTAAGCATTAGTGAAATATTCCTTGAGTTCTTAAATGTTTTGGGGAATTACTTTAATTTTTAGAATTCTTAAGTGCTATTTGCAATTAAGGTTTTGTAAACAATAGTATTCCTTAAACAGTTACTAATTTTCATTAAACTAACTTAAGAGAAATCTCTGAAGAGCTTAAATATTGTGAGCTGGTTATGAACTTGTCTTTTTCCTTCTCACTGGTTATACTTTTTTCAATGGCATTTAACTTTTCTCTCTCTATTTTAAACACCTTCAACATCAATGAATGTTAATGTTTTTACTGCTCAAAAAAATGTTGACCCTGAAGATGTTAAATTATTAGCTAAGTTTTTGCTACGTGTCTATTGTTTTGAATGAAAGATTTTTTTTTTTTTTTTTTTCCCACCCTTTAACATTTATTTCTGTCCTAATTTCCAATAGATCCTCTTTTTTTTTTCATAAAAGAGGATAAAAAAGTCTTTGTCATATATCTCTTTAACCCATATTGTTGATGTTCCACCAAGTCTGAAATTTGAGAGGGCCGGGGAACTTCTCAAAGTTCATCATGAGTGTCACTTTAACCACTTTTGTATTTGTTTTCAAGCCATTATTTTTAAGTCTTTATCAAGTGGCTCATGTAACTTGAAATGTTTTTTAAAATTCTGTTTTAAATTATTAATACTGTTTATAAAAGCATATGCCTGCTTTCTGTAACTAAACAAAAAAAAGAAAAAAAAAGTGTTGTCTTTTATGTGCTAAGTCCTTTCAGGATGTAAGCTATCATGGCTCTCCACAACTTCCTGTCTTGCTTGTATTAGTTTTTGACACTTTACAATCTCTTTGTCCTTTTTCTGCCATCCATTTGCTTATGTAGATTACTCACTGTTTCCCCTTGCATCAATTGTCTTCTATATGTCTTAGGAGTATTTACTTCTCTCGATCCACTTTCCTCGTTATCTGTCTCGGAAATTTCAACTCTATTTCTGAGAATAAATAAAAAGATTTCTTGTTCTAATTTACTTAAGATTTCCTGTTACTCACATGTGTTGATGCTATTTTTAGCATTCATTGGTAGAATAATATCTTTTGCGGAAGATCTTTTCTTCATCTGTGAGGAAATTTGTCCAGTATTCACTGCCATATAAGAGACAGAAATTTGCAGTTCCTCTTTATTTATTTATTTTTAGCTACTTTCATTCTTTGGCAAAGTTTTTTTTTTTTAAAAAGCAATGGTTAGAATTGTAATAAAACCTAAACACATGAAAGTGAATTTATATTTTCTTTGTTCTTGAGAATTGACGACAAAAATAAAAAAAACAACTAATTTTTTATTTACACTATTATATCTTTCTATTGGAATGTTTGGCAGAACATCAACTAATTGCCAATTGATTCAAAATTTATAAAATTGTAAATAAGGATTCCTTTATCGTTGGTTCACATATTTCAATTAGTACCATATTTTCTGGCTTACAAGATGCAATTTTTTTCCTTAAAAAAAAAAATACATGTGCATCTTCCAAGACAAATATAAGGCAATGATAAGGCTCAAGTAAGCTTGGATGGTCACCTAATTGGCTTGACTGATAGGGACGTGGATTTGTATGTCGAGTCATTACACTATAATGTTAGCTATCTAATTCAGACTTTTATATGATGTAACCTTAGTACTTAGCTGTTACAAGTATTTCCAAGACTATAAACCTTCCTGGAGCTGAGCCATAAGCTTAAACATGCTCTGTTTACTAGCAGTGGTAGGAGCTTTTCTGCTCTTGACTAGTATGTCATTGCCATACAAACAAAATCAGACAATACGTCGTGCCAATATGTGAGGGATGCATGGTGAATGTGGTATTATATTAGAATGACTTTTTTTTTCTCCTTAAAAATTTCTTTCCAATATTAGGGTGTGTCTTCCAAGCCACAGTGTCTTGTAAGCCGGAAAATATGGTAAATGTTTATAAATTATGAATAAAAAACTTTCACATTTCTTTATAAATTGGTAATGATAAATTGTATTAGATTTTAGAATGTTGAAAATATAAAATTATTCTTGTAAATAAACAATCTAATAGTGTTTAATATTTTTGTTGTGAATTCTCAAGAACAAAAAAATGTATGACGAACATGCATTCTTTTCTTAGTTCTTCTTTATTACTACCTTTTCTTTCTACCATCAACCGTGTCATCAACATATAATTTTGATTTATAGATTGAATAAATTTAAGGAAACGCATTCTTACTCCTCCATTTTTGTGCATTCACAGAATTTGTTTTTGATCCACATGCTGGCAGTTTGTTTCCAGTAGAGGTTATAGATTATTTTCCTGTGTTAATCAAGCTTTTCTAGTATTTAAAGTAGCTTTTTGTGTTGTACTTCGTCAAATGTTTTATGGAATTTATAAAATGGGCATAGGTACTTCTGCATTTGTATGATTTGTTCGGATGGCATTTTGATCTTAGCGATAGAATTTTCTTATTCTAGTGCTTTGAACAAAACCAGCCTGTTCTTGCAATACTTCTGGTCTAATTCTGCTACAAGCTCTGCCCATTCAAATCTTAAAGTTGTCTTATTAAACTGATGAATGGAATTTGCATTCATTTGCACCAAGCTTCTCTTGCATCACTAGGAAATGAGATCTTCCAGTATTTTGCCACTATCGTAAGTTTCATTTATTACTTCAGTAATCTCATTAATCCTGAAATCATCAACGTCTGGCAGCATCTCTATTAACAATCTCATCAGGTGCTACAAGTTTCTGTGCATTTTGGTCAATTCTGATCTTAGCTTAAATTTCCGTAATACTTGTTCTCACTTGTTTTTGTGAATTTTATGTTTCACTACTCTGTTATTGTAGAAGAGCTCTCCTATGTATTCATCCCATCTTTAAATTCTTTTCTTTATCTATTAGAAATGTTCCCTTATTAGACTTTATATTTCCTGTTGAGGACCCCCCTCCCCCTCTTTTTTTCCTTGCTATTTGTGGATGTCGGGGTGTAATGGATAGTGGTGTAATGAGAAATTGGAGAGTCCAGTTCAAATTCCAACAGTTTGTTACATTCACTTACACACAAATACCATTGGGGAAAGGTATAAATTCATCACTTCTCCCTCCAGCTATGGTTTAAATAATAGTGAATTTTTTTTTTTTTTTTTTTTTTTTTTTTTTCAGATAAAGTTCTATCTCCGAGAAAATTGTTGATGCAATATTCATTTGCCAAAAAGAGTAAAAAAATTCTTACACTCCAAAATATGTTCTGCATTTAATTGACCCACAAAGGGTTGATAACCATAACCGCACCCCCCCCCCCTCTAGAAAAATCAGTCAGCTGTCCTGCTATTTCTTTTATTTTTTTATGCCCATGTTCCATAGTCTTTTATTTTTTGTGCACACTTTTTATTGTGTGGAGAGATTGGCTCTTATGACGTGTCCATACCACTTCAATGGGCCAGCTTATCTTGTAGTATCTTGCAGTTTATCATTTGTGATGCAGCCTACATAAGAAATGCCTAAGGTCATTCTGTAGCATCTCATTTCTAATGTATGGATTCTTTGCTGTAATTCTGCTGTTAAATGTCCAAGGTTTGCAGGTGTACAGATTAAGAAGGCCAATGCCTGCAACAGTTATAGTTAAATACAAAGTACAAAATTTCATCAATAGATCATAAATTCATACAATTTACCTGATGTGGCTCCTTGTAGGATGGTAGTGGTAAGATTGTTGGCTCTTATGTCACTATATCGTTTCAACTTTCTCCTCTTGACGGTGGTTATGAGGTCTTCCAATTTGCCCGTTTTGTTACATGATGGTATCTCACCCTGCATCAGTTGTGACATGGTCTATGTAAGAGATGCCAAGGATGGTTATGCAGCATCTCATTTCTTATTGCTGGAATTCTGTTGTCCAATATTTGCAGGTGTACAGAAATATGGAAAAGGCCAACATCCAAAATGGTGGATTTTTGATTTTAGGTAGATGTTGTCTTTCCAGATGGTTTCTTCAAAATCTTACTCGGACTGTTATCCTCATCTTCATTGCCATATCCACAACATTTTGGCTGTTGTGCACTCAGGCCTTCAGGTGATTGGAATTTTGAACCAAATCCTTTATTTCGTCCACCATGGTAGATTGTTCTAGTTCTACATGCCATGCCTCTCCCAGATATCTCAGTTATTTCACTTTAACTCAACTCTCCATGTTTTGGTTCACCACTGCTGTAGCCTGGTATTGAACTCACAACTCTTTGAGTCTAGTCATTGGATCTAACCAGCACCTTTAACCCAGTGGATAAAGTATGGTCATGGTTAGTAATCATAATACCTCATCTTGGAGATGTAGACATATCTTTTTTTTTTCTTTCTTTTTTTTAATATTATTATTATTATTTTACAAGTGATCAGCTTAATTTTCACTGTTAATTTTGAGCAGGATAGTGTCTACTGTTCCTGTTGTTGATTGAAACATCAAGCATCCTCAACTGCCTTCACATGTTAATATGTAAGTAGTAACAAGCCTCATTAACCTGTCACCAAAGTCTAGAATTAAAACCTTATAACATTCATTAATATGGTTATGGCAAATAATTCTGGCTATTAATAATGTTAGCCTATAGAAAACTGATATATTTCTCTCATATGAATCATTTTTAATAAGCAGAAGAACCTTTTTAGATTCTAAAACAAGTTTAGGGTGGTAATGCATTTAGATATCTGATAAAAACCTCAAATGTCATTAAAACTGTCCATTGAGTAAGTTGGCATTTTATGCCTTGGTGCGTTCACCTATAGAACTTGTACTTCAAGGTGGGTGTGTCAAAACTATTTAGGAGACGCTACAGCATTGTGACTGACAATTCAGCATAATTGATAATTTGGCTAATATATTATTCAGGCTGTTCAGCTCTCCGCTTTATAGCGACACTAGCTTAAAAGTTGCCCTATCAGGTGGCATTTAAGCTCTCTGACAGAGGGCTCTTAATTGGGCCTTCATCACAATAGGTAAGTAGGGAGAAGATGCAATAGTCAACAAACTACAGAATTGATCAAAATTGATCGCTGCATTTTAAGTATTGCATTAAAATTTAAGCTTACCTTTTAAAAGTTGAACGATAATTCTTCTGCTGCCACTTAATTTAAAGATAATCTGATGTATGTAGGTCTTTACTTTCCATACAAACAATTATTTTTATTTCGTGGGTGGCTTTTGCTGGATTTCATAATTAATTTTGATTATTCCCAAATTTATTTCCAAGTTCTAAAAGTTATCGTACAAAAAAAATTTGCTGCAAAAATCACACAAAAAAAAAATGGCCGAAAACAATCGCAGCAATGAAAACTTGGGAATCCAAAATTTCAAGATTCCAGGTCCAGCCGGGAATGCTAATTTACTCACAAAGTCAGCCTGATTTTATCATGATATCATGTTGAGCTGCAACCTCTAAGAGTAAAGAAGTTGAAAAAGTGTGACACTGATCTTTGGATTTATTATAGCCACAAGAGGTTGGAATTTTTTTTCTTTTTCTTTTAATGGCTTCTTAGAACTTTTCAGCCTGTTTTTGTAGAGTCTCACTCTCTCTTGCCCGCTTTGTCCCCCCCCCCCCGTCTCTCTCTCACTCGCCCACTTTGTCCCCCCTGTCTCTCACTTGCTTGCCCGTTTTGTACCCCCCTGTCTCACTCGCTTGCCCGTTTTGTCCCCCCCCCCCCGTCTCTCACTAGCTTGCCCGTTTTGTCCCCCCCCCCCCGTCTCTCACTCGCTTGCCCGTTTTGTCCCCCCCCGTCTCTCACTCACTTGCCCGTTTTGTCCCCCCCCCGTCTCTCACTCGCTTGCCCGTTTTGTCCCCCCCGTCTCTCACTCGCTTGCCCGTTTTGTCCCCCCCCCCCGTCTCTCTCTCTCGCCCATTTTGTCCACCCTGTCTCTCTCTCTCTCGCCCGTTTTGTCCCCCCCTCTCTCTCTCTCTCTCTCTCTCTCTCTCTCTCTCTCTCTCTCTCGCCCGTTTTGTCTCCCCCCCCCCATCTATGTCTCGCCCACTTTGTCTCTCTCTCTCGCTAATTATATTAAATTCATTATTTCTTGCATAAAATAAGTTTTGAAGATTAGGCTGTGGACTTATTCATGTGTCTCTGCATTATCATCTTTGATGGTTATCTTTTGATAATTGGTCAACTGTGACTTAAATCTTTTTACAATCTGTTTTTCTGTAGAATATAAATAGGATATTAAATCAAACTTGCCCTACCTTCAATATCAAATTGCTTTGTAAGAAATATCACCTTTTTATAGAGAAACTTACTGTTTTTTCTAAACTCACAAAATGTGTACAAGTCTGAAATGTATTTGAAGTTCAATTAATGAACACAAGAGCTATAAAAATTGGAGATGTATGGCATTCTTTATTCTCCCATATTCAAATTACAAACCATTCTTTTGATTTAAAAAATGCTAGAATGGTTAAATTTATTCCTCTACAAGAATTGTTGAATCTGCTATGATATCAAAATTCAAATTAACTAGTCTATATCACCTTTTCTAGCCAAGATAATATTTAAAGAAAATATTAAAATAGATACTGGTTAAACATCTTAACCTTTTCAATTAAATTTTATGCTCACCTTAAGTTGTATAATAATAAATTATGTTTACTTATAAGTATTTACTATTTTCTTTGGTTATATATGCTTTATTTTTCTCATAACTTCATTTTTATTTTCCCTCTGTCTAATCACCATATTTCATGTACAAATCTATTTAAAAAATATTTTTAACTGCTAAAATTTCTCAAATTGGACACAGCATTTCTATGTAGCAAGATTGCCATAATTTGATAATGCTCACATAAAAGGATTGAAATATCAGCAAGACATTTCACATATACCATTTTTACCTACTTAGCTTCAGATATTTCACATCAATCATTTATTTTCCTTGATTTCTTACTGTTGGCTAATTTGAGGCACATGATTGCAGTAGGTTTCTATGCATTTCAGATTTTTTTTTGTTTTTTTGTATTAGATTACAGGCACAGATGTGTGTCTGGAGGTGTTGAAAAGTTCTTGACTTAAACAAAGAATCTCTTCCAAAGGCAGGGGTGAGGTTCTGAAATTGGGTCATTTGTTCAGGTTTTTTCAGTACTTTTTTCTGAATATTGAAATGACTAAAAATCATATTCCTCTCTCTTCCCTTCTCTCCCCCACTCCGTTTGAGTACCAAGTTAAGCAACATTGAGCCTGGTCTGTACTTGGATGAGTGACTGCTTGGGAATACCAGGTGGTGTAATGGATAATGGCTCGGAAATGTTAAACAGTGCTGAGTTCCACTTCCAGTTGGGTTTTTTATATTCACTTACCTGCAAATAACCTTGGGAAAGGCATGAATCCACCTCTTCTCTGCCCAGTTATGGATTAATTTTAAAACTTGCATCATTAAAACCACTTATCTACAAAAAAAAATAAAACAAATTGATTACAAAATATTTAGCTTTCAGTATATGCTACTAAACAAAATCCTCTCCCCTCATCCGACCACCAATGTGTGTGTGGAGAGGTGGAATTTTTAGAGGAGCTTTTATTGGGGAAAGGCCATATCTGATACAGAAATCTTTGTTTCAGTCTGTGTAAAAACTTTAATTCCCTCCTTCCATATAAATTTTAATTTTCTTTTAATGCTTGATTTAAATTTTTTTTTTTTTTTTTTTTTTTTTTTTTTATTACTGCAGCTTGAACATTGAAATGCATTGAAGTTTTGTTCCCAGCATGCATGAAATTGTACATTCATTAAGTTTTACTTGTTTCTAAATATTGTTCAACTTGAAAGCTCTCTTTCATTTGTAATGATATTACTTGAAAGCAGAACATGAATGATTAGCCTCACTGAAGACTTAAAAAAAAAATTCATTATGGTTGATTTAATTTCAGGGAAATATGAGCAACCCATTGCTTATATTAAGACTGCATATTCATCTGATCTGCATATAGGGCAGGACATCACTATCTGTGATTTCGCATACACACAATTAGCCCAGTTATCAAAACTTGTGTTAAGGTCTTTTTCTTAAAAATGAAAACTATCAAAAGATGATTTAAAAAAAAAAAAAAAAAAATCAATTTTAAATGTTCTCAAAGTCTGAGTCATCTGCTTTACTTTTTCTCTTTCACCCAAAATATGTGGGTGGGGAAGACCTGAACAAAAAACATGTTTCAATTGATGGCAGCATGTTGCATCAGAAAGCATACACATTTTAATTTTGTTTTTATTTAGGGCATAGATATCTTGGTGATGATTTGGGGGAGAATCTTATGTGCCATGAACCTTCAGAACATGAGCAATCATGGCTCTCCACAACTTCCTATCCATTGTGATTCTTAGTAAGGTTTCTTTTCACTATCACTCCATTTATACAAGCTAGATAAGTAGGTTTCCCTCTGTTCCTCTTACCTTCAATATGTCCTGAGAGGGTCAAATTCTCAAAACCTCTTTTGTAATTGTCTCTTGATCCTACATTTTTAATTTTTTTTTTTAAAACTTTCTCATTAGTCACATGTTCAGTACATGTTATTCTCGGCATCTTTCTGTGGAATAGCATTTGTTGCCTCAAAATGGTATTCCATAAATCAAGTTGCAAGAATTTCTCCAGCAATGGAACTATTGTCTCACAAAGTGTATAACCTCACAAAGTGAGTACTTTGAAGGTGACAGCAACCAATAGTGAAAAGCAAACTTTACTTTCATGGAGTGGCCATTGCTGTTTATGGTTTGGTTTAAGTTCTCAAGCTTTGTCCTTCTTCCTGATTAGATAAGACTAGATTTTTTTTTCTCACTAAAATCTAGTGAGAACCTGTTTTGAATAATTCTATATAACATATTAGAATAATTTAGATTTGTTATTGATTTTATCTTCAATTTTATTTTTGCTGCTTTTCACAGCACTTGGGTCATTTTTACATTTGTAGCTTTATTCAAATAGCTACATTTTTCATTTTGATTTTCTTAATACTATGTTTGCTTATACTTTCAAGTAGTAGCAGATATAGTTTTCTTAGATAAAGTATTTTCATTACTGATAATTACAAACTACTCTTAAGTCTGGAATAAATGGATAAGTTGAAATAAAGTTAGGTTGGAAAATCCATTCAAAATTTGTTTCTGGAAACAGGAGGTTGGAATAAATGGGCAGGTTGGAAAAAAGCAGAAAATAAAATAAGCTGGGTGGGGGCTGTAATAACAATAGGCAGATTCTTTTCATATTGGTAAGGCATGTCCTGTGTCAGATAGAATTTATTAAAATCTCTTCAAAATTTTCATTTTTTTTTTTTTTTTTTTTTCATGCTACTTGTTTTTTTTTCTTTAATTTTGTTTGTTTATATATACAATATTTGTTCAGGAAATAGGTGATCATAACCCTCCATAGAAATCTTTTTTTAGCTGTAATTTGCTAGGACTTCTTACAAGAAATAATGAATTGGTTTTCTATTGCATTCTCTATAATTTGGAATTCAGAGTTGACCATCTCATAGACTGGCTGCCAAACAAGATTGGATAGCCCAAACTACCTCGCTATTATGAAAGTCAACAATATTGAGTTCAAAGATCAAAACTAGTCAAATTAATAATAATGAAAATACTTCTTTTAAAGAATTCAAATAATTTATGATTTAAATTTAGACCAGTATTTCAAAGAATAATCCTATTAAAATTAATCTTAGTTTTCAGTGAGGAAACAAAGCCTGATGGTGTGAGATTGAAGTGAATCAACTTGTGCAGACTACAGTTTTCATCTGAAAACGGATGATCTCTATTATGTTCAAAGCTTCTCCAAGAACAAAAACAGCACTGCTAACTTGACCACTTCTCTTCTGTTCTGAATGGGCTCAAAAGCACTGACTGTGCACCGATTTTAATGCGCACCTGAAAAGGTTCTAAGTGGGAAAACCAGGTTATTTCTTTAAACTTCACGGTCATGTGTGATAGTAAGTGTTGGCATCAGTTTCATAATGAAGACCTGTGTACTTCCTTCATTGTAAACAGCATTCACAAGCACACATTCTCAGCCTTTTACGAGGTAAGGTGATATTTTCTGCACAATAACTACATGCAATTCAATTCTGTAATGACTTTGTGAATGATAAGGCAATCATTTCCTAGACACTTTAGATGCTGTGCTCGTGTTTCTCTTTATTTCATAAACTCTTATCCACTTTCAAACCACTTTAAGGACTTTTAGATGTGTTTTTGATCACATAATTTGATTACTTCTTCACTATTTTTGTATGCTTGCAAAAAGGATTGGACTTTGCACCAGGGAAGTATCTGTCACCAGGTCATCTAAAAAATCCTCTCTCTTGATCCTGCCTGCCTGTCTTTTTTTCATTGTAGCCTAATTTTATTTTATTTTTTTATTCCTTTTGTCCATGAATTTTATGTGTAAATTTACATCTAATATGCATATAATAGCCTTATTTTATCAGTAATTACAGAAATATATACAATAACTTAGTTGTCAACATACATGTAATTTTCATAGATCAAGCTAGTAGATATTAATGTTTTCTGCTGACCTCAGTATTTGTAAGCACATATACCTTTTTAAACTGATTTTACCTTAGGAAAAATTCTGTGTTAGACTTCATATCAATTCTAGTCAACATAGTTAATAAATCATTCAGCATTTTTGAAAATAACCTATTTCTAATCTTTTGACAAAGATCTCACATTTGCAACTTTGTTGATATGTGAAAATCCAGTTAGCTTTCATTGTTTTTCTGATTTGGGAGGGGGGTATGTCCTAGCATTTTCTTGTCCAAATATTTGCTGATTGTTTACTTAGATATTTAACTGTCAGTGGATTATTTATTTATTTAACTATTAGTTTTTGTGTTTACTAAGTGTAGGTTAGTTTTGGTTCAAGGCCACTAGTATAGAGGGCTTTGTGAGGCTTGGACTCTATAGTAATGATTAATAAAGTCAGTTGGTTAACCCTTGAGCCCATGACAAATTTGCAGGTTATATGTAAACAGTTGTAGGTTTCCATGTAAGTGGCCAATGTGAATTTGGTATGCTATTTTGGACAAAAACATTTTTGAGATTTTTGTTTTGGCAGCAGAAGTGATATAAATGTTAATTTGATACAAAAACTTCCACTATTTGGAAAATCGTTTTTCATATGAATTCATAATGTAATTCAGTTAAATTATTTTATACTAGCTAAATTATTTTATACTAGCTAAATTGTCTTCCATTTTTTTTCCCCATTTTTTGAGCTTGTTGGGACTACTGGCTAGATGTATTACATAGAACAAAATGCATGAATCTGAAGTTAACCTGTGCAGCGTGGGAAAGAGCATGGTAATACAACAAAATCAATGATTAGCATATTCTAATAATCAATTGCTTGAATAATCATTATACAGAAAAGAACATTTTTGCTTCAGAAGTTTCCAGATATAGCTTGAAATATTGAATGTGTGTTTAGATTTTTAATAAGAAAACCCATTTTTTCATCACCATCTCTGACCCCCCAAAAAATAACTTCTGATGAATCTTATTCCCCACCCCCACCTCCAAATGCTTGTTTGCCAGTGCTTAAATACTGGCTTATGCTCTTTTCCATAATTATTTTCTGTGGCTTGTCATCAAAATATTAGTCAAATGATTCAATTTTGATTTTTCTTCAAGCTCTAATGTTGTTTGTACTGCAGCTTCCTGTTGTCTTTCTTAGATGCACATTTAACATAACTGCTATCAGCATGGAAAGTGAAATCCATAAGCCAAGTTGAAATTCGCTTTCACAGATTGTTCTTTTTCTAAGAGCATTTATCTCATGGCTCGGAATTGCTTATTGGAGAGCCAAGCTCCAATTCCAGTCAAATTCATTATATTCACTTACGTACAAATACCATTGAGAAAGGTATGATTACCCCCATCACCAGCTATGTGTTAAATTAGTAGGAGGATTTGTATCAATAAATCATTATCTCCAAAAATTCTTACAATATGAAAAATTTTCTGGCTTTAAATAACCTGCAGAAAGGTTAAGCCATAAAAATAAACAAAAAAAACTCTTCTTCCTCCCCTCTCAGCTATGGGTTAAATAACAGGGTAACTGGCATTCTCTAGCCTTGGGTGGCAACCAGTCTAGAAGGATTACTCTGAATTAAAGAAAAAATATAGATAAAGTAATAGGAAACTATACCAGTTAATTCATTTTGAATCTTTATAGGTGCCATGTTGTTGAAGTGGCTATTACTTTTGCCACACTACCTTGCTTAAGTCATTGTAATATATTCATAGATCAGTCGCACAAAAGTGAATCTACACTGATGAAAAATATAATTGCAACATCCTGCAAGGATGATACTGACGCTGATCGTGTGCCTTTTTAAATAGTAGATATTTTGATATACTGATAAAATTTGAAAACTCTATCTTGTGGCATATTAGCACTTGCACTGTCCATGTTTCATCTTTTGTTGATGATGCATGCTACAATAATATCCAATGTGGTGAAAAGTCCATTGTAAAGGTGTCTGGCCATAAAAATGTACACAAGTCCTGTTGTTCAAAAGGAGTAATTTGTGAGGGATGTCAGATTGTTGGCCTTTGGAGAGTTGCTGTGATGGTGGCAACAGTGGTCAAATGAACATGACTGTACTCGTAGGCCAATTTCTGGATGGTCATGTAGCATAGACACTTGCTAATATCAACACATAAGGGCAACAGTAGCACAGTATGTACAGCTGAGACATGTGCAAATCTGACCTCAGGAGTGTCAGCACAACCTAACCCTACAGAGTTGCATCGTACCCATAACACTAGTAGAGTGACCTGATATAAAATGCCTTTATCAGTAACTATTTTTTTTTTTTTTTTTTTTTTTTTTTTTGCAGAGAATCAACTTTTTTAATTCTTAAAATTAGTATTTCTCTCATAATAATGGAGTGCTTGTGAATTGACTCTAAACTTAGATGCTGATACTCGGGAGCCTGCTTCCTTTATAGCTTTAGATGTGTAAATAATAGCTAATTAACTTCGGACTTGTTTGTTATTGGCATCATGATTCTTCTGTTTTGTTTTTTTTTTTTTTTCTAATCTGTTTTATTTGAGAATATGAAACAAATAAGTTGTTTATAGTGGTGTTGACTTTTTAAGCCTTTGAATAAAAATAAGTGTCTTATCATTTTTGTCTGCTTTGATTGCTATCCTGTCAGTGAATGGATAGACAGGTCCATTAAAGAAAAATAAGGGGTTGAGGTAATATTTTTTTTTTTTTTTGTAAACTTATATTAGTCTTGTTCTTAGATTAGTTTTTTTTTTTATATAGTAGATAAAAACTTATTTATTGTTTATATTATATTTTTTAAAAAACTCATATTAGTCTCATTCCCTCAGAGATCAGGAATATATTGTGTAGAACGCAGCTTACGCTCGATTGAAATTTTACTTTGAAATATTACCATTAATTTTCCAATTTTAAGAGTTTGAATAAAATCTACTGAATTCTTTTGTTTCCTTTCCCCACTCCATTAAAATTAGACATTTCAACATTTAACTTGAATAAAAATAATCGATTTGTCTGCTATATTTTAGAACCTGATAATTGCACTCCCATTGTAAACATACTTTTTATCAAAATTAATTGGCGCTCCTAATTTGCAATATAAATTCATGTTCGAAATATTAATGTCAAACTTATATTTTTTAATAACTACAGGTCTTCAAAATTTTATATAATATAAAAAATGTTAGATAATTTTGTATAATTTCATATATCAACAATATGTAGAAAAATAGTATGGCAAAAACAACTCACAATTTCTCATACTATTTCTCTCTCATATATATATATATATATATATATATATATATATATATATATAAAATTAGCCATTATCTGGAGCAATCAATCATCCATGATTAGTTAGGCCTTGTCAAGGTTGAAAAATGTGGGTAACAGCTGCTTGTTACTATGGCTTGGAGGAGAGTGGTTTGTGCTCACTTGCCCTCTCTTATTTGTGACATGCCATTGATGAAAATGGCTGACCGATCATCCTCTGTGGCATCACTTGTTTATTGAATTGGTCATCTCCCTACCAGGGTCATCTACCAGTTTGATCTGCCATCTGCAGACTGGGGATAATGTCATGGAAGAGCATACAACTGCTGGAAGGATGTTGTCCCCCAGTACCTCCAGCTGATTAATCTATTGCTGGAAGATGATCATGACAATGAGAGCTGGGGAGATAAGGTGGCTTTTGTGGGCTCAACATCTTCATGGAATGAGAATTAGCAGCAGTATTAATGGAAACATTTATCTCAATATCTGGTGATGGAAAAACATGTTTGTGTGTGTTTTATTGTGTGTGTGTGTGTTTTGTGTTTTTTTTTTTGTGTGCGTTTTTAGTCTAAGCTGAACATGAAGGGTTTAAGCCAGAATTTGATTTACGAATTCTAATTTATTGATCAATAGCTATCATGCAATCTTGTAGCTTCATTCGTATTCATTTGCGTGTGTAAAATAAAATTATGTTCTCAAGAATGACTGTCATTGATCACTTCAATAAAATAACTAAATGGAAATGTAAATCTTTCATTTCAGAAATACCTTTTTTGTCTTGTACAAATAATGCCTCTGTTCTTTTTGTCAACAAAATGAGCTTCATCCAATACAATAGGCTCATGACTGATGAGATTGCTAGATGACATTTCTCTGAACACTGCATATTACTCAGCAGTGTCCATCTTCTCTCAAAGTAACATATGAAATGTTGTACTGGGTTTACATTATACCACCAGCAAGAAATAATTCCTGGCCTGGATTATTCTTGGAAAAGTCAGTGTGTTTCCATTTCTCCTCTAAATCAAGCATCGATTAGAACATTTTACTTGTCCTGACTTTCCTCATCACATTTCCTCTGTGTGTTGCTCAAGGCAGAAACTACACTTCAGTGTACTCACTGCAGCCAATTTCTCACAGTCAAACATATTTTGATAGAATGTAAGAAGTACAAAAAAATACGTAACTATTACCAAGCTCAAAATCTTAACCTACTCTTCAAAAATGTACCTACTGCCCAAATAATAGGATATCTGAAGAAAATAAAATACTTCCAACTTCTACAGAAAATAGGGCAAGCACGTTGAACCATATAATTTTATTTAAAATACTCCGGAACTATATAATTTGTGAATATTTTGAAAACAATTTTAAAACCTCACAGCCACTTGAAATGATCTGAAATATGCCAGTTTCCGCATTAAATAACCCGCAGGGGTTGATATGCTGGTAAAACAAATCCATCCATCCATTATTCAAACATTTATGACTAACAATTTCACCTGTTTTGGGGCAGTGTTTTTGTGATCTTCTCTAAAAGTTTTTCTTATCTCTTCCCCTGAAATAAAACGTCTGCATATGTGTATTACTATAAAGGAAAGTGACCAGTGTAGTTTTTGAGGATGCATTATGCATGAAACACAAAACTGTAGCGGACAGTGGGGGTGAAGATGTGAAGAGATATCAGAAAAGGTTAAAATTTCTTGCTAGCCGGTCCAACTACATGAGAATGTCGGGGTTTAATTAAGTCCAAAGAAGACAAAGAAAACAAACAAGACCGATATACATGGGTAAACAAATATATATTAATAATGAGTTACACAAAGACATGAACAGTTACGTAGAGTTTGTATGGAGAAATTATGTGCGTGTGTTGTAAGTGTTCGTACGTACGTGTATTGTTCTTAGCGTGTTCCCAGAATTTGGGAAACGCTGTATCTGTGAGAGGTCACATATTGGTGTAAGTGGAAAAAAAAAAAAAAAAAAAAAAAACCCCTTTTACCTCACTTCCGCGCGAGGTAGTGGCCAAAGGCCTGAGTTGAAAAGAGAGAAGGGTCCGCCAGTATTTATAGCCAGGGGAGAGAGACCCCTGTTGAAGGATTAAGGAACTGAGGAGGAGCTAACTCTGACAAAACTATCTATTTGTGTTAGTATTTTGGTTTTTATGTATGTCTGTAACGTTGATTAGATTATACCTAAAATAACTTTAATTGGGAAAAAAAAAAATGTCTGGCTTCATAACGATCTTGTTTCTGTTTAATTTTGGCTCTGATGTTTCTGTGCATATCTTCTTCAAAGAGTAAAAACTTTTTTAATGATTGTAGATGGAAATGAAAAAAAAAAATTAATTTTTCTTTTATTTGCATTCCATCATATCTACACAATTTCGTATCCAAATGTAAATAGGTTTGATTTCTGCTGAAGAGCACAAATTTTTCTTTAATAAGATTTCTTGACATTTTAGGCTGGTAGGTGAATATAAATATACTGTTTCATATATAAACAGAACATGTACTCTAATACGAGCATCTACTAATAATAACATTTAAAGTGATACATTCCATCATACATGAAATAGTAGGTTGAGGTGTTTAATAACAGACTTAAATACCAGTCCAACGTCTAAGTTGTTTCATTGCATTTAAGCTTAATGCAACCTGTATTCAAGCTCATTTCAGTATTTCTTGGTACTCACTTTGCAAGCCTCCAAAAATTCAATATTTCTTTTAGGTTTGCAAAATATTCAATTCTAACATGAGACTTTTCTCAATTTTTCAACCGGGCCCAGTTCAGTTAAATGTTGGCAATAGGCAGGTAGCTAACAATTAGACATTGGTGGTGGTATTACAATTATTATTGTTACTAGTTGTTGTTGTTGGTAGTAGTATTAATAATACCACCACCAGTCATAAGCATTACTCAACTAAAGAGTAAATCAAGATGTTTGCATTCAATCATTAAAACCTTTTGCGAATACTGGAAAATAAGTGTTTTGTAACTGAAAACTTGCTCTATCCAACTGTCATTTTGCTCCCTGTATTTGTTGTGGTCTTTGTTTACATAAATGGGATGCCTTACTTTTGGAGCAACCCCCAAATTTAGTTGTATGTATATTCATATAGTTTTATTTTTACATTGTCACATGTAGTCATTTTTATTGTCCTCCAAATTTCTTCTACACTTGAACTTTGAACTTGAAAAGATGTTTATCATCTCTGTTGACACTTGTTTGTATATCAAAGAATTTTTAATTGTTGTTCTACCTGTTTTCCAAGTTCCACTAGCGAGCCAGAGTTTTAGAAGCACTTGAGGCAACTTGTCTCTAGTTAAAACCAAGCTGCAAACTCTTTCCTTTGTGCTGTTGACAAACTTAAGATTACACCTAAAACAAGGTCATGAAAAATGATATTCATGAATCTTCAGAAACATAGTCTAGTTCTGAAGGTACTTCTAGAAGAGAGAATACCTTAAATAAAATGCTTTCATCAGTCTGTAGATCTATCAAGAGGTGTTTTCGCCAGTTGTTTAAGGCTTGTTAATACCTCCCCCCACCATCATTGGTCTTTCTGTAGTCTACCAAAGTTACAGATAGTGCCTGTCATAGCATCAATGACTGTAGAAATATGTATCTGATTCCACTTGGCTTCTCTTGGATGATTTGAGTGGTTTGATTTTGGTTTCTTTTACAGCATATCAAGCTCAATGGCTTATTTAATGCTAACAAGATTTTTATTGCTGGTAATATTTTTTCTTCAAAAACTCGGTAATATTTTTTCTTCAAAAACTCATTATTTTTTTTACAAAAATTGCTGGTATTAAAACCTATTTTTACACTTTCATAGTGTTCTGACCTCAGTTTGGGGTTAACTATTTTCCTATAGCTGGGACCCTAACAGGTGTTACCATTCCAAGTCTGGGTGGACCTGGGAACACCAGGAATTAAGAGTTAGTTCTATGCTCCTCAAAGTAGTTTATCGTCTTATCCAGGATGGCAGGTGATTTGATTAATAGAAACCACATTCCTCATTCAGCTTCTTGTCCTTGCACCAAAATTGTCAAAGTTAGACTACAAGTGAAAACTAAAGATGTTTTTAGTTGTATTTCAACAATCTTACCAGCAAGATGATGAACCCTGGCCTACAAAGATGTAGTAGTTCATGTAATTGTCAATAATCTTCCTAGAATATCAATGTCTCACCTTGCTGGACCAGAGCATTTGTACCCCAGGCTTACTGGGTGCTGCCAGTAATGCACGTGTTACTCTTCACCTTTTTTTTAAAGCTTCTGTTGCCTGTCTGAAGAGGAATATGAACTTGTTTCTTGTAATTAATGTGGAAGTGTCTGTCATAATTATGGAAACCTCTTCTGAATCTTCAAGCCAAGTTATAATTGAAGTAGATGGGTCTTTCTATCATCCGGTTCCCACTCCTCCCAGTCTTTTGAATAGAAGTAGAGGTTTATCCTTTGGTTCCTGGCTCCTTCTAAAGTCTTCTTTTTCATTCCCAGTAGAGACCCCCCACACTTGCGTCTTAGTGGAAGTATTGTCTTGCTTGGCGTGGATTGGTTAAGAGTTCCTGGTATTCTCTGAATAAGTAGTTTAATTGTTGTTGATGTCCCAAAACTGATTTTATTGCAAGAGAGGGAATGTGGACACTTTCCTCAGCAAATATGATTTTCTTTCATTTTTTTTTTCTTTTTCTTTTTTCTGTTATGAAGCTCTTAAACAATAAAGATATTTTTTTTTTTTCTTTCTGACCCAATGTAAATGTGTAACATTAAAGCCACAATTGAAAACAAAATTGTTTATATAGTGATCATGTATAATAATTGGCCCAAACTATACTGAATTGTTGGCCTACCTACATCAATTGACTAATATGAATTAGTTACCAAAGTCTGGACATTGGTATTGTACTGATGGACTGCGCATTGTATACATGCTTTGTGCATTATCAACAACCTGACTAGCTCTATTAATATTCATTTTCTTAGATTTTTTTATGATTTTTTTTTCCTCTTAAAACATGGGCAAGTCATTGGTGGATTTGTCTTCTTGGGTGTGTCACCCTCAAAATATGTGCAAATGCTACAAAGATAATAATGCATTAACACAGTTGTAGGCCACTTTTATCCACCGGTCTGTGTGTCGGATAAGTGTTGGTTAGATTCAGTGACTTGACCCAAAGAGTTGTGTGTTCAATACCTGGCTACTGCAGGGGTGAACAAAAACTTGGAGAGTTGAGTTAAAGGAAGATAACACAGACATCCAGAAGAGTCATGGCACGTGGACAAAATAAAGGGTTCAGTTCAAAATTTCAATCACCTGAAGAAGGCCGGAGCATACAACGGCCAAAATGTTGTGATTATGGCAATAAAAATGAAGACGACAGTCTGAACAAAGTAAATAATTGCAGTACCTTATCTCAGAAATATAGACAGACCTTATCAAATATACAGACTTCAAAGTTTGGAGTTTGAGATCTTTTCTCAAATGAGAAAAGATCTCTATCTTGTCTTGCAAGATCATGTCAAAACTTGGTTTCAAAATTGCTATAAATTAATGTTTTGTACTTTTTTTTTCTTTTTTTTTTTAATTAGTATATAATAAAAAAAATCTTATGCAAATATGAAATTTACAATGTAAATCTATCAACTACTTTTAAAACAGTAGACCAATTTTTTAGAATTGTTTATCTCCAGAAATCCCTGCATTTCTGATGAGGATGTATCATTATTATATACTAATCTGTTTTGGCCTAGTGTCTCATTTTGGTTGTTACAATCACAATGTTTCAGCTGTTGTACCCTCCAACCTTTGTATGACTTTGAAATCGATGTGTTTTTTTATATTTATCATGCCCTTTTAACAGATGATTAATACTTTGAAATATTAAGATATGACATTTTTGCAATATGTTACACAGCAAAAGTTTGTTAGAACAATTTAGGTGACAATAATGCTGTTCATCTGATAAGACCAATTTGCATCCTTGTATTTGCAAGTGTAGTTTGTGGGTAAGAGTATGATTTTTAGGTCAAGGGATTTTCAGGATCCATATCTAGTGGATAGATCAGCTTTTTATATTTTCTCTCAAAGCAAAGACAAATTTGATTTGTGAGTTCTGTATAATCTGTATGTGCATGCATACATATATAAAGCTTAATATTTGAGTTCGCTCAAAAGTCTTAAAACTGATTAAATACACACTACAGTTCAAAAGTTTGAAGCCATTCCCAGAATTAGCATTGGATGAACTTGACAAAAGAGTGTGGAGAAAAAAGAAAAAAAAAAAATGAAGAGCTCTTAGTCATTGAAAAAATAATGGAATCATTTATCAAACTTGTACTTTGAGAAACTTTTGCAATGAATGCCAAAAATTTGTGCTGCAGTAATCAAGGCTAAATGAGGATATTTTGATGAGAGCAAAATTTTTAATCATAAAATGCTTCCTTTTTTTTTTTCTTTCTTTCTTTAATCATGTATAATTTTCTCTTAAAGTACAAAACTAATTTTTGTGCCAACCTTAAAAAAAAAAAAAAAAGTTACCAGGGTTATCTTCAAACTTTTGAACTGTAGTGTATATAAAACTTAGATGAATGCAATTTTAAATCTACAGTGTCTTTTCTATGATTTTTTTTTTTCCTGGGTGATTTTTCTTGTTAATGGTATTTATAATTGCTTAGTTTTTCAAATAACACTTTTCGGTCCTGAAAGTGGTAACCTACTTAGCATTTAGATCACAGCTTGAGAATAAAGGCAATTAATCAATGTTTACTTTTTTTTAAAATAATATTTTTTGCAAATTTAACAAAATTATGAGATACCATGTATGGAATGTTATGGCATCTGTCGGTTTTGAGAGACCATGGATCTGTGCTCGAAGTGTTATACTCTCCTTAGAGCAGGTTTTTTCATTTTTATTTTTTTTTTATTTTAATGAGAGATCAACAGTTGCTTATGCAGCATGTCTCTCCTCTCCTTGCCAATGATATTGTCATCGCAGGAATTACCAGAACAAAATTTAACATGACATCAAACTGTCTTAGGAACTCTGGCTCGAGGTTTGAATTCAGAGTTGTTGTTGGTTTCAGTCCCATAGGAATAGCTGCAAAATACTTCTTCCTGACTCCCCAGTTTATAGGCAGAAACACAAATGCATGCTAGGATTTTTATTTTTTTTCTAGCCAATAAAATAGGCTGGTTCTCGGTTTCATCTGACTCTGTCCCAGTCTGTCTTGTCTTAAAGTCAGAATGCAACAGTTGCTTGTACCAAATTGCTTTTGTGCATTAACCCCAATTCTTATTTTGGATGTTTTGCCATTATCCCTGTTGCTTTGCCTTGCATATGTTTGCTTCCTTTATATTATTTTTTTTTTTTTGGCCCTATTTTCTTTTTCTTGTTATTGCAAACTTTGTCTGTTCTGTTTGTTGGACAGTTCTATTACTTATTTTGCATTTGACTATGGTCATTCACTCCACAGTTGTCCTTCTCCTAGTCTGGAAAAAAGATTTCTAAATATTTAAACCTATTGAACTGCTTTATGATAATACAATTTTATATGAATCTCTTAAAAGAAAGGACTAGTGTAGCACAACAAAATGTGGCTTGCACTATGCAAGTGTGTGTGTGTGTGTGTGTGTTATATTAGCTGTTGAGATTTATTGCTCATGTCTTAATTCCTTTGTCCATATACAAAATTAAAATCACATGGCCCAATGAATAAAAGCGTTGGTTGAAGTCATCCAGTGACTTGACCCAAAGAGTTGTGAGTTCAATATCTGGCCACAGCAGATGTGAACAAAAACATAGTTGAATTACTAAAGGGAAATAACTGAAATGGAGATATCCAGAAAAGGCATGACACATGGAACTAGAACAATCTATCCCAGTGGACTAAATAAAGAGTTCAGTTTGAAAATCTGAAGTATATCTCCTGAAGATGGTTGGCACATACAATGGTTGAAATGTGAATATAACAAAGATGGGGATAACAGTCTGAATAATGTAAATAGTGTAATTACAATACTTCATCTCAGAAATTATGTAGAATTAAAATCATCGGAAGAGTAAAATGTTAGAAAATGAATGTTATTTTTAATATCAAAAGTAGATTTTATTGCTTTTTAATTGTAAGCAGACTGAGCTTGTCTACCCACTGAATTTGGTTATCATTGTAGCTGGGTAAATGCAAGTTATTGGAAAGAAACTAGCATATTAAAAAAAAAAAGAAAAATAAGTGCATTGACTTTGGCTATTTTAAGTTGTAAAAGGCTGGGCCAGAAAAATTGATTTTTTTTTTTTTTTTTTCTTTTCTTTTCTTCATCTCCTTCACTTCTATTGAACCATTTACAATTTGATTGCCAAGAAAAGCTTTTGCTAGATAATTCCCCCCCCCCCATCATTTTCTTCAGATTCCATTCTATTTTTGTATTTATTGTTACTAAGGATGAAAACCTGGTGTGTGAACGAAAAATTTAAGATCTTTATATGGAAAATAATTTAGCTGTAATAGAATGATCCTGAATCAAAACTGAACGTATTGTACGAGTGCCTCAAGGCACAAATTTAAATAGAATCATGAAACAGAAGAAGGCATTGAGATCTGAACCCCACAATTTTCCTTTTGAAGTTTTGTCCTCCAGCCACTTTGTCAGATATGGTCAGCAGATCTGTTTTCCTGTCACACTTTGATAGAATAAGCTGAACCATATGACAGTAAATCTTACCTATGTCCGCATTCTTCCACCAAACAGGACTCGCTCAGCAAGTGCGTACAAAAAAAAAAAATTAAATCAGCCTAGATCTTCATGATAATGTAGCCAAGTGAATCAATTTCAATACTCTGAGTGGAGTGAGGAGGACCTACTTGATATCAGATTTTGAGCTTACTGCTTTATTATACCAATTCTCTTATTGTCACTCCCACCAATTCTCCCCAACTTACTCATGCACTGTATTTACCAATCATTTGTTTACAAGTATTCCACAATCATTTCACATGCCTCTCCTTTACCCTAATCTAAAAATTACTGCACCCATAAGCAAGTTTAAAATAGTAGGGCGGGCACCCTCCATTTCTATTTAAACTTATTTTTTAAGTCTGGTTTAATTCTAATTAATGCAGTCTGATCGTCACTCTTTTTGTAATATTCATTGGACTACATTACTTGCGTATTCCATATTCAAAAATCATTATTTACAGTCAGAATAATAATCCTTATTTTTGTTATAATCACATTTTAACCATTGAGGTAACTGGCCATCTTTTAATTGTTTCTTGATCTAGATAACCTTCAGGGAATTTCAATTTATTGAATCTAGAGGTAGATTGTTCTCATTCCACTGTCTGTTTTTCTTTCTTTTTTTTTTCTTTTTTTTCTTGGCAAGGGTCAGGGTTTCATACTTTAGTACTTGGGGGGCCAGCAACAACTGAGCAGTACAGTCTCCAATGAATGAGAGGTGGTAATACTTAGTTCAAGGATTGAATTCACAATTTCCAAATATTAGAACCGTAGTCTCGTACAGACTTGGTAGAAAGCAATAACTGACCAGTATTAAAAAAGGACAAAACAAGATATCCATAGATATGGAGAATAGAACAACAACAACAATCTACTCTCATAGATTAAATAAAGGGTTAAGTTCAAAATTCCTTGGAAGATTACTTGGATTGCGCCCCCCCCCCCCCCCCCCCCCGCAAAAAAATTGCATGGCACAATAGTTAAAGCATTGATTGTAACGGTTAGAATGGATATTAGTTTGCTTGTGAATAATGAGAGCACTTTATCCTTGAGATTCAGACAGAAATTAGTTACCAATCCTATAGTTATCTAGAAAATGATGAGCCAATGAGATATTATTATTATACTGGGAATGAATGTCTGTCTTCCTTCCTCTTTTCTATTGCAATACGACACCTACATTTGAAGGCTTTACCTACACCACACCTTCAATCTGTACACGTTAAGAATCTCCTATGACTAATCAGTATTGAACGTGGATGTCTCTATTTATATCTAAATACTGCTCCCCGAGTCAACGAGTTTCCACCTGCTGTAAACTAGGTGACTTATTGTACAAAAATAACACCCTAATCAATGAGATATGCTCCCTTTTGGTTACACTTTGTTTGATGCAGTCTTACTACAATTCCGCTCTGCTTCAGTTTAGGGCACTTCGACATGATGTGATGGTTAGTAATCTTGTCTTGCTAGTCCTCATTCCGACAGAATATGGAGGTTGATCCTCACTGGAAGCTGCATGTATTTCGGCCTCTAAACAAACATTTGACTTGCCACCCATCAAGCATCTCTATCAGTGATTTCAAATGAAAGGCAGCATTTTATTAGCAACTTATTCACCAGGCTCCTCTCAAAATTCATTCTGTTCAGCACCCCCACAAGTTCTAATCTAAAATTTCTAATCTTCTTTCATATGGCTACTCTTGGGCATTCACAAGCCTTCATTGAAAGATATAACCTCTGCCAATAATGTCAAAATTAACAGCCAAACTTTTCCAGTTGTTCTCCATCTGTATTTATCTCTTCTCATGTACACACACAGCACACGGTCAATTGACTGACACCTATCATAACTCCTAAAACATCTGCGAAATAGTTTCCTACTTGTATCAGAATCCACTTTCTTTACTCGAAATAGTGTCCTATCCACCCCACAGAATGTATACTATTCAATTCAGGTTTCTTGAATAGTACACTGCAGCCACTCTTCTCAGAGTTCTTTGGTAACCCCACCCAGATTTTTCTCACTTTAGACAAAGCATCTATTTTATTTTCCACTGTGGACACTAATATTGCATACAGCTATATACATTAAGTTCAGTAATTAGCCTGCTTATTATGCCCAAACATAAAAAATTAAATGTTTTTACTGTTCCACTGCACCTTTTTGTTTGAACTCTTTTCAGGCTGCAACTCTTTGATTCCACCCATGCATACGTGGTAGCTCAATTGGTTTGAATTTTAATATAATGCAATCACCATGCTTTCAAGACAGCATCCATTTGGGATACATTAATATTATAATCATTAGCTGTGCCACATCTACCTTGATGCCCATCTCCTGCTATTAGCATCACATTAGATACCCCCTTACACCTACCCCCAATTTAGCTTGCTCCCTCTCATTAGCTCATCCCCTCATATCTCCTCCACATATATTGTCCTTTCCCCAACTTTATCTTCTCAACTAATTCTTGGCTTTTCTCTTAATATGGATTGAAGCCATCCAATAAGTTGAAGCCTTCTGCAGAAAAGTTTGAACTGACTTTTATTTCTTTGAAAAAAAAAAAAAAAAAAAAAAAAATAGCTTGTCTATGTTCTAGCAATTTTGCCTTCAACCCCAATTTTTTTTAAAATTATAGTTGTCGTCACATCTGTTTTGTCTATCAATATATCAATGCACAAGTTAACAGCCATTTTCACTCTGTCTATATTTCCTGATGTCTTGAAAACGGCCACCATATTTTGGTACAGAATCCAATCCAAATCCCAACTGAATTAAACAGGTCATTCTACCTTTGTAATTTAACTTGTATTTCCAGTTTCTCAGCTGCGCAAAGCTGTAGGCAGGTTGATTTCAAATTAACCATTGTTAAAGCTCCCATCATTTGTCTCCACTCTTGTAAGGTCTTTCCAGATACATGTATGGCATCTCCCCTTGAGTGACATGTTACATAGTTATTCAATTCTTGAATGTTCAACATGAGCCCAACCTTTATTTTTATTGACTGAATTACTGTCCTCGGCAACAGTGCTCTACCTCCCACCATCAAGGCATAAGAATAACTTTCTCAATCCACCTGTATACTTTTCTCAAAATCACTTTGTAAACCCAGAACTAGGAAATGCTTATAATAGCTCACCTTTATTCTCCAGCACTCCCTTCCCAAATCATTTGACTGTTTATTGCACACTGTCAAACTCAGCACAGAAATTCTTTTCTGCCATCTTACAAAAATATAGCCCAGTCTAGGACTTATTTAACAATTTGTCATCCAAAATCATATTTCTTGATAAGAATTATCAGAGTGCCTGTGCTTTATGCATGATTTCAAGCAATCTTTGCAATAGACATTGCCACATTTTTTCTGAAAGTAATTAGATCAAGATACCTATAGAATGAATGTTGGTTTAATACCAACACAGGTAGGGTGACTTCAATTTGGAAGCTTCTATATTGATTTGCTTTTTCCTTCTCAGATTTTTAATAAAAGAGGCAACTTATTAGTTGAATCAACTTAGTCAACAAACCAAACATACAAACATGTATGTATGAACTAAGATATATATCGTAGTTGGTAGATGCCAACTGTCATAAATTTTGGCAATTAAAACGGCTCAATACAAGTTAGAGTATATAAAATGTAAGATAAATGAATTTAAAAAAAAAAATTGTTGCCTCGGTTTTATTAATTTCTTACATTGTGTGTGTGTATATATATATATATATATATAAGTAAAAGTAAGGTAAAATAAATCTATGGGTCCTAGTAATATATAAAAATATATAATGAAACAAAATCTTTTTACCTCATGTGGGGAATAGACTATTTCGGCAATGAAAGTAGTCATCTGTCTTTTCCACCCTGATGTGGAACGTATAATATATATATGTTCCACATCGAGGTTGATTTATTTTGCCTTTACTAATATATATATATATATATATATATATATATATATATATATATATATATATATACACACACACACACGCACAATGGTAAGACATTAGTGGCAATGAGGTCTTCATCTAGTTAATCTTATGTGAGAGATATTTCTGCTGCATCCTGTATATATATACAGTGGAGTAATGGGTAGCAGCTTCAAATGAGGAATTGGGTAGCCAATTTCAAATACCAATCAAGTTCATTACATTCACTTACATGAAATTACCCTTGGGAAAAGGTACGAGTCTGACTATAGATAAATAGCAGGACAGACTTGCTCCTATAGACTTGGGTGGCAACTAGTCTAGTGGATGGAAAACTCTGAATTCAAACCTGAGGGTTGTTTGTGGTGGTACACTATGTTCACCAGTTCTCTGTATTTAGTTTTTTTCCAAAAAGTGTGATTAGTTCTATACAAGCCTTGATGTCATGATGGGCTTTATCATATATATAATATATATATATATATATATATATATATATATATGTATAATATATATGACACTGTGTCAACATCAAGCTGCCTGAAGATTGCATCAGTGTCCACTTTTATATTTACATACTCACAATCTTTGATATTGAGCACTTTTATCCATAAATATAGCATACCTTAAACTATATTTTTATCATATATATTAAACACATTCAAAAATATCTCTTAACTGCAAGATGATTTTAATTGAGTAATATTTCTGGTTTATTTATTAATGAATTCTTAAAATGTATTAATCTACAAGAATTGCATCTATTTAGTATGTAAAAATTAGATACAACTAAATGTTTGTGCTTTTTCTTACATGTACTCATGTTGTAAAAATAGCTACTTATTTTTAAATAAGATTAAAAAAAGTCTTATTCTCTCTCACTCACTCACTCTCTCTCTCTCTCACACACACACACACACACACACACACAGTGTGTGTGTGAAAAAGATTTTGCTTTGATAAATAAATGGAAAAAATCTTTTCTTGTAATGGAATTAGTTATTCTTGCAAACTATTCAAAATCTGTCCTCAAGTCTATTGTGTAAGTCAAAATATTTCTTTTTATTTCTCTTATTCTTATTTCTATTCCTACAATTTGTCCTTTGTTCAAATGCCCTACAGAAATGGTTTAGGGTAACTGGACTGACCTATAAAGTTAGCATGTCACTTGCAATTTTTTTTTTTTAAATAGTGGTATAACATATTCAGCTTCTATGTAAAAACATCCTGTCTGTTGGAAAAGACAAACCTGCTTCAATGTTAATTTACCGCAAATTTAAGTTTTATTTGGAGCTCAAAAATTACAGATACATGGTAAAATTAAATTTTTTTTTTATTTGTCATCTGACAGTAGGGAAAGATTTATTGTTTTGATAACTAGATTTGTAATTATTTTTAAACTTTAAGAGAACTTGGTTTATCCCCTGGCCCTCCAGTCATTTGAACATTGAATCCCATGCAAATGTGCTAGTTACTTCTGTCTGAATTACATCTGGTTTGACTATTGCAACTAATCATTAATTTAGAATTGCACTATCTATGTAAAGAAACGATTTCTTATTCAAATAATTTGACTATTACAAGACTATTTTGACATAATTTATTTTTTCTTCTTGTTGTCCCACTCCCTTTAACTATTATACATCACATCAAAAACTTGCAGCTCTCTATAAAATATCGAGATATAGCCAACAGAATCTTTTCCTACCACACTGATAGTATATGGCACAGTGATTATTTGGGTTCAGATGAGATGACCAATGCAATATAATTGAAGCTAAACAGTAATGGCAAAGAATGAAATAGACTTGAACTCGTTTTATCTTTCTAAAATAGTGCTTTACTAAGCATAGCTTATATGTGGCACAAGGTTGCAAGTATGGAGCACTCAGTGATTGAATTCACTACTCTAGTAATTAGTCTAGAAAGACAAGTATGCTAACTATTACACCACATCAAAGTGGCCAAAATGATTTAGAAAGGATAGCTTACATGTGGCACAAGGCTGAAAGTATGGAGCACTGAAATCCCTACTCTGTTGTAATTGATAGTGAGACTAGCTTTCTAACCATTACATCACATTGAAGTGCCCAATCTTATTGAAATAGGAACAGCAATAAAAAAAATCCAAGTCAAATGAAAAAAATGGTGGGGTGTGAAAATCTTTTTTCATTGTTGGGTGAGGGTGATTTCATTCATTTGTGTAAACTTAGTAATCATTGGTCCCATGACTGTGTCGTTGTAGGGTTGTTGCACATCTGATCAGCCGACTAATTCCTTCCACATATCTGGGTTTAATGCTGAAAAAGTATTCATTTATGCATAGCATGTCTTGGGCAAGTAGACCTGGTGGAACCATTGCTCTGCAGGTCAAATCAATGTTCTCAAGCTTGCTATGATCAGACATTTGATTACATTGGAGTCAGGGAAGCCCTCAGACCGGCAGTGCTATGTCATCACCACACTTGTTGTGTATATATAGCCACCTGAAGAAGGCCGGAGTGTACAACGGCTGAAACGTTATAATAAATATGGTGACAAAGATGAGGACAATAGTCCAAATAATGTAAATAGTGTACAAAAAAAAAACCTTTATTCTAAATGTAATGAGAGGGTAAATGAATATAGACAAAGTTAGACTTGTGTCAGGTTGCAGTATGAGATAGATATATTTCAGCTTGTATCAGCAAAAAAGCAAAAAAAAAAAATACTTTGAAAATGCCTAATACCAGGTTTGAACAGAAAATATTCAGACCTGTAAAACTGACACAAAGAAAGAAAAAAAATCCTATCAAGAACCCCCCCCCCCCCTATTTTCATATTTTTCTTGGACCTATTATATTTTACAACTATGCCGCATATCATGTCACATCCAGAGGGTCTAATTTTCATCTTTCCTATTCCATTGGTAAGGAGGAAATTGCATTCAAACAGTTTCTTCCCAGGAGCTGTTGTTTATGGTCATATCACATTGAAACACTGGTCCTCGTATGATCACCAAAGTTAAGCAACATCGACCCTGGTCAGTACCTAAATGGGTGACCACTTGGGAAAACCAGGTGCTGTAAACTTGGATTTGCAAGTGGTGTAATGAAATGGCTCGAAATTGGAGAGTCAAATTTCAATTCTAGTTAAATTCACTTACATGCAAATACTCTTGAGAAAGATATGAATCCATTTCTCTCCTTCCCACTATAGGTTAATTAAGTAAGGATTGTGTCAGTAATATTTTTAACTCAAAATGACTTACAATCTAAATATATTTTCTGGCTTTGAATAACTTGCAAAAGATTCATCATCCATTTTTTAAAAAAAATCTCAAGAGCTGCTGCTTTGTGGAATAGATTTTTGCGAATATGCTTCTTGATCACTGTAATCCTAACCTCTTCAAATCTATGGTCAACCATTATCTATCCTACATATCCTCATAATCTACAATTCTTATGTCCAAAAGACAACCCCCATTCAGTTAACCTCTTTCTTGAGTGACTCTTGGGCCGTGTATTGGGTGAACAATAGAGCAATGAAATTAAAAAAAAAAAATTCATCAGTTTATAAACTGCAAAATGTCAGTTCAAAATGCATTTGAAAGGCAAATCCACAAACTAATGGTGGCAAATTGAAAACTCGGCTAGATTAAAGAGATATAACCTGTTTGGTTTGTTTTACGGCATGCCAACCTCGATGGGTTATTTAATGACAAGATTTTTCTTTTTTTTTTTTTCTTTTTTTTTTTTCCTCAAAAATGTATTGCTGTTATTAAAATTTATTTTTATACTTTCATAGTGTTTTGACTCCTTTTGTGTATGTGTGTGTGTGGGAGGGTTAACTATTTGCCCATAACTGGGACCCTGACAGGTGCTACCACCCCGAGTCAATGTGGACCTGGCAACACCAGAAATTAAGAGGGGGTTCCACACTTCTCAAAACCTCCTGATAGCAGTAGCTTACTGTTGGATGTAGTTCGTCTTACCCAGGACTCGGATGTAGTCTATTGTCATACCCAGGAAGGGATAACCCGTAATACTTTCGCAACATATTTGCTCCCAGGTTTTAGTACCATTATTGTGTTTGTCCGTTGTGTAGAATTCAAGTGACTGGCATATATAAATGTTCTGATATTTATTACACATTTTCTAATACTTTTTACAAAGTACAGTTGCTTCTCTGATCCTAAGTATAAGTGCCAATCCATATGCAAAGAATCTCGCCTTTTCTTAGTCCTCGGTATGATTGTAAACTATATCTGGCAGAAAGGCTTCTGATTGGGAAGCATTACATTTTATATATAATTGAAGGCATACAATTGCGTTCAAAATATTCAGATTTTGATATTAAATAACCCATTGAGATTGATATATGGCTAAACAAAATCGACCAACTCGTTTCTTATGGGTACTATGTAAATCTGTCAATGAAAACGTGTGTGATTACCCAATTGAGAAATTTGCAGATGTATAGAATATTCCATTTTATACTGGAAAGATGTGTGCGGAGCAACTCCAATTCATACCAGATTAGAAGTGTTAATGTTTCACAGGTGTGGTGCATTTGTGTGAAGTATATTTTAAACTTTATTATTGGCATGAAATCTGCCTATTTGTTTTTGCTGTATGATCTTCAAATGGACCAGCCAATTGTGGCATAAATGATGAGCATGAAAATAGACCTTGTCATGTCTTAGTTATATTTATATTTGGACTGCAAAATCCTTTGAACTAGCTTGTTCTTTATGTAGAGCATATGAAAATCTTAAAATGAGTGTGTTATTTTGAGAGCAGATAATACCTCAAGAGTCTTTCTATTCAGCCGTTAATGAATATCAAACTTGGTTACGGTTTCATGTGCAATATTTTTTGACAAACTTGTAAAAGCTATTCTTGAAACTTAAAGGAACCCACTTGTCATCTAAACCAAGGAACTTATTCATATCAAAGTTTAAAGGAATGACCAAGGCTAGCAACAGCTAGTTGAAATATTTCCATGAAATAAATTATTTGTTGGAACTACAAGTTCTTCTTTGAATTATCAAGGATCTTATTCCCTGTTTAATCCAGTAATTAAAATTCATGTTTATTGTTTGATACACTCTTTTTGGTGTTTATTACAAAATTTATATGTAACTTTGATATTTGCCTTTAATGGTCTAGGAGAGACTTAATGTGATGGCTATAAGTGATAAGCAGGTTAATATTGTAGGGGTGCATGTTAATAATATTTATATCTTAAATGCTGAATATTAAACTTGCCATTGATTTATTTATACAATTGCTATCATCTTCCGTTCTATTCATTAACCCTTTGCTATTATTTACATCAAAAGACTGATTAATTTTCTCTTTCATTCCAATTCTATCAGCCATGACTTGACTTTCCTCATTGCTCTTTTCATCTTTGGTCAGAAACTCATTTCTCTAATTAATGAAACCAGTGCAAAGACTTCATTTTATTTATTTTTATTTAATCAATATTAGATTTTTTTAAGCAGCAAGTATTCATTAAGTATTTTATTGCAGTTCATGCACATGTATAAGCTTTAATTTATTTTGTGTGGATTTTAGAAGCAGCTAGTTTACTTCTTGTCGACCATATAGGTTAAATGCTGGTTACACGCGATATAAAATCTGGTTAAAATAACTCTACAGAATTAGGATTTTTATAGATTTAAAGTTGTAGAATATGTGCTTCGACTGATTTGTTCTTCTGTCGCTACTTAAAGATAATTTGATGTATGTAGGTCCTTACTTTCCATACAAACAATTATTTTTTATTTCAGGGGTGACTTTTGCTGGATTTTGCAATTAATTTTGATTATTCCCAAACAAAAAATTGTGTTGCAAAAATTCATGTACCCCCCCCCCCCCCCCCAAAAAAAAACCCACTGAAAACAGAGTAATGAAAACTTGGGAATCCAAAATTTCAGGATTTGCTTATGGAATTAGCCTGATTTCAAAATGGTATATGTTGGGCTACAGCCTCTAGGAGTAAAGTTGAAAGCACGGACAATTTTGAAACAGTGTAATTTGAGAACAGTAATTTTTATCATTTGAAATGAGCTGTTCAAAGTTAGTTGTGTCCCTTAAGTTGAAAAAGTGACACACTGACATTCACATTTATTATAAAGATTAAGCCATGTCTCATGAAATAATTTAGGTAAGTTTTGTCTACTTATTCTTAATAGAATCCTTTCATATTTATGCACAAGAATCTTAGTATCCTTATTAAAGGAAGAAAGTTACCATGTTGGTGCATATTCATTTTATTCAGAGTACTTTTGACATCAGCACAATGTCCTCATCAGGGTCTTGGTTTTCTAAGACACTTGTGTTCATCTGGAAATTAAAATTTTACTTGTGAAGTGAAAAACACTAAACTTCTGTACTGTATGATTTTATGATGTAAACATACATGTGTAGTAATGTCAAGGGAGGTAACTAATTTATATCTGTCTAACTATCAAATAAAAATTATTTGTTTAAAGATATGTAGGTTTTAACTATCTACTGTAAACATTTTAAAACATTTGTGCAGTACTCGATTTTATTAAGGGTTGGTTTAATTTTTCTAATATAGATAACTTCAAGAATTTTTAGTTTGTTTTACTATTTTTATGAAAACGTATAGATGAATTTAATTTTCAGATGAGCACAACAATTTTAGAAAAAACAAGACCCTGATGATTATATTGTACTAATATCAGAAGTACTCTGAAATAAAATGAATTTGCATCAACATGGTAATTTTCTTTCTTCTTTTAATATGGAGACTAAGAAACTTGTCTGTAAATATGAGGATCCATTAAGAATAAGTAAACAAAACTTGTTGAAATTATTTAATAAAGCATGTCTTAATGAAGACATGCTGCCAAAATATATACACACACACACACACACACACACATATACACACACACACATTATTTATATAGACACAAATACTTAAGTAAATGCTCTGTTTATAATAAACAGTATTAACAACATTTACTAGCCTGAATGTCAGAAATTTCATAGGAAATATGCGTTCTCCGACAGGAATCTAACCTGTATCCTACACGGAACCTTCATATAGCCTGACAAGCTATACCAATTTAGCTATGAAGGAAGTGTCTGGTTAACAAGGTTGAATTACTGCTGTTAAACTACAAATTTCCCATGATTTCCCTAGAACTTTCATATCTGCTCAAAGAAATGTTTATCAAGGCAATTGTCTTGAAGGCAAGCAGTCTTTGTAATTAAAGTGATCAATGTACAGAGATAGAACATTAATAGTAATAAATAAAATTAAATGTTCAACTTGTGTCTCTACTTAGTTTCAAATATTTAGATCCACTCTTCAGAAGACTTGATTGTAAAATTTTGCAATCAAGTCTCTTTAAGAATGTGCATGTGTGTATTGTAATGAGAAATCAAAGTAATAGAATGATTTTTGGTTAAAAAGAAAACAAAAGACAGCATAATAATAGCTATTTGAAAAAGATTTTCCATGCTGTATTTATAGAGTGGGGAACTTGGAGTGACTCTCCTTTTTTAAACTTCTCATTGATATGAATTTTGTTTCAATAAAATTCATGAAATTATAAGTTCAAACTCAGTTGCTGCTTTCTTGCAATAAATGGATGCAATTGAATTATCTCCATTCAAATGATTTAGTTATGCTGAAATAATTGTTTTGAAATTGTTTTTATTTATTTATTTTATTTTTATTTTTTTCCAGGTTCTATCTTTTCCTAAATAACTCTTTCTGGCTGTCCAAGTTATTTGAGGTGAGTATCAAAGATTTCTAGGTTTCAATTTCTCTCTCTCTAACATTTTGCACTTTATTGTAAATTTCAAACAAAATGCGTTAAATGTACAGGTTTGGCTGATTTTGTTTTCACTTTGTCATTTTCCATGGGAATATCCTGGTTGAAAGTAACGACATATAATTTACCTGAAATTCTTGACTCCCACCATCATTTTGTTGTTTGGAGACAATCTTAAATTATTTCCACAGCACTCTTGTTTTTGTGGGACATACCAAAGCAGTTGTGGCTGCATAATTGTCTTGGTGTTCCTACTAGTTGTATGTATCTCTGCTTTATATTACTAGTGTCTTTTAGTTTGGTTTTTTTTTTTTTTTTAACTATCTATAGCAGGCATGCCAAACTCAGGGCATATGGAGGGTAGCATCAGCCATATCTGCAGGCTTGAGGGCTGCACATGCTTACATTAATCATAGCTAGTGGTAACTAAATTTTAAATACAAAAAACTTACAAGGTAGTACAATTTAATTATTTTTATGTTGTCCTGATGATTCTAATTGCTTTAGACAAACTATTCCTGATATATCAGGTTGGAATGTCTGTGAAGATCCCACTTTGATTAAAGAAGACAATTGTTCATCAGTTAATTTGGGTCTGTGAGACGTTTTTGTGACCTTCATAAATGAAAATAACTGCTCACAGACATGTGGAACCAAACATTACCATAATCTTTGTGGCAAACTTTCTGAAGTTCTTAAAATGTCTGAGGAATGTACAAAAAAAAATTTGGGTACCCCTACTTCTAGATGCTTTCCCTTAAGTGTTGAGTCAGTCTGCATTTCCAGTAGTTCCATCTGTAGACTTTCCTCTGCCTGAGCAACATTAAAAGTGATGGTGCTGAGAATAATGCAAACTGATCTTCACAAGATGAAAAATCACAAAATCTTTGCTGAAATTCCTTTGACAGCAATTCCAGGTAATTGTTGTAATACTTAGCAATGATAAATACAGACTAGGTATTGGCATTTTTTTCAACTCCTTGCACATAGGAAAATAAATCAAATTTTCATGTGACAACTGGGACTTCAATAAAGCTAATTTTGTAATGAAACACTTGATATCATCATATAATTCAGTGATAAGCTTTGTAATTTCAAATTAAGGTAAATTAATTGGGCAGTAATATCCACTGAAAAGGCTAGATCTTGGAGCTAGCTTTCATTTTTCAGTTCATCTGTACTTTGACCTTGCATTCCCAAAAACATAACTTCGTGTCGCAATAAAAAAAATCTTTTCAGTACCTTGTGACATGAAAGCCATCGAACTTCTGTGTTGAGTGGGACATTTGTGAACTGATTATTCATGTCTTTCAATAATTGGCTAAACTGACGGTGATACAGAGCACGACCTGATATAGTTCACTGTTTTTGTGACAAAACTCAACACATGATCTAATTTTAAAATCGTAGAACATAAGTTCTGTTGATGAATTATACAGTGAAAATGCTTGAAATTTTGAATCTGGGTATATGTTTTCTATTTTTGTACCTCACTTGGCAGCAACACTATTATGTCTCCCAACCATATTGGCAGCACCATCAGTAAATAAACACACGTTTACTCAAATCAAGGCTATACTCATGGAGAAGTTGTTCAGCTTTCTCAAGTGTCCTGGCATTGGGACCAGTTCTATTAGTTCTTCATAAATTTGAAGCCCTGATGAAAACAGCGAGCTGTGCTATTTTAGCTTTGTCAACAGTCTCATCCAGAGCAATAGAAAAATGTTCAAAACTTGATGATAAATTTTTCAACTGTTGACTCAAATCACCTGCCATTTCATCAATCCATTCAGCAACAGTATTCCTGCTTAATGAAATGTCTTCAAATAAGTGTGACTTCTCAGGACATACAATTTCAGCTGTTTTTACAAGATGTCGATTTATGAAATCTCCTTCCCTGTAAGATTTTCCACTGATGGCGATCATTTTGCAGAGTTCAAAGCTTGCAGTAACAACTAACGTTGCCTTTCTGAATTTTTGTAAAGCAACTCTGTTGCCAAGTTAACTTAACCTTGAATTCCTTCACTTTTGGAACGCGTATATCTCCTTCATATATATAAGATCGATGGTTTGTTTCATAATGTTTTTCTCATTATATTCTTTTGCCGTTGCAGTGCATTGGTTGCAAATCAAACAGTTTATCTTTCAGTGTAACAGTGGTACGAAAGTACCGTAATTCCCACTTTTCTTGAAATACACGTCCTTCTTCAGATAATTTTCTCTTTTTACAAGATGTAGTAGAATTCGACATTTTTAAGGCAAAATATTACAAAATTACGAACATTTTCACTTTACATTTGTTCTTATTTAGTTGTCAAGGATGATCACATGATTAACCAGAAGTTAAAAATAGTTGCTGATGTTCGAAAAACAAAAAAAACTATTGAGATAAAATAAACAATCTAATCATACCAATTGAAAAAAATCTCGGTTTGTAATAATTTGCATTCCCTAACATAGACAAAATTCTCGATATACCATGGTTATAGAAATCTTTGTGAGGGCTGCCAAGAGGCATGTAAAAGGCTGCATGCAGCTAGTTCGACACACCTGATCTATAGGACGCTCATTTCCTGCTAGTCTAGCCAATGGCTTTCGGAATAATTAAAAAAAAACTTCAATTCAAATTTTGTGTTTCTGAAAGATCTATTCATAAAAATCGGTCAATTGACTTTTTAGTTCCTGGATGCTAATTGTTACTTTTCAAGTAATGAGCAATTACTTTGACTATGAAAGGAGATTGGCTTTGAATTCCAGCATGAATTCATCTTGTATACTGACAATGCATGTTTGAACGGTCAGTAATTTGTGTTTTTCTCCTCCCCCCCTTCCCTAAAAGAATATGAATCTATCCAACATTTGTTTAATCTGGTGGTTCCAATTTCAGTCTTACTTTTCTTCTTCTTCTCTTTTTTTTTTTTTTTTTTTTTTTTTTTTTTTGTTGCATTCTATTTGAGCTGCACAATTTTAAAGTCTGTATTCTATAAATGTTTTCCTTCTCAAAACTTGCCTTATGAACAAAGGTTTTGATATTGTGTGTGGATATATATATATATATATATACATATATATATATATATATATATATATATATATATATATATAATATAGTGTGTGTCAGTGGTATGCAGAATAATACTCAAACAATAGTGGGGATAATGGGACAAAAGTAGGAAAGCTTTTTACATAGGTGTTTGACCTCATCGTGCTAAGTAGATATCTTCAGATCAGAATGAAAGACAAGCTTGTGTATAAGAAAAGCATATTAGAATTTGAGGAAATGGTAATAAATAACCTTATTAGATCCAATGGCCAGGAAGTGTGCTTTTACTTGTTTTAATTTTTTTGTTTTGTTTTTTCTTCATATTGAAGCTGATAAAGTTTGCTGGATTTTAAATTACCCCACTCGGAGTAGACCATATTTTTTTTCTGTATTAGTTTGTATAGTGCAATGTACTACTATTGCTTTTGTGCTGTTTGTGAGAGAGAATATTTGACAATTTTAAAATGTTTATTTTTCATACAACTTTTATTAAGATTAAACCTACACATTTTCTTTATTCTTTTTGATATTTGCATTTAGAAATTTATTAGCATCCTTTCTAAAATAATGCATTAAGTATAATGAAAAGGCTTGTTTAAACTATTAGTACATATTTATATCGATCAGGCACAGAACATTTCACAGTCATGGTGTTTGAAAATCTTTAATTTCTTACTAATTGCAGATAGTTTGAGATATATATATATATATGTGTGTGTGTGTGTGTGTGTATATATGTGTATATATGTGTATTTTTATAAGAGAAAATGAATGGGACAGGTAAATAAAAATTATGATTTAAAAAAAAAAAAAAAAAAAAAAGTTCAATAATAGATCATGGAAAGCTGATATTTTAAAAACAAACAAAATTAAAATTGGTTCCAATTTAAGAAGGTAAATTTTAAACAAAATTGGCTTTGTGTAATGACTGGACCTAACATAGTTGCTTGTGTATATTAATAGTGATTGTATTCTAAGCTTAGCTTATTTTGGCATTAGTCCACCACTGTGAGGTACCCAGTGAGAGGCAAACTCATCACTTCTAACAAGAACAACCCACATAATCTGGATCAGGAATTGATAGAAAATAAATCTGTTTAGTTAAATTAGTCATACTGTATGAATTATCATTAATTTAAAAAAAAAATAAAACTCTGAAAACCAAATCTTTCTTTTCCCAATTTTCTCGTGCATGACCTTTGGAGCCAAACATGACCTGATGCAATCCAAAACTTGTAATTTACTTCCATGACATTTGTTCTCTCTTCATCAGAATTATTTCCAGACAATTGTGGTTCAAACCATGCCACACAATTGTGTTCCTTGATATTCCTGCTAGTCAGATGTACTTTTGTTTCAAATTACTGGTATCTTTGTTTTTTTTATCAAAGTATTTTGAAATAACTGAATAAAATTAAGAAAATCTTAATTGATTAATCTATATTATACTTTGTAATTACAACATTTGCATAAATTAAAGTGTATGTTGTAATTCTTACAAAGGTATTGAAAGAGTAAATGTATTCATTGCTTTTTGACATACTGTTATATCTCGTGCAAGATATAATAAACAAAGTAAACCCGAGTGTAGGTTCAATAATAACTTTATAATCGGATGTAGTAGAGAGACAGAGTCGAGAGTATGCTAACCTCAATAGGTGTTACAAACGAAGTCGCTCCTACAAAGGAAGTCCGCTCATGACCACCTGCTGTGGTCGCACTTTATCGGCAAACCGTCTGTTCATTATCATGACTGGGGAAGTTGGGTTATACCATCACAACACCTCCCCCCGAAGCTGAAATTCTCACTTTTGAAAATTTCTGCTTCTAATATCGTCTTCTTTTTGGATCCGGGCTAAAACGCTCCACTGGTTTTCTTTCCCGTGTGCTCCTTCTTTTAGTCATCACAATTAGATCCTTTTTTGGCGAAGATAATTTTCGCTTTTCAGCTCGATACTGCGATACAGGTTCATATACACTATTAGGTAGTGTCATGTTAAAAGCATCGCATAACACTTCCATTGGAATTTCTTCTTCGCTTTTTTCACTTTCTTTACCATATCGTGGTCTAATCTGATTGATGTGTCTTTTACACGTAAATTTTTTACTTTTAATCGTGTAGATCACTTTACCAATCCTTTTTTGGATTATGCCATCCATCCAATAGCTTTTTCCATTTTGAAAATTTTTGAAAAAAAACTTTGTCTCCTGAAGTGTACTTTTTTATGTTGACTTTTTCCTCTTTCTTAGCAACTTTTTTGTTTTGATAGGGTAACAATCTATCGAAAATTGATCTAATTTTCCTTGCGAACATAATTTCCGCCGGTGACATTTTCGCATCGTTGTTCTCATTAGGAGTTACCCTATATATTGCTAAGAACTTCTGAATAGTTCTTTCTTCCGTGTCCATACCTTGATTTTTACGTAAAGCATGTTTAAAAGTGTCAACAAATTTCTCGGCTTGACCGTTCGACCTGGGATGACACACTGGTGTAGTTATGTGTTCAATGTCTAAGGCAGTACAGAAATTCTTAAACTCCATACTTGTGAACGCCGTACCATTGTCGCTAACCAGTGTCCTGGGAACCCCGAAACGACTGAAAATTTCATCCAATGCACTGATGGTGTTCCTAGATGTAGGATGCTTGCACTTGACTACCTCAGGCCATTTCGATAAAGAGTCCACCAATATCAAATAATAGTACCCATTAATTGGTCCAGCATAGTTTATATGTAGACGTGCCCACGGCACATCCGTTTTCGGCCAAGGATTCATTTTGACCAGAGGTGCCCTTGCAGCTAATTGACAACCTCTACATAGTCTTACAAAAACTTCAATATCCTTGTCCATCCCTGGCCAGTATATGTAACCACGCATGAGTGATTTCATCCGAGACATTCCAGGATGACCGGTATGAAATTCTTTCAGTATATCTGTACGTAGAGATTTAGGTATAACAATTCTATCTGCGTACATCAACGTGTTGTCGTAAATTGAGAAAGGTGAAATCTGAGCTCCCTTTTTCTGTTTTTTGTTCCATCTCGTCTGGCTCTTTAAATTCACAATATAGTGATCTTTTTCCGCTTCTTTTTTTATTTGGTCCAAAGTTACCGGCAATTCCCTGACTGTATTCAACAAGAGACCTGATATTTCTTTTTCCTCAGTTAATGCTGATTCTAAATTTCTAAAATTTCTTCCTTTTTGGGAATTAGCCTTGACAGTCCATCCGCATGCCCATGTTCTTTAGATTTGACGTATTCCATCCTAAAATGGTAATTAAGCAGGGTTACACCCCATCGCCGTAAACGATTAGCTGTATGCGTAGGAATGCCTTTTTTACCTCCAAATATTGTAAGTAACGGTTTATGGTCCGTTTGAAGTACAAATGATCTACCATATAAAAAGCGATGGTATTTTTTAACCCCGAACACAATCGACAAAGCCTCCTTCTCGATCTGGCTATAATTTTTTTCAGCCGGAAGAAGAGTCCTCGACGCGTGCACGATCGGTTTAGTAGTGCCATCTTCATATTTGTGTAGCAGTGCAGCCCCCACTCCGTATAAATTTGCGTCAGTTGCCAGGATGATCTCTTTCTCAGGATCATAATGTGCTAAGGCGAGATCTGAGAGTAGGCATTTTTTATTTTCTGAAAAGCCGTCTTGCAATCTTTCGACCAAAACCATTTCTTGTCTTTTTTCAACAATTCGTTAAGGGGGGCTCTTAAATCATACATTTTAGGTATGTAGATTGCATAATATTGGGCCAACCCCAGAAACGATTGTAGTTTCGCAACTGTGTCGGGTGCAGGCATGTTCTTAATTGCATCGGCTCTCTGTGGGTCCGGTTTCCTGCCTTCACTGTCTATCACCTGTCCGAGGTATGTAATTCTTTCCATGAAGAATTTACACTTCTCGTGGCTTAATTTAAAGCCAAACTCTTCTAGTCTTTTAAATATCGCTCTGATGTGCGTTTTATGTTCTTGAACATTCTTACTTTTGACTAGAATGTCATCTAAATAGGCGGTACCAAACTCAAGGCCTGCCAGCATAGTGTCCATCACCTGTTGGAACAAAGCTGGGGCGACCTTTAATCCGAAAGGAAGCCTATTTAGCTTATAAATACCTTTATGTGTATTTATACACAAATATTTTGAGCATTCGTCACTCACTTTAATCTGCTAGTATGCGTCAGACAAGTCGATTTTTGAAAAAATCTTACCACCATTCAACTTTGAAAAAATATCTTCTGGTGAAGGTAGTGGATAACTGTGATTTTTAAGGCAATCGTTTAACCCTGTTGAAAAATCTGCGCACACTCTTATTTTCCCGTTTTTCTTCTTAACGTAGACTGTGGGCGAGGCCCAATCAGCATGGTCAACCTTAGATATCACTCCAATTTTTTCTAGCCTTTCCAATTCCTTATTAATTGTGTCTAAGGAGGAAAAAGGTACGTTCCTCTTAGGTTTAAAAATTGGTTTCACATTTTCCTTGAGTTCAAATTTGACTTCCGTCTTAGTACATAAACCCAAACCCTCAGAAAAAACTCTGGGATATTCTTCTTTTAATTCATTCATGAATTTTTCATTTTTGATACTTTTTTGTTTTTCTGCACTGTTTATTACGTTGCAAAATGAATTAATCGGGAGTTCAAACAAATCAAAAAGTACTATCCAGTCTATTCCAAAAAGACATGAATTAATTCCTTGGATTACGTACACTTTTGTTTTTGCAGTCTTGCCACATAACGAAATATTGCACTTTAATTCTCCCATAAAGTTTAATTTTTTCCCTGAAACCCCTCTAGCGGTTTTTTTGGTTTCAGATAATTTTGGTCTTCCAATATTTTTCCATGTTTGTTCATCAATAATGCTTATGTCTGAACCAGAATCCAATAGAAAAGTAATTGTATGATTATCCATACGTACGTCTACGTATTTTCTATTTTTACCTTTCTGAATTTCTTTTTCTGATAATACCAGACTTACATCTTGTAATTTCCTTTTCTGGCAAACGGAATATTTATGCCCTTTTTTTCCGCATGTTTGGCAGAATTTATTCCTGTACCAACATACATCTTTGGCATGATTTTTATTTCCGCAAGATTGGCAGAATTTATTTTTATACGAACACACATTTTTGGCATGATTTTTATTTCCGCACGATTGGCAGAATTTATTCTTATACCAACATGTTTTTGGTATGGTTATTTTTTCCACACGTCTCACATTTTTCTGTCTTTTTGACTTTTGGGGTTTTTTGAGTCTTTACGTGTCGAACAGTAGCAACACTTTTTTCCTCAATTTGTGTATTATCCCTTTTTACGTTTATGAGACGTTGGCATTCTTCGGTGACCCTTTGTAATGTTATGTTCGAGTCTTGCTCGACCATTATTAATATTCTCAACCTAATTTCTTTATATTTAGGATCAGTTAGTCGTTGAAGAAAAATTAGGCACTTGAATACATCTTTGGAAATTTCTTCTAACTTGAATTGTTCAACCAGAGAGTTCACTGTTCCCGCGTATGCCAGAAAATCCTCGTTATCTGTTTTAACGATGTTTAGACACCTGTATCGCGTGTGAAACAAACTATTTCTTTCGTCAAATATTTTTGACAGAATACTTATAGTTTCTTCAAATGAAACTTCTTCTGGTTTTCTGGGCAATATCAAGTTTGAGTACTTCGTGTTCTCGTTTGTCCCTAGTTTCTGGACTAGTAATGTTACTCGTTCCTCATCCGACCAATGTTGACATCTCTTGGTAAATATAGTTTCGAAACGTTTAAAGTATGCTGGAAATGTAATGCCCGAATCAGGTTCATATATAAATTCGGATAATGAATTTGCTATTCCTTTGGCAGAAAAAACAGTGTTTTTTCTTTCTCCAGTCGACTGTTTCAGAATTTTTTCGAGACTTTTTTGCTGTTGTAATATTTGTTGTTGTAACTCTTGGTGCTGTAGTTGTTGCTGTTGTTGTAACTCTAGGTGCTGTTGTTGTTGTTGCTGTTGTAAGCTTGTACACAGCATTTTAGTCATTTCAACGAATTGCTCCATTTTTTTTTTTTTTTTTTTTTTAACGGTTAACAGACAATTTACAGCCGTAATATTTTTACAACCCGTACTTATTACTTGAATAACGAATTATTAGACCGGCTCGCATTTGAGTCACGGTTTAATATATACTTTTCAAATCACAATTGAACAGTAAAAATTTTCTTACTTTTCAAAAAGTTTCCTTTTGCCTTGTGACTCCGCTTTCGAAATCCTATTCGGCGTCAACTGATATGTATATATAATTTTTTTTTTTTCCAAGTAAGTACGTTGCCAGCAAAGTTTTTTTTTTTTTTTTTTTTTTTTTTTTTTGGTGAAGTTCGTTCCACAATTTTTGTCGCCAGCTGTTATAGACACTGGTAATTTTTTTTTATGATTTAACGTGAAATTCGTTTCTTCGAATCCTTTGTCGCCAGCTGTTATATCTCGTGCAAGATATAATAAACAAAGTAAACCCGAGTGTAGGTTCAATAATAACTTTATAATTGGATGTAGTACAGAGACAGAGTCGAGAGTATGCTAACCTCAATAGGTGTTACAAACGAAGTCGCTCCTACAAAGGAAGTCCGCTCACGACCACCTGCTGTGGTCGCACTTTATCGGCAAACCGTCTGTCCATTATCGTGACTGGGGAAGTTGGGTTATACCATCACAACACATACTATATTAGTTTTATCGTTTCCTTCATTCAGAAAAATGAATTTGAAGTATTTGTAAGTTTTAATAAAGTAAGCATAATTCCTTCTTGTAGAATAAGCAGGCATAGTTAAGTGGAATTGACAAAATTCTCAATAACGATATTAAAAAGGAGGAAAAAGAATAAGAGAAAACAATATATAATGCAAGTTGGAAGTAAAGAAACAATATAACAATAAAAAAAAAAAAATCACAAACGAGAAAGTGTTCACACAGCAGAAGGGATACAGTCAGGTGTTTACAGCCTTCTGACTTCAAGACAGGAGAGAAAAGAAATGAGGATAAGATCACAAATTGTCAATTTTTATTGGTTAGTAAGAAATCCCAACATGCATCTGTAGGATTTGTCTAAAAATTTATGGAGGTGAGGTAGCAGTTGTCTCTGGAGATTGTAACCAACACAAAGGAATCTTATAAAATCTTCAGTTTTTGCTGAATTATTTGAAAATATAATTAATTTTACTGTAGATAAAATTTCTTATTAAATTGATACAGATCTATTGTATGTGTGTAAGAACTAATTTCAGGGTACCTTTTCACTTTTTAAATCAACAAGCAATGTCTTCTGTGTATCATTGACCCCTTATTTAATGGTTCACTGCGTCAGGCCAAATTGGGAATGGGTTTTTTTAGGATAGGGGAATGGGTAGCTTCCTGTCTTGCCTGTTCCTTACACTTGACTTTGTTGTTCACCCATGAAAGTTTATATAGTGTATATTTATGCATAAATTTATCCTCCGTGTAAATGCTTTAAATATTTTTACTAGAGGAAACTACTCTTTATTATGCAATTGATTTTGAGTATAAGCAGGTCATGTTTGAAGTTTGACCTTCTTTTTGAACATTTACCCATGAGAAATATTATTTTCCTATCTATTATTTAGTTATCTCTAGATCTTTAAAAAGTGATTTCTGGGAACAAAAGATAATTTTTGGTGGTTATAGCTTCCAGTATGCTCTTCCCAAACTAACCAATTTTTTTTATTTTATTTTATTTTTTTTTAAATATATGATCAAGTCACACTATAGTCAATATCAAAAGAGCAGGAAATGCAATTTTTTAAAAGATGTGGGACAATGTGATTGAGTTCCTAAACTGTGGGGTTAGAATAAAATTTCATAGCTTTTTTTTCTCTCTCTCTCTCTCTCTATCATATATATATATATATATATATATATATATCTTTATTATTATTATTATTATTTATTGAAATACAATTTGTTTTGCTATCTTTGGAGCAGTTTCTTTATTCTATCCTCACAGAGCTTGACACCATTCTGGATCATGGACTGGTCTAAATGCTTTTTAAAGGCTTTGAAATAAGTGATAATCCAAATGTGCCAAGTTGGGTGACAACTGGGTGGAGTAGGATGTCCCGGCCATACTGTATCAATTTCTGACAGGTCTGCAAAGAGACGTCTTATGAAAGACAACACCATTGTGATTGGCTAATTCCAGGCATTTTTCACCGATTGCTGTCTTTTTAATCTTTCCTTGCCTTCAAAACTGAGTAATTTTTGTTACATTTCAACAGAGAATTGCAGATGGAAATGAAGTGTATTAATTTTTTTTTTTCTGTTAAATCATGAGACATGAAAACAATGATTCATGTATCCAAGAGTTTTCAAACGTCTTGCTCCGCCTATCTCATATGAGTGTTTTGTCTGTAATCTTGTGACCTGGATTATTTTTAATCAGCCCCTCATTTGGTCATCATTAACATCTGCAGGTTCTTGGTCTTCTAGATAAAAATTTTCACATCTGAACCAAGTGACCCACTTATGAATAGTACTCTTGGCTATGGTACACATCTTTTTTGCTGTTTATACATCAGCCTCCACCCTGGAAATAAGAGCACCAAATGACAAATGCATCTCATTTTCATTATTAGCATAAAAACATTTAAAATTCTCAGATGAAAGGTAGAAAAAGACACTTCAAAATCTTCCCTTCCACAATGTTTACATGTTATAAATTTCAGTCCTTTTTTAAATGAAATCACTTGTTCAAACATCACCTACTGTAAAATTCTACATACTTTGTTCTGGCTGAATAGTGCACCTAAGTATGTTCTATTACAGTTAATTAGTGGCAGTTATTTCGTTAAATGTGAATACAGAAATATACAGATGGACTTCATATTGCCAGGCACACAAGTTAAATGTGTATAAAGTCATGACCAAAAAACAATTCCAACATCAAATACATATATAGTTAGACCATTACCCCCATCAAAAGGATTTTAATACTCACAATTGTTGATTGTTTCATATGATTATCAACTGCTGTACCAACCATAGAAACGGTAGCAAAATTTATTTTGCCAGATTGTTTATTGAATCTGCTAACTTTGAATTCAAAACCTGAAGATGATCGTTTGGAGACCTTGTGGTACACTGCACCAGTTTTTGGCATTCACCTGTTCCAAAATGTGTGGTTAGTTCTGCATGAGCCTTTGCCATGGTAATCAAATCATGTGTGCTGGTAGTCTGACTGTTCAGTTTTAAGAACTAACTTGCTGTACTCTCATACATTAAAAATAACAGGACATATGTGTAATATACACACACACACACACACACACACACACACACACACACACACACACACACACACACACACACACACACACATCCTTCCCAGCCACCAATAAAACTGTCAAAATGACCAAGTAGGGAATTCTGAGTCACATGAATCTCTCCAGCCTCTATCTTAAAAACAATTTAAGAGAGGCTGTTTGACTAACACGAGGACTGACCAAAATTAATGATAAAAAAGAATAAATGAAAACTACAAATCAATTTCATTTAGTTCAGAAAGTCATTCATTCCTGTAGTACACTGCTACTAACAAGCAGGAATTTTTTTTTCTCCTGATGATGGGCAAGCTGGCCGAAACTAGTAGAAGAACCTGAAATAAAAAAACAAAAAATATTAATATACAGCCCAGTTGAAAGCACAAATATGTGGTGTTCTTACTCTGCATTGAACAATTCATTTATTTGTTTTATTAACTTCGATGTTTAATGCTTCAAATTTCTCAATAAAAGTATGGTTTTCTAAATTTTCAAAATGTTTTTCTGAGATAAAATATTAGAATTGGTTTTGTATGGATAATCTAAAAATGTCCAGAAGATTTTAATTTTTATTTTCATTTCATGTTTCAATAATTGGGGAAGTTCTATAAAAAAAAAAACAAAAAAAACTGACAGAGACCCTTCTTTCTATTCAACTTTGTTGAATGCTTTCAAAGTCAAAGAACTGCACTTACACACAACAGATTGGACAAATAATCTACTTCTGTCAATCAGGTTTAACAAAGATATAAGGTGCAACATAGCAGAGCTTGTATATGAGACCTCTAAATACTTTAACATTTTGTTTTTATTTTTTTAAATAATAGAACTTCAAAACCATTAATTACAGTGACCTGATGAATAAAATGCCCTAATTAAGATTCATACCAACAAAAGGAATTAGTACATAATACTTGCATACCTAAAGACCTATACACTAGTGATTGTTTTTATGCAGAATGGCCATGAAAAAGAAAAAAAAAACCCTTTTCAGTATACTGGATCTTACAAAATGTTACACAAATCAGACGAGTTTTATACTATTCAAAAACAAAATGTCTATCGTTACTATCAACTGACTTAAACCAGTTCATACAGAGCATCAAGTACAAATTGAAGATGCAATACTTACATGCAGAGCATCCTTTTAAAATATTTTGACAAAACTACCCCTCCCCACATAAACGCAGATCCTGGCAACCAGATCCAGGTGGGTAGTACATTGGTCCAAGCCTTACAAAAAAAAAAACTATATTTACATTAACATCCAAGAAACCTTACTCATTTGTACATCTCTATTTTACATCAGCCATAATTTGTTCTCACTATGTTTGAACTAGCCATGTGTAATCTGTTCCCTGGTATGTTGTGTTTACCTGTCGAATTGGATATCTAAAAGGCCTGTGGTCAAACTTTTAGCCGAAAATGAATTCAAATCACAAGGCCATTTTGATAACCAACAACTACTCATTATTGGCAGTTACTACACAATTCTGTCTTTTTTGTTTGTAGCTGGAGCAAACACTAGTCTCTACACAATGATACCTTTGATTTCAGACCTTTTATTATGAATGGTCAGTCTAACAGTAGTAGTGACTTTCATTTCAGTGAGATTTGGAAAAATAAAACAAAAAGGAAATTTATACTTAACATCAGGAATAGGCAGTTGAAATTTCTGGATCACAATGAGAAAGGAGGGCTTGGAGAATCTGAAACTCACAGCTCGAATAGAGGGAAAGAGAGACAAGGGAAAGCAACACATGACATACATGGTGGGCTTAAGCAAGTGGATGACAGAACAGGGCCTGGGGGAGTAGCAAAGTGACAAAACTTATTGAGAGCTACAAGCGATAGGAGAAAGTGGAGAGCCATGATCGCCTACGTCCTGAAGGGACACAGCACATAAAAAGCTAAAATTCTAGTAATTTTTACATTCTTCTTCCATTGAATTTATTTATATATATATATATATATATATATATATATAAAATTTTTTTAAATTTTTTTTAGGAGGTTTGAAAGCTAACCACCAATTAAGCTCTCGTTCATACATTGTAGAATGTTGTCCTTACTATCTCCCTTGACTGAACCTAAATTGGTCAAGATGGACATCAGTCTGTTCTGTACCCCATAATTTGTTTAAATAGATACAATTTGAGATGGTTAATCTATCCTCTCAGTCTTTGAAGCTGGTAATTAAAAGCATTTACAATAAATAACAATTCTCTTGGCCTGTCATAAACTCTACAGTAATTTGTAAATTTTTCAAGTTGGTTGTGAAAAGGGAGTGCTTCCAGTGTGTGTGTGTGTGTGTGTATATATATATATATATATATATATTAATACATGTCTCATTAAATAATATAGATAAGCGTTGTCTATATATTTTATGTAAGTTTTTTTCATATAGTCTGATAATCTTAATAACATTATCATTAAATAATGAAAGAAAATCACAATATTGATACATACTTTTTTTTATTTAATCCAAGCTGAGCTTTTGGCTTACATAAGCCATTATCAAAGATGACAATTACACAATATATTTATGCAATACACGAACAAGAAATTGATGATAGTATTATTTGTTTACATGGATGATTTCCAAGCAACGATAAACACGTGCATATAAAACGCTGAAAGCGAAAATCGCACGACAGCTCATGACGTCACACATGACCACGCGAGAGTGAATCCGATGAGTATTGAGTATGGAAAGCCGTTGGTATGAACCAATGACTTCTGTTACTAATTATAGGCATTTAAGGATATTTTTGGAGATTTCATAGTTTATTTTGTTCAGGTTAGGTTTCAACTGTTTTATGTATATAGCTTCAAGAATTTTTAGTTTTTGTTTATTGTTTTCATGTTTAAGTATAGTTGTGTTTTCGACGAGGATTTTCCGGAATTGTGTATGCGGCCAGGCATGTTGTTTTAAATGTCTAAAAATGTTAGTTATCATTCAAATGTAGTGTCAAGCGTCGTGAAAGCGAGTTTGTGGTGTGACCAACATAGATATTATTTAGTTCGTTGGAGATACAATCTCCCAAAGGGCACCTGAATTTGTAAACTATGTTGGTTTTTTTCAAATCGCTAACCGGGGGAGAAGAATCATTTCGAATAATTGAGTTGGATATTTTAGATTTAGTGTAGTATATAATTAACTTAATTCTTTTGCTAGGATCTGTTGTGGATATGTTAGTATTTACTAATTTTTTTAGTATATTTTCATCTTGTTTATAATTAGTATGCATTTGATTACGATATAGGAGATTAATATGTTTGAGATTAGTAGAAGCAGTATTATGTACTATTTGCTTAGTATTGAGATTTCTAAGAAAGCATCTTATTTGTTCATCAATTATATAGTTTGGAAAACTATTAACAAGTGTTTGTTTTATATTCTTTAGTTCACTGTAAAAAATCTGTTTTGTGGATGAATTAGTTTCTGCACGGTGTATTAGATTTTTTATAATTGCTATTTTGTAGTAATATGGGCATTCGCTCTTGTAGTTAAGTGTACATGAATTTATGCTAGTAGGTTTTTTATATGGCGAAATAGTAAATTTGTTATTATTTGTGTTTATCAATATGTCAAGGAAAGGAATTTTATTATTAGTATTGAGTTCATACGTGAATTTGAGGACAGAATTATTTTGGAAACATTTTTGTAGTTGAAGTATTTCATCTGTATTTTCAACTAACATAAGAATATCATCAACGTATCTTACATAGATGGATGGTTTTTTAAAGTCTGTAAATATCTTATTTTCCAGGTTCGACATATAGAAATTGCTAAATGTCGGACCCAGTACTGAACCCATAGAGACACCATCACATTGTATATATATATTATTATTATGATCTTTATCGTTTATCGTTGCTTGGAAATCATCCATGTAAACAAATAATACTATCATCAATTTCTTGTTCGTGTATTGCATAAATATATTGTGTAATTGTCATCTTTGATAATGGCTTATGTAAGCCGAAAGCTCAGATTGGATTAAATAAAAAAAAGTATGTATCAATATTGTGATTTTCTTTCATTATTTAATGATAATGTTATTAAGATTATCAGACTATATGAAAAAAACTTACATAAAATATATAGACAACGCTTATCTATATTATTTAATGAGACATGTATTAATGAAAAAATGCTGCCTAAATACACACAATATATATATATATATATATATATATATATATATATATATATATATATATATATATAATTTTAAATTTAAATAAAAACAGACCACTTTAAGGTTCCATGTAATAAATTTTCACCACAGCCTTTTTAAAGAACTGTGGTAGCTCTGGATTTTATCCTCCTTGGGTCTACCCATACGGATTACCTAGTTTTTCATAAACTAACTATATAAAATATATATATATATATATATATATATATAGTTTTAAGGTGTGCTATATTTATGTGTTAAAGTGCTCAACATCAGAGATAGAGCGTATGTAAATATAAAAGTGAACATTTGAAGTCAACACTCAGAGGCAACAAGCTGTTTCATGCTAGGCACAATATTTATATTTATGGGATAAAGTGCTCAATATAAGAGATAGAGCGTATGTAAAGGCGGCCTAACGATTGTGTCCAGCATGAAACAGCCTGTCGCTTCTGAGTGTTGACTTCAACGTTCACTTTATATATATATATATATATATATATATATATATATATATATATATATATCTCATGATGAACAGTTGACACAGTTAACCACTGATTATACTCTCATGACCTCTGCAGTATTGATTGTCATAGTTCAAAACTTTACTCATCTTTACAAATCTTCTTTCATAATCACTTTCTTTTTTTTCTTTCTTTTTTTTTCTTTTTTTAATATAATCCTCTTATCTAATAAAAGTGTGGGGATTTTGACTGTTAATCCTTTTTATGTCTATTCATTGACTGACTATTATGGAAGGAATAAAACAAGTTCACTTAAAGGGCTTGCTTGGAAATTTCTTAGAATCTAATCTATTTATTCTTTCACCTGGCAGGGCTTTCATATTTTGTCTTTGTTACTATTTTTGGTTACTATTATTTTGTACTTTTTATAAAATTTTCATTGGTTGAGTTTTGTGAAACTCACTTTGTCTTTTGAACTTTTTTTTGTCATTTTATTTTTAAATGTTTTATTTTTCTCAGTTCTAGGATAACCATCTACTGGACAAGCATTCTATGTAAGTATACATGTATAAATTATTTTTGTAAACTATTTTTATTAGTATATGTACCTAAAAATATAACACAACCTCTCATGTAAAGGAAAGGTATCTAATAATCGGCTGATGTGTTTCTTTAAATTACCATTTTAATTTTTTAAAAATTTTATTCTTTTTCTTCATTTCTTTTGACTTTTTGTTTTATTTTTTTTTATTTATTTATTTTTTTTCATAACTTACCTATTTCATTCTCACTTTGAGATTTGGGGCACAAGATGCAAATGTTTAAACTTTTTCCTCTTCAATCTGACAGTTTGTTTATGGGCTCAGATCTTTTAAATTTCACGGTTTTGTTATTTGAATTTTCTTATGAATCATGATTAAGTTAATGATTAAATAAGCACCCTGCAAATTTTACAACTATAAAATACTCATGGAAATCTCCCCATTGCATTGTCAAATAACTTCAACCAAACGTTGCAATAACAATCATGTATGAATGCAGGTCATTATTTAAATGTGAACTTGGCTGTATTTTGTTTTAAAGCTTTCTTGACTGTGTTTTATTCCTTATATATTTTACTAGCTTTCGTTTTGTACCCTTTTCAATATTCTTTTAATTGTAAGTGTTTTACTACTTAATAGGAATAGCCTTTTATAAGTTGTTTGCAAAAGCAAGTGGTTTTTATTTTTTTATTTTTTTTCCTTTTACCATATTTCATCCAATTTTTTCTTCTTTTTAATTTATTATTTTAAGATCCTTTTATACTTACTGATCAAACAAATCTTCATTTTTAAAAATAAGAGATGGTCATCTTCTGTAAAGAAGTGGTAATCATCAATTTAAAAAGGGTACAAATGAAAATTCAAAATTAATAAAGTTTTCCATCTCACTGAAGCAAATGTTAAACAAACTTTCTTCCTTTTCCTTACTGAAACCAAACATCCTCTCTGAAATGTTTTTTTCTGTCTTTCCTGATTATCAAAATGGAATATTCCATTGTTTATGTGATATTGGCAGGGCATATCATGCATGCTAAGAAATGAAGGTACAAGCAGAATTATATTCTCATACTATTATATATATATATATATATATATATATATATATATATATATATATTACAATATGATGAAATAAATAGCTTGTATAATTTATTGAAATTATTATGTAAATATTTTGAATGATTAAAATTACACAGTATATTTATTAAATATTCATGACAGTTGTCACCAACATAATTTCCCATGCATTTGTAGGTTTACATCAGTAAAATTAAAACAGGAAAATTCTCTAGGATATCAGGCAGTTGCAAACATTTATTTCACTTGATTCTTTCTTGTTCTTTATTGCATTTATGTTCAGGAAATCTTGACCCCCCCCCCCACTATTCTTTTGAGGTTCAGAATTAATGTAAACTTTCTGACCTGACTAAAAAAAAAAAAAAATATAAGTGTAGCTGGAGTGAAATAAAAGGATGAGTGGGGTGCTGAAAAGTTTGCTCATTTGTTCAGAATTTGGCAAATGAGTTGGGACGAGAAGTTTTCAACCAAATTTCGTTGTCAGATGCTTCCTGCTTTATTCAAGTTGAGGACAGCAAGTGACATGTTCCCTTTTTTTAAAAAATGTTAATAAAGATATTAGAATAAAGATAACATTACAATCAAATCATTCTGAAAATGAGCAGCTGTTGGTTGCTTGGAATGTTGAAATAAACATAAGGACTTTGAAATTTGGGTGTGCAGGTAGCATAATGGTTACTGATACAGAAAGTGGAATTAGGAAGCAGTTCAAGTTCCACTCTAGTCTGTTGCATTCACTTTGTATTAATACCCTTTGGAAACGTGTTGATCCATATCTTTTCCTAGTTAAGGATAAACTGAACCTTCTAGCCTTGGTTGGCAACCAGTCTAAGAGAGAAGGAAATTCTAAATTCAAAACATTGGAGAAGATAACAAATGTCATCTAATGATATTGACAAAATCAGCAATTAACAATTGCGTTGATAAATTGACTTTTCCCAATTCGATTTTTGCCAAATTCCAATTTAATTTTTTTTTTTTTCTTTTTGTTGTAGTCACACAAAAGCATCATAGAACTCAAAAGGTTTAACATATGGAGCATAACATATATAATAAACCTCTTGTAAAGCATTTAAGAGATCTGACCCCAGAAATTATCTGTCAGATTAAAGAAAAAACGTTTCAATAAATGTTTGCATTTTCGTGTCCAAATCTCTAAACACTGGAGAAGGCAATTACTTTGCTGTTCTTTGGAGGGGGGTTGCAAGACCTCATACCAATCTATATTCTAAAAAGAAATCGGAAGAGCTATGATAGCTGAATTTTTTATTTTTTTTTAATAGTTTGGGATTAAAATCTTTATACACTCTTATAACTATTAAAAAGTGATTGGCTTATTTATGTATGAATAATCTGTTTTGATGTCCCAGAGTATTGTATTTTAATTTTCTAAGGCAGCTTCTGCATGATGCTGGTCATGATAATGGTAATAATAATCATTATTACTACTACTAGCATAGTACCCATGACTGGGTGATCTCCACATGGATCAGCATTTAGGATCCGTGTTCTTTGCCTAGTGGAGTAATGCTGCTTCCTTCTATCCTACCTTTAATTAGTATGTAGTATCTGTCCATGTTGTAATATATTATTAATAATAATAATAATAACAACCACGACTACCATCTAGGTTTCACCTAAACGGATCTTTAGGGGATTTGGCCAGTTTGCCCTGAAGATCCATTTAGGTGAAATGTTCCTGGCTCTTTTAGGATTTATTTCATTTATCCCAGCTCTACTTAGCTTATTGAGCACTCTACGTTTTAGCTTAATTATTCGCTTGTTTTTTTTTTCTTTGGACTAAAAACTGGCCCTGGTCAATTTGTTTTGCCCTGTTCAGATGTTTCTAGTTCGTTCTTTTTTCCCAATTTTTTTCCTCAGGTACCAATTTGTTTTGATATACTTGCAAGTTGTGCTGTCCAAGGTTTTTTGCCAACTGAGTATTACCATTAGTATAATATATATATATATATATATATATATATATATATATATATATATATATATATATATATATATATATATATATATATATATATAAGAAAGACACACACACTTTTTTTTTTTAAGCAGGACCAGGAATAATATTATACAAAGCAAGGTGGGTGTCCTGCCTGACAAAGGATTGGTTGTAATAATTTGATGTAAGGTTCAACTCACTCATGATAGTCCAAATACACAAGTTTTTCTTAGCAAGACACCATCTCTAGAAAGGCTGCTATTCAATGCTTAAGACCCAATCCTAGATTTCTATACACACACAATGTTGGCCCCTCATCTACTGTTTAACAGGTCTTGTTTTTCATCCTGTGGATTGACAAGCCTCACCCTCCTCACCAGCAGTCATCCATGCGGCAAGTTGTACTGGCTTACATGCTACTGACCTGAACACACACATATCTATCTATATATATATATATATATATATATATATATATATATATTATATAATATAACATTTATATTTAGTGGATACATGTTTCAGTAGGTATCTGTTTTTTTGTTTGTTTGTTTAAGTGTAAATTTATGTCTGCCAACCTGTGCATTGAAAAGTCTTTAAAAAATTATGCTTTTAGAAATATAGACCTTTTCCCTTTTAATCCCACCTCCAGGAAATGTTATAAATAAACAGTGAACCTAGTTTAAAATATTCAAAATCTATGACAAAAATTATGAAAAGAAATAGAAATGTCTATTTTTATTTATGATTGTTTATGCTAAATAAATTTAAGAATATATACTTTTAGTTAAAAAAAACAAAAATTAAAAATATTACAGTAACTGCAGTCTGGTATTGCATATTAATAATTTTGAAAACACACTGTGTTTGAAGACCGTATAGAGTTTAAATGTTGAGTATTTTTATCTACAGCTATTTGCAAATGTTGGCTTCTGATAAGCATTGTTTATTTTTTCTTGGCTTTTAGATAAATAATGGATCAGTCAGCTTATTTGATAAGACTCGAGTTAAAAGGAGGGTGAAGTAATAACTCTTAAGCATTTTAGGAATTCATTGCTATTTGTGAAATTCTCAAAGAATTATTCCTTTTAGTTGCAATCATTTTGCATTTAAGTAAATGTAGTTCCAGACAATGAGTTATAAAACTGATTGCAAATTTGTATGACTAACAAACTGATTTAACCTTACTATTATGATTTTACATACAGGGTGCAATGGGTAAATTTATATTTTTAATTTTGTGCATGCACGTTTGTTTTTGATTTTGTCAACTGCAAATTATAGTAGGGTCAGTTGAGCACCATCTGTAAGAAAAAGAGCACCATGACGCAATTCTCTCTGCCCCAAATTTGGAAACAGCATGCTGTACTGCTTGGTATTTGTGTTAGAAGCTCCAATATGAACATTTCAGAGTGTTTGGGTGTCAACCTGAGGACACTGCAGAGTATTCAGAAAGAGTTGGAGGAGTCTAATGGTGATTACAAAGGTATAGCAGCTCTGAAAACTCGCTCTGATTGTTCTGATAATTTGTTAGTAAAAGCCTCACACAAGTGTCTTGAGGGTAGTGCTGCCCTGAGTCAAGAGGATTGCTGGAAGATCCTATGTCTGGCAACAGGATTCTGCACCATGCCACACAAACAGGAGAACCCAGTCATGGCTGTCAGAAAATTTCTGTGACTGCATCATCCCTTACATCTGGCCACCTAACTCTCCAGACTGCAACCCTCTTGATTATCATGTGTGGAGCGCAGTTGAGCTAGAGACCAATAAAACTACTTTTAACACCAAAGATGAAATGAAGGCATGGATTATGGCAGCATTCATCAACTTAAACAAGGAGACTGTCCAGAAGAGTTGCAGGAGATTCTGGAGGCCATGGTTGAAGCCAATGGTGATATTATTGAATAAATTTATTTGTTAGTATTTCAAGATATTTTTGTGTACTTTTGGTAAATATATCTGTTAAAATGATGTCAGTATTATTTTCATCTTTTGCATAATTTAGATGACTATTTATCCATTGCAACCTGTACCATCGCATAAGCACTATTTAAAAGATCATTGTTTTGGTTTGTTGCATGCAAGATTTGTTAAATACAGTTTATCAAGAGAAAGGTAAGTCTAAAATAAGAGCATTTAAAAACACTTGAAACGTTGAGCATTTCCTGTAAAAACTATGCAGTATTGAATGATTTGTAAAGAGAGAGAAAGATTAAATGAATTCAAAGTTGTAAAACAGTGTGGCTGTCTGTTTACATAGAATTCACCAAGTATTTGAGAAAACACTTTCAGTGGATGGTAACCTGACTTTGTTGAGCAGCTCAACGTGACAGAATCCATTGTTGGACATGTGATGCACAAGAGCATCAGGTACAAGTCCGGTGTGATGAAGAAGGCAATTCATGTTTGATGAGACCCATGTGATCTAATCAAAGTAATTGATGAACAAGCACATGGACCCCAGTAGCATTCACTTCTTCTCTGAAGTAAACTTCAACCAGAAGTTTGACAAAACAATTGTACACCAGGTTGATGCTGTCTTTGATAGTTTTGAGGGCCCATGTCATACCCCTCCATTTCACACAGGGCTTAATGCTACAACCTACATTAAAGTGCTGGATGTGATGGTCATGCCCTGAATCAAATAGTTGACCCAGTTGAGGCCACATATATTCAGCAGGTCTCTGGTCTCAACTATATGGCAAATGTGTCTAAAGTGTGGCTGGCTGAAATTTTTTTATTTTTTTGTCTAGAGGTTCGATGAATGAGGCTATTGTTGCCTCCTGAAATAAAAATTATTACCTATGGAATTTTAAATGTTTGATATTCATTAATTAATAATATATATATATAATCTCCTCCAGAAATATAATCCACTTCATGCAGTGGGTAAGATACACTTGTACAAAAGGGCTGATAAATTGACATGGTTATCTACAACTGTCTTGAACTATTTAGGGCCTCAAATCAATTTATACGGTTTCCATTTTTCCTCAGTCCTCAGTTCTCATCATGTCTTTGGTCATCTATAAGGAACAAATAAATTGTTTACATTGTAAATGAAGAAAATTTGCCGATACTTTTGTATTATTTTTCAACATAGCTTCATTGCTTCTAAGGCTCTTTCTATAGTAGTGCATGGATTTTTACATTTATTTTATTTATTTATTTTTTTAAATTCTTAAAAATTACATACATAAATTTTAAGGACTAATTTTAAATTTTTTCCTTTTTTTTTTTATACTCTAGAAAAATCTTCCAGTTAATTACAAATTTCTTTGGAAGTCATTATTGTAATAATTTTAGGATTAATCTGACCTAGTTTAGTCGTAGCTTTCGGCTAGATTGTGACATTTATTTTAGATAAAGCTTTAAACTTAAATTCCTGAATATTTTACCTTCAAATCTGATTTATTTGAATCGGTCAGTTTGAAAACTGACACATATTGAATATATTTGGAAGGTGATATTTCTTTTAATGCACTTCATAACTGGAACAAAGTTTGTGTGTGTGTTTTCATCAAGTTTTAACATCAATAGAAACTTTTAAGCTTTAAAAATCAACATTTTCATAAAATAAAAGTTCCAGTTTGAAAATCCAGTTACCTGAGGAAGGCTGGAGTGTACAATGGCTGAAACGTGAATAGGGCAACGAAGACAACAGTCTGAACAATGTAAATAGTGTAAATAATTGCAATACCTAATTTCAGAAATACAGACAGATATGGTTGATCAAGTTGATATATATTTGTACATGCAAATTAATAATGTTTGCTTTGAAGAGAAAACAAAGGTTTTTCTTTCCTTTGAAGGATGCAATATTACTTTTGTTTCATGCACTAATTTTTTTTACAAGCAAAAGCTACTGGTAGCAATTTCATCAGTTCTGGACAGTAGGATGCTTCCATTATTCTATTTCTCCCTTACCAAAATCTATCATAAATTAATCCCTCAGCCTAATAGAAATGAATTCAGGAACTGGAATCAAGACATTGAATTTTTTTTCTTCTTTTTTTTTTTTTTTTTTTTTTTTTGAAACAAGAATATTACAAGCCCCCATGATTGTTTTCCACTCCCCAACTCATTAATTAGTTTCATTTAATTAATAGTCATTAGCCTCCTTCTAATTAATCAAGTCCAACTTGTTTATTAAAAAAAAAAAAAATCTATCATTATTTATCTGATGCCAGCATCAGTAGTAATTGACATAAGCAAGAAAGACTTACATATTTTTTTTTTTTTTTGCAAACAAAAGTAATTGTGCACAGTAATCCATTGAAATGCATGCTGATATTCAATACTGAATTTCTTGCTAAAATATCTTTTGTCTTTTCATTTACTTATTGACAAAAGCTGTACTTGCATATGAAGGCTTCCCAAAAGGATTTCTAATATTCTATCTACAAATTAAGATGAAAAATACTAGTAAAAGAAAAAAATGCTTCAGCTAATAAATTCAGTGTTCAATTGTTTGGGGAAAAGAATGAAAGCTATATGATTAGGTTGAATGACAAAAGATAGTGACTCGCATAGCCTGATCAATAAGTCAGCTGGCATGTTAAAACCAGCTTTTGAGGTATAGGGATATTAGTTTAAATCTTGCTAGAGACTTATTCTTTCTTTTCTAAACTTTGTTGCTTACAACAATTATGGAGTAATGATCTGAAAGTTGCAATAAAAAGCAATTGAAATTAATATGAAAACAGTATTTGTCAAAAATTGACAAACTTAAAACTATGATTTGTAGTAATTTTGTTTTGTGTAATATCTCTTTCAAATATGAACCTATCTTTGCCCCCTGTACTTTGTGAGATAAAAAAAAGTTCTATTTTGGAATTTTTCTTCTTTCAAAGCTAGCTTTAGCTTTCTTCAGACTTTTGATGAGAAAGGTTTGTTTTTTTATATAAAGTGCTGCTATATATATATATATATATATATATATATATATATATATATATGTTGGAACTTCCATCTTAGATCAAGCAGTAATTAATCAATGAAATGTTACTGGTAAAGCTATTAAAACAAAAAATATTTCAGTAAATTTGTTAACACAATCTGAAATGTGTGCATATTTGTCAAGTTTTATGTTGTGGCTTTTCTTTACATGGAAAACGTTATTAAAGTCTCAGTTGGTAAATATATTCTTTCATTAAAAAATCCGAGTAGAATGAAGATTCCTGAGATAGAGAAGTAAGGATAAGGTACGTTGAAATAGAAAGAACAAAAAATATTATGTTTCCCAAAATCAATAATGAACTTTCCATATCTTGTTCAGACAATTCCTCTCTTGTGTTCTGGCAGTACCTTGCTGGGTGACTGGTTGGGAATAACAGGTGCTGTAAACTTGGATGTGTGGCTGGTGTAACAGTTAATGGCTCAGACTTGTTAATCAGAGATGAGTTCCAATTACAGTTGGGTTCGTTATATTCACTTATGCACAAATACCCTTGGGGAAGGTATGAATCCAAATCCCCTCCCCCAGCTACTGGTTTGCAAGACTTTTATTACTAAATCATCTAAAAAAAAAAAAATGAATTCTTACAATCTAAAAATATTTTATGGCTTTAAACAACCTGAAAAGGTTGATAAGCTGTAGAAAATGGATCAGTCAATAATTTTGTGTTCTGGATGTTCTTTAGTCTTTGTCTATTTTTATTTATTTATTTTTTAATATGGTTTGTGCAAATTTGTAATGAATGACTAATAATTCGGGTTGGCATGAATATCTACAGTGAGTCCCCGGTATTCGTGGGCGGTTAGGGACCAGAACCGGCAGTGAATAGTTAGAATCTGCGAATACTTGTAAGCCCTCCCTAAAAGTGCTTCTAAGTAACTATTTTGATTAAAGCACCATATGCCTTAAACTTTCATCCTAAACACTTTAGAAACATTTCAAACCCTTTTTAAAACATTTTTGAAAAATATTATTGGTGACCATACACTTAGCTTAAATTTTCTTTCATTCATAAAATAACTGTTTTTAATTATGCATAGATCGATATAACCATTGAAAATACTGTATAAAATGTGTAACAAGACATAAAATATGAAATTTAAAACATTTTCTAAAAACAGAACCGTGATGATGTCCCCAGACTTAACATAAGCCACTTTTAAGACCCCCAGCCATAGTCCCTAACAAAGATTTTTTTTTTTTTTTTATATACAATGAAGATGTACAATTCTACCAATTTTTACCATAAAAATTGACTGCTATGTTTTAAGTCACTTAAATAACAGGAAAAGAATACAAGGATATTTTAATAAGTTCTATCAAAAAATACTTGAATCGAGGGAGTTCTCAGCAAATAATTTGTACGTATGTTCTTCAGAAAAAACACACAAATATTCAGGGTTTCTGCGAATAATAAGTACATATGTTCTAAAGAAAAATCCATGAATGTGTTAGGCTGTGAATGCTGAAACGCGAATAGGCAGGGGCTCACTGTATTTTGTAATTTCTCTTGTACTAGTTTTAATATTTTATTCAATTCAGTTGCTGCAGCAATTGTTTGAGTTATGAAAAATATTTTTGTATTAATCTCAAAACTGTATCTAAATTACTAACAAGGGGACAAAAAAAATATTGATAAGATTTTGATTTTAATGTTTTTATTTATTTTTTTTTTTTATTACGCTAGAGCCATTTGTCCATCTGAGCCACATGAAATGAGTGGCAATGAAAATGAATAATTTGAGACAAATTTTAATTTATTAAATTATTAAACTTCAAAAAGACTGCATAATCCATTTTCCAGTTATATATTTCAATTTATATCTAATGTAATTGTGTCTTGTTGCTTTTCAGTACCAACTGATCTGTTGGGAGTAGTTAAATCCTCATGTTTTTGAAGATGTACAGCACATATGTCCATCCCAATCAATAACAATCTGATCACAATTTAAACAATATTCATCTATTAAAATATATATATATATATATATATATATATATATATATATATATATATATATATATATATATATATATATATATATATATATATATATGTATATATATATATGATCTTAAATATCACTTGCTTGCTTTTTGCCTCACCAGACTTTGAATTATGGCACTTTGCGTCCTCCATACAACTTGATTCAATTGTTTGCTTTCATGTTATTTTTGATGATTTGTTTTGTTTTATTTTATTTTATTTTTTTGACTTATTTAGGTATTTCTCCTTTTTTCTGAAAGTAACTAGAATGTCTTTGAGATTACTGTCTGCCCCCTTTGATGCTAGAAGAATTGACTTTTTTATTTTATTATATTACTATTAATCTGTTGGCATAATAATCACAAAATCACTACTTGAATTAGAAACAGTTAACAAATTTTTTTATTCTACTTAAGTAACCATGCGGCTAGTGTTAATATATTGAAATATAGTGCTTGCAGGTGCATTTGACAACTCTCGGTCATAAAGGGATAATAATAAAATCTTATCTCTAAAATAGACAAACTGTTGGAATGTGTTTGCATGTAGTATTGAGTATTGATTTTTAGCAGCACAGGTCCAAACATGTAAAGTGTGCAGACCACTTATAAAATACCAAGGGAAGAACTTATAGATCCAACCACCTTTTTATGATTTAGTTCAATCCAAAAAAAAAAAAAAAAAAGCCAGTAATCTTTGTCTAATATTCTAAGTGATATATATGTAAAAAGACAAATGGAAGGATTTTATTGCTTTGAGTGACCACTATACTTAACATCAGGAAGAGACAGCTGAAATTTATAGAATGCATAAAGAGAAAAAAGGGCTTTGAAAAAGGGGTCAGATTAAAGGGAATAAGGACAAGATAGCAATGCATGACATACTTAGGGCACTTCACAAAATGGATGACTGAACATGGTTTGAGAAAAAATAACAAAGACAAAATTTATTAAGAACTACCCAAGGACAGGAAATTGTGGAGAGCCATGATTGTCTGTGTCCTGAGGGGACACAGTACAGCAGAATGACTACTGAAAAATTTTATCACCGGAACCCCTTTTCCCTGTTCTACCCATCCTGCCCTTTTGGGGACAATTATTCTTAGGTACCTAATAGATTCCTCCCCACTCAAACTAAATAAGACCATCCTGTTTGTTAATTTTGCACTGTTCTGACCCCCCCCCCCCCCACAGCCTCACTTAATTGCCTGTTGAGAAAAATTTCAATTCTCCTCCTTATTATTAAGACCACTCATCTAAAAGTACATAACGAGCACACCTAATCATGGATCAATATCTGTAACATGCCTGGCAGTTATTAGTTGAATTTTGATCTGAACTTTTCACTGTATAATGTTCATTCTAATTGAGAAATTTTGGGTTAGATCATTTTGAAAAATATGTGTAAAATAATTTTTTTTTAGGTGTATGTGGGCGAGATTAGGTTACAGATTTATTGAGCTCTCTCTCTCTATTTTTAAATTAAATAACCTGTCTCACATGTGCGCACACATTGGTAATATGCTTGGGAAAACATTGGTTACTCTGTGCCCAGCTCCTATGCTACAACAGTTATATTCTGAATGTTTTGTTTCACTTATAAAGCTCTTTAAATATATGATTCTACTGAACATTTCATTACCTTGTAGATACAATCGATTAATCAAGTAAGGAAGTATCTGGTCTCTGAAGTCTGTATAAAAGACATGTTTTTTAATAGACGATCTTGCTACTAGTGTTAGCTTTCAAGCTTCCCTATCAGTTTTTATGCTGCTAACATTGTAAATCATTTGGCTGTAAGGCTTGGCACTTGAGCATCTAATTAGATGTAAGTGATGCCAGAAATTTATTCATAATAGAACATTTCCTTTGCCATTAGTGAATGATGGCTGACCTGGGTGATTTTTTTTTTTTTTTTTTTTTTTTTTTTTTTTTTGTGTTTATGAAAGTCCATTATAAGTGGATGATCATTATAGATTTAGACAAACTTAAATTGCTTTAACTTATATATATATATATATATATATATATATATATATATATAAAAACAATCTGTGTGTGTTCACTTATCTTGTCTACTGAATTTTATGGTGATTATATCAATTCTTCAAGAGACTCGATTAAAAATTTTATAATCCAGTTTTCTGAAGAGAGGATGTAATTCTTGTGAAACTGAGTAAAGGCAAGATAAGTGGACATTTAATTTTTTTTTTTTTTTCTTTCTCTCTCTCCCCGCTCCTAAAAATAATATTGCCCATTTTTTATAATGTTATCTTCTAGAAATATCCTGGTCAGATAAATTTTTATTATGCCACCCCACAAAAAAAAAAAAAAACTGCTATGTTGAGACTGAGAATACACTGACTGCAACCTCTCACAAGAAAGGGACCATCACCTACGTGGATGCTTGCAGACTTTTGTATATACACCACCTATCTTTTAATTCATTATGACCCTTGTCCAATAAGGCTCGAGGTGTTATTAAATTAACCTGAAAAAGGACACTTTGTATGTATTAGGTTGTCAGATAACCCCCCCCCCAACCCTTTAGCATGATAAACTGCCCTGTAAATATTGGCTCTCAATGTTCAACCCTCCGTAACCTGCACCATATATATTCTGCCATAATATGATATCATCACAAATAATGCAAGAAGTAAGACTGTAAAACTTTGACCACAGATGTTTATGGGCAGGTTTCAGCATATTGAATGCTAAAGGGTTAGTCATTCATCAACAGTTTTAACAAATCAGTCAGTAATATGAAAAAATAAACAAAGTTATAAAGGAAGAACAGGAAAACCCATAAAACACTACTGTAAAGATATTTTGCATGTTAATTGAAATAGTCATTTGTTTTTTGTTTTTTTCCAAGTATTATTTGACAACACAATAGAAATCACTGCTGCATGTTAAACACCAGTTTCATGCCTTAAGCAATCATCAATGGCCTTTTTAAGTTTTTTTAATTTTTTCTAAATTATGAGAGTTGAAGAAGTTTAGAAGACAACTACTATTGTATTATAACAACCAAGATAAGAATGTTGATCTGAATTGATCATTATATAATAATGTTACATATGCAACATGGCTGAGTGGTTAGAACATTTGCTTTCCAACCATGAGATCCAGGTTTGAATCTCACCAGGGTTGATTTGTCAGGAAGGTGACTTCATGTTATTGGCCTGTAGAAGTGATCCCTGCATGCGACACCTGTTGGAAAGTGCCTGAAAACCATACCATTGGTTGACCCAAGCCTTGTGAGTGAAGTTGGGTATAAGAACTATTTGGGAGCCATCGTTGGTTGAGCTTAGCATGAAATTGCAAGTCTTCATGACCATTGGTTTGAGCATACTGGACTTGTTCAGACTGTTAATCATGCCAGCTAATGTGTTCTCTTCTAGAAACTCTAGTCTGCTCAGAATGGTTGCAGTATAAACCACAGGTGAGCTCTGAGTATTGACCAAGGATACATGTGCCTGAGCAGGAGTCTGTAATAGGGATTGGCTAGTTACCCTTTTTCTTTGAATTAAGATAGGGATTCATCACTATCATTGTTTCTATTCTTTATGGAATCTAAGTCATTCTGCAGGTATTCTAGCATTATTGTTTTTTTATAATCCTTTTTTTGCATGGAACTTGTTTTTAATATTCATTTTGTATCAGATTCATATTATTCCAAAATGTTTCTGTTTATTTAAAACCTGTCTTCCACTATGTGTCACTTTCAATAACTTTGACTTATCAAACTGAGCATTACCAGCATCACTTTCACCTCAGAGTTACCAGTCTTCATCTAATTATCCAACAAATTTTTGTGTATGTATATTCAATTCCAGTTTCAGCCTGTCAATGTCTTATTAGCCAGGTACTTAAAAAAATCTGTTAATCTGGATTCCTAGCCATGTAGGAATTAAGGGCAATGATAGAGCAGACAAAAGTGCTAAACAGGAATTAAGACGAGTTCCTGAATATTTCCAAATCCCCTATACTGACCTAAAACCATTAATTAAAAAAAACACTTTCAAAATCAATGGCAAGAACAATGGAGCAAAAAAAACAAAAAAACTAAATACAGTCTTACCAACTTTCAGGGAAAAACCCTGCCATTATGGAAATCCTCAAGGAAAGAGCTTACTGTATCACAACTATGCATAGGTCACACTAAAATTACATGTTCATGAACCATGCCAAACCCAATATATGGTAAAACATTTTCTAATTAAATGCATTGATCTTGACTCCAAAATACACAATGTCTTCAAGGCAAACAGTTTAAAAAAAAAAAAAAAAAAACTATTCAAAAAAATTTAAAATAAATGGAATTAAAACATTCCTGAAATTAGTTGGATTATATCTGAAAATATAAATAAAAAAACAAAACAAAGATTGTCCATTTTCCCAAAATATAAATCAAAATAAATCAGTTTTGTCATAAAATGACTCTAAAGAGTTGATATGCTGTTAAAAATCCACCTAAACTTAAATAAACTTTTAGCCAAGTTTTAATTTAGTATAAACAAATTTGCTTGTATATTGTTATCTTACCATTCATCTTGGCTTTCTCCATTAACTGGTATACAATAATAGGATGACTGGGAGTAAAGGCTTTTCAAGTTTGGCTTTGTTATCTCAATCTTGTCAGTGAATTGATTTTTATGAATGAGTCTGCAATTTTCTAAGACACGATAGAAATCAGTTTCTACATTTTCCACATAATGATTTTTTTTCCTTATTTTTTTATTTCTTTTCTTTTATTTTATAAATAGGTTTTCATGACAACATTTTTAATTAGCCTAACTATCAATGTAAATTATTCTTGGAGGTTCTCTTTTTTTTTTTTTTTTTTTTTCTTTGCTTTAATTTTAATATAAAAAAAAAAAATGTTTATATTTTCTTTAATAATATGACTTGTTCTCTCTTAATGTTAAACTACAACCAGTTTCATTACTGAACAGGATTGCATGAATTATTGCTTTATATTCGTTCGTTTGTTCATTTTTTTTTTTTTTTTTTTTTTTTTTTGTGGTGGGTAACAATTCTTTATTGTCCAACTACAATACAAAATGAACTTCTTACAAATCAAAATGCAATCTACCTTCTATTGTTTCCATCCATCTTTTTGCCAGTAATTTGATTTGATTTGCAAAAAAAAAAAAAAAAAAAAAAAAAAATAAGTGTTTTGGTATCAAGTGGGAGGGGGGAGCATTATTGCTTTACTGTTCAGTCTTCAATATTAAGAAAACACTGTCCACAAGAAAATGTTATCATACAGCAGAACGTGATAGTTCAAAGGAGTAAAATCAGGTCGAGTTAATGACTTGACCATCTGGCACTATTTCCAAGGGGGCGATTTGATGGAAATTCCACCAAACACTAATTGTAAACTACTTCTACCCCCAACCCCACCAGCTTTCCAATTTCACGAAAATATCAAGAGTCTTTTCTTCTGCAACTTCTTGATTTGTTTAGCATGGTTTTGCTTCAATACTGGCCCTCAGTTGTCATCGGTCACAGAAGGGTGTCAGCAATCCTTGTTATTTTCATTACAAAATGTTGGGAGCTAATGCTGACTTGTACAATCGATGGTCATTGTCATCCGTCCCATTGCTGGGTGTGCTCATAGTGTCACTCTTCAGCTGAGCACCTGATCATTCCTTCCATATATCATGGTTGAAACCTGGAGAGGTATTTATTCATACATACCATATTTTGGACAAGTAGACCTGACGGAGCCCATCCCTCTCCAGGTCAAACTACAGCTGATGTGCTCCAACTTAAAGGCACTCCTTCATGGTCATGTAGATGTTGATTACATTGGGGGAGAGGGACTCTCTGCTCTCCAGCCGTTGACATCAGTCTAGAAAGCTTTCTATCCAAGGATGCTATGTCATCACATGGCTGCATATAGAGCCCAGTCTACCCCATTGTGCTAGATGACTGTTGACTCCTACAAGAAGGTTCATCTGCTCTTTTTGACAGGTCTTGTACTTAATCCTACTGGGTTGTCTAACCACTTTCCTCACCTGAAAAGCCTGTTCGGAGAACCAATTTAGTCACCGATGACCTAGCCATGCAGCAGGTAGTACTGGGTTGCATACTATCAGTAGCACTTGGTGTTACTTGACATAAAAAAAAGTCCCTGTCCAAATGCTTGATTGATATTATAAACTGTTTCCATTGCCTTAATTTCTTATTTTGAAATCCTAAAATAAAATCGCTTGAATTTTTTTTTGTTTTTCACTTTGACAGCCAAAATTAAAGAGATATAAACAATGAAAACAATAACTTTACCATAAATCAGTTGTGGAATATGTGCTTTAAAATGGTTTGGTATTGGTGTCATCCTCTCATACTTGCCACTGACTATTATATGATTAGTTCAAGAGTGTCTTTTTGGCCACTGGTGGCAGTTGTGATATTTCATTTAGCCCAAATCTTGGTTACTGGATCTAAAGATGTTCTTCCTTCAGATGGATTTGATCTGGAGGCCAAAACAAAATTGTCTGTTCTGATTTATCAAGAGATCATAATTCCATCCAGTGGGACACTACACCATACACTACACCACACACTTTGGAATACAAGAGTCAGTGGAATTTTGTTATCCACAAATTTAATATTTTCTCAGCAGGTATTGAGTGGGTCTGTTACTTAGGGTACCCAGTAACAGTACTCATTTAGCACTATGTTCAGTGGTTACAATCTAATGTTGTTTCTTTTTACAAAGTGCTGTTGATGAGCACCCAAACTTCACTGTGTTTTTCTGCTTATATATACTTTAATAGATATTGCCTGGATATGTCAACAAAATGATGTATGAAGCGAAATTACTCATAAATTTCACCAGCTCTGAATAAGGTTCTTTGTTCAAAAACCAGATGCCTTTCTGTTGACAGCCAAGAGTTTGTAAAATTTTCAAGCCAAGTGCTTATATATATATATATATATATATATATATAATTTTGGATGAACAGTACTTAAATAAATGTGACAGGGGTTGAGGTTAGTCTGGGTTTTATTTGTCATTTCAATCTATTTAAGCAAAAACAGAGGTGAAGCTGGTGAGGTTGAGGATTTGTTTAGTTGCTTAGTTGCAAATTGTTCAATGTTGTATTATCCACTGGTTCAAACCTTACTGTGAGTCTCAAGCTGGATGATTTAATTTATTACAAATAATTAACATTTTTAATTAGTTTCTTTGGTAATTTACTCCACTCATATTCAGATTTATTTGGCACCTCTACCTTTTTAGTTTTCTCCTGGCTTTACAGGGCAAAATAAAATCATTGCATCACTTATGATTTTATTCACTGGCTGCATAAGCTATTTTGAAAGAGGTGGTGAATTACATGCCTCAACAAGTAGAGGGTTTGAAATAACAGAAATTGGCATTATTTTTGGCACCAACCTTGAGTTGGGATCAAATATGGATTAGAATGTGACAGAATAAGATAAATGCAAAACACTTATCAATCTAACATGTTTCACTTTTAATATAGCATCTCCATATCTCGTTCTATGAAGCTTTAATAAATGTGAAACATGTTAGATTGATAGGTTTCCTATTTGTTATTTCTAAATAAAGACGAGGAAAAATTATTCTTAGCTGATGCGTTTTGTCCTTTGTGGGACTTCATCAAGACAACTGTAAGGATTTATTTTATTGCACATGTTTATATACAAGAGCAAGGTTGTTATTGGTTTATCAAGGCTTTTAAATTTGTGAACCTTCATGAATATTCATCAAGTGGTTGAAAGGACAGTCAAAACATGTGGAGGACATAATGTACCATAATTCAAAGTCTGGTAAGACAAAAGTGAGTGAGTAATATTCAAGAAATATATACAAAGTCACAAATCATCGTGACTGAGGGTTTGAGTGTGCTGGCCTTGTACAGATTGTTGATCATGCTAGATAACATGCTTCTCACACAAAAACTGTAAATAAGGGCTGCTCAACATAAACCAAAGGTGAGCTCTGTGGGTGTTGAACAAACACAAAATGTGCCTGAGCAAACATCTGAAATAGGGATTAGCTAGCTGACATAGTAGATGGGTATCCTCAAATATGAGTGACCAGGCAACACATATATATATGTGTGTGTGTGTGTGTGTGTGTGTGTGTGTATTATAAATGACTATAAAAAAATCACAATATCTGTCTATATTTCTGAGATGAGGTATTATGTACATTATTTACATTATCACAATTTAAACAATATTCATTTATTAACTTGTCAACTGTGTTGATTGCTGCATCATTTACAGTGGACTCCAAGGTTCTTGTGTAAGTTTTTTTTTTTTTTTTTTTTTTACTGCAAGATACAATTCTACAAACTGTAAATCACATCAAATTAAGCAGATGGAAACACATACTTCCCAATCAGTGGTAAATGAGCTTCAAATATGGAAATATTTTGTTAGAGTTGACGACTATTAAGAGGTTTGGTGTTTTTGTTTAGATGTCCTTCTATAATCTAAACTTTTAAGAAAACTTAAATGACTAATGTTTTCCTGACCAAATACTTCTAAATCACATATGTTAGCATGGTGTATGTCAAATGTTGAAAACAATTGATTTAAAAATAAATGAATTAAGAGGCTTGAAAAAAAATTACTTTTTTTTATATATATATTTTTATTTCTTTTTTTCTTTTTTTTTATGTATCTTGTAAAAATATTAAGATGTCTTGCATTCAAAATATTAAACATTTGTGATCTTTACCTTTTTTTACTCCCTATTTAATTTTACTTAAACATGTTTAATTAAACAACTGAAATTGTTGGAAGAGTTGTATGAATTTATTATAGCCACATAAACACTGATGTGCCAAAAGTAATGAGTTAAATATCTAATATGTTGGTCCTTCAGAAAAGTTCAGCAGTTCAATGTGGCCTCACTTCCACAAAGGGTCAGAAAACCTTGGAGATTTGAGCCATCCTGCCTTGATAACTTTCCACAGATTCCTGATATTTGCAGTTGCAGAATCTTGCATGTGAATAGATCTCTTGATTACATCCCATGAATGGGTTCATGTTGTGACCCTGCTGTTTGATATCTCAAGAATGCACCTCTAGAAAAAATCTGGGCAACTTAAGCCTAATGACTCTCATTATTGTTTCAATACATAGGTCATGAATGGATAGAAATGGTTATGAAGCAGTGCAACATAATTGTCACTGGTCTATGACATGTTTAGGCAGACCAGGCCCATACCATGTTGATACATCCCACACAATTATGGAACAATTGTTGACAATTAGAGTCCATAGCCTAATGGAGTCTGTGCAACACCCAAAACCTACCATCAGCCCCAAACCACTGGAACCATGACTCATTAGACCAAGCTGCATATTGCCAGCTCTTTAAGGGTCCAATTAGTGATGTCACAAACCTATGTGAAGTGTGTCCAGTGCTGTGGGTTTATATTCCATGGAAACTGAAGCATGTTTAATTGACTTGCTGAAGATGCATTTAATACCTACAGCATTGGATGTGATTTGAGGCTGTCTCTCCTAAATTACTTGATAAAATAGATTTATCCATTTCTATGATATCAAGGTATAGTAGTACCATCTACTATTACCTTTACACACAGCTATCCCAAGACTTTATCATATTGTTTGTTTGTATGTATGTAACAAACAAACAATTTGTCACTTAACAAATTGATGTTATATTCAGTATTCTCACTCTACTTTTATAGATTAAGTTTGTGTGTGTGTGTGTGTTTGTGTGTTTAGTCTGCTCATCAGGAGGTATCACTAATAGACTGCTGATTTTCTCGTTTTCCGTTATTTCAAGTTATTAAAGTTAAAAAATAAACATAAATAATGATATACACACACTTTTATTTTATTTTTTATTTTATTCTTTACTTCCAAAGATCATATTTACACGCTATACCCAGGGCGAAAAATAATACCATCTTGTTTTTAAGAATTTTAAAATGATTAGGTTGTGACTCTGATCAGATCTTTTTGACTTTAAGCATATACTTTCCTCGCTATTCTTGACTATGTCCAAATAATTTCTACCTGTCTTGGTTTTCTCTCTCTCTCTCTCTCTATATATATATATATATAATGTGCAGCTGTGTATGTAGGCCAGATTATTGCAGGTGACAGTCAAGTATAATGTGTGTGATATTACTGACCAATGATTCAACCATCTTTCCTACCAAGCTGTTCAAACAGATTTGGTGTTGTTGTTGCTGTCACACTTGAGGCGGGCTTTCAAACAACAAATCAAGACAACATTGAATGAACTAATGACTTTGAACTTGTTAGTAATGATTTAAATTCTGAAGTCAAAGCCTAGAATGTTTTTGTATTTAGATTTGAACTTCATTGGCATTCAAAAGAGACTGAGTAACTTTTATTATTTACTGGCCCAAAAACTATTGAACTTTGTTTATTTAATTTTCACTGCATGTTATCATTGTTATAATTTGACGACCTTGACAAGTCATAAATATTGCTCTTACCTCCTTAGTGTTTGCTATGTGCTAGATTATTGGACTGGAACCCAAATAACAAAATTCTAATGTTAAAAATTTTGAAACAAGAAATTATTCATGACTCAAAGAGAGCAGTTATATTTGAAACCAGAGCAGAAATAACCTTCAAGGTATGACTCTCTCTCTCTCTCTCTCTCTCTTTCTTTTTTTCTTTCTTTCTTTTTTTTTCTTTTTTTTTTTTGTGACTCTTAAGTACCTGCTGAGATGTGTTTCTTCTCCATCCCCCAATATACAGTGCTTAGTTATTTGACATGGTGGGTGTGGTTCTGATTTGTTTTAGCATGCAAAATTGTGGTTAACATATTTTTTCTTACTCTTTAACATCTGCTTCATTAATTCATCTTTGTTTGAACATTCCTTGATGATAGTAAAGGTATCGTTTAAATGTGCCCATTGGAATTCAGTTTTGGCTACTTCAGTAGCACTTAAGAAAAGAAATCTAATTTGTAACACTGTTACCACAGATTTTCTAAGTATAGTAACTGGCTACCCTGGACACTGCTTCAAATGGCTTAATTTTGGGTCCATGAATGCTAACATAAAAGTGTAGCTAAGATTGGATTAAGCATAATTGACAGCCTGCAGATTTTGCGTCATGTGTTTGGTTATAAAATTTTGTTGCTGTTTGAATTGCTCAGATTTAAACTAGAGGAAAAAAAATAAGGCTTTCATTCATAACATCAAAATAATCCTGTGAATTTTTTTCTTTTAAAGGACATTAAAAGACGCATATCTGTTTTAATTACTTTATTTTTAACTACCAACACAGTCATGGTAATGTAACTGACCTCTGGTCTCTAGGAAAAGCAGTTGATGCTTCATAATGATGTTATTTTTTCATTTAAGAAATACACCATGAAAACCAGAAGAAAATAGCAAATATATCTCAAAAGGGAAAACGGGTAAACAAAATACATTTCAAAGAAATACACAAACAAGGAAAACACTTTTCAAACAGAAATGATAACAATTTGAATAAACTCAAAGAAATGATAAAGGTGAATTTCAGACTTGGTAGTAGGGGAGAGCAGTAATTACTATGTTGCCTATTACACCAGCATTAGCTAAAGAACACAGTTTACATATTTAAAAAAATTTTTTTTTTTTTTTAGTCATTTCACTCCCTCCAAGTAAGGTGGGAATGTCACTAGTGCACAGGGAGTTACAAGGATGAAAGAGAAGAGTGAGAATAGGGAGGAGTGAGAAAAGGACAAAAGATGAATGGGATTCAAGAAGATGATGATTGATGCTGCAATTTTTTGAAGATTGTAGTTATCAGAGAAGCAAGTAATAAGAAGGTAATTCCACAGGTGGGAAGTACGAGAAAAGAAACTGTTGGAGTAGAAGTGGTGGTTGAATTTAGCTATTTCATCAGTAAAAGGTGGGGGACGTAGATGCTAATCTAGTAGCATGCTTAAATTGATGTATTCAGGACACCATGGAAGAAAAAATCTCTTCAGAGCAGATGCCATGAAAATATTTATTGACTTGACAGTGTCAAGTTGGTGCGAAAGTGTCTGACGTAGAGATGTCTGGTCAGAAGCGATTATATTACGGCTCCTTCTTTGGATTTTGTCAAGAATCTCAAGATGTACAGCCAGAGCACCAGACCAGATATGGCAACAGAAATTCCAATGCATGGACAAATGGTAAATTTGTAAATGTTCAAGATGGATTCAGAAAAAAAGAAGAAAAAAATTTCTGTTATGACACAGACACCCAACTTTTGCAGTAGATGCAGCTATTGATTTGATGTAGTGGTTCCACTTCAAGTTGGAAACGTGAGGCCCAGAAGGTGCAATGTGTTGCTCTCTTGGGAGTCTAGCATCAGTCATGCTGAGGGCAGGCAGAAAAGATTCTCTATGGCAGTTAAATGAAAACGGTTTTGTTTTAGAGGCGTTAAAATTTACAAGCCACTTCTTGTCTCCTTTAACCACTAATTGGAGGTTTATCCCTAAGGGGTCACATGGTAGCAAGATCGCTAAAATTATAACTAAACACTTGTATGAATATATGTAATGTCTATTTTTATATTTTTACATAATATTAAAAATTATCCTCATAATTTTAACACTATTGCTACTGTTACCATACTATTATTAAGTAGCAAGGTCTCTGAAGTCTGCTTACACATATTACTGGACTCTTCAGGGACTGTTACAGGTAATCATTTTGCATTATGCTGATTGATTCTGCTACAAAAGTACATTTGTGATTGAAAACTTACTAAGCTAACCAACCCAAATGTTTACCTTTGCAAGTAAATAATTTAGTAAATTTGCAGATTAAGCCCCACAAACCAATTGTGATTAAATTTTCCAGAAAATTTTGTTTTGGTGTAAATTTGTATACTTATTTCGAAAGTAAAAGTTTGTGGAAATTTACTGTTTAGTAGTTATTGACCATATAAGTTTGGCTTTATTTGCGTCGTGGCTACAACCTGGTCAACCATTACTGCTATTGTTTACTGTTTGCCTCTAGTAGTCATGTGCAGAAGCTTCATTTGTCTTGGTTATTGTGCAATTAACTTTAATTTAAAATGAATGTGTGAAATTTAAAAAATTATGGATTATTAAATTAGGCGTATAAAAAAAAAACATGATTTACAAAACAAAAAAAAACAAAGTGCTAGAAAGGACTTGATAATAATATGAACAATTTTAAGGTTCAAAATCTTTATTTTTTTTTTTTATTTGTGGTTTTTTGAAAACATGATTATTTGCAAAAAAGTGCTAGAAATGACTTAAAGAAAATTCTAGAAAGGACTTAATAATTTTATGTCAACAAATACTTGTCACTTTTGTAATGCTTGTTGTAGTAGAGACTTTGTAATCGCAGATACAACTATAGTACGCCATTGAACATTGCTGGTGTCAGATGCCTTTGAATAAGTTTTGCACTAATAGTACTTGCTCGAACAGTAATCTGTATAGTGATCCGAATAGAGTAGAGAATAGCGGTCCATATAGTAATAGAGGATAGACTAGAATTGACAACAATTACACACACGGTACCTCCCATATATGCATTTCCTCTATGGTCATGTGCTTTACTTAATTCAATTACGTGATCACCTGTGTTTACTCACTGGCAGTCTATGTTCAAACTCGAGTGTTGGCAGTAATACTTTATTCTTATATAACAAATAACAATTTTAAGCAATATTATTTAAGCATGATTATTTACAAAATAGCAATGACAATTGTGGAATGGCTACCTTTTTGTTATAGTGGAACAACCTATCACACCCCGACAGTGATTGGTCAGTCTAAAGAGACGTGAATGAGGAGAAAATAAAAGCCGTGACGAAGTATTGTAGTGGCAGTAGCACTACAGATCTCCGTGACATGGTGAGCAGCAATGCCTTCCATCAGGTATTCCTGGTACACATGACACCAAAGATTGAAGAATGTCAAACATGTCCACAATTTCAGAAACAGAATGTCCCATCCACCTTATCCCCTGTTGAAATTCTTGTTGCTTCATCACAGGCAGCCGAGCCAGTGTTCACAGTGACTCACTAGATGCCAGAGCACAAATTTCTATGGCATCAAGGTATGGTGGCACCACCTACCATTACCTTCATATACTGCTATCACATGACATTTTCCAGTATATAAAAAGAATTATGAGAGAAAGACTATTTTATTCAGTAAATTCAGCCTGTTGGCAAATATTCAAATTAACTAAATAAGGAAATTTTGAAATGAGTGATTGTTTTCCATTTTCTGTTTTTTTTTAAAAAGTTTTCTGTTATAGTGGAACAATCTATCACACCCCGACAGTGATTGGTCAGTCTAAAGAGACGTGAGTGAGGAGAAAATAAAAGACGTGACGAAGTATTGTAGTAGCAGTACCACTACAGATCTCCGTGACATATCTCCCGTTTTCCTTATTATTATGAAGAACTCTTACTCATTGTACTTTCCGTGCAATAAAACCCATGTTATTTGTTTTACCTAATTCCTGTGTTTAGCGTAATCTTTCCACTCGGAATTACCTAGTTGCTTATATCGTATTATCCACGATATAACAGTGGTGAACAAGGATTCAAAATGAACTCACAAGATAAAATAACAGTGACGGACGAGAATTCCAAATAAACTCACAAGGTAAAATAACAGTATTGAACGAGGATTGAAAAAAGACACCCCTCCAAATATAACAGCGACGACCAAATCAAGTGAACATTTAGAGAAAAAAAAAGACAACGAATAATACGTTTTACCAGTCGCTGGATTAATTTATCGATTAAAGTTACAGTTGGATCTTTTTTTTTAAATTGTTGTGCTTTAAAAAAAAGAAATTTAATATGGAAAAGTTGTTGGAATTTTCTAAAACCATGTGTTCTGCTATACAGCAGTAACAGACACATTGGGAAGAACAAAATAAATCGATTCAAAAACAAATTGAATTATTGCAATTACAACACCAACAGTATCAACAACAACAACAGATACAACTACAGAAACAGCAGTTAGACTTACAAAAGCAAATATTAAAACAAGAAGCCTTGGAAAATATATTAACAAGTCAAGCAAAAGGAAGGGTCAAGATTTTTCTCTGCTGAAGGGATTACTAATTCACTTTCAGAATTCCATTACAAACCTATGGAGGGTGTAACTTTTCCAGCGTACTTCAATTTTTTTGAAAAGATGTCAGTTATGGTCTGATGAAGAAAAAAATTATATTACTATTACAAAAATTAGGTGCTCAGGAAAACACTAAGTACACTAATTTCATTCTACCAAAGAAGCCGAAGGATATCTCGTTCAAAGAAACGATTGAAATATTGTCTAAAATATTTGAACGTGAAAGTTTATTTCTCACATGTTATAAATGTCTAAATATTGTTAAACAGGAAGAAAACAACTGTATTTCATATGCAGGAAAAGTGAATTCCCAGTGTGAATTATTCAATATCAAAGAAATTAAAGAAGACATGTTTAAGTGTTTAATTTTTGCTCAAGGGTTAACTGCAACAAAGGATAAAGAAATTTGTTCAAGAATACTGGCAATTATGGAACAAGATACAGAAGTAACTTTACAAAAAGTTACGTAGGAATGCCAAAAGTTACTCAATATAAAACAGGGCAATATAAGTATAGAAGAGAAAAATATTGCCCAAGTACAAATGGTTAAACAACGAGTCTACAAGGAAGTAAAATACTACTGCAAAGCATGTGGTGGAATAAACCCTGCTACAAGTAAGTGTTATATTAGAACTAAAATATGTTATGAATGTGGTCGAAAAGGTCATAAAGCTACTGTATGCAAAAAGAAAAAACACCAGAAGTTCAAAAGGATAAATACATTTTTATCTAAAAAAGATACGAATAATGATGAAAAAAGTGTAGACATTAAAATAAATGGTCGAACTATAAGCTGTCTGCTTGATACCGGAAGTGACATATCGATAATCAACAAAGTTACATGGAAGAAAATTGGACAACCAAAACTACAAAACACTGAGAAAAGGGCCAGAGGTGTTTCTGGAAGGAAATTAAAATTCAAAGGAGAATTTTACGCGAAAGTGTCATTTGACGATAAAACATACAAGGCAAAAATCTATGTATCTGAAAGAAATTCAAACTTATTTGGTATTGACTAGATTGTGTTATTTAATTTATGGGAAAAACCAATTAATACGTTTTGTAGAAACTTAAATGTGTCGAATATAGAAAATTGCAAACAGACAAAAATTTGTTAAAGATTTAAAAAATGAATTTAAGGAAGTATTCTCTGACAGACTGGGTTGTTGTACTAAGACGGAAGTAAAATTCGAATTAAAGGATAATGCAAGACCAATGTTTAAGCCAAAAGGAAAGGTACCATTTTCATCATTAGAAATGATAGACAAAGAATTACAAAGACTAGAAGAAATTGGAGTAATTAAAAAAGTAGATTACTCTGAGTGGGTGTCACCCATGATGTACATAAAAAAAACAAAAACTTTTTTTTTTTTTTTTTTTTGTTCGAAAAAAGGCATGCCAGCCCATACCGCAAATAGATTACGGAGATGGAGGCAAAGAAGGGAAAGAGATGGGCGGTAACAAAAGTAACACTGCCTGGGAAACCACTGCAAATTTAGGAACAAAATGGCCATGGAACAACTTCACAAGACACTGTGTCTTGCTGACTGCTGGTTTTCCCATTGCTAAGGCATCTTGCAAAGACCTGGATGTTGACCAGTTGCAAAAAAGCCTGTATGTAGACAGGCCAAGCTGTCCTGTTGCTAATGGGGGAACACCTGGAAGTAATTGATATTGGCAAACATATCCACACATAATCTGGGGCCTCTTTTGCATCTGTACCGACGCATTTTTACCACAATAAATTTCTTACCAATGATGGAATTTATTTGTTTATTGCTGTTCCTTGACGAGTTGGCCACTTTGATGTTGAAATAATTTTAACACCCAAATAATGAAACAAAAACAAGTCTTAAAAGTATAGGAAATTCTGTATTGATGCCTTCATTAACTCTAGTGTTAGAATTTATTTTCTTTTTAATGTTTATGAAGAGGATTCCATTAGCTTAGTTTCAGTAAGTGTTTAATCCTTTAAGGTCGAAGTGCCCAAATACAGTGTGGGATCACCTTAATGCATCCACAATCCGGTAGCTGTACACTGTACTTCAATACACAGGATTAACACCCATCGTATAATCAAGTGGATGCATAAGCAAAAAAAAAAAGTCCATAAAACAAGCAAAAGTAAAGTACACTTTGTGATTGCTCATTCTTGGGATATTGTCAATCCATCAGTACAATGTCTTGCATGTCACCAGCCATAACAGTGAAGAAAACCCTTGTCCAGATCAAAGGTTAAATTGCAGCCAGCTGGAATTGCTAGCTTTTGTAAAGGCTGAGATCAAAGCTTGACAGTATCAGAAAAGACACAGTGTAGATAATCTTAACATGTTCACAGGACAGTGGAAATTACACAATAGATAAGGAAAGTCAGATGCTGACATCAGCTGTCTTCATAAATGCTGTTAAAAATTGTTTGTGACTATGGTATGAAGCACAAGACAAAGTTAATGTGATTAAGTTGATACATCTTCAAAACCACTGGCAAATAAAGCAAAGAACAAAAAAAAAAAAATCTTCAAGCTACAGGAACTGGACATTTTCCCCGCTTAATAATGATCAATTACTGCCCGTTGAACTTTAATTATGAAAACTCTTGAAAATTCTTTGATGGTTACCCAGATTGACAATCACCTGATAATGGCCAATGTGTTATAACAACAAAGATGGAGACGATAGTCCATATGTAAATAATGAATGAAATGAAACTTTTTAAAATTGCTCTTTATATATTTAGTATGGCAATCATTTTCATGATTGGATCAGTTATCTGAACAGCCAATTATTCAAATAAAATACAACTCCTTTCTCTACTTTTGATAACTGACTTTCTGCTATATATATATATATATATATATATATATATATATAAAGTTATAGCAAATAATTGAGAACAAATTGTAAAGAGTGAAAGGAAATCAGTATATTTTCAAAAAATAAATTGTGTATATGTTCACCTTAGTAAGATTTTATTCAATAAGACTGTTCTCAGCCCCTGTTTTTCATTCTAGAGTTTGGCTACCATGTCTAGTACCTTGGAGATAAAATGAAACTCCTTTGAGAAATGGGAACATGAACTTCCCCTCCCAATAAAGTGTCACTTCCTTGGCCATTGCATCCACAATGGCAAAATATTCTGGTCTCTCAAACAGTTCATGTTTTTTTTTTCTTTTAAAATTCCATAAAATTGGTGTTTTGCCATACTTGGATAGTTAAAAACTGTTAGAGATTTTGCCAATTTTTTTTTTTTTTCTTCCAGTGTCTTCTGGATAATTTAGCCATGTTGAGAAAAACAGTGGAAATACTCAAAATGAAATCTTAAAAGTTTTAAACATATGAAAGTTGAAAAAACTCCCAAATTGTTTTTGTTTTGACGTAAGATTGGAACAATAATTATGTAGATTAGCACAGTTATCAGGTGAATTTTGATTTAAATGTTTAATCAATGTAATCCTCATCATTGAAGTGTATTGAGAAAGACGGATATTTTGTTGAAAAAATATTTGTAGAAATAAATGATTTCTTTTTAATTACAATTCAGTTGTGGAAAAGAAAATCTGTCATTATTTACACTATTTGCATCATTCAGACTGTTGTCTTCATCTTTATTGCCATGTTCATGATGTCTTGCTGTATGCTCCAACCCTCTTCAGTTGGAGTATCGAACCAAACCATTTTAGCCCACAGGGGTAAATTGTTCTAATTCCACATGCCATGCCATTTTTGGATATCTCAATATCAGTTAATTACCTTTAGTAACTCAACTCTTCCAGTTTCTGTTCACCTCTACTGTGGCTAGGTATTGAACTCATGACTCTTTGGGTCAAATCACCTTTAGGATTACTCAAACCAATGCTTTTTATCCACTGGACCATGTCTTTTGGGTTCAGTTCAAAATTCCAACATGTATCACCTAAATGTTGGAGTGTACAATGGCTAAGATGTTGTGAATATGGCAATAAAGATGAGGACAACAGACCGAATGATGTAAATAATGTAAATAGTTACAATACCTCATCTCAGAAATATAGACAGAAAACTTGTTGGTATGCAATAATCAATATTATAAAAATCAAGGTGTATATAATTTTATTTGTACTGAAAAAAATGAACCAACAAATAGTAAGCTTATTCAAAATAACTTGTAGTGATTAATTCTGTCTAAGCTTTAAAATATATTCAGAGCATCTTTCGATGTAAAAACATGTATCTACTGTCTCCCTTACAAGGATCAAACACCTGCATTCCAATTCTGGCACATAGATCTCATTTGATACAGTTTTGCTGTTCCCTGTATTTAACCTCACTCTCATTCTAACAAATTGTCATCAAAAGTGTCTAATAATTACCAGTATTACAAATATAAAGTGACTAGCTTAAAAGCCACTTTAAACTGGCTCTTGATTGGGCCTTCATCACAGTAGGTAGGTAGGGGGTAGATGTGATGGGTAACAATAAACTACAGAAGAACTCAAAATTAATCACTGCATTTAAGTATTGCATTAATATTTAAGCTGACCTTTTAAAAAGTTCAATATTTCTTCTGACGCCACTTAATTTAAAGACAATTTGATATATGTAGGTCCTTACTTTCCGTACAAAGAATTATTTTTATTTTATGGGTGACTTTCTCTGGATTTCGCAATTAATTTCAATTATTCCCAAATTTATTTCCAAGTTATAAAAATTATTGTACAAAATATTTGTCACAAAAATATCACGTAAAAAAAAAAAAAAAAATCGCCAGAAACAATCATAGTAATGAAAACTTGGGAATCCAAAATTTCAGGATTGCTGGTCTGGATCCAGCCCAGAATGTTTTTAATTTGCTCACAGTCAGCCAGATTCCAAAATGGTATATGTTGGGCTATGGCATGTAGGAGTAAAGTTGAAAACGCTGACAATTTTATTTTGAAACACTCCAATTTGAGAACAGTAATTTTTTCATTTGAAATGAGCTATTGAAAGTTAGAGAGTTGTGTCCCTTTAAGTTGAAAAAGTGTGATACACATTCACATTTATTATATAGATAAGTGTTTTCTGGATGGTGTGGAAATGTAAATTTTCTGTTATGAATGAAAGAACGAACTGAAACTGGATTTAAATTCTTTGTCCAATTTTTTTAAATAATTCTAAACTTCTTTTGCTTTTTTTTTTTAGTCTGTTATTCCTAATATGTCTATTTTCAGAGAATGATTTTTCTTTTTGTTTCTTTCCTTAATAATAGGCTAAAAACTCCTTTTTAGTTCTACCTTTCTTTTCTATAAATGTGTGGGTAGGATGGTTGTTTAAGTGAGTGACAAGATGGAAAAAAAACTTCCTAGTGACCTGTTTTGTTCTGAGGAAGAGTCGGCTACCATAAATTTACGTCCAGGGTCTTACAACTTCCTTACAAAATTACAACTAAAATTGTGTGGTATAATTAACAAAAAAATAAGAATAAAAGTAAGTTATAAAATGATGAATTAAATAAAGTAACATCTCTGTCTGACATCAAAATTTAAATTTAAAAACTGAGTGTATCTGCATTGCTAATGTTTCAGTGTAAACTGTAACTGACTGTCACTTATCATATTCCCAGCCCCCCCCCCCATCTTTTTCCGTGTCTGCAAAATATATATATGATAAACCACAAATAGGAAACCTAACATTTCACTTTGGTTAAAGCAGTGAAAATCAAACAGCACAAAAATAAAAATACCATAATTTCTTTTTTTTTCTCTCCATATTTCATTCTCTGATGAAACATAAAAGTTAAACATGTTAGATTAAGAAATGTTCTCTTATTTGTTCTTTACCCTATTATTGTCAGATTCCAATCCATATGTGATCTTAATTCATATCACACACACACACACACACACACACACCATTAATAATGGCTGACAAGGTACTGCCCAGAAAAGAAAATTATAAGAACTCAAAGATTAAGTAAAAATGAAACTTGTATAAAAGAAGGATGCTGCCTAAATACACAATCTCTCTCCCTCTCTCTCTCACTCTCTCACACACACACACACACACACACACACACACACACACACACAATTGTGTATTTGAGGAGTAATCCCTTTCTAATATTTGTTTCATTAAAAATGACAGACCAGGGTACTTGTGTTCATTTTTTATTGAATTTTTCTTGTATGCAAACAAGATTTCTCTTTTTGAAATTTTTGATGTATAGAAATTGCCCAGATGATTGTTTTTGAGCACTTTCAGCTAATCTGTTAGCCATTTTCAAAGATTGTAGTTTTGCTATTGTAAATGGTGTATAAGTTGTTGAAAGGTACATATATCCAGTATATTGTTGATTTTTCTTTTCTTTTATGATAAAGGCTTAAATTATTTTTTAATGTATGTTGCATATCGAAGTTTGTATATTTTCATGCTAGTTTGAATCGGTCATTTTTAACAAAATACACACTTGCTTCTATACATATGATATATCGTAAGTTTCAGCATATAAGAACCTTGTTAAATATACTGATAACTTTTTATGGGGAATCAAGTTTTTGTCTCAAAGTAAAACAAATTTTTATTTATAAACAAATCCAAAAGATAGCAAAAGAAACAGATTTGAGACACACAATATCTCATATACCTGAATAAATCATTTTATTTAACACGCACATGTCGACATTCTATAATTTTCATCGGTCATTGATTTTGATAACATTTCTACTGTTTCAACTGTTTAACATGTAACAGTTTTGCTTCTTTGTTTTTCATTTGCATATATATCTTTTAATGATTGACCATAAGCTTTCTATTGGATTAATATCTAGAGAGAGACTGGGCTATTCCATTAATTTGGAATCTTTGAAACCTTTTTTGGCAAAGTGGGCAATATTCAACTTAGCAGAATGTGAAAGAGCATTGTCTCTAATGAATATACTCTTTAGTTTAAAAATTCTCGTTTATAATCTGCAACACTAAAAAAAAAGTCTTGTTCAAGAACTTAGAATAATTCTCTGCATTTATTTTGGCACCATCAACTTTGAAGGGAATTATAATTTTTATTGACTACAATACTATCTTAAAACATTACTCTGCCTCTTGCCTCCTAAGTGATGTTGTTTAAAGATATTCATGAAGGACAACCTTTTAATCTAGTAATCAAGTCCATCTGATGTAGCTCTACATTCATCACTAAAATTAACTGTTAAGAAATTAGTTTTCAATCAACTTGTGCTGTTTACTTAAAGGTTGTAATTTGCTTGCTTTCATATCTTTAACCAATGTTCTTAAATATTTTGCATCTTTTTGTTCTATTTGCAACACTATCTTGAAGTCTGACACCAAACATTGGTGACAATGCAACTATTTCAACCACTTGATAGGCCATGCATATGTACAGTGACTGACTGACTTTAAATTTCTGTTGTAATGATTTATCTTTACATAGGTCTGTATGTATGGAAATAGGCTAGTATCTTAAGTTCTTAGGAAATAATTTTTAGTAGGTGCTCAGTTTGCCTGCTTAAGTCAAGCCTGAAGGAAATTGTAGGTTGTCAAATATACAAAAAATAATAAGTGTCTTGAACACAGGTTAATCCATAAAACAATGAGTAATGTACAAAAAATGATTCTAAAGTAATGTCTTCGCTTACTCTTTGCATTAATTTGTTAGTTCATATCAAGCATAACTTAGATTTGAGTGATATATAGACAAGGAGCACTTGTTAACTTCTTTCAAACTTTTCACATTAATTTTCCTTTCTAACACAAGTTTCTTTCTTTTTTTTTAATTTTAAATTTTGTGAAGCACCACCTCATGTCTCCTGACATTTCTTGAGGTGTTTCCTGTATGTGGTTGCAAAATCCTTGCATTTAGATCTTTTGATATGATCTACTTTATAGGTTTAACTGTAACATGTGCCTTTTCCCATTCGTCTCTTTCATTCTCTTTCTTTATTAATTAGAGTTCCGAAATTTGTTGACATTTTTATATATATTCATGCACATAGATAGCTATATTTATCTCGCCAGGGTGTTGAATGTGGAAGACTCTCTCTCTCACTGTCTCTCTCTCTCTCTCTCTCTCTCTCTCACACAAAATTTATTAAATATGCTTCCTTTGCCAGGAAAGTATATTTAAAAAAAAAACTAATTTCCTTTTTCCATGACCTTTCAGTTGTGATCAATTCTTTAAATAAAAAAAACAACAAAACAATATACTAATTGAAAATAGTAAAAGTATAATAATCACAGTGTCTAAATGCCAAGCTTGTAGAAAGTGCTTTCCTTGTAAGAAATTACTTTTAAAATCTGTAAAAACCCTATGGTTTTAGTCTTTGCAGTAATTTAGCTCAGGAAATTTTTTTTTTTTTTTTTTAGTTGGAATTTATGCATTGGGTATTTGTTTTGCCAATCTAAGAATGATTGATTTACCTCAGAATTGTAGTAAAAGTTCCTTGGAGGCTGATCAAGAAAAATAAGCAAGAGATATGAAATCTAATTGCATATTACCATTTCACATATTCACCAAACATTAATCAAGTTTTTCTCATTAAAAAAAAAAAAAAAATCTAATGTTTGTTCATTGAAATATTGATTTCGGAAGGCAAATCAATTTCATAACTTTTCAGTACCCCCTGAGATTTCATTCAGAACTAGAATTGCTTTATTTAACATAGAATTTATAATTTATTGATTACTTATATTTTCTGCTATGCCTGAATTGCCTTGCCATGGTGTTGTGATTAAGGTAATATTGCAGAACATTACAGCTGGAGTAACTTCATTCATAATTGATGTCCCATCTTTGTGGCGATGTGCCAGACTGAAAGTGCAAATAACTATACTAATACATTTTTGGTGCATCCACTGAATTTAAACCCCTCCCCCATTTTTTTTTTTTTTTTCTTAAAGTACCTTATTTTACAGGGAAAAGTATTTGTTAGTCATTATTAGGCTTTAAAAGTGTTTTAAAGTTTATTTGGTTTATTTATCTACTTAATCAAACAAACTTTCATATGGTTACCTTATAATGAAACTGACTGTTCTTTATAATAATAATAATAATATATATATATATATATATATATATATATATATTGGGGAAAAAATAATGTCGTTTTTTGACGTTCAACTTCATGTGAGAAAACATTATTTTTGCACCAACCTTATATATATATATATATATATATATATATATATATATATATATAAGACAGGATGTGTGTGTAATGAATGCACGGCTTTGCACCAAAATTTACATGCACATGCTCCAAGTTAGCGGGAAGGCCAAGACCGACTTTGCATTTCCCAACTCTCATCGATAGTGGAAATAATCGTTTTTTTTTTCATGCTTCTATGGCAGTTTTCATGTAGTTTGCGGCCATTTTCTACTGGCTAAAGTGAGACCCTGTAGCTGGCTTCCACGAATAGGCAGGAAGCTGCATTAGTCACAAGTGGGAAAAATTTAAATCTGCATGGCACTTTACTCCAATCGGCTCATTCGCTTGCTTAAAATCAACGTTGATTCTGATTCCGCAGAACTGGGTTGGGTGTGAAAAAGTATTTGTTGTTAACATTCTTTTTACATTCGGTTTTTCCAGTTACGAGTCCTTTTTTAAAGATGCTGCTAATATATACATACTAGCAGCATGTATGTATATATATATATATATATATATATATATATATATATATAGAGGAACTTTTATTACGGATAGAAGCTGCAACGAGGAACAATCGTTTATTTATTTCATTACAAGAACTTACAAATAGGAACGATTAATTAGCTTATCTTCATACACTGCCTGGTGGCAAACGCTGCTGGTGGCGCTAGGGGTGGCGGTCCCGCCATAGCCACCGAAACTGTGATATCACCCCTGGTCGGTGGCTGCTGAAGACAGGGTATCGCACGTGTCATTACACGTTGTATGTTAAAAATATATATATATATGCACACACATACACCAATGCAATATCTCATCTATTGAGGATCCTGGCAATGTGAAAGTCTACATAGGATGTACAAGACACAAGTTCAAAAAACGCTTTAACCAACATCAAAGTCCCTTTTAGGATAAATAAATACCGAAATCAGATGTCCCTATTGAAATATTTCTGGCACTTAAAAGAAACATAAAACACCTACAGTAAAATGGAAATTAATAAAAAATAAATTTAAAAAAAGCTAGAATATGTAGGTCATTAAATAACCCATGTCCTTTGGGCATACATGAGAAACTATATATTACTAGGTTTGTAAAAAATAAATTTTTCTGAATCAAAGAAATGAAATAGCTATTTTTTGCTGACATTGTCAAAAATTTTCCTTAAATAATATTTAACAATTATTTAAAAAAAAAAAAAATCTGTAATATACATACTTATATTTGGAATTTAATAACAGTAATCTACATAATATCTGATATTTAATAATTTTCAAATAATTTAAGTAATTCTATTACATTTATTTGTTTTAAAATGAAATATAGTCTATTAGTAATTAAAAGTAAAAATAATATTGTAGTTCAATACAACGCATTCTAATCCAAACACCCCTTTTAGAAAGAATCTTTATATATACAAGTACAAATTTAACGGATAAAAATGCCGAAAATCTTTTTTGTCGTTTAAAAAAACAGATGACATGCATCAAACAGATGTCATAATTCGATGGAAAATGCACCCCTACTCTACCTAGACTTAACCTCTTTTTGAAAGTAACTCATATTTGATACAATAGTTGTTAATAAAAATGAACGCATTACTACCCCTGTTTAAATGATTAGATTTCACAGTATCCTTGGAAACAAATATTATGAATGTATGTGCTTTAAAACCCAGTAAATTTCAAAATAAGTTATTCCAAAATTTGCTTGGAAATGAAACCGAACTAGTGCTTTTAATTTAATTAAATAATTGAATTTGAAGTTGTTAATTTCTGTTTTTGAAACATGGTAATTCCTGTGTAGCAAAGGAACCATATTTTTAAATCAGTTAATTTATAATATTTATGCTTTGTAAAAAATAAAAATATCTATAAGAACACCGGATTATATATCTTACTGTTCGTTCTTTTTTTACTCTCTCTCTCTCTCTCTCTCTCTATATATATATATATATATATATATATATATATATATATATAATCTTGTCTGTTTCTCATTTTAATTCTACAAAGAAATCAATATAAATTTGACATTCTTCTATTTCCCATTGGATGAGTACTGAATCCATTGAAGCTGATATTTTCCATAAGAACTTGAGAGATTCGTTCTTTAATTACAAAGAAACAAGACAAAATGTTATTCCATCCATATTTACTTTACTACATTGCAATATTTGTATCTTTTATAAAATGTGAAGTTAGTAGACAGGCAGTTAAGAAATTATATTTCAAAGAAGATTCAATAAAAAAATGAAAGTATTTTCTTTTCTTTGGAGAACTCCTAAAATCTATAATCATCCTCAAGAGTATTCTTGAATACTTTAAACCCGTTTATTGGCACCTGGTCTTCAGGTAACTTATTTTTGTAATGCAGCCAGGTTAAATAAATGCTATATATTGATGATCTCATGGAGTTGTCAGGATGCTATCAATAACTGTTGCCAACAATAATTTCTCTTCATTGTGAAGTGTTAAGATCAAAGTTTGAAAAGTTAGAAAACAGTATCGGCTGTTCATAAAGCTTTTTGGGATGAAATTCTGTTGACTAACCCTGTAAGAATAAGAAATCAGAGATTTTGTTACATTCACTTACATGCAAATACCCTTGAGAAAGTTATGAATCCATCTCTTCTCCCCCTCACCTATGAATTGACTAGCAGGACAGATTGGGTTCTACAGCCTTGGTTGAAAACCAGTCTATTACACAAAGAAATGGCAACCTACTGTGGGAAAGTTATGATCGCCCAAGCATGTATTGTGTATGGCACTTAAGTGACAGGCTGAAGCACTATTTGCTACCCAAAATAAGGTGGCTGTTCTATTTAGTACTAACATTTTCTTTAAAGGCTATAACCCCAGTCGTACAAGGAGTTAAAGATTATAATAAAAGTATCTTCAATTAGTTTCCAAGCAAGATGGAGCTGTATAGGATGCATGTTGATCTCTACTTGAAATCATTTACAACTGCTAATCACCATCAAGATCAATGTAAGCACAATGTTTATTCATTTTCTTTTCGTTTTTTCTGTTTCTTCTATCTCTTCTCTTTTATCTCTTCTCTTTTATCTCTTCTCTTTTATCTCTTCTCTTTTATCTCTTCTCTTTTATCTCTTCTCTTTTATCTCTTCTCTTCTATCTCTTCTCTTCTATCTCTTCTCTTCTCTTCTCTTCTATCTCTTCTCTTCTCTTCTCTTCTATCTCTTCTCTTCTATCTCTTCTCTTCTCTTCTCTTCTCTTCTATCTCTTCTCTTCTCTTCTATCTCTTCTCTTCTCTTCTATCTCTTCTCTTCTCTTCTATCTCTTCTCTTCTCTTCTATCTCTTCTCTTCTATCTCTTCTCTTCTCTTCTATCTCTTCTCTTCTCTTCTATCTCTTCTCTTCTCTTCTATCTCTTCTCTTCTCTTCTATCTCTTCTCTTCTCTTCTATCTCTTCTCTTCTCTTCTATCTCTTCTCTTCTCTTCTATCTCTTCTCTTCTCTTCTATCTCTTCTCTTCTCTTCTCTTCTATCTCTTCTCTTCTCTTCTCTTCTATCTCTTCTCTTCTCTTCTATCTCTTCTCTTCTCTTCTATCTCTTCTCTTCAGCATCATAATTCTTAATATCACTTTTTTTTTTATACTAATGAGAATCGTTTCTTTTTCTTTCCTTTTTTTTTTTTTGTTTAGATTTAATCTTTTTTTAATCTCTTCTCCTCTCTCCTCCTTTTGTATTCAAAGGATACTTAAGAGTATTTACTGCAAAGTCTATTTTTCTTTCCTTTCTTTTTATAATCTGACACAAAGGAATTGAAGAAAAGTGAAAAACTGGTTTCTATAATTTTTATAGACGCTTATCTTGGGACTGTCCTCATTATTTAATGAAATCCATTGAACTTTAACTTCTACTCACCCCTGTGTTTACGTCCCAGATAACATCTATACTTGTCTGTATCTGACATTATGTGTGAAGTCTTTTTACATGTCTATATTTAAAATGCATGCATGTCTGTTTATACAAACAACTGATAACTTGTAAATTTCAGTGCAGTTGCTTACAATTTGATTTGTAAATAGAAATCTTACACCCCTTCATTTTTCTTTATTTTTATATATATATATATATATATATATATATATATATATATAATAGTGTGTGTGTGTGCATGCTTGGTAAAGTTGAGCCCATACTAATATTAATGGTGTACTTGTTAAAGAAACTTCATGTCAGAAGCTATCTGCCATGATAGCCACTACTATAACCAATACCATTTCCTCCTCCTCTTTATATTTCAATGTGTGTGTGTGTGTGTGTGTGTGTGTGTGTGTGTCATAAATAGTGCTTTTTATCTTGGTGCCACTACAGATGTTTATCCATTTACATTGTCAGCTGATTCATTGTTTGTTGCCGGCTCCAATTTAATCAGATTCCTCTCTGCTCCATGTTATTGCATCACCTTTCTGCTGTGGCTCACTGACCGCTATAGATTTGTATCCTTGGTACAACCGGTGGGACTCACCACTGTGAAATCCTTTCTACACAAACTTTGATTTTTGTGAGACTGAAAATATCTGTTGGGGCTGGCATTTCTTGGTAACAGCATTCCAGTCAGCAGGGACAACTTAGTTAAGCAGTTGAGGTATGCTCCCTGAAATTTTTTATTAATTCTTAACATGAAGAGGCATAACAGAAAAATAAATTCTCACTAGCATTTAGATCTACCATTTTGATTTATATTTATAAAGTAGATATTTGGTTCATCTCTTGGTTATGTTTGTGTTGATGTTTGCTTTGTTTTTTTATTTTTTAACCTTCTGTGTTTGTTATATATATATATATATAATTTTTTTTTGAGGTTTCTAAAAGATTGTACACATCTATGCATAAGTATTTACTGAGAGAAATTTGTAAATATATCTTCATGATATATGAGGCATAAAATGCCTTCACAAACTAAATCGTAACAATCACTTTCAAAAGGGCTTTTGAAAACTGATATGTAAATGACTTCATAACTTGTAGGAGTTTCACTGGTCAACATTTAAGTGCATTAATCTTGTTTCATAAGGGTAAAAATGACCCCCCCCCCAACCACTGGCTTTTTTTTTTTTTTTAGATTTAAGAAAACCAAATATGATACGTTATTTTTTTCAGTTTCCATCTATTTTTCCTATTGATATTTTACTGAGTCTGTCTATATTTCTGAGATGAGGTATTATGTACAGTATTTACATTAGTCAGACTATTGTCCTCATCTTTGACAAAGATGAGGACAATAGTCAACTAATGTAAATACTGATATTTTACTATTTCTGATTTCTTTTAAATAGCCTATAAGTCTCTAAATTCAAGTAGATGCACTGAAAGCAACTCTGACCTTAAGTAAAACACACACTTATAACAAAAATACAATTTTCTCCCATATTGCTCTTCAGATATATATATATATATATATATATATATATATATATATATAGCGCATAATGAGAAGCCACGTATACTTTCTTAATATGTATATAATATAGAAAAAACAACTAATTGCAAATTAAAAAATTGAATGTTTTTTTGTGAAAGTATTTATCTTATATATATATATATATATATATATATAACGTAAATCATTCAAACGAAAAACAAATATTGAAGCTAGTTATATGGCGAGAATCACTCTCACAAACAATATTTAATAATAAATTACAACCAACTTCGAATCTGTTAATGAATGGTGTGATCCTTGTTCATAAATTCCGGGCTTATCTGGTCTTATTTTTTTGTACGAGCCGACTTTCAATCGCTTCGAGCGATCATCATCAGGTAGACATATTAGTGTGTTTTTGTTAAATATTATTACTTAAATATTGTTTGTGAGAGTGATTCTCGCCATATAACTAGCTTCAATATTTGTTTTTCGTTTGAATGATTTACGTTACATAAATTGAATACGCACTACAAAACCTATATATATATATATATATATATATATATATATATATATATATATATATATATATATAAATAAATACTTTCACAAAAAAACATTCAATTTTTTTTTAATTTGCAACTTTTCAGTTGTTTTTTCTATATATATATATATATATAATCATCTCTTCAATATTATTTCTTATTACTATAAATGTTATTTTTCTTGGGTCCACATGTTTCAGATGACATTCCTGTTTTATATTTACCTAAACAGTGAAATTAATAGCAATCAGCTTAGATTGAGAAGTCCTACTAGATAGGTTGTTAAAAAAAACAATGACGTTAACTCAAGCACATGTGCTCACTAAAAATAACATCTATAGTAATACATATAAATATATATTGAGTAAGCATGGATTTTTTTTTTTTATCATTTCATTGTCAAATGAGGCCAAGGTTAATTCTTTATAGTCATTTTGTATAGTCAGCTGTATTTATTGATATATGAAAAAAAATTTTTTTTTTTCAATGGGGGGGGGGCTATTTTTGTCACCTTGTACTTTTGTGCATTTCAAGGCTAATTCCATTATTGATTTTGTTCAATTTGCTTAAAAATTATTTTTGTTTGAATTCTTACATCCTGAGTCTATTTCTAGAAGTATTTTGAATTTTTTTTTTTTTTGCGGGGTGGGGGTGGGGGTCTATGCTAATTAGATGTGCAGGTACATGATTGTTACTATCATGAAAAGTGGAATTGGCTAACTGAGTTCAAATTCCAGCCTGGCCTGTTATACTCACTTTGCACTATTTCCTTGAAAAAGACATGACTCCATCTCATCCCCCAAGTATGCTTTAAATAGGATAGACTCAAGCTCTCTAGTCATGAGTTGCAGCCAGTCGGACAGTAGGAGGACAATTCAAAATCATGGATGAAGACCAAGAGAAACTACTCTGTGGTTTTACCAAAGAAGCCCTTGCAATTCACAGATAGTAAAATGGATCCCGTGGAGAACCATAATCACTTAACATTCTGAAATGACTGTAGAAGGAAAATCAGTTTACCTCCTAGAACAAAACACGCTTGTACATGTCTTGTGAGGAAAATACGTGAAAGAAAATATGGCAGACTGAAAAGCTACAATTTATGAACAAATTGATCTTGGAGTTCAGATTTTACAAGACAAATTTGTGACTTATGCAAATTTCTGGGATTCAGCCACTCTGTAAAATAAGCATGAGTGAAAAAACATCAGACGAGCAGCAAAGGTTGAAGAGTCAAGTGGTTGTGCTTTGTGTGTGGAATTTCACGTTAATCTCACCAATTGTGATTGAAAAGTGTGTTGAACAGTCCTGTAGAAGCAAGCAAGCCAGCGTGCATCATAGGAAAATAAGGGTCTTACCTCAATGTGCGACATGTGGCATCGGCAAGTTTGCTCCTTGAAAATGGCATTACTCTCCCGTCTAGCCATTCCAGCAGTATGTACGGTAACGCAGGTTTTTGTACAGTTTGGCATGCTTTGGCCAAATATATGCTTTGTGCTGATTGGTTGAACTGGAGGAGGCTATTTACCTGGGTAACTGAGAATAAAAGCAAAGAATGCTGATTGGTTGGTTGACCGTGGTGTTGGCCTGATAAGAGGGCTGAAGCAGTGAGAAGGGAAGACAGATTTATGTTTTGAAGTGTGCGGAAAGCAAGAATGGCGAATTGAACTAGTGGTATCTCGAATTGTACGAGCAATGTCCTAGTAATAGCCTCATTTAATCTACAAAAAGACACAGTACAACTGGTACTCCAAACAGCCATAACTTTTTGGTTATAATGACATAGTATAAAAATGCTAATGGGCCTTAAGCATGCTTCTTCATAGATATTAGAACTTTTAATAGAAACTTTCTAGGAATTTTTATTTTTTTTTTGTCTTATCCATTGGATACAAATTATCAACTTCTTCATTTGTAATTCTTTTGATAATTCCAAAATAGTAAGGATTTTGAGTGAAAATCAGAATTCACTTTCTTTTACTGTAGTGAACCACCCTCATTCCCTTCATATCCCATTGGTGAGATGTAAGTTCCGCTTGTGCAGCTTCTTCCCCATGAACAGCTGCATTGTGTAACTGACTCCCAAGAGGATGCTTCCTTGATCACTACAATCTTAACCTGTTCATGTTTAGGATCAACCATTAACTTGCCCATATATCTCTGTAAACTATGCCTCTTATTCTGTAACCCTCTACCTAGAGTGGCTTTTGGGCCTTGTACAGGGTGAACGTCATTTTAAGAAGAAAAAAAATCAAGTTGAGGAGATAGTTTCCAATTGGTCATTGCTAGTATTACCAAGAGGACTTACCCTGTAGAAGTACTACTTTGGCTTACAAGAAATAACGGTCACATTTATTATTTGAACTTTGAAACCTATAACTTTCATGGTGTAATATCTGATCTGTGGGATTTGTTGATTTACCTATGTTTATATCGGTACTTCAGCGGGCATGTTTTACAGATTGAGTTAGTCATAATCACACCAAGGTTTCTGCTTTTGAATTATCCAAAACAAAAACAAAAACAATCAGCCAAATATAAAATATTAAGACTTACAAACTTTCATTTTATTTTTTTTTACTCCTCTGAATATATATTTATATTATGTCAATGATTTTAGTTCAATTTTTTGTCATAACTCTAGAATCCTAAAATAGCAGAGATAAAATTTGTTTCCTATGTATTCCTCATTGTTTGTATTATTATATTACGTATGCTATATTATAAATAGGTCTATTTAAATTTATTATAAATACTATATCATAAATAGGTCTGTTTAAAAATTGTCATTTTCATTGATATTTGTTTTATTTGCTCATCATGTAAAAATATTGATGCTGTCAAAACATTGTGCAAACATCATTTAATTTCTCACAAACATCTTTTATGTTGTGATCTTTTATGTCATGATTTTTCTGCACATTTTTCTCATCAAATCATGAGATGAAAGTTATCTCTGTTCTAGATCTTTTTGCATTAATGTGGGCGTTACAGTAAAAGAAAAAGAATAGCAATGGAACATTTGAATATTGAACTGAAGCTGAAGAAATATAGACTCCAGAGGAAGTCATCTCATAGGCGAGAAATATATATATATATATATATATATATATATATATATATATATATATATATTAGGTACCTCCACGAGATCGCTAAAAAAAGAGCATAGCATGATGAAAAAGATGCCAAACTTGACGAAAACAAAATTTTATCATCTAAATGTTTGTTATTATTAAGTGGAAAGATCAAAGTATTTTTGGGGTATTTTTTTTACATTTTTTAATCATTCCAAGCACGTCCAAAATTTTCATTAAAAATCTTTTTTTTTTTTTCTTTTTTTCTTCTTTTTTTGAGCCAACAAAATTGACAGATGGCAACCTTTTTTTCCATTATATAAAAAAAATGAAAATCTCGGTGTGAAATTCTTAAATATTAATTATCATTTCTTCAAAACTTGTTTTAAGGAAATCAGAAATTATAATGTTTATTTAAAATATTTTGAACCAAGCTTAACTTAGTTTCTTTGTCGAAAAGATGTAATTTGAAAATAAAACAAAGCCAGTCATAAACTTTCGTGTCACTTGACAGGTGATGAATGACATATTGACGGATTCCGTGAGGATAATTTGTTCTATGGAAGGAGAAAAGTGAAATTATTTACATTTAAGTGAACAAATTATTTACCTCGTTATTTTTAAGGAAAACTTTCAGCACTCTGTTTTTTTGTTTTTCGTACTTAGCTTTCACCTTTACTCTTACAATGCTTTATGGAAAATATATTATAAAGAAATTAAAATAAGACTGTTAAGAGTGAGATTAAATTTCATAAGAAAGGTATCTAATTAGTTTATAGGTACCTTTCTTATGAAATTTTATCAGAAGTGTACATAAAATAGTATAATTTTATGTACATTTACTACATTTTAATGTGTTATTTGTATTTCCATTCATTTTATTATTAATTTTGATATTTCATTTATGGAAAAAATGCTATAACTGAGATTAATATAAAAATAGTATCATATAAATTTCATATGATACTGATACTTTTAGGTATCGTTCTCAGTTGAAAATAAACTTCTCCACATGTGTTTCGCAAACGTAAAGGCCTTAACAGTAGAGAACAATGCTTAACTCAAATAACGCAACTTAATTGTATTCTGGTTGGTCTTCCGTACTTTATAATTACAGCCCGATTATAAACACAAAATTACATTTCTTAATTACTGCGGGTCTTCTGATTAGTCAAAACGATACAATTTACAATGTGCTGTAAAAAGATCTATTTCATAAGGACACTTACAAAAGTGGATGCGGTTAACTAATTTTGTAATATTTTAACAACTTAAATGTAAAAATCTATTATAATTAAAAAATAACAAATAATTGTATTAAAAATTCATTTTTCATTGAAAAAATTTTTGCTTTCAGAAAATATTGTCCATATTCATAAAAACAATTAAAAGCAAATAAAAGCATTTGAAATTAAATAATATATTTGTTTTATTAAGTTTTGTATGTTACAATTCAGAGCTGATTTTCAGGTACGTGGGGTCCAATTAAAAACAAAAAAAAAATGATTTGCATTCCTCAAAGCCTTGATTTTAACTATTGTAATTACTAATGTGGACTCGATCAAATGTCTAGAGTTTTTATAAAATTAGTTATGGTGGGGGGTAATATAAAAAATATTTCTGCCATGACTTTAATAAAAGAAAACATATTTATAATAATTTCGATCATCTGTGAATAGTTTCTGAAAGTTTCATTAACATCCGACAATTATTTTTATTTTTGCAAGATTTTCCAAATTAATGTGTCATACAAAAAAAAAAAAACTTGCTAAAAATTGTATGTAATTTTACTACTTCCAGTGATACAAAAACTTTGATCTTTCCTCTTAATAATAACATAAACATTTAGACGATAAAGTTTTGTTTTCGTCAAGTTTGGTGTCTTTTTCATCATGCTATGTTCTTTTTTTTTTAGATAGATATAGATATAGGAATAAAGTATCACTGCTGACACTGGAGTTTGAACACGGAACACCAGTGAGCAAACACTGGTGATTCCATTTCTAATAAGTAGACCACGTGATCGCAAAGGAAATGTATATATAGGAATTAGCATGGCATCTAAGTGATCACTATTTCTACACTATCGTCTATTACTATACAGATCGCTATCTCTATACTATTCACTATGCTATTTCTCTATACGGATTACTATTCGGTGGTTACTTTTTGAGCAAGTATTAAGCAAGTACTATTAGTTTGGGGGTTATTCCAAGGCGTCTGACATCAGTATTGTTTAATGGCGTTACTATAATTGTATCTGTGACTACAAAGTTTCTGCTTCAGCGAACATTACTAAAAGTGGTAACAAATGTTTATTGACATCAAAAAAGTGGGTCTCCTCCCGGGGTTGTGGTTCTTAACCCACTCTGTTCTTTATTTTGAGATCAATGGCTTCCTCAATGTCATTAGTTCTTGACTCTGAATCTATGCTAATGCAACTATTTATACTCCTGTCTTGATAGTAAGTCTGATAGGTTTGATAAAATCAAATATGGAAAATTATATTCAATCTATTAACTGGCAAAACAATAGTTTATTTATTTATCAGCATGGCTCATGCTAACCTCCAGGATAACAACTCACTGTGCCTTGTTGAGCTAATGTTTTCCAGTGATGTAAAGTGGAATAATTATAATGAATCAATCGCTAGGTTTGCTGCTAGACAATTTTTCTCACCAGAATCTATTAGTCCATATATGGAATATTGCTGCCACATCTGGTCTGGTGCTTCTGTGTCATCTGTCTATAGATTCTTGACAGAATCCAAAAAATCTACAACATTATTAGTCCTGATGTGGCATCTTGGCTTCAGTCACTTTCCCACTATTGTAATGTAACTTCCATGTGACTTTTCTACCAATGTTGTCTTTGTAATTGTTCTGATGAGCTTAATTTTTTGTTACTTTGACTTCATAAATTCAAATGCAGTATCAGATTGGGAACTAAGTCTCATAATTTAAAATTGCTAGATGTATCCATGAGTTCTGTACTAATAGTTTCTTCTCCCACACTTCTTCCTTGTGGAACTCTTTCAACTTTGTGCTTTCCTGTCAACTATTATCTTTAAAAATTTAAATGCAATGTCAATTGTCATCTTCTGTCGCCTTGAATTTTGTTCTTTTAGTGTCCTCTCTGTTTCTTTCACTCTCAGTAACCAGGTGCATCTTACTGGTTTTTATAGTCTTGCTTGAGGCAAAAGTGATTTTAAAAAAAAAACATAATAATGTTCACACCTGAGAAATAAGAGCACCAACTCACCTAAAAAGAAATAGTCAATTTTTACATAACAGAATTAAATTTTCATTGTTTAATCTTCCAACTTCCATTTATAAGGCATTAAAAATTTCTTCTTCAAATAAAACAAAAACTTTCAATGATTAATCTTATCTTTGATGCATTTTGATAATCAGCAGGTGAAATACTAACACCTGTTGAAGCTCAAATCTCGTCTCTTCTTCTTACCTTTTAATTAGCTCAGTAAATCTTGCTACATTAAAATGAGTATTTGCTTTTTGTTTCAGCGGCATTCTTTGACTGGGTTTGTTGTCTGTAGAATATTTAAAAGCACTTGTGAATAGGGTGACAAGAAATCTATTGAAGATAAAGGCTCCATGATGTTTTCATTTGAAAATTTTCTGATATAAGTTATATATATATATATATATATATATATATATATATATATATATATATATATATATATATATAAATAAAAAGAAAGAACAGTAAGATATATAATCTGGTGTTCTTATTGATATATTTATTTTTACAAAACGGTGCTTAATGTAAATTTACAGAGCATAAATATTATAAATTAACTGTTTTAAAAAATATGGTTTCTTCACTTGGTGAAGAAAATATATTTTTAAAACAGTTAATTTATAATATATATATATATATATATATAAAGCTGCTATCCATTACTCTACCATACCTCCCCAACTAGCTGTTTAATTTATTTAAATTGTGTTCAGAATTAAACCATTAAGACTTTTTCTGTTTGATTATATATCGATTCTGTTTACTTGTCTTCATGTTAACAGTTCTCTGAACTTGGTTGGCTAAAGATAACTTTTATGTATTGTGAAATTTATTGATGCTAGTCTGCAGTGTACTTATTTCACTGTATCCATCTCACTTCTGAATGCTGTTGATTGAGGATTTTCTCAACAAAACGGATTACATTTTGAGGGCAATTCTTTATATTTTCTTTTTTTTTTTTTTTCCTTTTCATGCAAACTAGTTAGTTTTATTAAACATTCTGTACTCATATATAAAATATTATAAAACTGTAGTTGGTTACCAGGTTGTGCAATTGACGTTTTAATTGCTTTATTAGAAACCAGTCTATAGTACATTATATATAGTTTTGATCATCAGTTCAATCAACCAAAAGATGGATCTGCCAATCTTGATTGCATTTACTTAGTTCATTTAAACACACAAATTGATAATTACAGGTTCATTAATTTTTATATCCATTTCAGTTGCAAAGCAAAGTTAATTATTTTTTCAAATCCTAATGAAAAGCTTTTAAATATTCAAACATGTCTTGTGTGAAATAGAAAATTTTGGATTAAAAAGAAAATCTAATAAATTTTTTTTTTATCTTAGTACTAGGGCTCCTCATGTTGGCCAAGTTTAATATAATTTTCCTGACAATCCTATATCTTATTTTTGTTTGATCCCAAATCTCTGGATAAAGACTTCAAGTCGCACCTTTAACTGTTCCAATGAATTTTTTCCATTATGTGTTTAAAATGTTTTGATAATCCATGAAGTGGTTGGATTTATTTCCTAATTTGACAGAAAGTAAATTAGCAACTGATTTGAAACAAATCACCAAGTATTCATTCATTTATTGATATGTATGTACAGAGCTAAATTTTAAAAGTTAAGTGTGTGCTATGTTCAAAAACTTTATCACTATTTGAGGCTTTAAGTTTGCTGTGGTAGAGAGCCACCTCCCCCCTCTCTCTCACTAATTTGAATTTTTTTTTATTTACTTTTTTTATGTAAATCTTGTCTTTTTTTTTTTTTTTTTTTTAATTTCTTATGTATTAACGCTCCCTCCCTATTTACAAGCTAATTTTATTAGCAGCTTTATTTTGTGTTACACAGCAATTTTCACTACTGACATAAATTCTTATTAGTTTAGTGTGACTAATTTATTATTCTTAATGCTTAATTTTGAACAATTCCAATTGTATGGATAGTCATGAAAAATGTAAAATTATTGCGAAACTAAAACTCAAATAAAAATTTGTCCCAAAAGTCCAATTCTGTATAGCTCAGTGGTAATGAATAGGATAACAGATTTAAGAGTATATTAATGTTAATGTTATGTTAATAACACTTGAAAACCCAATTGGCGTAAATTAAATTTAAAATCCCTGACATGCCTGGGGTAAAAATATTGACACTGAAAAATTTGGATTCCAAATTGATTTCAAGGCGAGAGGCATGATAGTATTTTTGTATTATACTAAGTCTACCCAAGGAAAGGGATTGGGAAATAAGAATTCATTATCTTATTGTATTTTTAAAAAAATTAGGTATTGAACAAATTTGCAAGTTTCAGCTGATAAATCTATTAGCACATTTAGATTAAAGATCAAATCTGTTGGGATGGTCAATAAATGTAATTGCTTAAAACTTATCAGAAATGACAGATTTTGATATTACAGAACAAATACAGTATAATTTAGTTGAATTAACATGAAATAATCTCGACTCTCATGTGAATAAAAAGATAGAACTAGCATTATCATGTCTGACCTGAAACTTTTAATCTGATCATCACCAAAATGGTAACATTGACAGAATAAGTCTGTTATAACCATTTAAAAAAAAAAAAAAAAGGAAAAAAAGTTATGAGTGAGTGTATTACAGACTTGTATCTTTAACCCTCAAAGTGAAATTACTTATTGACATTTTGTTAATTCCCTACCTACCTCTTCCCATTCTGTGTATATTAAGTTTTCTTAAGACACCCCATTCTCTGAATTTCATTTTTAATGGGGGATCTTTTTTCATATTCTTTAAACTTTTTGAAAGACTTTTTTTCATCAACCCTGCATAGCACATTTCATTTTCAGTCAGTTA
>OZ038501.1:17821807-18001073 GCA_964036315.1 Acanthosepion esculentum | reverse complement strand
TTTTTTATTATTATACAATTTCTCATGTGTTCCTATAATTTTTTCTCTTGAGGATATAAATTATATAAAAATTGTCTGAATGTTTTTACAAGGACTTTCGGCTATACTTCTAACAATTATCAAGGATGAATTTTATTTTACTTTTAACTGAATATATGGATTGTTTTATTTATATATCTAGAGTTATAGGAATATTTTATTTTACAAACATGGTCAGTACATTGTGTTCATAGTTGATATTGAGTGTTGGTGGGTTTTTTTGTTTTTTTTTTATTAATATTGCTTTCATTACTTTTGCCTGATGATTGCATTTTGTACATGTGGATGATGCTATTATATATATATATATATATATATATATATTATATATATATATAATATTGTATATATGGTAATTCTTTGCTCACAGGTAGCTGTATTTAATGGAATTTGATATGCTAATCTGGTCATGTTCCTATTGATGCATTTCTGAAGTGAAGTCTACATTTTTAGGGTTCTATAAAAAGAAAAGATACCCCAAATGTAAAATCCTGTTCCTGAATTATTCCTTCTGCAACACTCTCACTCTAGTGACTCTTGAGCCTTGTAAAGGGTGTACATCATTTTAAAAAAAACAAACATTGATTTTAAACTCTGGACTTGTGAGATCAAACTTGTCTGTTATATTCTTCGAATTAATTAATTCCACCATGTTTTCCTGTTGTGCTTAAAAATGCCCTGTTATCTGAGATAGATTTTATAAAACAATTTTTCGCTGTGAGTGCTAAGTTTTTATTTCATTACACTGCCTCATAATTTTCCTTATAAACACCATTAACCATAATAAATTCTGATGAAATACAAAATACAACATTAGAACTTTAACCAGTACAAAGTTCAAATTTGTTGTGACAAAAGTATAGTCCTTGTTATGTGTACCAAAATAGGCACTTCATGGCAACAGTAATTTTAGGTACATGAAATGCTTTAATGTAGTAGTAGTAGTCGTCGTTGGTTGGTTTGTTTGTGTGTTTTTCTTTTTTAAAGTTTTGGACTGGTTGGGTTTCTCATGTAATGAATTCCTGTTTTCATTGATACTTGGCTTTTCTTAATATATTTGAAATTTGATTTTCATAAGTTTGTTGATAAAGCTGTAAAAATGACACGCAGGCATCCTAAAAGTGCTCAATGTCAGGGATAGAGCAGGTGTAAATATATGAAGTGTGTACCCTAATGTCAACAGCTAGTGGTGGCAGTTCGTTTCATTTGGGAACAGCAATCTTCAGGTTATATGAATTTTATATATATATATATATATATATATATATACACACACTCATAATGTCCCATGACCAACATACTATACTTTTGTCACAACAAATTTGAACTTTTTACTGGTTAAAGTTCTAATGTTATATTTTGTATTTCATCAGAATTTTTTATGGTTAATGGTGTTTATAAGGAAAATTATGAGGCAGTGTAATGAAAATTATATATATATATATATATATATATATATATATATATATTGGTCATGGGACATTATGAGTATATATATATGTATATATATATATATATATATATATATATAAATATAGTCTTAAAGTGTGCTATATTTATGGAATAAAGTGCTCAATATCAGAGATAGAGCGTGTGTAAATATAAAAGTGAACATAGATGTCAACACTTAGAGGTGACAGTCTATTTCATGCTAGATGCAATCGTCAGGCAACTAGTGCTGTTATTTTTCTCAGCTATTTATATATACGGGTCAGTAGTGCATTGTGGGTAGTCTATTTTGGCGGTAACTTTTGCCGGAAGTCATTTATTTATCTATTTGTGTCAAATTATTTTGTTTATTTTATATATATATATATATATATATATAATTATAAATTAGGCTTATTAAGAGATTAATAATAATAGAAAAAATTGAGCTGTAGTAAGATAGGTGTTGGATAGAAAATTTGTTCATACTGTAGATCTTAAGCATATAGTTTTTTTTCTTTTGAAAACTTTCACCTTTTTACTTAAATACTTTATAATATCACATTGGTATAACTACTGAGGCACTTTGACATAGTGTAATGTTTAGCAAGCTTATCTTGCAAGATCAATTATTACTGAGTAGTGAGTTCGATCGTCACTAGGTGTCTCATATTTTTTTTGCCTTGTTACATCTCAACTATGCTTAGAGAATCACCATTGGCATAGCTACTGTTGTGCTTTGGAACTATTGTCAATTAAAAAATTTTTTAAATTTTATTTTTGAGGTTAACTTGGATTCCAAGCAATATCTGGAGCTTCTGCATAATTTAGTATTTTATGGAAATCTCAGATACTCACTTTTGTAATTTTTATTTAAAGTGAAAAAAAAAATGGCTGACTGTCAGTTGCTAGAATATCAATGTATTTAAAGTCTTATGCACAATCAACCAAGAAACTATATTCTGAGTTTTTTCTGAATTTTGTTAGGCTCTTTAATTATTGTACATGTTTGGTTTGGATTAATTTGCTCCCTTTTTTTACAGTGTTTCAACTGTACTTTCCAGCCTTTTTCAGCTGTTGTCATCTCTCATACATGTGAAATTCAATTGTTTGCATTTGTATGTTCTTGGAATTAAATAGGTATAGAAGTGCATACAAAATTCAGCAGAAGATTGAGTTTAAAACAAATCAACTAACAGACAAAGAAGAATTGGTCAATAACAAGGCTGAAAGAGTTTCTGCAAATGCTATACTCAGATAAGTCAGCTGGCCAAGCATAGGCATTAATAACTTGTTGGTGTTATTAACTGGTATGGAACTAGCAACCCGAGATTCTGTAGGCATGACCCAAGAAATAGGAGCCTGTATTAAGTTTGACATTCGGGAGAGTGTATGTGCATGTGTTCTTGTAACAAGATTCAACTTCAAATGTTCCAACCCAAAACACTTGAGGTTGGAGAGTTCACAGCTGGACAACATGAAAAAGTGAATAAATGACAAAGAACCACATATAATGATAAAGTCTGTGTTTGTTTTTTTTTGTTTTTTATTATTCCAGTTGGAATACTGATACTAAATACATCTTGGCATTTATCAGTTTTCGCTAATTGTTCCAAAATGACCGTGTAAATATTCAGAAAACAAGTTCTTGGATACGTTTTTACAGACCTAACTTTAATAGTCAACACAGTTGACTGACATGATCTCATTGAACCAAAATTTGGTTTTAAAATGGTTCATCTGAGGATCAATAAACATTACTATTTTTCATTAAATATATTATATTATATATATTACTCAATTGCATTAAGGAGCTTATGATTTAACAAAACAAAACAAAAAAAAACATTGATCAATATTCCCCAGATTCTGAGTCATGGCAGATGAATAAAATGTTATTAATTTTCTCTTTAATTATGAATCTTGCTGCTTTGTTTCAAATTTTCAGGCAGAAACTAGACTTGGTTTTAATATTTTCTAATGACAATCCATTGCTGTTGGTTAGTCCTTGCAGAGTTTAAAGAATTGAATTTAATCTTAATTCTATTGGACAGCCTTTGTATTCAGCACACAGAACCTACATTTTCCTTCTCTAATCCTTTGAAAAGAGAAAACAAGCCTCAGGTTCAGATTTAGTTATCACTTACCTTCTTTTTTTTTTTCAGATAAAAGGAGAAATCCTAGAAAGTGTAATTTCTAATCAGCTAAGAAAACTGATCTGAAGAATAGCCATTATCAATGGCCACTTATTTGAGAGAGGCTTATGATGCCTCATTATCCATGACAAGTCATTCTAAGGGAGATAGGAAAGCAGACCTTCTGTTAAGAAAGCTGATAAACCCATGATAATTGAATAATGCTTTTGGCAAATCATTATAGCAGCCCAGTCTGAATTGAACACCAATACACTTAGTTAATCATTGCAGGAGGTGGCTCATTGAACAACTTGGTTTGTTATAAAAGTGCAATTGATTCCCATCGCTTCATTTACTGTTTTCTGATGCTGAAATGACAGATCATCTGACAACTGAAGGAAAAAAATTTCATTCTAATCAATAAATGAAACTTTTTTACCAAACACGTTATATATTAGAAACCTATCAGGCAGCATTTAAACTAGCTCCTGTGGAGAGCTCTTGATCGGGCCTTCATCACAATAGGTAGGGCAGAGTAGATGTGGTAGGCAACAATAAATTACAGAACTCAAAACTGATCGCTGCATTTAAGTATTGCATTAATATTTAAGCTTACCTTTTAAAAGTTCAACAATAATTCTTCTGCTGCCACTTAATTTAAAGGCAATTTGTTGTATGTAGGTCCTTACTTTCCAAACAATTTTTATTTCATGTGTGGCTTTCACTGGATTTCACAATTAATTTCAATTATTCCCAAATTACAAAAATTATTGTGCAGAAAAAACTTGTCGCAAAAATCCTGTAGAAACATTGTCAAAAACAGTCACAGTAATGAAAATTTGGAATCCAAAATTTCGAGATTGCGGGTCTGGATCTGGCCCGGAAGGTTTTCAATTTGCTCATGGAGTTAGCCTGATCCCAAAATGCTATATGTTGGGCTACAGCCTCTAGGAGTAAAGTTGAAAACATGGAAAATCTCATTTTGAAAGACTGTAATTTGAGAATAGTAATTTTTTTCATTTGAACATGAGTTATTGAAAGTGAGTTGTGTCCCTTTGTTTTTATCAGTAGAAGCTAATATAGCAGAAACTGAAAACAATTGCAGTAATGAAAACTTGGGAACGCAGAATTTCAGGATTGTGGGTTCAGATTTGGTCTGGAATGTTTTCAATTTGCTCACAGTCAGCCTGATTCCAAAGTGATAGATGTTGGACTATTGCCTCTAGGAGTAAAATTGAAAAAGTGTGACACACACTGACATTTGCATTTATTATATAGAAGAATTTCCCCAATAACCTTATATTTGGATATATCTAGAAAGATAACGTTTAAATTCATGAATTCTGCAATGTCTCTACTGTCAGCATTTGAATTCAGTGAGGTCTGTAAAATTAACTTTTGCATAGAAAGATAACTTTTGATGCCATGAATATTAAAATGTTTTCAGATAAAACATTGATATTTGAAGATATTGCAGCAATTAATGGACCTGCAAGAATGCCCCTTCTGTTGACCAGATTAATGATTCCTCAGATATGTTCTGTAATTTTGAGATGAGACATCAGCAATCTAATGATTGATTTCATTGCTTTTTGTTGCTACCATAAAGTTTTAACAACTTTTTTTTTTCTTTGCCTTTCTTCAAGTGTATAATCTGTTTGAACAAAGAAATACCTTACCCTCCCAATGGTGTCTACTGTACACTACTTTTTACCTATATAGACTTTACACCTGAAGAAGGCTGTAGAATGGATTGGCTGAAACATTCTGGTAATAACTCGACAAACAAGAATTCAGTCATCCAACAACTCTTAGAACACGATTTTTATCATGTTATTCTTGAAACACGAGTTTTATTCTCCTTGCCATACTGGGCACAAATAGATGAGTAAATAGATTCATTGAAAGCTCTTAATTCTCTCTAAATTGTATTTATCTACAGATTGCCAACATCGTTTTTGTTATATAATTTAAAAACTTTTTTTATACCAGTGAAATGTAATATTGACACAGCTGATCTGCCAGATCAATATTAGATGGATTTCATTTTTATCTTCAGAGAGAAACCATAGCAACATTCTTTTTTCTCTCTCCTTTCTGGTGTTATTTGATCTGCAGAAAATCTCAATTTCATCTCCTGGATCATTTATACATATCACCTTTTCACTGCATTTTCAGATTTGCCAATTACTTTGTGCTTTTCATGTGCTAACAAGGTTCTCTGACTTGGTCAGTTTCAGATCAATTCTAAACTCATCATGAACCATTTTAACTTGACTGATTCATGTTTAACATTGTAGAAGATCAATATCAAGAAGTGACTAATGTTACCAAAATTGAGTTATCCCCCCTCCATTTTTAATTCACGGAGTCTAATCTCAGTTTCAAGGCTTTAAAATTTAGTGAAACTTGACTTAATTTGATTGCTACAAATAATGCCATTCATCAATTAAAATCATTACTATCAACTTCTGTCCAATGTAAAATTGTGGAAAATGAAGAAAAAGAAACATTACCTAATGTTTAAGTATAAGTTTAAAGAAAAAGAAAAAAGAATTGTTGGCTTTTTAAAACCATTTATATGTGGCAAAAACTATACAAAAAAAATATTTACAAGAAATATATTTCATCAAAGGTTTATTTTTTTTATTTTTAATGGCATCTCCAATCATTTTTATTGATGTCTATTGCAATCAGCTTTGCAAATCTATTGTTTAACACAAAACCATTCAGTTTAGCCATCTTTCTTTTTGTTTCTTTGATAAACATGATTTCTTAAAATTAGATCTAAACCTCTGTATAAATAAGAAATATATCTTCACAAATGTTAATGTAGCTTAGGTTAAAATGAAAAACTTGAATTTCATTTTTCATAACATTTTATAAAATCATATGACTATTTTTAAAACCGAATCTTGATCAATAAGCTGAGTGATAGCGCTTCACCAAATACTAAAAAAAATTCAACCTGAAGAGAAATTTCTATAAACTTAAATAATGCCAAAAGGTTAAATCCACTTCAGTAGAAAGGGAGAAAAGCTACTGCCACTACTTAGAACACATTCAATGAGCTGAAGAGCGGGAATCTTCAGGAATTTGTTAGTCAAGGATGGTGAGTTCAATACCAGATAGGACCACAAGAGTCTGCATAGTTAACAGTTTATTTTCTAGTGCCAAGGCAATTCTGGAAACCTTGCCAGCCTTTTTTAAGCACGGTCTGAAACTTGCTTTATTATATAAAGTGATGTTAATTTTGATATGATCTCAAATCTGAGTTTAAGATGATTGTTGCTTTAGTTGCAACAATTTTTTTTAATCATGCAAAACTATGCAAATTTTCAGAAAATGAATTAAAACTGGTTTACCTAAAAAAAGGTATTCAAATCTAAAATGAAAATTAATAGTTGGTGTATATAATTAATGATATTCTATTAAATGTCAATATATAGAAATAAATTTTATGCTGAACATGTGTAAATCCTAAATGGACATATTGAATGAAACCTGCTTTAAAAAGACTGCCAACTTAACGCAATATTCACATCTATCTATTAGGTTGGTGCAAAAATAATGTCGTTTTTTGACGTTCAACTTCATGTGAGAAAACGACATTATTTTTGCACCAACCTAATACATTCTTTTTTGCAATAGTTGCATTTGTGATTTTCTCATTTATATATAAAATTCTGTGGCTTCTGTTATTCAATTCATCTGTCACACCCTCTAAAATAGCCATACATCGGTCGATTGAAACCAAAATTTGGGGAGAAGTCCAAACAGGTAAGAGGGGGGCAAAGTACAGTTGGTTTTATTAGGGTGCATGGCTTAGTACAATTTAATGATTAAAATAACAAATACCTTTTTAATAAAAATGCAGTATTATTTTTTGCATATCTTTTAAGTTTATAATCATTCTGGTAAAATATAAGGCACAGTAGTAGCACTGTAAATATAAACACAGTAGTGAAAGTATTTTGTAAATCTCTACAAGAAATGGTAGCAATAACTTTAACAATACTAAATACTGTGAGGATTTCAACGCACATTAACGTGTTACAAAAAATTCTAGTTAGGAAACATTCCTGATAATCTTTATCCATATGCAGGATAACTGTTTTAAAGATTCTTTAGATAATCTTAAATTGTCTAAATTTCATAGATTATGACATGAACTAAATTTGAATTACACAAATATGTATTTGTTAACTTTTGTACTCCAATTGATGAGGTGCTGACTTGATTAGACAGGCTCCCAAGGAGAAGGGATGTTAATTTCAAATCTCATGCAAATTTCTATTTAGGTCCAAGAAGTTCAAAATAATGTGAGCATTGCAATAAAAGGCAACAGTAATAAGGTAAAAGGGGTGGGAACCTAAAATATTTTCTTTTTAAGAAAATGTTATATCATGGATAATACGATATAAGCAACTAGATAATTCCGAGTGGAAAGATTACGCTAAACACAGGAATTAGGTAAAACAAATAACATGGGTTTTATTGTACGGAAAGTACAATGAGTAAGAGTTCTTCATAATAATAAGGAAAACGGGAGATATGTCACGGAGATCTGTAGTGGTACTGCTACTACAATACTTCGTCACGTCTTTTATTTTCTCCTCACTCACGTCTCTTTAGACTGACCAATCACTGTCGGGGTGTGATAGGTTGTTCCACTATAACAAAACTTTTAAAAAAAAAACAGAAAATGGAAAACAATCACTCATTTCAAAATTTCCTTATTTAGTTAATTTGAATATTTGCCAACAGGCTGAATTTACTGAATAAAATAGTCTTTCTCTCATAATTCTTTTTATACACTGAAAAATGTCATGTGATAGCAGTATATGAAGGTAATGGTAGGTGGTGCCACCATACCTTGATGCCATAGAAATTTGTGCTCTGGCATCTAGTGAGTCACTGTGAACACTGGCTCGGCTGCCTGTGATGAAGCAACAAGAATTTCAACAGGGGATAAGGTGGATGGGACATTCTGTTTCTGAAATTGTGGACATGTTTGACATTCTTCAATCTTTGGTGTCATGTGTACCAGGAATACCTGATGGAAGGCATTGCTGCTCACCATGGATAATTCAGTAGCTAACCATAGGTCCTTAATGATTGTAACAAGAAGTCTGTCAAGAATTGTCTTCAGTAACAGACAAGTGGCCCTGGCTCAAATAACATTTGCATTCTGTACAAAAGGCATCGGACATATCCAGAAATTGTAATGAGTGAATGGGTTTTGAATCTGATTGGCTAGGTATAAGATAGACTGAGGCTGGTCATCACTTACTATCTTCCCCCATTTTTGGCCTTGTGCCACAATTGTATTTTTTATACAATAAATCTAGGCACATATCCAGAAAGTCAGGTTAGTTTTAGCTTCCATAGGATGTGGGAGCAGAAGGCTCCTGTTAAAACCATGGCAGCAAGCCTGGGCTCATTAAGTCTAATGCAAAAATCTTGCAGTTACAAATATCAGGCTGCTGTAGACTGTTATCAAGATGGCATGGCTTGATATTTCTGAAGGTTTTCCCACCAGCTGTGAAAGCAATGTAATGTTGAATTACTACACTTCACTGAGCTAGACGTTGTCCTACACAATACAAGGCACCAACTCCATGACTTTTGGCATGTCAGTGTAAGCTCACCAAATTTCCTTGCACATTGTGTCCTAAATGATGGTGTCATTCTGATCTCAGATTTGAAAACCAGATAGAAGTGATTTATACATCCTCAGGTTACTCACATTTTGATCTGACACGCTAGTTTTGCATGAGTAGAGGGACCCGTTTTCTGTTTCAAGTTTTCCTAAATTTTATTTCAGGTAATTCTGTTTTCAGTATAGAACTGTTTTTTTGTTTTTGTTTTTTTTTGTTGTTGTTTTGTTTTTTCCCTAGTTTTCAGTATAGAATTCCGTTTTTGCTTCATTATAATACTTATTGATAAAGTATAACAATATATAAATATTATTAAAATAAAATTTTTTTTTGAAAATGTCTAATTTGTAAAATTTGGCTTTTTGAAATGATGAATTGCACCCCCACCTCTGTCACCATGTGATAGGAAATAGAAAGGATAAAACAAAAAGACAAACATTTTGTCCCACCTCCCCTTTTAAACCAAGCAAACTTTTTAAAACTGGGTTCCTAAATACTGTAGGGAGACAATAGGTAAGGGGAAGATGTATTAAAACATTGCCGACTTTACCCTTTGATGTCTGTCAGACGTGTGATTTAGGAAAGGCAAACATAGTAGCAAATAAAAATGGCGTTTGGAAAATCTAGTAGTTAGAAAAAAAAATTTCAATTTAGAAAATGTGATTTCCGTTTTAAGGAGGCCATTCCATTTTTTTCCATCTTCATGGAAAATAAGCTCCTCTTTGGTTAAAGAATTTATTTTTTATTTACAGAACATGCCACCAAAATTTTTTATTTACAGAACATGCCACCAAAAAATGTTGGAACTATTTAAGTAATTCTGAAATTTCATTGTACTTATAAACAGTCAACAATTTTGTGGCTCTGCATTTTCTTGTTTACATTCAATATTTTGCCCATATTAAATGAAACAAATAACATTTCATTATTTGAATACTTAGTTTTTATCAAGTTTAACGCGAAAATTTGATATCAACTATGTCACCAGTAAATTAGCTAGCGATAGGCAATTTAAACTTAAAAAAAAAAAACTTTATGGCACAAAAATATCTTGCGTCTTGGGGACATTTAGACAATAGTTACTATAAATGCATGTGGTAAATGTTTAATCAATATGATGGTCACTATTGAATTTTATGCTTAGTTTACTATTTTTGTTTTTTAGTGGCATATCAACTCCTTATGGGTTATTATGGAAAAGCGGACAAAATGGCCAAGGAATCCCTGAACTAAGCTCCCTCTAATGTAATGTTGCCTCACACTGACTTCAGACCCTGTATAAACAGGGTCATTAACAACAAATGGCAGTACTTATGGAACAACTGTGATAACAATAAACTATTCAACATTCAACCCGTCATCAATGGAAGACCGGCAATTGTTAGAAAGATAAGGAAAGAGGAGGTGGTTCTAACCAGACTCCGTATTGGACATACTTACATAACCCACCAACATATTCTAAAAAATGAGGAATCTCCAATATGTGTCCCATGTCAGGAAGTTTGTACAGTCAAACACATCCTACTAAATTGCCATTATCTCCGACAAATCCGTAGTAAACACTATAAATCTGATAACCTAAAAGATCTTTTTGAAAATAATAACCCAAGTAAGATCATCAATTTCATTAAAGAAATTGGGATCTTCAGAAAAATTTTAAAAAAAAAGTTTACTAAATTGGTTTCCTTACCTGAACTAGTAAACTAAATCGAAAGGAATAAGTTTCTCCAACTTCTGATCTTAGAAGAAAGCGATTATCAACAACATTTAGCTATCATTAAAGCCCCTCTTTATAGGACAAACCGATGAAAACTGCTCTGCAAAATGATTACTAGTAATGAAGACTTACTCTCTTCATATGAATCTCTCAGAAAACTTGTAGGCATTAAATAACCTTTGTGGGTTGATATGCCGTTAATTTCTAATAATAATAATAATAACCTTATGGGTTATTCAATGCCAAAATTTAATTTTCTTGGGAGCATTAGTAATTTCATTTACAAAAATGTTAAGCAATGTCTAGTCTGGTCAGTCCCTTGATGAGTGACCACTTGTTGACAATATGACACTGCCTAAGAATAAGGATTTTGAGTTTATTTGTTTAGTGGCATATCAACTCCTTATGGGTCATTTAATGCCAAAATTTAATTTTCTTAGGAGCATTAGTAATCTCTTTGATAAATGTGTTGCAGGTAATTTTTTTTTTTTTTTTTTTTTTTTTTGTTACAAAAATGTATTGCTGGTATTTTTTACTATGAAATATTTTTTACTTTCATAGTGTTTTGACCCCATCTTGGAGGTTCATTATTTGCCCATAGATGGGAGCCTAAAAGTGTGCTACCACCCTAGGTCAGCATGGACCTGGGAACAACAGCAATTAAGAGGTGGTTCCATAGCCCTGAAAACCTCCTGATCATGCTGGATGTAGTTTATCGTCATCCCAGAATGGTACTATTTTCTTAAACCGGTTTCAGTGCATCTCCTAGCAGCTCAAAATTAGACAAACATAAAGAGAATTGAATTGAATTTAAGGAGAATAAAGTTGAATATCAGTGGGGTGGAGGGGTTTAATTAATTAATTAAACTAATAATTTTTCCTCTTTTACAGTTTTAAAGATGAAATACTGAGGATTATATACAAATGAAAAAAACAACTGATCAGATATTTAATATAACTTTAATTTTTAAGAAATAATCTTTTTTTTCTCTCTCTATCAAAAAGTTGGTTTTAGAGATACTATAACTCTTTCAAGCAATATATTTAATTAGCTGTCATTTTTTTTTTTTTAAATTGAATCCTAAACAGTCTACAGAAAATACTGTTTTCTAGTAGAAATTTAAAAACAAATTACTTTTTTTTTTTCTTTCTTTCTCTCTTTTTATTTTATTTATAAATTTATTTATTTTTAATCCACCCAGTCTGATTTCTCCTTGCACAGTTGTTTGAAATATTTAGTGTTATTAATCAGTACCAATCTAATATTTATTACTATTGGCTACTAACAACCAAATGTCAAAAGGAAATTGGTGACATCTGGGTAGCCATCAAATTAGGTTATTTGTTAGTACTAGCTAATGTAAGAAGCCAGAGAAATTTCAAAGCCGGAAAGGATAATATTTTTTTTTCTTATATAGTGGTGATTAATTTTTTTTTATTTTAAAAATAACTATTCTACTGCGTACATTAACCTGAAATTCTCCCCAATTTTATAATTTTGTAAAATTGGTGAAAAATCGATACATTTAAAAAATTCACTGGTTAATGGTTTTGTTAATATGGTCTTAAAATGTAAATAATTTTACATTTGAATAACTAAGTATGATTTTAATGTTTTAAATTATTTCTTCACTCCTAATGTTTAATTTAATTTTTTGTGTATGTGTGCTTTTCATCTTAGTCATGAAATTCAACAAATTTTAACTTTAATAATTTATAGATTTAAACATTTTTTTTTTCTTCACAAACACTACAAGACTCATCTTGTCATTAAAATATTTATTATACACTTTGTCATCTTTCTTTTTGTAATGTGATTGGCATAGACGATCATGGCTCTCCAAAGATTCCTTTTCTTCATTATCTGTAAATTTTCATGCCTTTAGGATATAAACTCCTATATTTTATGGACAATATGTGAGGCACAAACAAGGAAGTGACGCCTCCAAATACATCTTACTAAATTCATGCGTGCACATTTTTACACAATTTCCTTGCTTCAGCAACTTTCTGGATGGAAAACTCTAAATGTCAAATTTGTGATTTTCAAAGAAAAAAAATATTTATACTAAAATAAATAAAATCTTTGACAGATTAATGTATGGTTTTCCTTCCCTGTCCCCTGTCCCAGTATTTTCTTGCAAAATTTCGGTTTATTTATCTTCTGACCCTCGACTAATAATCTTGCGGCTTGTACATATTGTTTATAGTCAATAAACTGCTATTTCTTGAAAAGAATTATTACAGATAGCTTCTTTATTAACATAGATAATTTTGATTGTGTGGGCTTTTACAAGAATTACCATTAGATAGTAAATGCTGAAAAGTTCTCAGCCCAATCCATTTCATCAAATCTGATCAAATATCAGATTTTTTTTTTTACATTGCTCAGACTATCATCCTCATCTTTGTTGCCATATTTATCACGCTTCAGCCGTTGTACACTCCAGCCTTCTTCAGGTGGTTAGAATGTCGAACTGAAACCTTTTTTGCTTGCTGGGGTACACTGTTCTAGTTCCACGTGCCATTTTTAATGGATGTCAGTTATCTCCTGTTAATTCTTCACTGTCTTAACTGGGTATTGAACTTACACTCTTTGGGTCCAGTCACTGAATCTAACTAATGCCTTTATTCACTGTCCTTGAGGACACATGCCACAGTTCTTTCTCCTTTCTCCGTCTGTTGTCTCTCTCCCTCGTCCCGTCTCCGTCCGTTGTCTCTCTCCCTCGTCCCGTCTCCGTCCGTTGTCTCTCTCCCTCGTCCCGTCTCCGTCCGTTGTCTCTCTCCCTCGTCCCGTCTCCGTCCGTTGTCTCTCTCCCTCGTCCCGTCTCCGTCCGTTGTCTCTCTCCCTCGTCCCGTCTCCGTCCGTTGTCTCTCTCCCTCGTCCCGTCTCCGTCCGTTGTCTCTCTCCCTCGTCCCGTCTCCGTCCGTTGTCTCTCTCCCTCGTCCCGTCTCCGTCCGTTGTCTCTCTCCCTCGTCCCGTCTCCGTCCGTTGTCTCTCTCCCTCGTCCCGTCTCCGTCCGTTGTCTCTCTCCCTCGTCCCGTCTCCGTCCGTTGTCTCTCTCCCTCGTCCCGTCTCCGTCCGTTGTCTCTCTCCCTCGTCCCGTCTCCGTCCGTTGTCTCTCTCCCTCGTCCCGTCTCCGTCCGTTGTCTCTCTCCCTCGTCCCGTCTCCGTCCGTTGTCTCTCTCCCTCGTCCCGTCTCCGTCCGTTGTCTCTCTCCCTCGTCCCGTCTCCGTCCGTCCCGTCTCCGTCCATTCTCGCTTTCACTCTCTCTCTCTTCCAAAATACTTAACTGCAGTGATCAATTTTGAGTTCTTCTGTAGTTTATTCTTGCCTGTCAAATCTATTCCTCCCTCCCTATTGTGCTGAAGGCCCAATCAAGAGCCCTCTACATGAGCTAGCTTAAAGGCATAAACTAAAAGAAGACAGAATACAATGGTTATCAGTAAAAGGATGAGCCCAAACTACAAATTACATGTTGGATATACTAAAATCAAGCAGGTACAGAAATTTAAATATCTGGGAAGTGTTCTAACAGAGGATGGAAAGTGCAACACTGAGATCCAAAGATGTATTGGGATGGCCAAAGATGCATTCCAAAAGCTAAGCCGTGTATTAAGAAACCGAAAAATTTTGTTAGGGAAAAAAAAGAAAGAAAAAAAGAATATTGCACTGTCATGTGATATCTGTCCTCCTGTATGGCAGTGAATGCTGGACAATCTGAAAAGATGAAGAATAGACTTGAAGCAACAGAAATGTGGTTCTACAGAAAGATGCTGAGGATACCGTGGGCCAAACATGGGAGCAACAACGAGGTTTTGAAGAGAATGGAAATGAGGAGGAAACTTGTACTTAACATCAGGAAGAAGCAGTTGAAATTTCTGGGGCATGTAATGAGGAAGGAGGGCTTGGAAAATCTGATCCTCACAGGACACATAGAGGAAAAGAGGGACAGAGGAAAGCAGCATGTAACATACTCAATGAGAAAGAGTGGAGCATCATGACACATGCGTAAAAGAATTTGAAAGTTTTTTTTTTTTTTTGTGGTGGGTGGGTAGAAGAAATTGACCACACACACACACACACACTTTTTTCTTTTAACAAAAATTCACTTCAGTTTATTTCCCTTTTCAAATATTTCTGTTTTGCTTAATTATTAGCAAAATATTCTAATGACACTCCTTTGCAACTTGCTTTTCTTTTCTTGACCCACATTTTTTTTCTGCTCTCACAGTGTCGCGAATCTTCATTTGCTTCACATTTCTAAGTAATCTTTCCCTTTTCATTTATTCTTTTTACAAGTTTTGAATCTATTGACTCTCCTCCTTATCAACCAGCCTTCACCTGCCCAGTCACAGTGTCTATCATTCTGCTGTTGCTATTGTAGATGCTTCTCTGTGGTAATACATGCTTACCTGAAAGTAGATTACTATTATTCAACAACTATAATCACTTTGGGTTTTTTTAGGTTTGTTTATTGAACCGTTATTCAAATCTGAAAGACTCTTCAATTTTAAGATGGTTATTTTTTTTATTTATTTATTTATTTTTTTTATTTTTTTTTTCAGCTTCACTTTTTCACCAAATAAAAGTTCTGACTAATCTGGTAAGTTTTATATAAATCTTTCACAATTTCTTTTCAGTATCTTTGTAATTGATAAAAAAACATTACTTTAAATCATATGTACAACTGAACTCTGATATAGTATTTCTGTTGATTATTTATTTTACATCTGTCACATAATTCTAGTTTTTCAAACTCTCCATTTAATCTGTTTACACATTTTAAACTGTACTTAAATTTTATTTGTACATACACATTTTAACTGTTATCATTCTGTTTATGACTTCATTTGCTGTACACAAAAGTTATCCTGCCACTGAAGGTGACTCTGATTCCTGAATAATATTGTGCTTGAATTTCATAGTTGTGTTGTCATATCCTTCTATGGCAACAGAAAACAACTTTGAGTGAAATAAACAATAAGGCTACTGCAATTGAGAGGCTTTGAAAAAGAATGCAGTGTAAAGGGAAGTAATAACAATAATGCAGAGTTCTAAAGATTTTAATGAAAGTTTAATCTAATATACAGTGTAACCCGGATATAAGATACCCTGATATAAGAGAAACCCGGATATAAGAGATTTTTTATAGTCCCAAATTAGAGCCTGTGTTAATGTATATATAATAGACCAAACCCGGATATAAGAGGCTTCTTCTTTGGTCCCCGACAACTCTCTTATATCCAGGTTACACTGTATACATAATCATATCATACAATTAAGAAAAATGATGCTGGGAATGTTAGCTTCATATCCATCTAATTGTACCAAAAATCATGATCTGTTGACTTTCAGTCTCTTGAGGTTTCAGATTGAAACTTGGAGGCAGCTCATAAAACAAACAAGCAGGCTCAAAAAAAAAAAAAAAATCACACAGCAGACTTTAGCTGAAGATTATTGTTTTTATCAATTTAAAGATTTCCATTGCAGCTTCTCTTATTTTCAGGTTAAACAAAGATAGAACATACTATTTTGAAATAAGGGAAATTTAAATACTAAAAAATGTATATTAACATATTTTTTTTCTTTTTCTTAAATTACTTTCTGGTGAGAAGACAATTTTTAACCCCCCCCCCCATTTTGACTTTTTGAATTACTTAGAAGAAGAAAAAAAAAAAAAGAGGGAGTATCATACAATTTATAAATACATCTATACCTTTATAACTTCTTATGTTGATCATTGAGGCTTGTCTCCAGTTTAAATTTCCTCAGAAAAATAAAGAATACAAACAGTTACTTTTTGTTGTAAATATTCTTACAGAAACTAACTTGGTTACTTTTTGTAACTTAACACAACAATATCAGTTTCTATTCAAAAAGTTAAAATTTCATGCACATTTTTACTTGACTACATATTCGTAAAACTAATCAATGGAATTGTCTAGTACAGTGGTCACCAACTGGTGGTCAATGGAAAATTTTTGATGGTCCACAGAAAAATAGGAACATTATTTCAATTTTTATGAAACTTCAGATTTTCAATTTGTTTTATTTAAATAATTATACTATAACTTTGTTACCATTAATGGGTGTGTTTCATATTAATAAATTAAAAGTTTCTTATTATTATAATATAAATGTATTTACTTTTTTTTTTTTTTTTTTTTTTTTTCTAAATTCATGTTAGTGGTCTGTCAAATTTAAAATTAAAATTATACTCAAAAGTTTGGCGACTGCTGGTCTAGAATAGAATAAAATTGTCCTTGTAAAAAGAGAAATGTAATGAAAAAAAAAAAATATTCCCACAAATAGTCGAATTTCATCATAAATTTGTAATAAAATCACTAAAAGAAACTTGAACTGGGTCAAATAGGGAATATGAATTGAAGTACCAGTAATATTTGATGATCCATCTGACAATTTATTTTTCATATTCTCTGTTAAACAAAAGGAATGGAGTCTTAGAAGCTATTAAATACAGCATATAAAATTACTGAAAAGTAGAAACTTATTTAATTATTCGGTCATCCAATTACATGAATATCATAGATTTCTTTTTAAAGTTTCTGTTTATATTTTTGTTGCTGATATGTAATACATAATAGCATTTTTTTTTTTTTTTTTTTTTTCCTAAGTAACCTTAGACGCTTGATACCAAATTTCATTTTTTTCCCCAAAAAAATAATTGCTTGGTGGTTACATTGATTGAGGGTTATTTTTTTAAAGCATTTTGAGGCCAATAATTTATTCTATAATATAAAACACAATACAACAATTTATCCTAACACGGGGCATGTTTGTTTGATATTAAATAATGCCTCCTCTTCCCATAATTGAATATCTCTTTTTCTAAGAAAGGAAGATCAGGCTGCATGACCAATAGTTTGCATTGTGTTATATGTCATATTATCGTGCGTATTTTGGATTATTTTTATTTATTTTATTGCCGTTTTCATTTATTTAATACTTGATTCATTAATTCAGAGTTTTAAAAAAAAAAAAAAAGCTTCAATCATGAACTGAACTTGCACCCAGGTAAACAGTATATCTGCTTTAAGTTAAGTTTTAAAGGACAAATCTCATGGCAAAAATATTGTTGGTTGATTTACATGAATAGTGTTGTCGGGTTGATGAGTGTGGTTAGGGTTATTAGGATAAATGAAATAGAAAATATTAAATTGCCAATTAGTGTGTATCTTTGTTACTTTTGTGAGAGAAATCATAAATTATTCAATGTTGACAGAAGTATATTTTTAGGGATTATGAATATTTAAATTATAGAGCAACATATTTGATATGATTACAATGTACTGGCAAAATTACTTAGATATTTCTGTGACATAATTAGTGTTGCAATATCTTAAATTGGTTTGTTTGAATGGAAAATATTTTGAAAACATTTGCTAGCTGTTGGGGGTAGGCGAGGATTTTTAGTGAGATTTCTTTTAAATTTGCCATAAAACGTTGTGGTTTGTTACTTTAATTTTTTTTTTTTTTATCCTAAAAACATTGACTCGGAAGTATTTTTTAAGTAAATAAGTTGTCTGTACAAATGTAAACAAAAGGGAAATAACTCTCCCAATTGTTATAACAATTGATTAGTTCTAACGCGGTTATTTAAAAAAAAACATTTAGCCATAATAATTGTATGGGCGTTTTCAGCCTTGACTGAGATTTTTGTATGTAGTAGAATCACTATTTTATTAAATTATTAACTATTTTGGCTAGATTTCGTTGAATTAATTGTCATAAAGTGAATATAACTTTAGTTTTGTCATCAACATTAAGTACATACCTCCAAAGGATTTTTTTATGTAAGATTTTTAAAATCTTTATGAAAAAAAAAAAAAAAATTTTATATATATATATATATATATATATATATATAAAACTAAAAATCGCTGATTTTAGCCATCTCTCAGCAGAGTAATTGAATGCAATAATGCAAAAAAAAAAAAATGTAATAAAACGATCTAGTAAAAATGGTTACTGAGGCATTAAGTTTATAAGTTCCAAATATCATACACTGATTTCCTCAAGGACACATGGCCCAGTGGATAAAAGTGTAGGTTGGATCCTGTGGCTATTGTAGTGGTGAAAAAAAAAACAAAAAAAAACTCTGAGAGTTGAATTAAAGGGAGATAAGTGAGACATCCAGAAGAGGCGTGGCACGTAGAACTAGAACAATCTACCTCGGTGGATGAAATAAAAGGTTCAGATCAAAATTTCAATCACCTGAAGAAGGCCAGAGTATACAATGGCCAGAACGTTATGAATATGGCAAAAAAGATTAGGACAACAGTCCGAAGGATGTAAATAGTGTAAATAATTCACTTTATTACAAAAAAATATTTCAGGAATTTTAGTTGATTTAAAGTATAATTAATCAGATTTGAAACGATAATTACTTTTAGTTTAAAATATTACAGAAATGCATTTTTTAACACCAAGGTAGGTGCTTAAAATTCTGTATTTGTAGCAGTCAAATGTGATAATTTTATTTAATAACAATTTAAATAATAAATGGCAAAGCTTACTACAATTCATCAATTTGTCTCTCCCCATCCCAGCATTTTGAAAAGAATTTTTTTTTTTTTTTTTTGTATAAACGTTCCAATTTTTGTCCATACACAATATCAAGAAATCTTCAAAAGTTTTTGTAAGACAATAAAGCCAAAATACCTAAAATGCAATAAAATATTAGAATGCTAAAAATAATTAAAGGTTTTTTGTTTTTTTTTTATTTGTAAGAAAGGTGTTTTTGTATTCATCCTGTAATCTTGTACCCAATATGTCCTATTTAGCTAAATTTCCCAACACCTCATAAAAACACCCTTCTCCATGTAAAAAAAAAAAATGTTTTTCTGCAATATTTTAAACTAAACTAATATTTGTTTCAATTCAGATTAAACTTTAAATCAGCTAATTTTTCTCGCTAGTGTTTCAAAAAAATGTGCATTTTATTTTTGAAATATTTTTTTATAAAGAGAATTACGTTGACAGATTTGTTAATATGAACAAATTCATTGATTTTATTGATAATAATAAAAAAATAATAATTCCAATCAATTTAAATTCAGTTTGAAATGCAATAAAGTATTTTGCTTATTGTAAATATTAAATTTAATCTATTAGCTTGGAATTAAAACTAAAAATCTTCAAGATTATTTTTAATTTTTAAAATGTATTTTAAATCTTAGGTATCACGTTTTATTGGAAATACATATATACATACATATATGTGTACACACATGTCATTTCATCCCAAACAAAAAAGCTGCAAAAATGCAAGGGATTACTGAGTGTTGGCAAATATTAGAAATATATAGTTTGCGGATAATATATTTTGAATGTGGTAAACAAGGAAAATCTTAACATTTTTCATTAAGTTTTTCTAACAAGGAACGTTTATTGCTACAGAGTTTATTCTTTAGATATTGTGTCTTAAATTGCAGTTGGCTCTCTTGATAAATAAACATTTCAAATAAGATTTGTTTAAATGTACAAATATATTAACATTATAATTGGTTATATTTATAGCATTCATACAAAGCAGAATCAATTTTTTTTTTTTTTTGTTCAATCTACTGTTCAAGATGTATTGAATAAGAATAATAAACTACAGTACACTGCAATTGTAAAATTATTTAAATATGCCTTTATTTTATTTTGAAAATACTTAATTTCTTTAACTACAAAAATGTTAAAATGTGGTTTTTCTAGTTTGTCTTGTAGAGGAATGTTAAATATTAAAGTATATTTCTTGGTTAGAAAAAATATGTAAAAGGCTTATTTTATCATTGTATTTTTTTTTATTCCTCTCTATCTCTATCTATCTCTATCTCTCTCTATCTCTATCTCTCTCTATCTTTATCTCTATCTTTATCTCTATCTCTATCTCTATCTTTATCTCTCTCTATCTCTCTCTATCTCTCTCTATCTCTCTCTATCTCTATCTATCTCTCTCTATCTCTATCTATCTCTCTCTATCTCTATCTATCTCTCTCTCTTTATCTCTATCTCTATCTATCTCTCTCTCTTTATCTCTATCTATCTCTCTCTCTCTCTTTATCTCTCTCTTTATCTCTATCTCTATCTCTATCTCTATCTTTATCTCTATCTTTATCTCTATCTCTATCTCTATCTCTATCTCTCTCTATCTCTCTCTATCTCTATCTCTCTCTCTCTATCTCTATCAAGAGATATGATAAGTTCAGTAATCCTCTACTGAAAGTCTTCATTATATCATTTGTTGCATTTTTTTTTTTTTTTGACTGGATTACACTCACTTTAGTTAAATGCAATTCATTTTTTTATCCTTTCACTCCAAGCAAGGCAATAAAGCCAATAAGATGCAAGGTGTGTGAGAGAATGAGATAAAGAAAATATTGCTTGAAAAACATTTTTTTAAAGAAAAAAAAAATTCTATCAAAATTACAAAAACTATTGGTAAGTTTTAACTGGTTTCATGCAAAACCTTTGGTTTGTTTTATGGTATATTGACTGCAATGGGTTATTTAATATTGATAAGTTTTTTTTTTGTTTTTTTTTTATTGCTGGATATATTTATTTATTTATTTATTTTTTTTTCAAAAATGTATTGGTGATGATATTTTTTGCTCAAATTTATTGCTGGTATTAAAACCTATTTTTACACTTTCATAGTGTTTTGACCACAGTTTGGCGGGGGTGTTAACTATTTGCCTATAGTTGGGACCCTAACAGGTGGGTCAGGGTGGACCTGGGAACACCAGCAATTAAGAGGTGGTTCCACGCTCCTCAAAACCTCCTGATCAGAGGCCTTGCTGTTGGATGTAGTTTATCGTCTTACCCAGGTCAATTTAGCTTGTGTGTCATTAAAAAAAAACATGACAAATGGCACAGTGTATGTGTAAGAGAGGGAGGATATCTGATTAGTTGTGAAATAAATTGGTTGAGCTTTGAAAGATACAAAAGTCAGTTTGAAATGCTTCTTGGAGCCATAAACCCAAAGCTATAAGCTTACTATTTAATTTTAGTAACCTCTTTGCACTCCTTTTATGTATCCTTTTTTCTTTGTCTCAATGATAGATCATTCATCTTAAATCCATATATTGTAAGATTCTTTTCTAATAAGGGAAAGAGAAGGAAAATTTAATTTTTATTAAAGGATTTCTTCATGTTGATTTTGAAATATTTTTATACTTTTTCTGAAAAGAATGATGTAAAACCAATGAAAATACAATTCTGTTTGAAGTCGGCCAACGCAAAAAAAAATAGTCTATCAATAATTTTCCTCTTTGAAATTCAATGATTACAAAAACTTTTCACATGGAGTCTTTATATGCTCAGATTTGAACTAGAAAATAAAACTTTCAATTTTTATGAAGATTGTAAAAATCAAAATTTCTTAAAAGCGATAAAAATAATGTAAGGGTTTAATTTGGTTAGACTACCCCCCCCCCCCATATCCACCATGGAGCATTCATTTCTGAACTCCTACTCAAGGTACTTTTCAAAAGTTTATGAAATTTAACCACAAGAACAATTACTTGAAGGTAGCTCTTACTCTTGTTTCAAGGTTGGAAGGATAATAGCAAGTCTCTATGGCATTTGGTTCAAATATTAAGTTTATTTTCATTCTGCCTCTCTCACCTAAATTTTTAAAGTTCCCCACTCCAACATTTTCATATCTTTTTGGATTTGTTTTCTATTGGTTTGCAAGGGTTGCCAAAAACTTTTCAGTTCACTCAAAAAGCTTTTAAAAAAAAATTTGTCTTCATTTTCTTCGTCGCTGTCTTCTTCATCATCTTCTTCTTCTTCTCTGTCATCATTTTCTTCTTTAGATTCTGGAAAATTGTTGAAAGAAAACTGGGGGACTTTTCAACTCTCCATGTAGTCAGTGTTTATGCTTTTTATACACGAGAATTATTAATATTCTATTTTGGCTTTCAATTTTTTTTCTTCTTTTTCTTAAAGATTATTGATTACTGGCAATTTGCTTAATGGAGTTGAAGTATTCGTATCAGTTACATTCCAATACATAATGAGTAATGCCAATGTATAAGCAATTGTTTCGCTCTCTTGCTTTTATTCTCTATGAATGGATGTGTAGATTTTGGCTTTACATAAATCAGTCATAATTGATTCACATTGTTCTTAACAAAGACAATTTCACTCCTATACATTAATGGCTGTGGAAATTGGTTCACTGCATTGTGTACCCAAGGAACCAAACAATAATAAATACTTTTTATGCCTATTTGAAAGTTTTTATCTGTCTGTTTTTACTTTTGACCCCTTCACTTCTCTCTAGTTGAAATCTCTAAGACAATTTAGTCACTTTTTCTTTTTTTCTCTTTCTTTTTTTTACTTTTTCTTTTTCTTTTTATTGGTGTCAATTTAGGACATTTAGATTCAGAATCAGAAAGATACAGTTGAAATCTTTAGGGCACATAGTGAGGAAAATGGCTTGCAGGATCTGACACTCACAGAAAATACTGAAAGCAAGAGGGACAGAGGAAAACGGCAAATAATATACCTAACAGGCTTGTGTAAATGGTTGGCAGAACAGTGATGTGGAGAGCTATATTTGCTGGCATCCTGAAAGGATATGGCACATAGAAGAATGCATGCTGGCATGAACTTCCAAATTTCAAATTTAATTCTACCTGAAGCAGCATCAGAAATTTGTTCTTTCAAATCTACATAAACTCTAGTTACTAGATAATATATCTTTTTGATTGTTATATGGATCCTTTATCTCATCTTTTTTCTTTCCTTTTTTTTGTCTTTTTTTTCTTCTTTTTCTTTTTCTTTTTTTTTGTCTTTTTTCTTTTCTTTTTTTCTTTTCTTTTTTCTTTTCTTTTTTCTTTTCTTTTTTTCTTTTCTTTTTTTTCTTTTCTTTTTTTCTTTTCTTTTTTTTCTTTTCTTTTTTTTCTTTTCTTTTTTTTCTTTTCTTTTTTTTCTTTTCTTTTTTTTCTTTTCTTTTTTTTCTTTTCTTTTTTTTCTTTTTTTTCTTTTCTTTTTTTTCTTTTCTTTTTTTTCTTTTCTTTTTTTTCTTTTCTTTTTTTTCTTTTCTTTTTTTCTTTTCTTTTTTTCTTTTCTTTTTTTCTTTTCTTTTTTCTTTTCTTTTTCTTTTTTTCTTTTTTTCTTTTCTTTTTTCTTTTCTTTTTTCTTTTCTTTTTTCTTTTCTTTTTTTCTTTTCTTTTTTCTTTTCTTTTTTTCTTTTCTTTTTTTCTTTTCTTTTCTTTTTTCTTTTCTTTTTTCTTTTCTTTTTTCTTTTCTTTTTTCTTTTCTTTTTTCTTTTCTTTTTTTCTTTTCTTTTTTTCTTTTCTTTTTTCTTTTCTTTTTTCTTTTTTTCTTTTCTTTTTTTCTTTTCTTTTTTTCTTTTCTTTTTTTCTTTTCTTTTTTTCTTTTCTTTTCTTTTTTTCTTTTCTTTTTTTCTTTTCTTTTTTCTTTTCTTTTTTTCTTTTCTTTTTTTCTTTTCTTTTTTTCTTTTCTTTTTTTCTTTTCTTTTTTTCTTTTTTTTTTTCTTTTTTTTCTTTTTTTTTCTTTTTTTCTTTTCTTTTTTTCTTTTCTTTTTTTCTTTTCTTTTTTTTTTTCTTTTCTTTTTTTCTTTTCTTTTTTTTCTTTTCTTTTTTTTTCTTTTCTTTTTTTTTCTTTTTCTTTTTTTTTCTTTCTTTTTTTTTCTTTTCTTTTTCTTTTTCTTTTTTTTTCTTTTTTTCTTTTTCTTTTTCTTTTTTTTTCTTTTTCTTTTTCTTTTTCTTTTTTTTTCTTTTCTTTTTTTTTTTCTTTTCTTTTTTTTTTTCTTTTCTTTTTTTTTCTCCAACATGTGTTTTGGTTACTATCTCATAAGAACCAGCCTAAATTGAGAAGATTATGCCTCCCTGGAAGGGACAATCTTGCATCCCTTTTTTTTACCATCAGCCTTTTCTGTTTTTTCTGTTACTTTTCCATTGTTAAATAGATAAGGATTTTAATTCTTTGCTGACATTTCAAGTAGACAGTCATTTTCTATCAGCTTTGTACTGTATAAAAGTATGTCACACAGAAAAATGGCAAATTCTTGTAGTATATTTCTATTTGGCTGTAAACTGTAACAAGTTAGTCTTTAATTTTGATGGAATTATGATCACGCTTTAAGAATCGAGCAATAAAAATTGATTGCAAAAAAACATCATAGCCATTTGAGTATAAACAGACTAGACACAGATGCTAATACTACTCATTAGCCAAGTTAGGTTTTTGATCCAAATTGAAGTATAGAATTTAAATAAGCTGTTATGTTGTGCAGACATTTTCATGCCTAGCTTCTCAATACCTTTTTTATTTTGGAAGAGTTTGTTTTAATTAGTGTTTGGTTCTCAGGAAATCTTTTGAAAACAAAAATTCTTTTACAAGGTCCTCTCTCATATCTGCTTTATTTAAGCAGGTTGTTTGGCTCAAAGACTTACTGAAAATCAAATTTTTAATTCTCAAATTTGAAAATATAAGTTATAGTAAAATCCAAACTTTTGAAGTTTGTATTCTATTGTAATTATTTCAGTTTTGCTGTTTTTGTTTTAGGAAAGAAAAAAAAAAAAATACATGCATGGCTGACTCAAATGAAAGTTTTCAGAAACTGATACATTTGATTGTTTCTGTTCAAATGGATAAATTTGCAGGATATTATTTATTCTGATCGTGTTAGAGAAAAAAAGCCAAGTGAATTAAAATGTTGGTTTGTGAATCTGGTGACCTAGTAATTGTGACTCTGAACCAGACAATGCAGACTTTGACTTAGTTAAAACTGGACTGTCAATAACTGAGCAGAACTAAAACAAAACTAGACATGAAAGGGTTCAGTTTAAGACGTGCATGTGTATGAAACGGGTTCCAACTTTCTGATCGACTTTGTATGTGAATTTAATTTTTTTTCCTGCTGATTCAGTTATCAAATTTCAGTATTTACTTTCACAATTTTGAAATACCTGATGGAAACTCTTTAAAATAAAAAGAATTTGCAGATCATTTTGAGCATTGCTTTTGTTTTGTTTTTTGGGGAATTAGTGTTTGTTTTTATAACTTTAACTTGGTTTTATTATAATTTGATATTAACTTTTTTCTTTTGTATCCTAACTTTGGTTCTACATGACTTTTAACACTGCCGTCAAAAATATTTAGATGTTATGAAATTTTTGGTTACACATCACTTCAATTAACTGACTAACTTAGATCAATTACCTTACTACTTATGTAAATATTAAAACCGCCTTAGTTGGCAATAATGATAGATGGCTATAAAAAGCACTGTTGGTTATTTATGGCTAATTTGTTTAAATAATGTGTTGACTATTGTTTGCATTATGTAGCAATAATTGTAAGTAAAATGATGCACTAAAATAAGTAACTAAGTAATCCTTTTAAGTACTTTAGATTTTTACAGTTAAAATAAATCTGGTCTCACTTTAATAACTTATAAGAATTACTATTTTTATTCATTTTATATCTAGAATTGTTGCTTTATAATAAGAGCTGATAAGTGCCTATCTTTGGAGTAATAGTTAACAAGCTAGTCAAACAGACCATTACTACTACAGTGAGTTCAATCCGCTCTGGGTGCTCCACAAGCTAATCTTTATAAATTTATAGTAAAAGTTGATGGGACATTTTTAAAGAATAACAGGTTATGAAAACTGCAATTCCCTTTTTAGAGAAAACACTACATTATGATTTTAGGCTATAACGCATTTTCTTTTAATAGGTTAACGATGGCTGTTAAAATTAGATTTATTGTTTTGATTTGTGAAGACTGTATAACTCTTCCCTTTGTTCTATGTGAAAAGAAAGCTTAGGAGTTTTACAAAAGGTCTCTTAAGACAGGGCATCATTGGAGAAGAACTGTTTCCAATGTTAACCCAGATGCCATCACAAGTTTTTCTTTGTATTTACTAGTTTTTGCATATATCACAACAGTTTGTGATTGTTTTACTTAAATTAAAACCTTACGAAATATTTATAAAATTTGTATTAATTTGCTCTAAACAAAGATCACTACATATCTAACCAAATGGTGGCTAAGTATCTCTTCTTTTTTTTTATGTTCCAAGGGCTTCTTGGTTGGGCTAAAAACTTTCCACTGCCCTCTTTGTATATTTTTTTTGCTGTGATTTGATAACACTTGACTAAAACAAAAATCACTTAAAAGTGAAGTTATTCTTAATGTTTAAGCAGATTCTTTTAGATTTTGGTTTTACTTGTTTGTTTATTTTTTTTAACTTATTTTGAAGACTCAATTTTGGTTTAATTTAGTACTTTGTCTCCATCAACTAGTTTGCTCATTGTTTGCCTCTTTGTCTTCATCAACCTACCTTGCTCATCATTGTCCCATAAATCTGTGATTTATTGTCATTCTGGCATAATTCTTATTTAACACATTCTCTCTAAAACTTTAAAATTAAATGTATTCATGTTGAGGCAATTTTAAACCCTTGGGCTCAGATGTCCTGAATGTACATATTTGTGAAGCCTCTTAAAACCAACTTTTTCTTTTAAATCAAACATTATTCTTGCTTGCATTAAGAACCTTAACCTTTATGTAGGATAGTCTATTCTTGTATTTTCTACCTAAAGAACCTGTTGACTTTAATCTAGAAGCTGAATTTATCTAATTACAGTTAAGAAATGTCACTCACAGAATCCTGAAGATATCCTGATAGCAGAAACTCTGTATAATGTAATGACAATGGTCAGTCAAAAAACAAAACCTTGTCAAGAATAATACTGGGATGGATTTTGCTTTTCTTTGAAGAATAGCGCTTTTTTTTTTTTTTCCTTTTTAACACTTCAGTATTGTCAAATTTAAGAAATGAGTGAAAAGGGATTGGCATGCATGTATTTTTTATTTGTGTTTTGAGATTTCAGTGAGTGTTCATTTAATTGCTGGGTTAATTATGTTGGTACGACCCAACCAGTCTTGTTGCAAACAAAATTTGCTGAAAGACTTTAAACCTGGAAAAAATCCCAATTGCATGTTTTGATCTGTGGCACACCTTGTTGGTCTTTCCTACTTACTGATGCTACACAGCTATTGTAGATGTTGAGAACTAATTGTTCAAGGAAATGGTTATTTATACATTAACTAAATAGCAGCTATATGGACACGTCGCTGAGTGGTTAGAATGTTCACATTCTGACCATGAGACCCGGGTTTGAATCTCACCATAGTTAATTTGTCAGGAAGGAGACTTCCCGATATTATCAGACTTCCCAATGTTATCGGACTGGGGGAGTCAATCCCATTGTGCCGAGAGCTTGAGCATGCTGGCCTTGTTCATATTGTTAATCATGGTAGGTAACATGCTCTTTTCCAGAAACTGTAACTAAGGTCTGCCCAGCATAGGTTGGCTCTGTGGGTGTTGAATAAACACAAATGCACCTGAGCAAGTGTCTGCAATAGGGATAGGCTAGCCGCTCTAGTAGACAGGTATCCTTGATTATGAGTGGGCAGTTACACAAATAGCAGCTATACTAAATAGCAAAAATGCTACAGAATTACTATGATCCATTGATTTAAAAACTCCTGCTCTCAAAATAGATCTTATATTCGATGGTTTATAACAAACACTTAAATTGTGTCTTCAGTTATGAAAAGCCGAAGACAAACCAAATGTATTTGTGCCATTCTCATAAGTTTATTTGTTAATCAGATCTGTCATTTTGAGTGTTTTTCAATTTGATGTGATTACAGCATTCTTTATGTTGTTTCTTATCTTTTGGGGATGTGGAAAATATTTGACTTTGTCTTTGCTAGTGATTCTAGCTCCATTGATTGAACTCGTAGATTATATTTTATATCTGTTTGAATTGGTGCAAAACATTTGCCAAATATTAAACTTGATGCAAGCACCATCCTTCTTCCAACCTGCTACAGAATCACAAAGAACTGTACCAAATAACAGAAATCCCATCACTTGAGGACTTTCAGCAGCAGCAAAAACTAAAATGAATATCATAACTTGTAGAGAAAATAATGGCATAATCAAAATGTTGACATTCCACATGATTTCACATAAAAGGTTAGGAAGGAAACCACCATCAATACTAGAAAGAGAAGTAACAGTGAAATTGAGAAACCGATTTTCCTGAAAAATTGTTTTAATAGACAGATTTTGTAAATTTCAACTGGAAGTAGGACTGGCTGCTCAGTCAGTGGATGCCAAATGTTTCCATATAAAGAAATGGCTAATATTACCATTACTGAATGAAATCTCTGGTATGAAAACTTTTCATCTGTTAAATTTTGAGATAAAACGCTTTTAAATGCTTTTGGAAGTTTTTATCTGTTAAGTTTTCAACCTTTTTTGCCCAGTGTACCCTTTTTTACTATAAGTCAGAATGTCATTCCCCACTTTTCACGATTATCTGACGCAAAAGATGCATTTCAAATAATATGCACATATTATTGAAAATCTTCATTCTTTTCCATATTAGTACATTGTAATGGAGAATCGGGTCAACCCGACAAGAGACCCAGAGTTGGTTGCATGTGGTGCAGTAAGCACCAGGAGTTATGTTCCCTTCCACAATTGGTTGTTGAGCGAGGACATTCTATTTGCAATAGGTGGCGCTGACAAAATTTGCATGTGAACGATACTGGGCAAGTATTAGCCAACAGTCAGCATGGGTCTGGAACTGAAAGAGCTATATAACACCAGCTTTTTCTCAGATGTAAGGAGTGCTCTCGACGTGCAGATGTGTGGAAAACCAGGCAAGTCGAACACATACATTTACGTGGATTATTTTTTATAGAGGCGTTTTACAAATTTAATAGCAATAGAAAATGTTGAGGAATTTAAAACTTGTACAGTAATTAGTTTTAATTCCTGACTAATTATCAAATAAATAAACTGAAGTATACTTCAATAAATAAAAAGTTCAATAAAAATGCAGGGTATTTAAATTGACTATAATCTTTAGAATAAAATCAATCAGAAACCTGTGAAAAAGTAAGATCTTTCCCTCTCCCCCTTGAAACCCTGAAATCCCCCACCTGGGTCAATTCCTCCTACTGCTGGTTGAGAACCCCTGTTTTAAAAGCTTTATACTTCCTTTAGAAAAATATAACCAAGAGATTATGAACAAAGCAAATATTTTGATATGATTGCTCTCAAAGCAATTGATCAAATTTTGTATATGCAACAAGAATTCATGTTGTGCAATATATATATATATATATATATATATATATATATATATATAATTTTGAAACTTATTACAGATGTTGTCAACATTCTTTTTTCAATGACAGTATTTATTATTGTTTGTGTCAGTCTTTGTGTGTAGCATTTGAATTAAATTTGCATGGGTTTCTCTTTAGTCAAGAAGTTCAGAATTTTTTATTTTTTTTTACATAAAACATTTCACCCCAAGCAAGGCAGGTGTGCCACAGAGTGAAAGTAAGGGAAAAGACTGGGTATAGGGGTGGTTAAGGAAAGGATAAAAAGAAGAACTGGGATCAAGGCATCAGAAGATGTCAATTGACATTACATTTAAATTTTTGAAGATTATAGTTATCAGGGATGCAAGTAAGAAGGGAGTCCCACTGTCAAGAAGTGCAAGAGAAGAAGCTGTTGGAGTAGAAGAGGCAGTTACATTGAACTGTTTTGACTGTAAAAGGGTAGGACCGAGATGCCAACCTAGTAGCATGCTTAAATTCGGGCAGTTGGGGCACCAGTGAAAATATCTTGTCAGAGCAGACGCCATGAAAATATTCATAGAAAAGACAGGGAAGCCACATTACATCGGTGAGAAAGTGACTGGAGTCTAGATCCCAAGTTAAGAATGATCACATTGTACATCCGTCTTTGGATTTTGTCAAGAACCTCAAGATTAACAGCGTGGGCACCAGACCATATATGGCAAGAGTATTCGATGCATGGACGAATGGTAGATTTAAAATCAAATATATAAATAAGAAAAAATACATCTAGCTGATAAGCCAGTTTATATAGGGGTATAGAATTTCACTTTTACTTGTGTTCATATAAATATTTTCTGATGATTCATGCTGTGTGGAGGTGGCTTAATGGCTAACAACACCGAGAATGAAATTGTGGAACAGGTTCAAACTCTGGCTGGGTCAGCTTGCAATCATTTTGTATTAACCCTTCAGCATTCAACACTCTCAAACCCATCCTGTAAATATCGAATCTCAGTCTCACTGTTTACGTAACTTACCTGTGTTATTTACAATGACGTCGCCATATATTATGGTGCAGGTTGAATATTGGGAGCCAATATTTGCAGGACATGTTAAATGGTTAACAATCTTGGGAAAAGAATGAATTTATTTCCCCTTACAGGTATGGATAACAGGTATTTGGAGTTCATCTTGGCATCATAAAAATATCACAATTGCTATAAACAATTATTCGTCCTCCATGAAGTCAAAAATATCATTGCCTCAGAATTTGAGCAACATGAGGAGCAACTTTGTGTATGGGCATTTGAGATGCTACCCAAATGTTCAGGAAACTTATGTGTAAGCAAACAGAATGTAATATAGACTTTAGTTGTTACTCTTTGTGAATCAATCAGCGGAGAAGGGCTACTTCAAAGAAAACTAGATTTTAGGTTTTAAAAAAAAAAACAAGACAAAGTTTTACCTTACTCCATAGTAAAATACTCCAGATTTTGGATGTTACCTCATACACTTCTGCAACTACATTCTTTAGTCCCACCAGTTCTGACCTTCATGGTTAGAACTCACCATGCTACATACATTTTAACAAACCATCCTTATTTCTTTTGTATTCCATTGGTTAGAAGTAAGTTCCACTCAAGCAGCTTCTTCCTGCAAACCACTGCTCTGTGGAAGAGACTCCTAAGAGGATGTTTTCTCAATCACTATAAGCTGTGCCTCTTACACTGTAACCCTCTGTCTTGAGTAGCTCCCAGGCCTTATACAGGGTGAACCTCACTGTTAAAAAAAAAAAAAAAAAGTAAAAAAAATTAAATACTCTAGTGTAATGTATGCGTACATATGACCGGCATTCTCCCACTACACCCCCTTGTGTGCTGAGGTCCTTGCTGGGTACATTGATTCATATCCTTTTGTTGATATCATTTTTCTATTTGGGTGTGGAAAGAGAAAAATGATACCTAATGATTGTCTATATTAACCATATCAATGGTGCAATATTGAGATGGAGATGAAAAAAAAAACACTCTGATGACAAGGCTAACTGCTTTCACAGTGTTTCTATATTCTAATAAACTATAATGATAGAATGCACAAAATACATACTTGATATAACTTCTTTTTAAATAAGGCTGAAATTGATTTGTTTTTTTTTTAAAGTCATTAGTTTACGTAAGTTGTAAATTGCTTTTCATGCCCAATTTATACAAGTGACTATCCACAAGTTAGACGAATTTAAGACCCAAAATAGCTTTCTCAAAGAAAGAACAAAAATCAAGAAGTTTACTCCTTAGAACCAAAGATTCCAAAGAGATGTGGTGAAATATCTAGGAAGGCAGGAAATATGAGGGAACTTGATAGGTGAACAGATTAGTCTCCAAATCCTTAAATGTTTGGGTAGCACTTTATACTTATGTATATACAGATATATCTGAACTCCAAATATACACACTAAACATATTTTCAGTTTAAATTTAGTCACAGTTAATGCAGGCATGTTCAAATGGACAGTCAGTTGCATGTATCTAGATATCAACCTGAGAGATATGCATATGGCTCTCAAAAGATTATCTCCTTTATACCAATAAGTAATTCTCTGCATGTACATTTAATTGCATTTTTTAATACATCTTCGGTATGTGGCTTGAAACGGATAAATGCAGTTCAATTTGAATATTTTGTTCTAAACACAAAAAAGGTTGCAAAAAGTGTAGCTGCCTGCTAAATTGAACATTTTAGGTTTAAAATAAATTCTGTTACTCTAAATTCGACATTCATTTTTGATTAGTTTTCTTTCATAATTTGTTATTATTACAACACTCCAGTCATTTTATACTTAATCATTAAGGAAGCAACTTGGCTCAGAAATAAAGAATTAACCTCTATTGAGATTTGAACTTGCGTTCTGTATCTTTGGGAAATAACTCTTGTGCTATCCTGATGGATTTAGGCTATGGAAATCATCATTTGAATTTTCTCATATACATTCCTATTTTACACTATATTACCATGTTGTTTATTTGGGCATTGGAGTAGAAAACATCAGTCTTAAGTTTTCCAAATTTCTTAGATGAAATATATATATATATATATATATATATATATATATATATTTTTTTTTTCATTGAAATTCTGAAGTTATTTTTATATTTTTAAAGCCAATAAATAATTAGCATGGATTAACAATAAAATTACTGACACAATTTAAGTTCAAATCTCCATTCTTAGGAGTTTGTCTGACATAGACAGGATTTTCCTAATCCATATTGATTATCTAAGTTGTACAATGTAAAAATGCCTTGAACATTACAAAAATGAAGAAAGAAAAAAAAACTAGAATTAATAACAAATGCTTTATCTAAGAAATTTAAACAATTTACAATTATTAAACTCATGTTTTGTAAATGTTAACAGAATGCCACATAATGTGCATGTGTAACATGTTGCATATGACCTACACAGGGTACTTGCAAGTGAACATTTGGCCTTTTAACATTGCCCAAGTGATATGTGCTAAAAGTAAGACTCTTGTAATTTCAAAACTGGTCTAACTTTGTCCTAACCACAAGTATTTGTAAAGTTATGATCATTTGAAATTAATCAAAACTTGAATATGTTTAATCATTTATTTTGGATGATCAGTTCTTCTGGATAGTTGCTTTGTCTGCCTTTTAAGAAAGTCATTCAAATATTGCTGAATGTGATAGACTGGCTTGACCCTCTTTTTCAAATATTGACCTATATTGAGTGGGTTTTGGTGACTAACAATGCAAAGTTCAGTCAAATTAATGGTTTTTACCAGTGTTTTTGCCTCTGACCTTCCAGCTACTAATAATGCTGACAAAAAAAAAATTAAAATTTTTTTTTTTCTTCATCTTTTTAGTATGAATTTCTAAATAAAACAATTTAAATTTTCAAAATTGTTTGCAGAAAAGATATCTAAAAAGAACATTCAGTTCCTTTCATACGTTAAATTGATCACGTGCCTTGGACACCATATACCAGGCATGAAATATCAATTTTCAACATGTATTTATTAAAAATTCATTGTCTAGGAATCATGTATTTTTAATATTTTTTGGCACTGAACCCCCCACCCCCCCAAAAAAAACCTCCTGAAATCTAAATCAGTTAAATGCAAAATTTAAGCTCTTTGCAAGAATTTCCACTCTTCACTGCAGACCAGGATTTCTATACCTCAATTTCTATGTTTTAATTAGAAATATTTCTTTGACCCTCCCTCTTAAGTACAAATAATATTAATACAGAAGTATAATTAAGCAGAAAATCATTTGGGGGCTCAAAAGCTTCAAGTGTCTACTTGATTGATTCTATTATGTAAGCCCACTTTATCCTATGATGCAAAAATGCATCATATCGCACTGTGAAGATAAAAACAAAATCTGTACCAAGTGGATACATTAATTGACGCCATTCCTTATAGTTTAATAAATTTAATTCTGTTTACTAAAATAGGACATTAGTTTTATATAATAATTTCTTTTGCTCATTTTTACATAGCTGTCATCAGGTAAAAGTTAAAATATTAAATATAGCAGTGAATGTATCACCTGTTTCAATCTCACTTAGAACAACTTAGGGTAGTGAAATGAGCCTGGCGTTGACTCTTGAATTTTGTAAGTTTAGGTAAGCTGATGCGTTTAAATTACTGAATATGTAAATGCTAGATTTTAAACAAGAAAAAGTGTGTGTGTGGGGGGGGGGTGTAATCCAATAAAACTACCTTTTTTGTCTTTTTTCTTTTCTTTTTTTCTTTCTTTTTTCTTTTCTTTTTTTTCTTTTTTCTTTTCTTTTTTTTCTTTTTTCTTTTCTTTTTTTTCTTTTTTCTTTTCTTTTTTTCTTTCTTTTTCTTTTTTTCTTTCTTTTTCTTCTTTTTTTCTTTTTTCTTTTTTCTTTTTTCTTCTTTTTTTCTTTTTTCTTTTTTTCTTTTTTCTTTTTTTTCTTTTTTCTTCTTTTTTTCTTTTTTCTTCTTTTTTTCTTTTTCTTTTTTTGTAGAGTGGGGGGGGGGGCTTGATACTTCAGTGTTTCTAAAAAAAAAATGCCAGCAGCACTACCATAGCATGAAAAGTTAGTTTATGGATGAAGCTGACTATTACAAGAACTAGGATCAGTGGATCTAGAATTAGGGTAGAGGCCTTAAGAATTCTATTCAGTGTCTAATCACTTCAATTACATAGCAGGAAATTGCTCATGATCCAACATCTGCTATAAAGCTTTTTCTCTCACACTCTCTTTTATATATATATATAAGGACAATTAAAGAACAGGGTCCGAAAAGACTGATGATTGACATTGCATTTTTAGCTTATAAGAAATTTTCCCAAATAAATAACCGGCCATCTAACAATTCTCATTATGTGGCTATAACAGTGAGAAAACTTATGCTCATTCATATTCATTTTTCATTGTTTGTATTTAAATAAGCTTTCGGATATTCTTGAACCAAAGAGCAGGTTTTACAGCCAAAATAAAAACTAGTTAGGCATTGCCAAGATTAGTGGTCAATGCAACTGAAAATTATTAACATTAAAACAATTTCTCAAGTCTACAACTCAAATAATAGTGAAATACTGTTTTTTTTTTTGTTTTTTTCTACAAAACCTTTTCCATCATGTTCATCAAGAAAGTTTTACGCCCTAATTCTGAATATCTTGTAATATTAGAAATAGTAGACTTGATAACGGCTAACTACTCATTTCCAAGCACACCTGTCTGCTAGATCAGCTACCTAATCCATGTTGCAGATGTCTGCTCAGGCACATCTGTATTTCTTCAATACCCACAGAGCCCAGCTATAGTTTATGCTGCAACTATGCTGTTTGAACAAGGCCAGTACACTCAGATGAGAGATGGTCACAATGACTTACACAACAATCAAAAGTTCCATCTACCCAATTTCATGTATTTTTAAACTTTATCACTGTATATGACTTCATTTGCTGTACAAAAAGTTTATCCTGCCACTGAAAGTGACTCTGATCCCTGAACAATAGTGATTTTGAATTTCATACTTGTGTTGTCATATCCTGCTATGATAACAGAAAACAACTTTGAGTGAAATTACCAATAAGGATACTGCAATTGAGCGGCCTTGACTAAGAATGCAGCGGAAAGGGTAGTAATATTAATAGTCAGTGCTAAAGGTTAATTATTATTGAACCTTTGCTCATTTTTCTCTCATCTTTGCACTTTATCAATACTCGTGCTGTTATTCCATAACTGTTAAGTCGGCAACTTGAATTGTCAGAGCATAGTAGATTGTTTTGTATTTTATGGTTTATCACCTCTTGCAGATTATTTAAACCCAGAAAATATTTTTTGATTGGAAAAATTGTTTGGAGATAAAAATGATTTACAGATAAGTCTTACTAATTAACCCATAGTGGGGAAGAAAAGGTGGATTCTCGAGGGAATTTGTTAGTGTGAATATAATGAACCCAGGTGGAATTGTAACTCTGCAGTCTGATTCCCATTTCTGAGACGTTATCTAGTACAACACCCTCAAATCCAAGATTACAGCACTTGTTATTCCCAAATAGCCACCCATCTAGGTACTGACCAAGCTTGATGTTGCTTAACTTCAGTGATTGTACACGAACTGATGTTTCATTATGATATGGCCGTAAACTGAGAGCATAGTAGAGATTGGAAAAGAACAGAAATATGTCTGGTTTCTTAGGATAATGTGTGCTGATGAAGGACTTTCTGGTTTAATCTGTAAGGACCCATGTCATGGTAAGACAATGACAAGGCATGTCAGTTTGAATCTTAACAAAATCTTTATTTCTAATTCATTCTGTTTACTCATCATAAATTAAATGACCAGAGTGCTGCAATAGAAGTGTGATGAGTTTAAATTAATTAAAAATTAGTAATAATTAGAATTGTATTGATAAAGTAAAATACAGGCCAGTTACTTGATCCATGTTTCTGCTTGAAATTTTAAATCCATAAAACTATTCTGGTATTTATTGACTCTAGTGTATCCAGGCCATAAAAAAAAAATGACAGCAATTGTTAGAAAGTTTTAATAGCGAGATGAATTGAAACAATGAAATTGAGATTCAATAAAGCAGAGATAAACAATTAACAACTAAAACAGAGGCCAATGAACCATTTAATTAATCTGTTCCCTTTATAGTTTTTAGACATTCAGTGGTATCTATGATTTATTAATTACTCCTGATATTAGATATAAATCACTTTTTGCTCAATATCTTGTTCAAAATTTTATTTCTTTAATATAACATGGAAATATCTTTTGAAAGAAAAAGATTAGCAACAGAACAACAAAGCCTGTTTCAAGACCTAGTTGCAGCAAAGCGGTCACTTAATAGACAAAGGTATTGGGGTGCCTCACATGAAAGGCTTGAACAAATAAGACTGCAATCTAAGAAACATAGGAGTACAAGAACTGATTATTTAAATGGTTCATTACGCTTGGGAGCTATTTTTGTCTAAATACAAATACTTGCATAGATTATTAAAATGAGTAAGGGAAGTAATTACTCATATGAATAACTCCTCGTCCCAGAAATTCAGACAGAAATTACCATTTGTTATGTCATATTTTTTCATCTTATTTTGAAGTATTTTTTGGTTTCTGTTTCATTTGTATAAGTATTAGAAAATTCCAATTTTATGAAACATACAAAGTCATTTCAAACATTTATTTAAAACGCCAACATGGCTTGATCTGACTTGATTTTGTTAATTGCTACCTTTTATAAAAGGTGATACAAAGATGACTATCAACAAATATGGTGTGTGCAAAAGTTTCCAGAGATTAAAATTTATTTATATCAAAAATTGTCAAATATTTTTTTTTTTTTTTTTTTGTTAAGGGCTATGTTGGGAACTTTTTCACATCTCTAATAAATTGTTCCCTGATAGTTTGTGCTAAAGCTCTTCCTTGATAAGATGTTGAGTAGTTGAATGAAGGCAGTCCCTTTTAATGTAATATTGTCTCCTGCCATTTGTGTTTGGCTGAGGACCAGGGAATATATATGGTCCGCAGTTGAGCAATTCCAGATTTCAATTTGGTGAATAAACAAGTCATTTGTGAGTGACACAGTGGGAGATAGGGATTTTGATTCAAATAGTCACTCGTTTTTACTAAGTTAGAGTATCAACTAATTACAATTTGATGATCCATGTGAGAGAGATGGTGCTTGGCCCATACTGAGAAGGGTGCATTACAACTATCCCCAGTACATAACTAGTGGTTGAAAATTTGTGGGAGTGGAAATGATGGCATTTTTTTTTTTTTTTTTTTTGTTATTTTGAGCAACACAGTATTTCTACAGGAAGATTGGGATTATTTTTTGCTTGTCTTTCATTAATGTTAATAACAACTGTAAAATTGTTAAAGTAGCACCTGCTAATACAAACTAAGGCCTTTGTAATTCAAACTTCCAACTGGCAGAAATCCTGTTACTCTTGACTGCAACTTGAACCACTGGCTGTCACAAATCAAACCTTCATCTAATGCAAAACTATTACAAACGAACAACCGTCAACTACATTCTTCAAGCATTTTTGTTACTACATAGAAATCAAAATCTTCTTGTTTCATGGATTTTGTTTGAGTTCATGTGTAGTGATGTCATTTGCATGGTACAAGGAGACTCCAGTCGGGTCTTGCCACCTAATTCTGACACTTACAGCAATACATGCATACTAATCTTTTCACTCCAATTAAGTTTGTAGAGTAGGACTAAGTGTACTTCCTGCACCTCCTTACTACTGTGACAATGGACTGCTCCTACTTATAAATATGGCAAGTAGCCACATTAGAGTAGGATGTGAGTATTTGATTTACTAAAGTTTTTCTGTTCTATTTATGAGTATTTAATAAACCTCTTTGTTTCCTGTACCTAGTCTTCTGTTCCTTCGATACTCTCTCTATGGCCGTCCTTATTCTCAGCTATTTTGAATAAAGGCAACATTACAACAGTTTATTTGTTCTCAGATTGAGCATTGTTATGTTCACCAATTTTAATTACTACTCATCTAGATATAATTTTCAAGTTAGGAATGAAATGAGGTGGTTAGCATATTTACTGTCATTTCCTGGGAAAAGATAAACCCTTCTCTTATCACTAATGGTATTCCTGAAGTCTAGAATGGATTGACCAAAACACTATATTGCTATAAGAGTTCAAGATCCATTGGATATTGAATGGAGTGCTACATGCACACTGTTCAGACACAATTGCACAACTGCTTGAAATGGAAACCTTTTGACTTCTGTGTTTCTGCTCTTGGCTGGGCCTGATCGATGAAGCTCTCCCCAGCTAGCCATATTGATAATGGGAGTGGTAGCGTTCTTCTGTAATCCCACTACTTAGAGTAGGTGGTGCTGACAAAATTTGCATATGAACAATACTGGGGTGGTATTAGCTAGTAGTCAGCATGGGTCTGGGACTGAGAGAGTGAGCTGTATAACACCAGTTTTTTCTCAGTCGCAAAAAAGCACTTTTGGTGTACTGACCGTCAAAGTGTTTAGTTGGAGTTTCGCATCACATATGGAGTTTATATTTACTTAGAAAACCAGACAAGATGAACACACACCAGAAACAATGTAAAGAATGAGTTCAATAGTCTTGAACAACTCTTGCAAATAAAAAAAAAATTTCCAGTACAGTCATACTAACCTGCAACTGATTGCTATAGGTAGTGCTACTAGCATCAACTGGTGACGAGAGCTGGAAAATACAGATAAGCATTTTTTGCATTTGGAATAAGCTATTCTCATTTAGCCACAGATATGGCCTCAACAAATGAATGGTTTCTTATTCATAGCAGATAAGGTCAAACTTGTGCTTGACAACAGTATGCTGTAAATTTTGGCTTTGCACTTTGGAAATGTCAAGGATTAAGACCATAGTATACAAGTACCTATCATTTTACATGTTTTCCATTAAAATTTCAGTTTATTTTCCTTTTGTGTTTCTTTTTAACATTTATTATTAATTTTACAGGTAGAATGAGTTGATTAGCAATTGAGTCTGAAGTTTATTCGCTTCTTTATCACATATGCAGTTAGTGAACTGTATCATTTACAAGATGAGTGGTTCTACATAAACTTAGTAAAACATATTAGCCAGTACTTAAACATTTGTTTTTCTTTTTGCTTAATACAGAAAAATTCGTTTTTAATCATTGGCAATGAATAATGGTTTTATCATATTTCAAACTGAAGAATATTGTGGCTTGATCTAAGAAAGCTTTAGCTTATAAGCCTAAACAAAATCTATTTGATGGACATGGGAAGTTATCTGTTTGGTAAGATTCAAAGGGAATTCATTTATTGTGAATTGTTTGAACCTGGTTAAATTACATAATGTTACGGTGAGGACCTTTTTCTTGATAAGTCAGTCTACAAGTGAACATAGAGCAAATTATTGTGGATCTGGAATAGGAAATTTCTCCACATGCAGAATTGTCACCTGAAGCCTATCACATGCTTATCTCTAAGCAGCAATCATTGATTGGTCAGTGTTTCTAATAATTTCCTTCTTTTCCTCCTTTTTTTTTTCTTATTGTATTGTTCACTCAGTACAAGGCCCAAGAGCCATTCAAGGTAAAATGTTACTGAATGAGGTTGTTGCAATGGCATACATATATTATGAGGATATGTAGGATAGATAATGGTTCACTTGAAGAGGTTAAGATAGTAATGATTGGGGAAAGCATTCTTTTGGGTATTTGTTCCACAACTGTTCTGGGGAAGAATCTGTCTGAGTGGAACTTGTTCCTTACCAGTGGAATATGAAAGGAATGAGGATGATCTGACTTGGTGTACATGGCATGGCAGGTCCTAGCTGTGAATTTCTGAAATGGTGGAACTAAGAAATGTAGTTCATCTGACATGAAAATAGCAAGAGGCTATCAACATTTTGTCTGTTGGAAAGGGGTTGAAAGGGATGACCTTACAGCCATATAAAATTGAAACACCAGTTCCCATACAATCACAAGTTAAGCAACATCAAACCTGGTCAGTAACTAGATGGGTGACTGCTTGGGAATGCCAGGTTCTGTAAGCTTGGATGTACAAGTGGTACAGGTTGTATCACTAAATCATTATTTACAACAAAAAAAAAAAAATTCTTACAGTCTAAAAAATATTTTCTGGCTTAAAATGACCTGCAAAGTGTTGATAAGCCATCGATCAAATCATGGAAGGGATGAGTTAACACAAAAAAAAAAAAAAATGACCATTTACTTTGCTGTAAGTAAAATCCACATTACCTGGGAAGTGGTTGACAATTGTAGGGAAATGCTATGAATTTGAGATGCTGTCCCAACTTTGCAGAAATTGGAAATGGTTAAATCCTCCAAATTTTTGTATTTGTAAAAAAAAAAAAAAAAAAAAAAATGACCAAGCATAGAAATGAATACAATATGGGAACCAGTAATATGAAGCGCCAGAGAAAAACAAATTGCAATACGAGCACTAATAAAAAAAGTGCTTGCTGAGACATTAGGTTTATATGTCCCAGAAATTCATACACGTGGCCCAGTGGATAAAGATGTTGGTTAGATCCAGTGACTATGAGTTCAGTACTAGGACACAGCAGTGGTGAACCAAAAACGGCGAGTTGAGTTAAAAGGAAATAACTGAGACATCCGGAAGAGGCATAGCACATGAAACTAAAACAATCTACCCTGTTGGATGAAATAATGGGTTCAGTTTGAAATTCCAATCACCTGAAGAAGGCCGGAGCGTACAACAGCCGAAATGTTTTGAATATGGCAATGAAGATGAGGATGTCAGTCTGTATAATGTAAATAATGCAAGTAATCATAATACCTCATCTCGGAGATAAAGACAGAATTTAAACTCTGTTTTTAACGCTAAAATAAATTCCCAAAGTAGGTGAGAAGGAAAAGCTTAATTAATAAACTTGTATATTCTAATTGAGCCATTTTTTTTTCCTTTCTAAAACATGAATTAAATTTATGTATGCCTTATCACATCATGTGTCACCTTAATCTTGTTTGTTATTGACAGGAATGAAAAGTAAAATGAGAGAAGTCTTTCTTTCCAGAATTCAAAATGCACCCAACCTTTAACCTTTCAATACAAAAGTAAAGTATGTTAGATGTTTCTCGTTTTGAGTGTCATAATGAAGCCAGTAAATAAATAAATAAAAATTACGGTTTCTTTGACTCCCACTCTTACTTTTACTGGTTTTTGTGTCCTTGTCTCTCTTTCTTTTTCTTTCTTCTGTCCATCTTCAATAAATGTTCACTTCTCCAAGGTCACATTTCTGAATTGTTGGAATTAGACTGACTTCATTTAAAATTAGAATGTCTTTGTTTCTTCTCCCTACCCTCCGTTTCTATGCTTAAGATTTCCCACTGATCTCATTTTATATTTATATCTCATTCAAACAAACCAGTCAACACCTCTTCTTATGCAGATTATTACATACATACATGCATTACCTTTAGGCATACACTCACGTGTGTGTGTTTTTATATATATATATATATATATATATATATATATATATATATAAATAAAATGTGTGTGTGTGTTTGAACACAGTTTCTTGATTGAATATTTCTGCATTGCTTGGGGGTTGTCGTTAGAAATCTAGATCAGTAGAGAAAGAAAAAAAAAGCCTTACTGTTTTCATTTTCATAAACTTTCTACCTGTTGATTTCTTTTCATTAGAACCAGTGTTTTTTTTTTTTGTTTTTTAAAAAAAATAAATCATTTTCATGTTAAAAAAAAAAAATTCATTTATAAATTTTGTTTACTGAATGATACTACACCAACTTTCTTCTTTGGGGGACACATGATTATTTTCACTGCAACCCCCCCCCCCCCCCCCCCGAGATTTAGGGCCTTCATCCTTAACTTTTTTTAATGCTTTAACTTTTATAAATTAGAATTTTTTTATTTATATATATATATATATATATATATATATATATATATATATATATATATATCCTTTTTTAAAATTGAAAAATTTACTTGCTATAAAATTTTTTTCTTTTTAAATTTTTCTCCTGACTATGTGGTTTCATGGCACATGGAAAATATTGTCCGAAAAAGGTTCCTTTTTAAAGAAAAAGAATGCACTCTGTCATTTTTAAAACACGCACAGATAAATATAAAAGTGAACATAGAAGTCAACATTTAGAGCCTCGAAGTGTTGACTTTTATGTTCACTTTTATATTTACACATGCTCTCTCTGATATTGGGCACTTTATCCCATAAATGTAGCACATCTTAAGACTATATTTCTTCATATATATATATATATATATATATATATATATATATATTGTGTGTATTTAGGCAGCATTTTTTCATTCATACATGTTTCATTAAATAATATAGATAAGTGTTGTCTATATATTTTATGTAAGTTCTTTTCATATCGTCTGATTTCATTGTTTAATGATAATGTTATTAAGCTTATCAGACAATATGAAAAGAACTTACATAAAATATATAGACAACACTTATCTATATTATTTAATGAAATATATATATATAAATAATAATTCTGCATTTTTTTCTTTTTAATTTTGTTCATGTCCTCTCACTCATTACATTATAAATAGGCCATCAATACTCAGTAGTAAATTCAATAATCAATGGATGCCCCATACAAAAAAAAAAAAAATACCCCAACAAAGACTGACTTGTAAAATCAACTAACTTAGGATTATGAATAAAAATAATAAACTAAAGTTTAGTATTAATATACTGGATTTTACTAATTGCTAGTTTTAGTCTCGTATCACTCAACCCTGACTGGCCACAAAGCCTTTTCTAAGCATATATCTATTTTAATCAGTGTCAGTGTAAAGATGAAATATATCAATGACAGTTATAAATGGGATTTTTTTTTCATTCGGTTATACATTTTACTTATTGAGTTGTTCTTTTTGTAGATGGTTTGTAATAATCCTTAAAATAGCCACTTGCATTGAAATACTGCTCAATTTTTCATTAGCAGAAATGTTGAGAAAATCATCTCTCTTTGTAGACATATTTTGAATTAATAATTTCTATTCCAGTTGAATGTTTTTGTATCAAATCAGAAAATCCAGGTATTGCTGGGTTAAGAACAGCACTATGTAGAGATATTCTATGAACAGATCTTGTCTTGAAAAGATTTCAGCTGATTTTAATTGTCAGTGATTGTGGCTCCTACTGATTAAGCCGGCTCTTGGTATATAAATAAACAAAGCAGAGAGAAAAACATTGTAGGACTGACTCTTTTGTCAGTCATCGCAATCAATCAGTCTGTTAGTTTGCCTCAGGTATTTGGAGTATCAACATTTTTATATTACACTATGATCCGGAAACAAGTCTCAGGTAAGACTATTAATAGTTTCCCTACTATATCTATCTATCCATCCTTGTGCAGTTGCAAATAAATATTAGCTTTTATTTAATTCTTTTTGTTTTTTAGCAGCATTTGGGTGATTTTTTTTTTTTTTTTTTCTTAATTTTTTGGGTAGAATTTCTTGAATAAATCTAAACAGTGCTGTTTATAATGTGAGCCTGTATTGTTTTAAATATTGCAAAAGATGGCACATGGCTTCATTCTCACATATATGCCAACATTGTAAGCATAATTTATAATCATGAACATATATAAATATACTTAAAGTTGTTTTGGTGTTTTTTTTTTTGTTTTTTGTTTTTTTGCTGTTGTCTATACTTGTTCATAATTGTAACTGCTTGACATAGATTCTGACATGCTTGTCAAATGTGCACATTTCATAATGTTCAAGGATGTACTGGCAATTGTGCACATTTAGAGAAATGCATGTAAATATTACGAGTGTTGAAAAGTTATTGGCCCATTCAAGGAGCTTTTCCCAAAAATAAATACTGACGTTTGTTGATTTTGGGAAGGGGGTTGGGCTGAGAAATTTTCAGCACTGCCTTGTAAATACATTTTGCACTCTTGATTGGTTGGTTTTACGGCATGTCAGCCCTTGTTCAGTTTTTTAAAACTTGCACACTTCAGACACATGGCATTTGTATGTATTTGCATGCTTATTACATGCTTATATAAACACAATTGTTTTTCATTTCGTTTATATATATATATATATATATATATATGGAGAGAGAGAGAGAGTGTCATGTAATAGGAGACACAATCTTTTATTAATGTAGACCCAATGAAGGCAAACCTTTTGCTATCCTTATTCATATGTTTTCTTTGTGTCTACTGCATCCATGTCTCAGACAATTTTAAAATAAAGAGGATAAATGTCATTTTTAAGAAATTATCATGTCACTGTCAAGCATCAAAGGTAAATTTTGTTCATTTTTATTCAAATCTTCAAAAACATACTGTATGATGACATAAGATCCCACCTAAGCATTATATTTATTTACATGTGTAGAAACATTGTCTATGATAGCATGCAATCTTAAGCCAATGAATATGCAACAGTTTTTATTTTATATATATATATATATATATATATATATATATATATATATATATATATATATATATTGACATTGAGGTCAACACCCAGTGGTATCAATCTGATTTATGCTTTGATGCAATCTTCAGGTTCGGTGTTGACCTCAATATCCACTAAAATACACTCGATTCCTGATATTGAGCATTTTAACCCATAAATTTAGCATTCCTTAAATTATTTTTTTATATGTGTGTTTGTTTGTGTGTGTATATATATATATATATATATATATTATAATTATCAAATCCCCCTAACAATTTCTATCATGTGTATATCATTGCTTGATCCGGCTTCTAATGCTTCAGTTTGAGCGGCTTGGTGATAGTAGCCGTGGCTCCCGGGGGCACAGTCCTATGGTTACAGAGAATTTCAATTGAGTTCCACTACAGAATATGTGAGCGAGCGGCGCTATATTGAGTCTGATTTGCTACCTTGGAACAGTTGGTATGATGTTAGCTTGATAACCTAATTGTCACGGTTTCAATTCTTGGTAGTGGATGCGCACTGCTGATGAGTCCCAAATATAGGACGAAACGGCTGTCCAGTGCTTTCTGCATTTTGTTGAGGTTTCTTTCAGACTCAATGAATTACTTAATTATATACACACACACACACACACACACACACACACACACACACACACGGCAATGGATAAATTGTCATCCAAATTACACACAAATGAAAATAACACTGACATCTCATTTATCAGATATATTTATCAAAATTACACAAAAATATCTTGAAATACTAAAGAGTAAATTTATACCAATAAAATCATCATTGGCTTCAACCACAGCCTCCAGATGACTCCACAATATCCTGCAACTCTTTTGGACAGTCTCCTTGTTTAAGTTGGTGAATGCTGCCACAAATCCTTGCCTTCTGCTCATCTTTGGTGTTACAAGGAGTTTTGTTGGTCTCTCACTCACCTGTGCCCCACACATGATAATCAAAGGGTTGCAGTCTGGAGAGTTAGGTGGCCAGATCTAAGAGGTGATGTGGTTGCAGAAATTGTCTGACAGCCATGACTGTGTTCTCCTGCTTGTGTGGCATGGTGCAGAGTCCTGTTTCAGACATCGGGTCTTCCAGCAGCCACTCTCTTGACCCAGGGCAGCACTACCTGAAGTAGTTAAGTCTGAAGCCCTGTGGGAAGCTGAATGGAGACAGTCGCTATCACTCCAAGCACCATGATGTTGACTGGATATATCATCCTATTCTTTGTGAATCCTCTGCACTGTTCTCAGATTGACACCCAAACACTCTGGAATGTTCGTATTGGATCTTCCGGTGTGAATGCCAAGCAGTACAGCATGCAGTTTCTACATTGCTGGCAGTCAGTTGCGTCATGAGGTTCTTTTACTCATAGATGGTGCTACTATACTGTGCTGTCAACAAAAAGCAACAACACACATGCATGAAATTTAAAAATATAAAATGGCTACAAATTACCTATCACACCCTGTACTTTTAAATAATTAATAGGTTTTATTTTATTTCCAACATATTTTTATTATTTCAAATGTTATTTTTAGCAGATACCTGTAATTGAGTAGATACTCTCTCCTTTTTTTTAGTGTGCTTATTTTTTTTTCTACCAGTGTGCACACTCAAGCTTCCTTAATTGTTCAAGCTGGTAGACAAAATTCAAAATCTTCTTTAAGAAGCACATTGTCTACTCAAATATGGATAGTCACTAAAAATAACATTTGAAGTGATAAATATATATAATCTGTAGACCTCTGCCTATCGGAAATGCTACATTGAATATCAACTCCAATAAATTCAGGATTCTTGTTCTTTTGATTGCCCTCTGTCTCCCTCCACCATACACACACGTCTTCTTTTTTTTTCTTTTAAACCCTAATCCCACTGTCCTATTGAGCATCTTTGTTGTATTATATTCATTGACTGAAATGATCTTTTAATAAGATGGAAAGTTATTCAGATGAATCGTACGTTTTGCAGACTGGAATTCTTTAAATAAGCCTGTGTAATAAAAAAGGTTTATTCTCTCACGAAACCTTTACTTTTTATTCAGCTTTGGATATTGTCACTAACCCTCAACCAGTGCATGTGGCCCTGGGCCCTCATGTGAAACCTATATTTCTCACGTTTGATATAATATAGCAAGTCGTCCTTCCCTAGGATGGTGTTTATATATGTCCGTTATGTGGTTCCCCCCACATGCACATCACAGATGCAGATGGGTCCATTGTGCGTTCACATGTTTGAGCAACCACTGATATCAGGTGAATCTTGGAACGCCACCTTTGGTTAGGTGCTCATTCCTTAGGTCTAACCAGCACATGATTTCTCTGAAGAACATTGAGTGCAAAGTCTATCCTGGCATGAGCTGAGGAAAGTCCAGTGCACACGCATATATTCTCTTATTTAATTTAAGTTTATGAATGAAATTTGTCTTGTTTAAATTTGAAACTCATAATAATGATTGATTTTGTTTTTTTTACAACTTATCAGCATAAAGCCAAAACATTTTGCATTGTAAGAATAATTTATTCTTATATATGGGTCAATGTTGCATTAACAATTTTGGGGGGAAAACAATGATTTTTACCAGACACAAGTCCTACTATTTAATCCATAAGAAGAGGAGATGGATTCATACCTTCCCCAAGCGTATTTGCACATGAATGGAATGTCAGAATGAGAACTTGGCTCTTTGATTTCTCATTGTGACACCACCCACACATCCACTCATAATAGTGAGAGGTGAAAATGTTATTATAGAAATACATCTTCAGTTCTCAATTTGTTCACACTATTGAATAATGCATTTGATGTTTAGATTGTGATAAAAAAAAAAAAAACTCTGCTTTATATTTATAAATGTGTATAAAACACAGTCCCACTACTTAGACAGATTTTCTCTTGCACTCATTTGTAATTTCTTTTGTCAAATCTGAGGTCTAAATCAGTCTACTGGAGGATTACCATTCTTGTTTTGGAAGAAAATCTTTTATGTTCTTTGCAATTGAATTTTTTTTTTTTTTTAAATTAAATCTTGAATATAAAAACCTTTTTAATAATATATTAAAGCATAAATATCTCTACATTTCTTATATATATATATATATATATATATATATATATATATATATATATATATATATAATAAACTGTTACATTGGAACATACAATTTACCACAACAAAAATGCATATTTGTTGTAACTTGTATGTTCCAATGTAACAGTTTTATAATAAATCTTTATTGCTCAACTCTTGTATTGAGCCCTTTTTTAAATTAATGCTATGGATGTTTGAATTTATATTCTTTTCGTTCTTTTACATTTGGAGCTATATACACATCTATAACAGTTTGTTAGATAATACAAGATGCCCAGTAAAAAAAAAAAAAAGAAAAATTTAGAAAGATGTGAGACAACTGTTGAAAACTAGTGATGACTGATGTGATGGGGAAAAAATTCAGGAAGAATTTCTGCACATTTCGTCAATACCCATATTGAATGTTCTTTGAAAAGTGTAATGATGCTCAAAATCGGTGATTTGTTTAGCCATAGGAGAAGGTCAGGACGAAAGATGAAAGTTGTCTGCAAATAACCTTTTTAAATGACAAGTCACAAGATCGAGCAGCAATTAATAAAAGAACCAGTTAAGTAATTACACGCAAGTCAAATGATTATTCAAGGTTGTGAATATTCAAGAAATTTATTCAAGGTTATTCAAGGTCAATTATTCCTGAAAGATAAGAGAGTGATAATAAATTTGTTGCTTTTTTACTGGGCACCCTCTAGATAACAAATAACTAATTCTATATTTTAAGAATTTTTTTTTATTTTCTTATACACTAGCAAATCTTGCACAAAGCCACAGTTTAAGAATATAAGAGCTAAGATTCATTACTTGCTGTAATGTACAGCAAGAATATGTTGAGATTGGGGGGTAAATGCCTAACTGATTGCTCTCTCAGCAACTACAGAAGTAATAGGCAGAGGGGGGAAAGATGGGAGATAGCAAAAATAATACTGCTCAATTTGAGGAACAAAAATGCCCACAGGACCAACTTCACAAGACACAGCTTGGAATTAAATCAGAGAGAGCTAAGTTTCAAGTTCAGTTGAGTTCCTTATTTGCACACACAAATAGCCTTGGGAAGGGTATGAATCCACCTCTTCTCCCCCAGATATGGGTTAATTAGTAGCACTTGTATCTGAAACTCATTAATATCTCCAAAAACTTTTTGCATTCTAAAAATATTTTCTTACTAGCTTAAAAGTCACCCTATTGGACAGAATTTAAGCTAGCTCCTGTGGAGGGCTCTTAATTGGGCCTTCATCACAATAGGTAAGTAGGGAGTAGATGCGACAGGCAACAATAAACTACAGAAGAATTCAAAATTGATCACTGCATTAAAGTATTGCATTAATGTTTAAGCTTACCTTTTAAAAGTTCACGATAATTCTTCTGCCACCACTTAATTTGAAGACGCTTTGATGTATGTAGCGCCTTACTTTCCATGCAAACAATTGTTTTTATTTCATGGGTGACTTTTGCTGGATTTCGCAATTAATTTTGTTTATTCCCAAGTTTACTTCCAAGTTATAAAAATTGTTATTGTACAAAAAAGATTTTTCACAAAATATTATGTAAAAAAAAAAAAATTAAAAAAAATCAAAAAAAATCATTTTAAACAATTGCAGTAATGAAAACTTTGGAATCCAAAATTTCGGGACTCCGGATCTGGATCCAACGCAGAATGTTTTTAATTTGCTCACGGTCAACCTGATTCCAAAACTGATGTTGGGCTACAGCCTCTAGAAGTAAAGTTGAAAACACAGACAATTTTATTTTGAAACTCTGTAATTTGAGAACAGTAATTTTTTTTCATTTGAACATGAGCTATTGAAAGTTAGAGAGTTGTATCCCTTTAATTGTTTTTATCAGTAGAATCTAAGGTGGTAGAATCCAAAAACAATTGCAGTAATGAAAACTTGGGAATCCAAATTTTCAGGAATTGTGAATCCAGATCTGGCCCAGAATGTTTTTAATCTACTCATGGAGTCAGCCTGATTCCAAAATGGTATGTGTTGAGATACAACCTCTAAGAGTAAAGTTGAAAAAGTGTAACACTAATACTCAAATTTATTATATAGATTTTAAATAACCTGCAAAAGGTTAAGCTGTAAAAAACACAAATCAATCCATCTTAGGTGTTGAAATTAATGGGCTGGAATTTTTCTCATTTTGCAATAAAAGTTGGGGCTGTCAGAAAATTAGTAAAAGGGTCAAAATATGCAAAATTTATAATAAAAAGAAAAAAGAAGATAGTCTTAATTAATAAGTTTGGGGTTGGTGAGGGTAGGGCTTCAAAAAATTTCCTTGAAATGTATCCCCAAATATTAGTTAGGCACATAAGAGTAGATGAATATTTCCTAACCAGAAGCTTATGACCCTTTTGCATGTTTTTCTAGTCCCTAGAAAATCAATACTTTAAAAAAAAAAGGTCTTCTTGTACATTTGTGGTACAAGTAATAGTCATCAGTGGAATGTTTGTTCTTTACACAGGAATTAACTTAAAATCCTCTCAGATGGGCTTCTTTTCAGTTAATTGAATTAATTTACTGTAGTTTTTAAGTTTGTGTTGAAAATGAAGCCTTACTAAAAGGTTATAACTAAGACATTTCAGTTGGCATACTTTCGAAAACAGTTAATTCTGTTTTCTAAATACTTGTAATATTGGGAATTCTTTTCATGTTAATATCTGTCAGCAGGTCAGTTTACCTGCTGACCAACTCTTAGGATTCATTTGATATCTGACAAGACAAATAACTTGATATCTATTTTCAAGTAGGTCTTGTCTGTAGAATGTACAAGTGTTAACTCATGCTCATGAAAAATGTAAAGTGGCGGGCGGTGGGGGGGGGACCCTTTTTGCTATTTGTAAAATTATAAATATCCTCATATTAAATTATTTTTTTATTTTTATTTATTTATTTATTTTTAAGATCTAGTACCCGTGTATAACTGGGGTCTGGGAAATATATGGCTCAAGTTAGACGATTTAAAATTTGTTAAAGTGGTGCTGCTTGAGTACATTTTGGTTCAGCTCAATTTAAATGCTCTTTGAAAAGCTCATAGCATGTTTAATTTGTGTTGTTTTTGAATAACAACTTTTTAAGAAGGGCGTATTTTACTTAATAGATTCAGTTTAGCAAGATAATGGCTCTGTGCAGTTTCAGTTACACAAAGATAACATTTAATATCATTTTATGCATTCTGATATTCTAATCAAAAACTTAAGGGTAATGTCATTAGTCAGTACATTTGCTTGATATTTTGATGGTGATTAGCATTGTTCTGATTACAGACAGGATCTACAGTTCTTGTTTTTTATAAAGCAGACAATCTTAAAGTTTACATTTTGCTGCATTGTTTATCTAATTGTATTTTATTTATTTTATTTCTTGCTTTAGTTCACTCTGGAGTAATTGGCTATGGTTAAGTGTGATTGACAAAATTTTCAAACAAGAAGAAAAGGAAGAAAAACGGCAAAATAATACTGTGCAAATAATATCTATGCAAGTCAAAACATCAGTATTAAGGCAAAAAGATTCACAAAGTATGAATTTTGTTCACATGCAAAAGGGATACAGTCAAATGGTTATAGAATTATGACTTCAAGGGGGAAAAAAAGACATGATAGATCAGGCTGAGAAGTATTCATTTTTATTAGTTATGAAGAAATCCCAACATGCATGTATATTATTGTTGTCTATAAATTTGGAGGGAATGTTCTTAGCAGTGATTTTGTTCAGATTGGTACCAACACGCCCAATACCAGGTCTGAGAGCCACTCAATGCAGTGTTACTGAATGAGATTGTTGTAGTGGGAAGGTGGAAGTGCATCTTATGAAGATATGTAAGATTGATATCAGTTGACCTTAGGCTTGAAGAAGTCAAGATTGTAGTGGTTGGGGTTGCATCCTACCAGGAATTTCCTTGAAAATAAAGTTGGTGGGGGACATCTACAATCATACTACACAGAAAATAGTACTAATAAATATAAAGTAAATTTTGCTTGTGTGTTATCCATTATACTTCAAAATTGCCTGGACAACTTTCTATAATAACTTAGTGATACACATTCCAGCTTATTGGCCTCTCCTCTACAATAATAAAAAAAAATATGTCAAGAGAATTCAAATGCTTGTATATTGAAGATATACACTAGGCAATCAGAACACTTATTAAAATACTTAGAAAACTTATAAGATTTCATGCTAAAAAGTTGAAGCATTACATATTTAAGATTTGTGCTAATTTATTGGCATTGACAATTGTAGATCTCCTTGAACATCACTTCTAGCATTTAACCTGCTTCTTGTTGCTTGACCTCAAGCAAATTTCTATTGGCTTATCTAATCAGGCTTATCTTGATTACTAACTGTCTGCAATTAAAACATATCTAATTGCTCTGAGCTAGGAAAATCCCTCATTAAGTTTTATATAAAAAGCAAGTCCATTAGAACACTAGTATTTAAAAAGAAAACAAATAACCAAGAAATAACCACTTGCTCCTGTATTCTTTTCCTAATTTGCAACTGGTGAAATTACACTGGATATTTGGCAGTTTTCTCTCTTAAACTAACTTTATAAAAGTTTGGGGTCCACCCGGCATTTTTTTTTTTTTTTAACGCCTTTTAAAGTAAAAGGTAAAATTTGAGTAACTCTAGTAGTGTATTTGCTTTTATTTTGGAAAAAAAAAAAAAAGCACTTATATATATATATATATATATATATATATATATATATATATAAAAGGATCATACAGCAACATCAAATTTTGTTTTTGTCAATAAAACCACCAGCTGTTTTAATTAATGCTTTACAAATTCTTGGCATTCTTTCCAACAATTTAAAAATGTAGATGGTAGACATTGTGCAGCATTCTTCTTTGAGCTCTGAATAAAATCACTCTCACTCTTTGAGTATTCTCTTAGAACTCTCCTATTCAATTTATCCCATACTGATTCAGTGGGGGCAGAGAGAGGGGTCAGGAGCAAAAAATCTCCAAATTTTACACTCCCCTTCTTTTTTTTCTAGCAATTTTGATTATAATTTTAGAAGAATATTTCTGGTCCTTGTCATGTTAAAAGGTGAAGTTTCTGTTATTTGATTCAGTAGCGCCAGTTCACAATGTTCAAAGAAGTATGACCTATGTCAAGACCCTCAGGCTCCATTCACTCAAAGCATCCCCCCCCCCATTTCATATCAGGAAGCATTTGTATACAGCTGACAGTTTAGTTATTTCTGAACCAGTTTGGTGGTATGCATGACATTCATATGAAAGTCTCATTCAAATAAGGCTATTTAAGAACATGGCTCGTGTCTTCAGGTTAATGTTTTGGTTTTGTAGCAATTTGTGGTGTTGAGAGAAACTACCTCTGTTTCCTTTTCTCCTATACTTAATTTTTTATAACTGATCCATATGCCGAGGTATTCGAAGTGTTTAGCATTTACTAATTCCACATACTGAATTTTTATGATGGATTCAGGATAGGTGCCATCACTGCTTTCATTCCAATTCCAGATCATAATTTTATCTTATTTTTTATCTTATTTCTTGGAACACTGATAGAAGATGTTTATTTTCTTACCCCAACTATGAATACCTATGTCATCAGCATTACCCCTTCATCATTACATTGGCCTTGGGAGGAAAAGCAGGATTGTTGTCTTCTATTGATAGACTCATTAGGGTTGTGGTATGAAATGCTTACATTTTATTACATCTGTGTTTATAAATGTGCAGGGCCTAGTCTAGGAAGAGAATAACCTTTTACAACGCTGCTGGTGAAAATTGTTGCTGTAGAATCCTCTCCCTTTGTTGCTCTAGGTACATTCTGTTGCCTTGAGATGGTTTTTTTTTTTTTTTTTTTTTTTTTTTTTTGATATAATGAAAGCTGCCTTAGTGATTTTGCTTCTTATTGCACCTCCAGAGCACCACAAAGAGTAATAAAAGTTGAAGTACATTGAATTATTTATGTATTTTTTAATGTATTTGTTTTTATTTCAGGTTTTAATTTTTTTTTTTTTTTTTTTTTTTTTTCACTGTCAAAACATGCATACAAAACATAATGCATTACATCAAAATATAACCCATTCATTATTTTCTTATTGTACAAAAATTAAAATCTATATGCACAATAGAAAGAAAGTTATAACAATTTTAAAACAATAGGTGTTCATGTTTTAGTACCCTCAGAAAATAGAGTAGCAGGGGAACAATTCTATAAAGAAATTAGCGTAGTAAAGGTTAAATAGACTGGGGCTCTTATTTCCTCCTCCTCGTACTCCTGTTGAGGTTTGAAATGTTTCCATATTGAGGTCCTTTCCAGACATGTAACATTCTGTAGATTGATACAGTTCTATTAGATTGATGCATTCAGTGGATTCTGGGCTTGGAAGACAGTTTCTAATGGATGAGAAGAGGAAGTCTATTGATGTAGTGGTCATAAGCTACTGTTAGGCTGACAAATCAGATATAGTTTTCTATTAGAGAGTTAAGCAATTTCTTGGAGCTATTTGATGACATATATGCCATCATTACATCCCTTAGCAGAACGAAAGCTAAACTGGGTGATGAGGAGTTAACTTTCATAAAATGAGTGCCTAAATATAAAGTTCATTAATACTTTCACTATGCTGAATTCAAATGAGCAACCTCTGTATCTGAGGGTGTTTAGTTTTGAGAACTACCTTTCTGTTTCTATAATGTATTAATGCATGATAAACCTCACTTTTTGGGGATTCATTTCTGCTTTCAGACTTTTATAAAATGCTTCATCTAATAAAAGAAAGTTTGAGATGAAAATGTTAAAAAAAATGTACAGCCAATTTTCCTTCAAATCAAATATTTAAAAAGAAATAAAAAAAAAGAGGAACATGGCCCAGTGGACAAAGACATTGGTTAGATCCAAAGAGTTGTGAGTTCAATACCAGACCATAGCATAACTTGTTGTGTTAAAGGGAAATAACTGAGACACCAGGAAGAGGCATGACATGTGGAGCTAGAACAATCTAACCCGGTGAACAAAATAAAGGGTTCGGTTCGAAATTCCAATCATCTGAAGAAGGCCGAAGCATACAACAGCCAAAATGTTGTGAATATGGCAATGACGATAAGGATAACAGTCGAAATAATGTAAATAATGCAAGTAATCATAATACCTCATCTCAGAGATAGACAAAAAAAAAGTTAATTTGTGGAAATCTGTTTAGCATCTAATCAGCATATGATACTGTCTCTTCATAATGGAATTGTTTACTTTTTGGATTTTATTTCAAATGATGGTATTTTCTTATTATTGGTTGGAGATCTGCCAATGAAGAGTGACAGAAAATTCAGCAGCACCGGAATCAAAGACTGTATCACAACCAGCAGGGCATGGACAAGACTTTCACATGAGAACGCTTTCACATATGAGCGGAATGCAGCTGAATCGCCAGAAACATAAACAAGGACGAATGAATTTGAAATGACGCTGAGTAACACAAACAAAAATTCTTGGTAATGCATGGCAATCCTTATTGTGTACTCAACATGGCATGCTGCCAAGCTTTCCCTCTTTCCAGAAAATGTGCTTGCTTTTATGGAGCCTAAAATTTTAGTGGTTGGCTAGCAAAGGAATCATTTGCATACATAGTGAACACTGCTCAGCTCACCATCCTGTCTATTTCATGGGGAATCTGGTAGATTCTTTCTTCATAACCAGACATTCTGGGTTTCACACCAGCTCTGTTCTGGCAGGGCAGCCATGTGCTGTTTTTCTGCAGAGACAGCATACATCTTTTTGACTGACAGGAGTGGGCACCATTATCAGCAGCAATTGGCTGCTCCATCTGCATTTCATTTCTGTTACATTAAATTATATATTTTAGAGCTTAACCGTACAGTTTTCTTCCTGCTAATTAAGAGACTCTTAACCTATAGCAAATAAAGGCAAAATTTAACGTTCATACCTGCATAAAAAAAAAATGGTGTGTCAAAAGGACAGTTTTTCTCTCGACACCACTATTATTGTATACTTTGTCAGCAATATTTGTTTTAGAACACTGTGTAGAATTTTAATAACAAAAATGTTACAAACTGTTAGATTGTTTTAGATCAACTTTATATTTACAAAATTATAAAAAATATATGAACCAACTTCAATGCAATATTATTTACCTTTTTATAAATAATAAAAACAAGGTTTTCATAAATTTCTAAAAGCATTTGTGAACTATAGAGCAAGAAAATTTAAGTAAATAGAATTTTTCAGAATATTATACATTTTCTTCTCAGATTGTTTTTTATCTGAATATTTCTTGCTTTAATTTTCCAATTTTTCTGATAATCACTATCAAAGATCAAGGATTCTTAATCAATAGAAAAATCCAAGGCCTGAAAGTCCAACAATTAACTTCTTTCCTACTCTTTTTTTGGAAAAACATTTTGAAAAAAAAATTTAACTCCATTTACTAATTTTGAAAAGAAAAAAAGAAAAAAAATGGTCAAAGCCACCAGTTTGTTATTTGGAATGGTTGGCAAAACATCGAATAACTGCCAACCAATTCAAATATTCACATGGTTTATTTACAACATTAAAAAATAACAACTAAATAGTTTGTAACATTTATTTTTTGGTATTAAATTTTAAACATAACATTTTTAAAACAATAAAAATTGCTGAGGGAGTATATAGTAATATTGGTGTCAAGAAAAAATAATGCATACTTTTAGCACACTGTCTTTTGTGGGTTAGACACAGATTAAACATTACCTAAATAAATGTTATCAATTGGTTACTTTTTGGCTTTGCAAACTGTTATACGGTTGAATTGGTAACTATCTTTTACCAAACCAGCCTTTGTGAAAATAAAAATGCCATTAAAAAAAAAAGATTACAGAAACTGTTTTACAAAACAAAATATTTTTTATATTATTTTTACAATAACTTCTCTCTCTCTCAAATATGTGTGTGTAAGCAATCATAGCTCTCTCTATAATTTCTTGTTCTTCATAGGTTTTAAAAGGTTTTGATATGCTTCTTCAATTCACTCTTATTTCATTAGAATATGATATTGCATCCTGGGTATGACGATAAACTACATTCAAAAGCAAGGCCTCTGATCAGGAGGTTTTGAGGAGCATGGAACTACTTAATTGCTGGTGTTCAAAGGTCCACCATGACCTGGGTTGGTAGCACTTGTTAGGGTCCCAGCTATGGGCAAATAGTTAACTCCCAAACTGGGATCAAAATGTGAAAAAATAGACTTTAATACCAGCAACACATTTTTGTAAAAAAAATTATTACCAAAATAATTTATGGAAAAAAATATTACCAGAAATAATTTATGGAAAAAAATATTACCAGCAATAAATAACTCATTGAGGTTGATATGCTGTAAAACAAAACAAACCAAACCGGAATATATTATTTTGGTATTGATCTAGGAAAAACTTTTAATCAGTTGCTCTTCTTTTTTTTTTTCTCTTTTTTTTTTCTCTTTTTTTTTTCTCTTTTTTTTTTTCTCTTTTTTTTTCTTTTTTTTCTTTCTTTTTTTTCTTTCTTTTTTTTCTTTTTTCTTTTTTTTTGTTTTTTTTGTAACAATAATGTTCACTCTGTACATGGCACAAGAACCTGGAAGGGGACACCAGAAGTGAAAGAGCAGGAAAAGACTTAAGAGGGAACTGGAAACCCAATCCAAAATGGGAGAAACTAACAGTATATTATTAAGTTTTAACTTAATATAAGTTAAAATATCCCCTGCCAGAATAAAATCTCCAAAGATGAAGCATAGTCATCAGTTTACACCTTTAAATCTTTTTATTTTGTGGAACTCTCTTCCAACCTCTTGTTTTCCTGTCAACATCAAAAATTTAAATCTTTATCTTTTTGTTTACACTATTTACATTACTTTTCAGCTGTTGTATGCTCCGGCCTTCGTCAGGTTTTATAAGTTATTAGATTGTTTTTAGTTCCATGTGCCATTCCTTTTCTGGATATCTCAGTTTCAGTAAGTTCCCTTGTTTTTGTTCCATTGTCTAATTAAGGGGGTCAGTTCGAAATTCCAATCACCTGAAAAAGGCTGGAGCATACAATGGCCAAAATGTCCTGAATATGACAATAAAGATGAGGACAACAGTCTGAATAATGTAAATACTTATAATACCTCATCTCGGAAATATAGATTATCTTTTGTCTTAATTCCTCTTCTTTTATTGTTCTCCCTCCTTAATAATGTTTTTCTTTTTCTCATATTCTTTTACACTCAGTAAACGGTTGCATATTAATCGCTTTTTATTGCCTTTGGTTGAAAAGATAAAAAGAAAAATTGTTTGTATATGAAAATAAAATGGATTTGGCAAATCAATAGTAAACAGAGTAATAAAAAAAACTTTCTCAGAACTTTACGTATTGTATCATGATTATAAAATCATGGAGAGGGGAAAAAATGTCCTTAAGAAAATCTGAATAAAAGTACCATTCAGTTTTTATTAGCCGAAAACAATATATAAACAGTGCTACATGAAATAACAAGCTCCTATGATATGGTATTCAGTTTCAGGTCTAGCTTCTTGTTCCAAATTCCTTTATTTTAAGTGTAAATAATGTATCAACTCAATGTCAGTGATTTCAAAAGTGACTGATGATATTAGTCAAGTATGTGTAGAATAGTTCACCATTTATTTTGTTAGACATTCATTAATTTTATGTATCTAAATCAGCAAAACCCCTTGTTAGGCTACATTCTCTCACATAAAGAGGATTGAATAGGAACGTGCCAATCAGGTTATCTGTGAAAACAAAAGTGAAGATTAGAATATATGCACCTGCATGTGAACACTCCTTACCATTATCATGTTAGAAAATCAGACAAGATTCTTCAAAATCCTTTAAAAAGATATCCGTTGTAGGTTTCTTTTTTTTTTTTTTAAGAAAATCCTCTCTTTGAGTATAATTTCCACAAGACAGACAACCATTTCAGTGTTATAAAACTTAGTAATTCCTTACTAAGAAAATAGTATTGTCTTGTTTGGAGTTTACCATCACTGAATAAGATTATAACAAACATCTACAATCCCTATTTGTAATCTTTTTAATCCACATTAAAGATTATCTCCTTGAGATACATGTGATGAGTAGTTTCAATTTTAGTCTTGGAAACTTTCATTTTTATATATTTTTTATCACTTATGAGAAAGAAAGCAGAATTTCTGGCCAAAATATTTAAGTTGAGTATTATGTGGTAAGAAATAAAATTTAGAAAAAAAAATACTGCATAGAGAAGGGTTTATTTTATATATATATATATATATATATATATATATATATATATATATATATATGAGAATCCTGATGTTACAAGGGAGGAATGCATGAACGACTAAAAATGAAGGGAGGTGGAAGTGTCAGTCTTACAATTAGAATATTGGAATTCTACAATCTCAGATTTTCAAAACTAAACATTGTATACAAATAGGAAAAAAGGTCTCCTGTTATTGCCTTTTTGACTCTCTAGTATACCTAACAACTTGACCAGTGAAAATTTAGTATCTGAATATATGGGTGTAATAATAATCTTGTATAGAATGTGTGTATATATATCTTTATTCATATTGTACTTTTACAGATGTACTTTATCTGAAATTTGGAGGTGTTGAAGTGTGTGTGTGTATATATATATATATATATATATATATATATATCTATCATTTGCAGACGGTACTTTTTCTGCTGTATCACACCTCAGTGTGACTAGACAATGCCTCAAGCCTGGATCGAAACCTAGCCGATTTGGTGTCAGTCAGAGCTTCTACCACTGAGCCATCTTCACTCGACAGAATGAGTCAACCAAATCTAGCATATGAATTCTAAGTTGGGAATCTGCCATCTTCTATCTTAAAAAAAAGTGGCCATTTGACCAACACAAGGACTGACCAAAATTAACAATAAAAAAACAAATGAAAACTACAGATAAAATTCACTTTCTTCAGAAACAGTCATTCACTCCTGTAGTTACTAACAAGCAGGGAATTCAAGGAGCCTAACTGAGATAATAAAACAAAAAATATTAATAGACAGCCCAGTGTTTTTTAAAATTTTAATTTTTTTCATATTTTTTATTGTTCAAAACACACAATGTGTGTGTGTGTGTGCGCGCGCGCATATGTATGTAATAATATATATATATATATATATATATATATATATATATATATATATATGCTTAAAAGATCAAGTGGCATTTAAGCTAGCTCCTCCAGAAAGCTTTTAATTGGGCTTTCATCACAATAGGTAGGGTGGGGTAGATGTGATAGGCAACAATAAACTACAGAACTCAAAATTGATCACTGCATTTAAGTATTGCATTAATATTTAAGCTTATGTTTTAAAAGTTCAATGATATTTCTTCTTTTGCCACTTAAGGAGTAAAGCTGAAAAAGTGTGACACACTGTCATTCATATTTATTTATATATATATATATATATATTATATACACACACACACATACATTATTCTCTTATACTTTAATATCCTTGTTTTGCATAGTGTACTGGAAATTTGGGACAGCTTCTCCCTCTCATATATATATATATATATATATATATACACACACACACTATTCTCTTATGTTGATATTCTTCTCTCTCGCTCTTATGGCTTCTTGCTTCCCAGACAACTTTGATCTTCAAAAATTTAAATGCAATCTCAGTTGTTATCTTCTGTCTTAATTCTTGTTCTCTTATTGTTCTATCATCTTAATAGTGTTTGTTTTTTTTTGTTTTTGTTTTTTTTGTCACTCTCATATTCTCTCACACTCTGTAATCACTTACATCTTAGTCACTTTATTGCCTTGCTTGGGGTGAAATGATTTTTAAAAAAACTGTTGGGAATTGAAGTCAGCTTTTGCTAATACAAATGTTTACAATATCTGCTATGTTCCTATTAATTTCAACATGATTTATGAAACAAGTGGAATTATGTTTTTAAAATGTATTATTGAAGGTTCTCTTCTAATAATTTGTTTTTATTCAAAAGAAGCTTTAAAACTTGAAACAACTCTTATAATTGCAAAAGGTGGTAAATTTTACTTATGTCAAAGGAAGTACAAGACTGGAACAAGTCTATCAACTCTGGTGACTTTTTTTATTATACATATGTTCTCTGTCCATTGAGCATAACTAATATTTCTCGCTTTAACTGTTGCAACAATGAATACATCCAAGGTGAGATAATTTTGATTAGTTAACTCAACCAACTGTCCACATACAAACTTCACAGCAGGCTTTTTTAAAGTTTTTACTAAGCCTACAAGTGTTGTCAAGCTCACTAGACAGTAGTAATGGTCTTTAAGATGAGCTTGTTGACCATTACTCTTCAATGATGGTATGGTTTTAGGCAATGGCCAGAAATGCATTTGTACTTCAATTCTGTTGTCATAAATAGGAAAAGTTGACATACCTATAGAAAGTAAAAAATAGTTTATTCCAGAGAATATGGTACACAGCTGAAAACACAAACTAATGTAATAAACAGTTAATTGTTAATTCCCCTCCCTCAGTAAGAGTGAGTGCTGTTTAAATAGTCTTGTGGGGATGTTCAGCTACTCCACAACAATTTAAGAAATCTCATTTGATATCATAAGACACAGTTGCACATTAAATGCAATCCTACTTCAGTAGGGCATATTCAGGAAAAGATTTTAGTGTGTTTAAGCATGCAATAATTAATGCATGCTGTCAGTACATTGCAAAATATTACAAATGCACTTTAACTATAGCAGAAAACCTTACTGTATATAAAAAGCAAGCTAACAGTGGAGCTGAAGATAGAGAAAGAAATTGCAATACTGAAAATATCCTACTTGATTGCAGTAATAAAATATTTCAAGAGAGAAAAAAAGAGAAAACATTTTGCAAATTACCAGTAGTTTTACCATTTCCTTTCAATTAAGTTTTTCTTCTGTAATGTCCAGCTTGGTAATTGTGTGTGTGTGTGTGTGTGTGTGTGTGTGTGTGTGTGTGTGTGTGTGTGTTAAAGCATAGTTAAGGGTGATGGATCAGATGGTACTAACAAAAATTACTGGTACTTTGTTACGATACTTGTAGTACTAGTAATGTTTGAGTAAATGAAATAAGGTAGAGATGACTGTCTAAGGCAGTGGTCACCAACCGTTGGTCCATGGACCACTGGTGGCCCGGGCAAAGCTTTTGATAGTCAGCAGAAAAATTGGGACATTATTTCAATTTTTATGGAGTTTCAGATTAAAAAATGATGAGTAACAAAACATTATGGATGGTATATATGTTCAAAGCCTTATGTAATCTCGAAATAAACACGAGTATCTAAGTACACAAATGTGACATCATCCACCTATAGCATAACGTAACATGACTTGCAAACTTCAAATTGTCAATTTGTTTTATTTAAATAATTACACTATAACTTTGTTACCTTTTAATGGGTGCATTTCATATTAATAAAATAAGTTTTTTGATTATTATTATTATTATATTAATGTATTTACCTCTTTTTTTTTTTTTTTTTTAAATTTATATTAGTGGTCCGCCAAATTTAGAATTATACATTTAGTGGTCCATGAACTTCAAAAGACCACTGGTCTAAGGTAAAATTATAGCCTACGGTATTGAGTCTTTGGGGTTAAAATTAGCCTACAAGAGGCCTGAACTTTGCATCTAAGACAGGAGATGTGTGTGTGTGTGTGTTTCTTTGTGACATGGGTAAAAAGTGTCTTATGCTGTCAAGTATGGTAAATTAAAATATTGTGCTGGTGGGGTGGGGGGTATTTTAATTAAGAGTTTTTAAAAATTATATCTGTGTGTTATTGGGGGATTAAGGTGGTCAATTTATTATTTATTAGGGCAATGGGTTATTTTATTGGACTATGGGTTCATAATTACATGTGTTCTTGACAGCTGTTACATTTATTTACTCTCAATCAGGTTTTGTTAAGAAGCATTGAAATGCAAATATTTTTTGTGTATGTCTATGTAAACATTAAACAAACACCAATAGAGTAATTACCAGTGTAACAACAACAACAGCTACCTGCTGTCTCTTAACAGGTTTGTAATCCAGCCCTTTTTATCTGCTTATCAGAGTTTTTATTGAAGAAATTATTTTTCCTTGTATATCAGTAAAAGAAACTTTTTCTTTTTTTTTTTTAAATAAAAAAAGAAAAGCAGAACTATTGAATATTTCTGTTTTGATAAATATTTATAATCTTTACTGAAAAAAATTTTCACATTTTTGATGATAGCATTTATTTATTTTCCTCAACTTGTCATTTGACCATGGAGCGGTAGTAAGTAAACGAGCTTGCAGATCATTGATATGACAATAGGAAAAAAAAATATTAGTTTTTGCTGATGTGTTTCATCTTCCAACTTTATCAAGGTAAACAATGAAAGCGAAATGTTTTTGTTTTCATAGTTACATTAAATCCAAAATTTAAATAGATACCCTTTTGCGTAAGCCTCTTTCTGTCTAATGTTAACTTCTTTTATACTAAGAGTTTTTTTGGGTTTTTTTCATATAGTAAAATTTACATTATTTTTCCTATGTTGTCAACATGGAAAAGAAAAACTCTTAGTATGAAGGAAGATAACATTAGCCAAGAAAAGGTTTACACAAAAGCGTCTCTCTTGTTTTAAATTTTCAATATAATGTAACTATGAAAACAAAAACTAAGATTTTTTTCGTATTGTCATTCTCATACCAATTTGACTTATCCACAGAATTGTTCTGGGAATTTTACTAGAAGACAATGTATTCATTTTTTGCCCCATGCATGTAGTATTATATTATTCTATACTAAATAAATTAAAACCTAATAGCTAGCAAACTAATCTTTCAAACTGTCACTGAACGTAAATGTAATGAACGTAATCCTCATTTGTTTCCCCAGTTCCATGGCCTTTTGCCAAATTAAGATAAGTGTAGTTAATAAATAAAATAATTTTTTAAATTTTACTCTAGAATATTTGGACATATGTATTTTTCATTTTATTTATTTTATTCAAGAGTTATTGAATATGGGAAGATAGCTTGTGAAAATTTGTTTTGGCACAAATCTAAGAAATTTGGGTAACTTTGCATTCAAGCACAGGTTCGCATACAATCACTGAGGCTAAGCAACATAAAGTCTGGTCGGTATCTAGATGGGTGACTGCTTGGGTGCTTAAGCTTAGATGTGCAGGTTGGATAATGGCACAGAATTGTTAATCGGATAGCAGAGTTCCAATTCCAGTTGGATTCGTTATATTCATTTACTGGCAAATACCCTTGGGAAAGGCATGAATCCACATCTTCTCCCCGCACTCAGAATTTCTAGCTTTAAATGACCTACAAAAGGTTAAGTCTTAGAAAATGGGTCAATTAATCAATCATAAGAAGTTTGGTAGTTTTGCTTGACTGAAATTTCTGCCACTTGCATATTAACAGCACTGGGCTCTTTTTATATGAATTTTAATCATACATTTGTATTATAATATTCAATGGATTTCTGTGTAATGATTACCCCCCCCCCCCCCTCATCTTTCAGCATCTTCATTCTTTTGCTAAGGAGATAGTTTGGCAAATTTTAGTTTGCATGACTTAATGATTGATAATTTCTATTTAGAGTGAAACCAACTCTAATTAGTAACTTGTTCTCTGTAACCTAAAAATAAAACCATATAATTCATACTACTTTAGGGACTTGAAACCAATCATGATTCTGTTTTGTTTGTTTTTTTGTTTTTTGTTCCCCCCTCCCCCTCCATACAATAGATATATAAAAGATGATTGACATTTTCGGAAATGAATTAACATCTGTTATGTAGTTCAGAAATTTTGTTACTGTTAAGTAAAAATAAAAATTTATTTCTCAACGAACAATCTTTTTTTATCTATGATTTTTGCCATCTTTCAACCAACTTCATAAATTGCATCTTTTCAGAACTTTATTTTTTCCAGCAAATAATTGCTTTTGGTGACTTTCAGTTGGCCAAGAAACTTGACATTTTATTTTTCATTCAAAGAATTCTGTCAAAACCAGAACTGAAGGTACCATATTTGGTAACTACAACAGATAAGTAAAAAGTTCTCATCCAAACTGTTACGAATTTTGCCTGGTCATCAATGAAACATGCATAGAATTACCAAAATGAGTTCTACTTTTTTTTGTAAAAGATTGGATATTGTCTTATTTTCTTTTGATGGAGATTTTTAAAAAAAGTCACCTAAATATCTAAGAAAGTTTCTACGGCCATTCAACATATGATAGTTACCAGAGTTCTGGGGTTGGTGTAATGGTTAGCAAGCTAGTCTGATTGATGATTACTGTTGTATAGTGTTCTATCATCACTGGGTGACCTATATTTATGGCCTTGTGCCAAGCTAAGCTTAGTAAATAACATTTAATAATTTCCTTTAGGTACACCAAAATAAGTAGCAGATTTGACATCTCCCTCTCAGCTGGTCAGGATCAGTTGGGGACAGGTTTAGAAAGATTCTGAAATCTCTTGGTTTGACCTTTAGTATGTTTGTGTCAGGTGTTTAGGGAACGATGGCTTGGTATATAAGCATTGCCCTTATTTGAGTTGACAACTATAAAATGACTTTTTTCCCCCTTTTCTTTTTTATCTGATTACATGTGCTGAATAGAACAAACATGTTGATTCTTTCAGTACATGATGTGCAGTACACTGACAATATCATTTCTCAGTGATGGTAAAATACATCAGTGCCCTCCCACCAACACAGCAGACCTTCTTTACAATGTAGATAATTTGAAACCGAGCTTGTTTATTCAACCCTTTGTCAAGCTCATGTATAAAACCTTCTTCACCCTAAACATCCTTCAGTAGATTTTCCTGTTTATTGTGACTTTACATAATGTGACACCAATGAGGATATTAGTCTAAATGATGATAGTGACTCATTTTAGACAGTATGTTTCTTGTGTTTGCAACCGTTTTTTTTTTTTGTTTTTTTTTTGTAATCTTGAGACAATGTTATTTAAAAAGAATTATAAATGTCTGTACAGCATAAGTAAAGAGTAAATTGAAAGATTTCTTCTAAATATTCTCTAATATTTGGAGGGATAAGTGAATCTTATAACTGCCATGCTAATAGACTAAAGGGATTTTTTGGCTAATTTAATATTTAAATTTCTATAGTCACTGATTATAGTAGTGTATGTTTAATGCAGAAAGTTCAGTTTCAACTACATTGGGTCACTTCACCTATTCGTTACACTTGCTCATGTTTCCACACGTACACATGAGAGAGTGTGAAATGACGATATCAATAGATAATTCAATAGTATTATTACTGATAACAATCAAAATGTGCTATCATGTTGCATGGTTCACTTAAAACAAGTGTTCAATGTCAAGCAGATGTAGCTACTATTATAGTAAAAACAAATAAAAAGAAAAGTAAGCGTTTCTGCCAGTTTCACACTTAGGCAATCTTTAAGTATCTAGTAAATCCTCAGATTTTTATTTTAAAATAAATTTTTTTATGGAAACTGGTAGCAAAGCAGATACTTGTTGTTCTTACACCTACACTTGGAAAGTAATTCTCTTTTCTTTTTTCTTTTTTTTTAATTTTGTTTTTATTTATTTTGCTTATATGTCTGTCCTGTTGAGGATTCTAAAATTCATTTTGTTTCTTCCATATATAACCCATACCTAAATCCAGCTTTATATGCAAATCTTAATCTAATTTTTTTTTTATCTCCTGAGTATTCCTACTTCTGTTTTTCAACTCCCAAATATACCTCAAATGTGTTGTTATTGGCATACTGCCTTCTCAAAAATGAAGTTTGGTAATTGTAGAATCTTTTTTCCCCAGGATACTTCAGAAACACTTTGTTTTACCTCTGGTCTTTATCATGGTATATCATATTGGTATATGATTATCAGGTATATTATATTGGTAGTTAAAGATTTTCTCACAATTGGCAGCTATCTTTTTTTTTTTTTTTTTACTGTTATTGGAGGAGGTTGGATTCATATGTTTGCTCCATCAAAACCCCTGATGGTCACATCACATTTATGACAATCAACCAGCTTCATTGTGAAATAACCAGCTTCAATAATAATTAAAAAAAGAAATTAAGAATTTTAAAGTATTGACATGACAATCTTCAAAATAGTAAACCATTGAAGCCTGTTGTCTTTTAGTAAATAGATGAGCATCAATTTGTTCTTTTGTGATGAGAATAACTGGATAACTGGATCCTTCAATAAATTTTAATGTGAACAAAAGTAGAGAGGGTATGGGTCTTTTATTTATTTAGCCTAATTGACCCAATGTTGCACCCATTTGAATGACTCTCTCAATCCTTTTGTGCCTCAGCCATTTAATGGATTTACTAAGTTCAGATTTGTTTGGCATAATACCACAAGTGAGGTACACATTAAGGATTGACCTTACAACAACAGTAAGGTCTACTTGATTAGCTTATTTTGCCCTTCTTAGCATGGCACCGACAAAATTATTTCATATTAGTTTCTCTTTAGTCTTCTGTTCAGAGTGTTGGTGAATATGGCTCTCCACAATTTCCTGTCCTTTGTAGTTCTTAATAAAATTTGTCTTTTCTCCTAAATCCTGTTCTGTCATCCATTCACTCAAGCTTGCTAGCTTGCAGCTTTCCTCTATCCCTCTTGCCTTCAATCTGTCATGTGAATGTTAAATTTTCCAAGCTCTCTTTCCTTATTGTGTGCCCTATAAATTTTAACTGCTTCTTTCTAATAAGTATATGGGTGCTTTTTGTTTTCATTTTCTCTAAAACTTTGTTGTTGCTCACATTATGTCTATGGTATTCTCAGCATCAAAACACATTAAATATTTACTTTTGATTGGAAGTTTTCCACAGTGCTTGTTACAGTTTGGTTTTCCACAGTGCTTGTTACAGTTTGGTTTTCCACAGTGCTTGTTACAGTTTGGTTTTCCACAGTGCTTGTTACAGTTTGGTTTTCCACAGTGCTTGTTACAGTTTGGTTTTCCACAGTGCTTGTTACAGTTTGGTTTTCCACAGTGCTTGTTACAGTTTGGTTTTCCACAGTGCTTGTTACAGTTTGGTTTTCCACAGTGCTTGTTACAGTTTGGTTTTCCACAGTGCTTGTTACAGTTTGGTTTTCCACAGTGCTTGTTACAGTTTGGTTTTCCACAGTGCTTGTTACAGTTTGGTTTTCCACAGTGCTTGTTACAGTTTGGTTTTCCACAGTGCTTGTTACAGTTTGGTTTTCCACAGTGCTTGTTACAGTTTGGTTTTCCACAGTGCTTGTTACAGTTTGGTTTTCCACAGTGCTTGTTACAGTTTGGTTTTCCACAGTGCTTGTTACAGTTTGGTTTTCCACAGTGCTTGTTACAGTTTGGTTTTCCACAGTGCTTGTTACAGTTTGGTTTTCCACAGTGCTTGTTACAGTTTGGTTTTCCACAGTGCTTGTCTTCATTTGGTTCAGTTAAGCAATGGTTAAGGTTGAAACAGTGAGAATTTGGGCTATTTTTAACAGTTTATACAAATGTTAAAATTAAATTTTTACATTTAAATATCTTTTTTCAATTTTAAATATTCTTTAACCTTTTATTTTATTTTATTTTTTTTTGTTTGTTATTTTTAGGCTTCTGTTGTTGGGTTTGGGTTTTTGGGAGGGCGTTTTTTATTTTTGGTTTATTGATTTTTTTCTTTTGGTTTGTGTATTTTTTTCTTTTATTTTTGGTTTGTGTATTTTTTTCTTTTATTTTTGGTTTGTGTATTTTTTTCTTTTATTTTTGGTTTGTGTTTTTTTTTTCTTTTTTTTTTTTGGTTTGGGTTTTTTTTTTTTCTTTTTTTTTTGGTTTGTGTTTTTTTTTTTTTCTTTTTTTTTTTTTGGTTTGGGTTTTTTTTTTTTTTTTCTTTTTTTTTTTTGGTTTGGGGTTTTTTTTTTGGTTTGGGGTTTTTTTTTTTTCTTTTTTCTTTTTTTTTGGTTTGGGTTTTTTTTTTCTCTTTTTGGGTTTTGGTTTGGGGTTTTTTTTTTTTTTGGTTTGGGGGTTTTTTTTTTTTTTTTTTTTGGTTTGGGGGGTTTTTTTTTTTTTTTTTTTTGGTTTGGGGGGTTTTTTTTTTTTCTTTTTTGGTTTGGGGGTTTTTTTTTTTTTCTTTTTTTTTTTTGGTTTGGGTTTTTTTTTTTTTTCTTTTTTTTTTGGTTTGGGGGTTTTTTTTTTTTTCTTGTTTGGGTTTTTGCTTTTCGTTTTTTGTTTTTCTTTCTTTTTGGTTTTTGCTTTTCGATTTTTGTTTTTTTCGTTTTTTTTTGTTTGTTTTGTTATCTATATATTCGCTTGAATTTTAGAAAATAACTGACATTGATTAATACTTTTCAAAAACATGATTGCTAAAATGTTTAGTCATGATTATTTGAAGCCTAGTAATTTTCTTTAAATATCTATACTTAGCCAAAATGCAACTTGAAGCAACTGAAATGTGGTCCTACAAAATTATGCTGAGAATACCATAGACCAAATTTTAGGGAAAATGGAAACCAAAAGGACACTTATGCTTAATATCAGAAGGAGATAGTTGAAATTTCTTGGGCACATAGTAAGGAAAGAGGGCTCAATTGTAATTGTTCTAAAATTTTGTGTTTATATGAAACATCACACCTACCTTCTCATAATCTCATGATATTTAATGCTTCTTTTTCAATGTTTGAATATTTAGCTTTGGCTGACATTAATCTTCTAGAAAGGTACATTATAGCGGTTACCTTCTTAGGACAAAAATTGGATTCATTTACATTTGCTATTCTTTTCATGTAATATTTTAGTAAATAGCTGCTATAAAAATTGGCTAACCCTAAAGATTCCAATTCTTTTTTATTTGTGGATGCAGATACCTCTCATATCAAATGTATGTCTGATGAAATTCCATCTTTCAAAATCTGGTATCGCAGATATGCTATTGTGTTGCAATTTAATACACATTTGTCCTTGTTTATGATCATCAGCGCATTTCTTAATTTTAAAACTTTTTATTTTTTTATTTTTAATTTTTTTTACTGGAAGCACTAATGCATATATATTCTTAACCTCACATTTTCAATGGCTCTTTAAAAAAATAGTACCTGTTTTTTTTTTTTTTTAAATACCAAAAGTTATATGATTCCATCTGAGTAACACTATCGGAGAGTTAATCATAACTTCTTTAAAACTGTATCAGTTTGTATCTGCTTATAAGCAGATTTGAGGTCAATTTTGGTAAACCATTTCATTCTTGACAATGTGTGAATAGCAGTTTAAGTGCTAGGAATAGGGAACGGATCTGAGCATATTTTGTGGTTGACCCCTATTTTATAATCTCCACATAACCCAATTTCTATCACCAGAGGGAACATGCTCTAAAATTCCTTGCGCCACCATTGTTTTTAGTTTAGCAACTATTAAAGGTAGAATGTGAATAGGTAGTCAGTGAGATTCAAAGTAAGAGGAGTGGCTATTTTCCTTTAATTTAGTGCTTGCTTCCATACCCTTTTAACATTCCTGTGTCTGATCTTTCCGATACTTCTGAATTGATTTTCTTGTGTCAATTTTTAAGACTTCTATTCCCACAGATCCATGCTTTTTTTAATTTTTGCATTCTACTATTGTAATGGGAATAATTTTGAAGTAGTTGTTGGTCTCAAAATCTCCTTCAAAACAAAGTAATGTTTTGATGAAAGAGCCGTCAAGCTATCATAGTTTCAGATAACATTTCTTTAATTTGGATTTTCCCAGTCGTTACCAGCAATTAATTGGGATTAAGGTGATATCACACCTAGTATCTACTTGCATAGGAAAAGTTATACCATTTATTTTTTTTTTCTCTGGCTGTTTTTTCTCTTTTAGGTTTTGTATCGCATATACATAAGAATTTTTCTGGGGTGTGCGGGTGGAGGGTGATTCTCCACTCTTTCTATTTTCTTTTTATATTTTCTTCTTACAATAGTTGTATTGAATTTATTCTGTTTGTTACAGAAACTCTACACATGCATCTAAGGACATTTTTACTCAATTGTAATTGTTCTAAAATTTTGTGTTTATACAAAGCATCACACAAGAACTTCCATTAATCTCAACTGTATCAACTTATCTTCTTTCCGTGTCAAGTTTTTCAAGCCCACATTGTCTGGAGACCTCTTGTATGTACTGGATTATTGTTTTGTTCAGCTCTTGTTTGCTTACAAGACACTTTGTCCTCTCTGTGTTGCAAAATTTTATTTTATAACATCCACAATTTCTGAAAACTTTGGAAAAAGGCTGGAGAAATTATAGAGAGAATTAATGACATTTTCTTATTTTATTGGAAGTAGATTAGATACGTACCTCCACTAGGTTGCATAAAAAACAGCGTAGCATGATGAAAAAAGGACCCAAACTCAATAAAAACAGTTTTATCATCAAAATGTTTGTTATTATTAAGAGGAAAGACCAAAGTATTTTTTAATTTATTTTTTTTTATTTATTTTTTCACAACAGCGGCAAACTAGAGAAAAAGTTTTTATTTTGTGCTTTTTCTGAGGAAAACACACATTGATTTGGAAATTCTTGCAAAATTCAAATAATTGGATTTTAATGAAACTTTCAGGACATATTCAGAAATGAATGAAATTATTTTTGAATTTTTTTTTTTATACATATGTTACCACACACTTACATAATTTTGAGAAATTAAATTTTTAAGCTGAGGGCAGGGTAGTTAAAAACAGGACTCTTTGGAGAAAGGTTTTTTTTCTTTTTTTGGTAAAATGGCATTTCATCAAAAATCTGCTCCAAATTGTAAAATAAAAAAAATGTTATAAAATTATGACATTATTTAATTAGAAAAACTTTTAATTGTTTTTGTAAATAAGTTATATTAAAGACACTATTGTCTGAAGAAATAAAAAAAAATTTTCAATGAATAATCAATTTTTACAAGAATTCATTTTTTTTAAATTTTAATTATAATATAGTAGTTAAAAAAATCACTTAAAATTCTTCATTGCTTTCAAGAATGCAATTTGGTGATATTAAGTAAAAAGTAAATTTACGAATCAAAATTTGAAAAGCTCATAACTGTCATTTGTACTTGAATATTTTAAAAATAATTTTTAGTGAAAAAAAAAAAAGTTCCTAATTTCTACCTATGGGAATTTATACATGACAATCCTTAAAAAGGTCAAGTGATTTAAGTGCCATCTGACACTGCACCTATTTCACTTTCTATGTTTCAGTTCTGTTTCATCATTAACGTCTTTGCAAATCATCCCTTTGAAATATCAAAAAAGTTTTACTTTTCTTAATTGCTATTTCACTAAATATTTTTATTTATTTATTTTAGTTTGGGTCATACTTCAATTAACTTTTTGTTTAAGCTAGTAAACTTAAGAACCTAGGCACGAAATGTAAATTCCATAAAGCTTCTTAAAAACCTAACTAAAAGTCAATAAAATATTAAATAATTGCTGAAAATATGTTAATTTGTAAAAAATAGTAGTTAAAAACTTTTTTAAAAAAATGCATTCACTTAGTTTCCACAAATATGTTATTTCTGGTCATCCATAACAGCTGTCATTACATTAAGAACTTCTCCATAAATCAATAAAGATCAAAGAAAGAGGAACCCATTGTTAAGAAATGCTTGTATATTGGGGTTTTTTATGCTATAAATAATATTTATTTCAAATCAGATTAATTTAACTCTAAATTTTCTAATTTTACTCAAATAATGTCACAAATCTATAATTTAATTCTGAAAGAATTTAAAACCCGATAAATTTGTTTTACAAATTTCTTAAAAATTAAGAAAATGGCCGCAATTATTTGACATTCCAATCTATATAAATTCTATCTGAAATACACCAGAATATTTTACTTACTGGAAATAATAAATTTAATCATTTAGATTTCAGTTAAAACTAAAATGAAATCTTCAAGAATTATTTTTCATTTTTTTTTAAAATTTAATTTTAAAACTTAGGTAAGGTACCTAGACTAGAATGTTTACAATCTTTTGACTAATTGAATGTGTGCGTGTATATCTTGTACTGGATGGAAAGTAATGATGATTTATTGGTTGTTTATATTCTGATATTTCCTTTCTTGCTGAGATTGATCTTATTTTAAAATCTATACACAATTGACATTTCTAATGAAAGTATTTTGGCTTATATTGTGTATATGAAAGTTGAACATATACATGTGGCCATTTTGGATGGAAATTCCAGGTGTGTCTGTGTGTGTCCCCAACAGAAGGAGTGAATTTAAGCTTGACCATAAAACAGTTGCTTATTCTGTTCTCTGACCCTTTTCTCATTTATTACCTCCTTACCCTACAATTGAACTATTCCTGTCCCGCCTTACTCCCTCTCTTCTTTTATTTCTTTATAGGTTTACATTTTCACAATGATTTTGTCTCATGGCAAATGATCTTCATAAAAGAATTTAAAAAACAAAAAAGTTTTGTAAATTTCTTGTCTATATGAGGGTCATGATTCCTCTAGTAAGTTGTCTTTTACTTTTTTTTTATTTTTTTTATTATTATTATTTTTATTATTATTATTTTTTTTTTTTTTTTAAATGTCTTACTCTACTACTTAGCTTTTACTGTGAAGTGAGCCAGGTTGGGTGAGGCAGCATATAGACAGTATAAAGCATTCTTTACATTTTTATACATTCTTGTGGGAGGGAAAGAAATACTGTTAATCTTAAGATTCTTTTCTTCTGAAAGAAGTTTGTTGACTCTTTACCAACCTGTCTCTACCCCACCACACACACACAATTACACCCATATACACTCTCACCCACGCAATATGCTGATTTATAAACCTTAAAGAATTTTTTTTTCCTGTCATGGTTGAAGAGAAATACCTATTGTAATAAAATCAATTGTTGGATTTCACATGTTTAATATTTGAGATTTCTGCTTTCTTTAAATTGATTTGACGAGTGGGGACGATATTGATCTTTAGAAGTACCTAATAATCCCCCCCCACACACACACACACACACCTTATATAACTTATAGCCACACTTATCAAGGCGTTAACAGAAAATAATTTTTTTTAGCAACTTTTCAACCAATTCATCTTTTAGGACAAATGAATTGACAGTCATAAAATGTCATTAAAACAAAGTTTAGCATAGTTTAAATGTGGCACAAGGCTTGAAAGTATGGGACATTCAGTGAGGATCAAACTTGTTAATCAGGCATGAGTGTTCTAGCGAGACAAGCTTGCTAACCATTTTACCACATTGCGGTGACCAACAATTTAGTAAGCCTAGTTTACATATGACACAAGGCTAAAAGTATGGAACACCCAGTGAGGATTGAATTCATTACTCAGTTGTAACTTATCTAATGAGACAAGCTTGCAATGATTTTCTAAGTATGGCATATATGTGGCACAAGGCTGAAAGTGTGGAGCTCCCAGTGAGGATTGAACTCCCTACTCTGTCATAAAGCTTGCTAACCATTACACCACATTGAAGTGCCCAAATACTATTTATATGATTGTATATGATCACAATTTTTTTTATGTAAATTCACATAGTATATAGACTAAAACAGTCAATAGTTAGCTTTTATTATTCAACAAGTTCATAAAATTGGTATGAACCAACAGTTTTAAGTTTTTCAAGATATATTCATATAAGTAATATATGCTGACTTGTGTATCAATAGCTATTATGTACATTTAAACACTTGGATTACATAATAAAATCTCACACCAGCAAATAAATTGTTGTAAATATTTCTGATAAAAAGATGAAGCTGAAAATCACATGACATATTTATCATATTAATGAAGGAGTCTGAAAATTTTACCAACACTGATTGGTTAATAATTTTTTTTTTTTTTTTGACTTTCATAATCAAATCTGACACTCTCTAACCATTTAGCACACATCCTTTTCTTACTGCTTTCCTCTTTGCTTTCTTGTCTGGAAATTGAATTGAGGTATTTGGAGTGGAATTTTTACTTTATATCAGTTACTGTTTTGACTGGTGAACTCTCTGACCTTCAAGTGTATGTTATCTGGTTATGCTTACTCATTTTTTGTGGGCCATGGTTTTCAGGATGTAGGTAATCATGGCTGTCCACAATTTCCTCTATTGCCTATTTACCACCTTTTGTTTCTGTGGTCAATATTCCGCCGTCCTTTTACTTATCTAAGTATATTTAATTTCCCTTTGCTTCTCCTTTTGCCTTCAGTATTTTAATCATTTCCTTCCAAGTAAGGCAAGAAAGTAGCTAAGATGCAAGAGGTTACTGAATATGAGAAAAAATCATTAAGGAGAGAGAACAATAAAAACAAGAATTCAAGTAGAAGATAATGATTTGACATTGCATTTAAATTTTTGAAGATCAAAGTTGACTGGGAAGCAAGAAGCCAGAAGAGTTCCACAATCAAGAAGTGCAAGAGAAGAAACTGTTAGCATAGAATTTATGGTTACATTTATCCATTTCAACTGTAACATGATGATGCCTTGCTACCAATCTAGTACTGCACTTAAATTCATAAAGTCTAGGTATCGTAGAAGAAAGTTCAGAACAATTACCATGAAAAGGCACAGGGAAGTTACATTACGGTTGTGGGGAAAGTGACTTAAACAGAGATATCAGGGCCAGTAACATGGCAGATTCTTTGTATTTTATCAGAAATCTTTAGTTATATATCAGAAGCTCCAGACTTGATGTGACAAAATTATTCAGTGCATGGACAAAGAACAAAGGTGAATAACACTGGTTGGTTGGCCGCAGTGTTGGCTTGATAAAAAAAAAATGGGCTGAAGCAGTGAGAAGGCAGAACAATTTTACATTGAAGTGCGCAGAATGCAAGAACAGCAGATTTAACAGGCTATATTTTGTATTGTACAAACGACAAACAAGAAATAAACTCCTTTAACTACAGCTTTTAAATAACCTGCAAAAAGTTGGTAAGCCTTAAAAAAAAAAGTCTTTGAGTCTGCCATCAGCACTGTTGGTTTCATATTTTGTATTAAGATTAAATCCATCAAAAATAAATCCTGTTCTGTCTTGTTCTTTAGGACAGTCTTGTTGCATAGATTACATCGGGTGGGAAAATGCATACTTGTCTTACTGCTCTTTCTATTTTTGTGCATTCAAAGAACTTATTGTCTGTTTGTGTACAAACTGTTCCCAGTAAAGGATTACTTGAATATCTTTATCATATAAATCAAGCTTTTCTAATATTTCAAGTAGATCTTCATGTTGTACTCCTATTAAATGCCTTTGTGTAATCTATGAAACATTGCACAGATGTAGCCGATTAGATTCCAAGTAATCAGTTACCTGCTACTTTTTCAATGCTGTCGATCCTGTTATGCCTGTAAAAGAGGCTGCTGAAAAGCTGGCCTACTTCTCAAAATCTGACCAAATGAGCAAACATCACAAGTTTTCTTTCTAATCCCTTTGTTAGAACCATTCAGCACTCCCTCCTGTATCCTGCAGAACAGTTGTTAAATGTGTTATGGAGGCTTTCAAGTATCATTTCATCAAAAGTTCATAAAATGACTCCTGGGCCAATTTAAGTGAAGACTTTTTCTGTTATGAGCTGACATTTGCATATTCATAATAAACTTTTTGCTGTGAACATTGGTAATCAATGAGACAGTTGTATTTCATACACGATTTCCATTTTTGCTTTCTTTTCTCTAGTTTAACGTCCTAGGTATGACGTTAAACTGCATCCAACAGCAAGGCCTCTGATCAGGAGGTTTTGATGAGCGTGGAATCACCTCTTAATTGCTGGTGTTCCCAGGTCCACCCTGACCTGGGGTGGTAGCACCTGTTAGGATCCCAGCTATGAGCAAATAGTGAACTCCCAGACTATACCACGTCCTGGGTATGACAATAAACTGCATCTGCGTCCATGGTTATGACAGTAAACTGCATCTGCGTCCATGGGTACGGCAATAAACTATGTCCAACAGAAAGGTCGCTTTTGAAAAAATAAGGTGGTTGGCTATATGTTTTTTGAAAAAATAGTATTACCAGCTATACGTTTTCGAAGGAATATTGTTGCCAGCAGTGCGTTTTTGAAAAACGATATTACCAGCTATACATTTTTGGAAAAATAATATTGCCAGCTATACGTTTAAAAAAAAAAATTATTACCAGCTATATGTTTTTTTTAACAAAACCTTATTCAATGGAATTGTAACTGGGGTCAAAACACTATGAAAGTGTAAAAATAGGTTTTAATACCAGAAATTCTTTGTAAAAAAGATTATTACCCTCAATACATTTTTGAAAACCAAATGTTGCCAGCAATGGAATTTTTGAAGGAAAAATATTACCAACAATAAAAGTTTTCTCGGCATTAAATAACCCATTGAGGCTGATATGCCATAAAACAAAACAAAGCAGCAATAAAAATCTTGTCGGCATTAAATAACCTATTGAGGTTGATATGCCGTAAAACCAAACCAAACCAATTCTCTAGTTTAATAATAATAATAATAAAAAAAAAATTTAAAAAAAAGGTGGTATTTGATTGTAAAGGGGAATGAATTGCCATTGCTTGACTGGTAGTGCCCTGTCAGCTGGGGCTTCAGGATATGCCGACTGCACCTCTGCAGAGGGGTAAGATCCCGCCAAACAAGGTGTCTTGGGTAAAACGATAAACTAAATCCGAGTCCTCGGTAAGATGATAAACTACATTTAACAGCAATGCCTCTGAATGGGATATTTTTATTCTTTCATAGCGTTTGGGTTTTTTTTGGGGGGGTCGCTATTTGCCCATAGCTGGGACCCTAACAAGCACTACCACCCCAGGTCAAGGTGGACCTGGGTACACCAGCAAATCTGAGATGGTTCCATGCTCATCAAAACCTGCAATCTCCCAATCAGAAGCCTTTCTGCCAGATATAGTTTACAATCATACCCAGGACTAAGAAAAGGCGAGATTCTTTGCATCTGGATTGGCACTTATACTTAGGATCAGAGAAGTAACTGTACTTTGTAAAAAGTATTAGAAAATGTGTAATAAATATCAGAACATTTATATTTGCCAGTCACTTGAATTCTACACAACGGACAAACACATTAATGGTACTAAAACCTGGGAGCAAATATGTTGTGTAAATATTACAGGTTATCCCTTCCTGGGTATGACAATAGACTACATCCGAGTCCTGGGTAAGATGATAAACTACATCCAACAGCAATGCCTCTGATCGGGAGGTTTTGAGGAGCATGGAGCTATCTCTTAATTTCTGGTGTTCCCAGCTCCACCCTGACCCAGGGTGGTAGCATCTGTTAGGGTCCCAGCTATGGGCAAATAGTTAATCCCCGAACTGGGGTCAAAGCATTATGAAAGTGTAAATATAGGTTTTAATACCAGCAACACATTTTTAAAAAAAAAAAAAATTATTGACCATAAAAATTTTGTTGGCATTAAATGACCCATTGAGGTTGATATGCTGTAAAACAAACCAAACCTTCTCTCCATTGTTTATATTCTGAAATGATTCTTTTGAAACTACTTTTTTTCTTTTTGGAACTCATCCCCATTTACTCTTTGCCTTGTTTATTGTGCAGTTTTTTCTTCTTTCTCTCACACTCATTTCCTTAATGAATTCTGCTTCAACCTCACCTTATCAGTTTTTTGAACCCACCTCCTTCCGTCTTGTACAACTTCTTTCTACTGCGTAGTATACTTTTATTATTATTATAAAATCACTCTCTCCTATGTCTGTACTCATTTATGTATTTCATTTGCCTTTTCTTTTTTTCATGCAATACAAGGCCCAAGAGCCATTCAAGGTTGAGGGTTACTAAATGAGATTGTTGTTAAGGAGGGAGGAGGAGGAAGAAAGAAGTGAGCCTCCTTGGGAGTCACTCTAAGGTTTGGATCCCTGACTATCAGGTGGATAATGCCAGCTCTGAGAAGCGTTTGTCTCCAGCACACTTAGAGACAACCAATCCAGGATTAGGAAGAAATTACAGGTATACCACCCAAGGTGCAACAATGATGTTTACCTAGGAATCATGGAAAAAAAAACAAAAAAAACAACAACTTCTCCTTGGGTCAGAAGCATCATGCCTAAGCGGGGACCAGGCACTGAGAAAAGCTCACTCGATTGGGAAGACTAAAGGACTTACTAGGAGAAAGGTGGTTACAAAATCTGCTCAGAGACAAGTTAACATCTCCTACCCACATTTCGTATAGAATTACTGAAGGACTATAGCACTAGGTTATACTGATAGGGAGAGTAGGAAGGCAACAAGCCTACTAAGCCAGAGTGGTACCATTACTAAGTTGGTGGCTTATAGAGTTTTAACAAATGTCTGTCTTCTACATGAACAAAAGAGAAAGGAACTCTTGTTTTACAAAATAACCTGGTTTGACCATTAAGTGCTGAGAGGAAAGTCATCTTAGGAATGACAGAAGAGTCATAATAAATTTACATTAAGTTTTAACTTATAAATTGTGCTATCCGCTGTGTAAACACAGAGAAATGGACAATCCAAACTTAGCTCCCCTCTAAGAATTTTGCTATTAACAGGAATGAGAAATAAAACGAAATAGATGTACAAAATAGGCATGAAACAAAACTTACCTTTTTAACCTGTTAACTCTGGTTTACTTTGACCTTGCAAGAGTCAGTGGTGTTACCATTGGCATTAGGGCCATGAGTGGCCGTTGTTTCAAACTTAGCCGGAGATGTGGCAGACTGTATGTTCATCCTTAGATATACTTTTTTTTTTTTTTTTTTTCCTAATCACATGGTGTCAGATTTATAGGTTTATACAAATAAGTCTACACTATTGGACCCCCCCCCTCAATCACTAATTCTTCCAAATAAAATAAATGTTCAATTACTCTTATAACTACTCAGTATCTGCAGTAGATCAGATTATTTGGCTTGTTACTTTTCTAATGATCTCTCTCCCTCTCGCTGCAATGTCCTTTTTCTGCTTGTACAGTCATGTTGAGTCTTTCCTCTCCTTAGAATATCATCCACAATTATTCAAGAATTCATGCAGTTGACAATTTTAATCTGAAGATAATTGAATTTCTGACAATCATAATTCAAATTCCATTGCAAAGAAAAAAAATACTTAAAATTTTTTTAAAAATTTATATCCTTCTTTTGCATAAAAATAATTTTTTTTCTTCTAAGCATTTTATACTGACATGCCAAATGTCCATGCAAGCTAGTGTTGGTCCCATAAGTGCCAAGTGTAAGGTTAATTCAACATGGCATTGATTCTATAAATGGTCAAAAAAACCTTGAGATATCAAGCTATGCCATCTTAGTATCTATCCACAGCTCCTTGATATTAGTAGGTACAGTATCTGGGGTACAAATAGATCTCTCAATCATGTCACAGAAATTTGGGCTTATGTCGGGGTGAACATGGTGGCCAAAACAATTCATCAGAAGACTCCTCAAATCAATTCTGGGAAACCTGAGTCAAATGACACTGCATTATTTTGCTGTGATAGCACCTCATTCTTTCAGTACATGCAGTCTAGGAATTAAGTGCAACTAGTCACAAAACAGTGAAACATAGCAGTCACCAGTCAATGTTTAGGCAGACCAGCAGATTAACCCTATATCAGATAAACATACTCCATGCCATTACAATGTCTTGTTGACAACTGATGATGGGGTCTAAACTACACCCAAAGTTCACTATCAGTCCGAAACAACTATATCCATGACTCTTTAAACCACTTGTCATCAGTCCTCTAGGGAACAGTTAGTGACATAATGAGGTCAGGTGAGATGCCATGTCGGTGTTTTGGTGGGTCTTCTGCATTGAAGCTAAAGAATGCCAAAGTAACTTTCTAAATAAAAGCCTAGTGGCTCCTGCATTGGATGCTATATGAGCCGGTGTTAACTTATCTATTAGCACAGGCAATTTCGAGTCTGAATGGTCATGAACATTAACTTTGGGCATGCTAAATTCTTCCTAGAATTGTTCCCTAAAGAGGGCTTTGATTTCATCAGAAAAGTGATGTGCTTCCTCGTGTTTACATACGAGAAGACACCAGCATTTGTTTGGTCTTTCTTTCACCTGACTAGCATATTTATTTGTCTCGTTGACAAATAGTTATTATTACATTGTTTACAAATAGGCAAAATAATTCACCTTCAGAAAGACCATCAGGTACATCGATGGTTGCCAGTAGGTTCCATAAAATTAATCAGCTATGGATGATAGTAACCACTAGTGGCATCATCACTTTCTTTCATGTCACTAGTATGGATCTTCAACCACTTCACCATCAGTATCCACTTGTTAAAGTTTTCAAAATCATCATCAGCGTCTGAATCAAAGAAAGACTTCTGAATAAAGGCTTTGTTAGATGTTGATGCAGCCATTTTTTTTTTTTTTTTTAAATAAACATGGGTTTAATTGATGTTATACTTTATGTAGAGGCTAGAAGAATTCAAAATGCCATCTGAAAAACAGAAGTTTAGCCTTGTTCCAAAGCAGTAGTAGATTTCCAGCTTAAAATACTGGAAATAACAGTTGACAAGTGTTTATTTATAGCAACTGTCTCAAGGCGACAGAATGCACCTAGAGACGCAAAGAATTTTACGGTGCCATTTTTCACCTCCAGTATGGTAAAGGTTAAGGACCTGTAGTTGGCAACTGCACTGTCCATGGTGGTCAGGAATTCCTTCCATCAAATAACACCACAGATCAAAGAATGTCAGATATCCCCCATAATTTCAGAAATGGAATGTTCCATATGACTGCCACCCACTATCATACTCTGCTCAAACTTTAGTACTCAAATCACCTTGCTATTAGCAGCCTAACTGATGTTCACACGGAGTCACCAGATATCAAATCCCAACTGATATAGGTCTGGGCATTTTCCATGACATCAAAGTATGATGGTACCACCTACCACTCACTCTATATACTGCTATCTTATGACTTTTGATATGTCAGTGTAGTTATTAGTTAATTTTTTATATTATAGATACAAAAGTCCCTCTCTTGCTTGAATAATTTATGTACTAGTAAAATCTGCAATTTTCTTCATGACACCAATCAATATTAGCATAACATGTTGAAAATGGAAGATTTTAAGCATTCAATCATAAATATGAAACTTTTTCAAAATATTTCTTTAATTGATCTAAACAATTAAATATAAAAATCTATAACCAGTTTACTAAATATTTCTTTAATTGATCTAAACAATTAAATATAAAAATCTATAACCAGTTTATTAAAGTTAAAAAAAAAAAAATGATCTCTAGACATGATTTTATCTTTTATAGAAAAAAAGTGTTTGCATGTCAGATATTTCCCCATAACTGTCAAATTGTTTTATTCGTGTCATTAAAAGAAGTTCTTAAACAAGTAATTAGAATTTGTTATAAAGTAAAAGAATGTTATAGAACTAACATTTCAACCATAAATTGGTGGAAGATTTTACTGAAACTGGCTCTTGTGTTTTTTTTTTTGTTGTTTTTTTTTTGTTGTTTTTTTTTTTTTTTTCAGAACTATCAAAAGTCGTCTTTTTTTAAAATCAAATGAAATTTTGTACAAAAATAAACTTAATTACTTATGTAAAAGTTGTAGGCTAAATTCTGTATATTCAGTTCATGTATAAAGCACTCAGATGGAAAATAAAGATTTTTATTTTAATTTGAAAGTAAAATGTTAACTTTCTAAATGTTTTTCATATGACCAGATAACTAGCAAGTAGTATTTTTCTACTAGTTAACAAAAGTTCCTCTGAATTTTAGTCAGACAGTTGAAATTAGTCAAACATTGTTAAAATTACAGTCCATTCATTCTTTATATTATTGCAGTAGTTACGGTTAATTTGACACATTTTTTTTCCTCCTATTTTGGCAGATTAATAGCAAGAATTGGTTTGGGCAAAAAACTAAAACATTCAGCTCTGCTGCCAAATTCAGATTAAGCTTCATCATGCGAAAAGGTTATTGCTGCCAACTTTGGATAGTTTTACTTCAAATACTGTAATTAGTCATCTTTGTTCTAAAAAATGGCCAATAAATGCAGTTTATTTAAAAAAAAAAAAAAAAAAAAAAAAAAAAAAACTAATAGTGCTAATTAAGTGAAATGCTTACAATGTAAGGTGTGACTAACTTTCTACAGAGGTTAGGACAAATATCTTTGACCCTAGGTAAGGTGTTGAAAATAGAAGGATGAGAACATTGCTCTATTTTCTGATGTCTCTTTGATTAAAAATGGCTTTGCACAAACAAAGCCTGCAGATTTTAGCAAGGACTGTCCTTTTTCAAGATGTCAGTGATGAACTAGATACTGTCTCAGAATGGGAAATTGGAGAGCTGAGTCTGAATTCCAGTCGAGTTCATTACATTCACTTATGCACAAATACCACTGGGAACTGTATGAGCCCATCTCTTCTTCCTCCAGCTATGGGTTAAATAGTAAGACTTGTACCTGGAAAAATCATTATCTCCAAAAAAAATTTAATGTTAACTCCCCAAAAATTGTTCTTACAATCCAAAATGTTTGTGCTTTAAATAGCCTACAATGGGCTAAGACATAAAAAAAACTAAAAAAACAAAAACACAATCAGTTAGTCCTACTTTGAACTTCATGGAGTGGTGCTATGGAATCACAAAGAACTCTAACAGAAACCACATCACTTGATGACTTTTAACAGTAGCAATTACAACGGTTAGTACATGTAACTTGATGAGAAAATCATAATTAAAATGCTGACATTTCATACTAATTCAGACAAAAGGTTAGGAAAGAAGCCCCGCCCAACGATACTGGTAAGAAAGATAACAACTAGGCTTCAGAAATCTATTTTCCTGAACAAAAATTACTTTAATATATTTGTTTTATAAATTCCAATCAAAAGTAGCATTGGCTGATTGATTGGTCAATGAATACCAAATTGTTCCTTATAAGAAAGCAGCTATTATTGTTTTCTGATTAGTCTCCTTGCAATATTCAGGATTTTAGAATTTCACAAATCCTAAATGTCACACATTTGTGCTTATTCTGTAAAAAAATTGATAACAAATGAATACCAAAGGTTTTCTTATAAGGAAATATTACCATTTGTATGACCATCTTGGAACTTTCAAAGGCCTGCATAGAATTTTCATATTTGCAACTGTTAAAAAAAAAAAAAAATCATACTAATATAACCTTACCCTTTCTTTTTTTCCTTACAGTATTTTTATAACATAATCTCTTATGTTGTTTTCTGTTGATTATTGATCTATCATAATTTGAACCAAATAATTCTTTATAACCAGCATTATTTGTCATCTGTATCATATCTTGAAATATCTACATGGAAATTCAACATCATAAATAGCTGAATTATTGTTTATTCTCTTCTCAGAAACCAGTTGCTATGCAATCTTCAGTCTTTGAATAAGGACAGTGATGATGACCAAAAAGAAAAATTTTGCTATGTGAAACCAATTTGTAACTGAAAGACTCTCATTACAAAATGTACACTGCATTCCGTTTCTAATTATCGTCTGTTATCAATTACATAACAACCGTCCATCATGCTTTACTTGGCCAATAATCTGTGGTCAGTGTCCAGGGATCAATTCTTCCACCTATGCTTTAAGCTGCTAGTGGATTGTCATGGTAACAAACACACATATGCATTGCAAGTAGACTGGTTTAAAATGTTAGTGATCTGTGAAGAAGAAAGATCCTTTTTAGGAAATTAGTACTATGGAAGATTGAAGATTAATCTTGGATGTGTGGGGTTTTTTGTTTTTTTTTTGCTCTGGGTTAAATAGCAGGATAGACTAGGTTCTATAGCCTTATTAAGGCTGCCAGTCTAGGAGGAGAACTTGGAATTCAAAACTGTGGATAAGGTAATGGGGGATTGCTTCACTTTATCTTTCTCAAGAAGCATGGCAATTCATTTATTAATCAAAAGGTAACTGTAGAGGGCCATGATTATCCATGTCCAGAAGAAGTCATCATGGCATTTAAAAATAAAAAGCTGGCTAAGTTTGAAGACTTCTAATTCTAAGTTTTTGTTCTTGATGATAATGTCATCTTGGTATTAGATTTATAATCAGATCAGTTTTATAATTTGATGTTTTTAAAGAATCCTCCCTCCCAGGGATCAGTTTTACATAAAATGTATCCTGGATATTTCTTGATTCTTGTTTAATAAAATATAAGATGTGTCTGGATGATGTTTGTTTTCTTGATAATTGAAAGAACAATCTCATGTGAATTTCATGAAAGATTTCCTTAAAAAAAACTTTGGTAAATTTTTAACTGATGATTCAGAAGATAGATTGTTCAGAAAATAATGACATTTTTAAAAGTTCGCCTTTAAACAGTAAATTTATTTACAAGCATCATTATCTGTGGCACTGTGATTGAGGGCAGCCACTTAGATGAGGGAAGTGATTTTTATCTAATTCTCAAGTGTTTCTATTTATGGCTGGAAAATGAGGTCTTTAAAGCAGCACCCACTCAAGCAAAAGGGAACAAAAGAATAGATGGATGAATGAGGAGTTTTGAGGTCAAGTGACAACAAGCCAGATATTGAAGATTTCCTGTTGCTGGTCTATATTATGTCACAGTTGGGATTGAAGATGTCAGTTCTGGTTCACCCTTGGTGGAGAACACTTTCCCTCTGGTAGTTCACGTGTCACCCATTTGTGTTACTGGCCACAGGTTGTGATGTTGAGATGGGCAGAAAGTTGATGAGAGAAGAGTTGAGTTTTGAGTCCAGCATGAACTTGTCCCAAGTGGCACCTACCTAAAGGACAAGTAAAGCCCTGAATAAAGCCCCTAAATAGATTAAAAATAGGGTTCAAGTCCTTATTTCTCACCATGATGTTTGTTTTCATTTTTAGTTTCCTTGTGAGCTTTAACAAACCCTCCCCAATTTTTGATGCGAACCAACATGAATGGATATATATGTGGGGGGTGGGGTGGGGGGAGTCACTGGCCAGTCAGTAGAAAGCTGGGTGAGGGATGCATTGTTTGTCTACATATACATCTGAATAACAGTTTGTCTGTACGGTTCTGCAAGGAACACAATTTGTTTTTACAATACTACTTTCACATCTTAACTTGCCAAAACCTTTTTAAAGTGATTTTAGGAATCTAAATTTTTTGTTACTGAATCCTTTTCACCTTAAAATTTGTCTAGATATTTTGTTCAGCACAAAAGGACATTAACATTTTTGATAATTTACTCGTTAAGTGCAAAATTTGCACCTTCTCATTTTGTGTTCCGCTAGCTTATGCTTAAAATCAGTCTACCTGCAATTTAGTCTCTGAGGAGTAACCATTGATCTATTCTTTGCCTACAGACACTAATCAGTTTTAAAAAATATTAGTGGGTGAAAGAAATGCTAATTGGTGGGTGACCTATCTGGGAAGTATGATGGGTAAGGTTTTTAAGTTTTAAGAAATGTTCTTTGTAGAACATTGCCATTCATTATTGCAGAGGAAAACATATTCGGTTCAACTCATAAATGCTAGCTCGTTTTTGGGGTTTTTTTTTTTTCAATTTGGTACAATCATAAAAAGTGTCTCATAAGAGGAAACTAATAAAATCTTCAGATTTCTGGCTGCCATAAAATGGTAATGTTTAGTTGTTGATTCAGTTTGCTTTAGAACTTTATTAGAGAAAGCTATTGTGCAAGTCATTTTGCTTTAGAACTTTAGAAAGCTATTGTGCAAGTCATTTTGGTTTGGTTTGTTTTCAGCATATCAACCTCAATGGGTTATTTAATACCAAGAATATTTTTATTGCTGGTAATATTATTTATTTTTTTTATTTTTTATTTTTTCCAAAAAGTATTTCTGGTAATTTTTTACAAAAATCTATCGCTGGTATTAAAACCTATTTTTACACATTTTGGCCGGTTTGGTGGGTTAACTATTTGCCCATAGCTAGGCCTTAACAGGTGCTACCACTCTGAGTCAGATTGGACCTGGGAACACCAGCAGTTAAGAGGTGGTCCCACTCTCTTCAAATCCTACTGGTCAGAGGCCTTGCTGTTGGATGTAGTTTGTCTTACCCAGGATGTGGATGCAGTTTATCGTCATACCCAGGATGGATTTTTGTTTGCAATGTTGGTTCCATTTTTCATATGTTCTATAGAATTTAATTAAAAAAAAAAAAAAAAAATTCTGTCTTAAAAAGCAGCCTGACATATAATTCAATTTTACTTGTTTTCCTAAGGTTGTTCATATGACATGTAGTTGTCTAGTTACCTCTTCAGCCAGTTTCAAATACTGTGAAATTGAAACGCATAATTTTCCAATTTTTGCTTCACTTCTCAATGATTTGGTAAATGAATGAATTTTTATTTTCAATACTGAAATAAACATACAAAAATGCATTTTTATTTTTAGATGAATCCTTGACAGCCATTCATAATTTTAATTTTGACAAGTAACTTTCATTCAAGTAACAGTTCTTGGAGAAAGGCTGTCTGAGTTGAACTTGATCTTTACAAATGGAATATGGAGGAAATGTAGGTGATTCTTTTCTGTGAATGTAGCTTGGGATGTCTTAGCTGTAAACTGGTGACACTAATGACTGTAGCTGTGTCAGAACATTTCCCATAGAAATAGTGATAGAGTACTAATAGTCTTGCAAAATTTCATCTGTGGGGAAAGGGGCTGTAGAGTTGAAAATAACTCATCTCTCTACAATAAGTGTGTATAGTAACCGCTCATCCCCGCTGACCTTATCCTCTTTCTTCAATCCTCACTGTTTTCTGTCATTAAGAAAGAAAAATAACTTAAAATGAAAGTTACTAATCAAAATTAATCATTTATTTCCCTATTCCTATTTAGTCATTGTATTAGTGTAATGGTAAAGATACCAGCATTTTTTTTATTTTATTTTTTTTTTTACAAAATCTTTTATTTATATAAACTGTATCTTTTTAAAGTATTATCTCATCTAGCTATGACTGTATACCACATTTCAGCTAAATTCTTTTAAGATTAATTCTGATCAGGCGAAATATAATGCAAAAGATACCAACAAGAGAGCAAGAAGTAATTTATTAGTTAAATAGTCCGCATTAGAGATGAGGATAATATATATATATATATATATATATATATATATATATATATATATATATTAATCGGTATCACTCCACACAAGGCTGATGCCACTAAGACTTAAGGGGTTACAGGATATGGAAGAATTAGGAACAGAAACATTAATAATGAGTAGGAAGAGGAAAGAGTAATCAGGTGGACAGTAGGTAGTGATTGATATTGCATTTAATTTGTTTGGAATTAAAGTTGGCTGGAAAGCATGAAGCCAGAAGGGAGTTCCACCAGTGAGAAGTGTGAGAAAAGAAACTTTTAGCATAAAACTTTCTGCTACATCTAGCCAGCTCAACTGTAAATTGATGAGATCTTGACACCAGTCTAGTACTGTGCTTAAATACAAAAAGTCTAGGCACAATAGCAAAGAGCACATCTAAACAATTACTATGAAATATTTATAGAAAAGGCACAGAGGCAACCTTACTGAGGTCAGATCAGGACCATTAATATTGCTGATTCTTTAGATTTTATCATGGAGCTCAAGGCAATTCTTTTTAATCAAACAGAAAAATAAATGTTAAGAAAAATATATATTTTATCACAAAAAGATTCCAGTTTTCATTCAAAAAATATTTTGATTAAACAAGAGCAGTTGTATAGAGTAAAATAAGTGCTCTTTTTTTCTTTTTTTTTTTTTTTCATTTTTATTTTTTTTTAAGCGTATCACCCCAAGCAAGGCTGGAGGCCACTATCACGGAAGGGGTTATAGAAGGGTTGGAGGAAGAGCAGATAGGAGTGGTAAAGGAGAGGATGTGGCGAAAGAGAAAGACAGTGGATCGATCAAGTCAAGGGGGTTACAGAAGATTTGGAGCGAGAGCAGATAGGAATGAAAGGTGAAAGGATGTGGAGAAGGGAAGTGGATAGATCAAGACAACTGGAGATGTCGATTGACGCTACACTTAAACCGTTGCAGATTGTATTTGTCAGGGAAACAGTAATAGGGGAGGGAGTTCCACAGGCGAGATGTGCGAGACATGAAGCTATTGGAGTAGAAGAGACGTCTACATCTAACAGTTTCAACGGTGAAGGGGTGGGAACGGGATGCCAGCCTCGTAGGACGTTTAAATTCATGAGGCCTGGGGACAAGCGAAAGCAGCTCCTTGGAGCAATTACCGTGCTTGTCTGAAGGTAACAAGTTTGAAGAATATACAACATATAAAGAAATGTCCTGTCTCAATTTCATAACTGTTTGCTGCATTTCATTGGCAACACCACAACAGTGTGACTAGTGTGACAAAATCAGATCAAATGCCTTATCCAGACAAAAAAAAAAAACATCTTTTATATTCCAATGTATCATTCAAAACAGATTGACGGATTCACCTTTGATTTTTCTATAAGTCCACATATTGAGTGTGCTGCATCTTCCTTTAAAAGTCTCTCAATTTTGTCTTTGGTAATAAAATATCCCTTTTAAATGTTTGTGAATCAATACCATTATCTTCAATGTTCTATCGCTCCGTTTTAAACTTTAACCCCCAAATTAAAGAGGAAGAACAAAGGCATAGAATGTGCATTTTATATGCAGCCACAATTTTCGCTGAAATAACTAAAATGATCACTTTTCTGCAATCAATTCTTTTCAAGTATACACACCCTCACAAGCAATAAAGAGTTGAGTAAATGTCAAAGGCACTTGTAAAATATCTTTTAACATTGGACTAAAGATAATGTTGGGAACTTTTGCCTCAGCCTAATAATTGTGGTGATTGTAGCAGGTGGCTAAATGGACCAGGTTTGCTTAATTCATTGAAGCTGAGTAGAAATATAATGAACTGGGTATAAGAATTGCTTTATATATAATCAATCATTCCCTCTGTTCTAATTTCTGGTTCTATTCTTCTTGTTGCTTTCATTGGTATCAATTTGTTAGCAATAGTTTGGACTTGTTGCTGCTTTTTATGCAGACCTCTTCAAGAAGCCATATTAATAAAACGATATTAATTATAAACATGTAATAAATGTCAGCTTTTCTTTTATTTGTAGACTCCTTATTTTCTCTCCTGTTCATTTATTTCATTTGTCCATTCTCTTCATTTGATCTCCACTTCTCCTATTTTAATTTCCCTGTTTTTCTTTTTTAGATTTTTTCCTCTATTCTGCCTCACTTTCTTGTTTACTTTTCTCTTTCACTTATGATTTTCTCCCCTCTGCTTATTTTACCTATAAGTCCTTTCCTTTCTGTATCACACTTCTCCTCCCCACCATCTGCTTTTTCTCTCTCACTATCACTCACTCTTTTTTTTCTCCTCTCTGGCTTTACTTGCCCCTCTTGGTCTACTTCTACCTTTTATATCCTCTCCCTCTCTCTCCCTCCTCTCTGTCTCTCTCTCCCTCCTCTCCCCGTCTCTCTCTCCCTCCTCTCCCCGTCTCTCTCTCCCTCCTCTCCCCGTCTCTCTCTCCCTCCTCTCCCCGTCTCTCTCTCCCTCCTCTCGCCGTCTCTCTCTCCCTCCTCTCTGTCTCTCTCTCCCTCCTCTCCCCGTCTCTCTCTCCCTCCTCTCCCCGTCTCTCTCTCCCTCCTCTCCCCGTCTCTCTCTCCCTCCTCTCCCCGTCTCTCTCTCCCTCCTCTCCCCGTCTCTCTCTCCCTCCTCTCCCCGTCTCTCTCTCCCTCCTCTCCCCGTCTCTCTCTCCCTCCTCTCCCCGTCTCTCTCTCCCTCCTCTCCCCGTCTCTCTCTCCCTCCTCTCCCCGTCTCTCTCTCCCTCCTCTCCCCGTCTCTCTCTCCCTCCTCTCCCCGTCTCTCTCTCCCTCCTCTCCCCGTCTCTCTCTCCCTCCTCTCCCCGTCTCTCTCTCCCTCCTCTCCCCGTCTCTCTCTCCCTCCTCTCCCCGTCTCTCTCTCCCTCCTCTCCCCGTCTCTCTCTCTCCCGTCTCTCTCTCTCCCGTCTCTCTCTCTCTCTCCCGTCTCTCTCTCTCTCTCCCCGTCTCTCTCTCTCTCTCTCCCCGTCTCTCTCTCTCTCTCCCCGTCTCTCTCTCTCTCCCCGTCTCTCTCTCTTCTCATATAAGCTGTGTGTTTATATTTTCAAACTAAATTTCATATTTCTATGTATTACTCAATTTTTTTATCAATGTTTAAAAAGATCCTAAATAAATTTAGTATACAAATTTCACTCCAGAAGAATTGGAAAGAAATGCACAGAAAATGTACTTGGAGACAGAGTTCAACTTTGCCCGATGTAGCTTGATGATTCAAATTCTGTTTTGTGCTAAATTTGTTGGCTTTAAAAACAATTCTAAAATTCAGCATAACATTAATTTGGGTAACAAATACAATCTATCACAGGGAAATTATTGATGACTCTCAAGTTGAGGAAACAAAACTTTGCAGAGTATTGCATTGGGATGGTTATCTTAATAGTAAAGAAACTCTTAAAAGCCTGAGGAGATAGTGTTCAAATTAGTCAAGTAAAATACTGTTAATAACCAAAAAAAATATCATGTCTGCTTTATAAAAGCTGAAAGTGACAGTTTCATTTAATGTTACTTTGGCACAATTGATACTTGATATGCTCTTATGCTTCAGGAAGGGTTTGTCAATTATGTTCAATTGTAGATGCAATCATTTGAATAGGCATAGATGGGATTTTTTGCTTTGAACATGATCAATTGATCAGTAGATAATTTATATATTCAGAAGATCAAATTGCAAGAAATCCTTAAATTCTGCCTTTAGGACATTGCTTTTGGCATTTTGTAGTCATATGAGTAGCAGACTTTTAATTGTCGTTTTTAATTTTTCTTCTCTAAATTTGATATTTTTAATCCTGAAATTGGCCAGTTAAAAGTTTGGCTTGTTTTGTTTTACGCCATATCAACTTAACTGGGTTATTTAATGGCAACAAAAGTTATATTGTTGGTAATATTTTTTCTTCAAAAAAATCTATTTCTGGTAATATTTTTTTTCAAAAAAATCTATAGCTGGTAAATTTTTTCCCCTCAAAAATGTATTGCTGGTATTAAAACCTATTTTTACACGTTTTGACCCCAGTTTGGGCAGGTTAACTATTTGCCCGTAGCTGGGACCCTAACAGGTGCTACCACCACTAGTCAGGGTGGATCTGGGAACACCAGCAATTAAGAGGTGGTTCCATGCTCCTCAAAACCTACTGATAAGCAGCCTTGTTGTTGGGCATAGTTTATCATCCTACCAGGGACACAGATGTAGTTTATCGTCATACCCCGGATGGGCCAGTTAAAGAGAATAGTATTTCACTATAGAAATCTGCTGGTTTTATTTTTTGATCTCAAAGCAAATTCAAACAAGAAACAAAGTATTGGACAAAAAAAAAAACAAAAAAAAACCATGCCTTTTTCAACACATGCAGTTCAGAATCTTTTTATTTATTTATTTTTTTAAAACTCTCTGAATAATATTTACAAACATTGAGTTTCCATGTTATCTAAAAATCCTTTAGATCCCAGGAACACTATAATCAAATTAAACCAAAGTAAATGGTGAAAATAAACCACATTGAGGAAAGCACATTTTTTTTTTTTATTATTTTTATTTTTTTTTTTCAACTGACATGAATTAAAAGCTGTTTTGATTACAACTCTGTCACTCTCTACTCTCCACAAACTGAAAGGTCATATCCCTAAAGATGGCTGCATTGAAGGTGGTGGGGTGAAAACTGATTTAAGCACTAAACTCAACTTTTTATCACACATACTAGTTTGGTAAAGCTCATTATAAAACTCTTTAAAAAATTGAACCATTGCCAAGAGTGATATTCAAAAATGCTCATCAGATAACTGTAACTTTTTGTAAATATGGGTGGCTATACACAACATTATCAGAAAATAAGAACAGTAACTATAGTAAACTTAAAAAGTATCTAAAATTCAATAAGACATTAGATTATGGAGAATATTTCCCTAAGTTTTAAAAATTACTGGGTAGTTAAGTTTTATATAAAGGGTGCACCGATTTTATTCCTCAAGTAATTTTTACAGATATGTTGCGTTATATTCCTCAAGTAATTTTTACAGATATATTACCCATAGAAGAAAATTATTTAAATGTCCAGGTGTCAATACTTTCAACACCTTAAATAAACATCTACCTACATGTTAAAAAATGTATTTCTACAATATTTTAAACTAAATGTAATATTAGTTTTCAAATGCAGCAGAGTGTTTTGCTTATTGGAAATATTACATTTAATCTATTAGCTCGAAATTCATTTATTCCCTATCACCGTATGGCTTTGCAAGAGTTGGATGAAGGCAAAAGAAAATCATATAAGTGCCAATGGCATGAATTTGTTTAAGGGGGATCTCAGCTCCCTGCCACATTTTCTGGCAATCATCATTGATGCCATGTCTATGTGCCAGTTCATCATGACATGAAAAAATAACTCGTTCACCTTTATCCTCTGAGCTTACTTTTCTATTTAGCATAGATCTGACATTTAATTGGTCAATCAAGGCATACCCACAAGTCTATTTTTAATTCTGACCTTATGTCTCCCTCCCACTTTAACTTTCGAAAAAGAGGTAACACTTTGTTTTTAAATTTCTATAAAAATCATTTGATCACCAGTTACTTACCATGGCCTGAAGAAGTACAATCATAGTATTGAAACATGAAAGCTTTTGTGTAGCGATTTCAAAATGTTTTTTATTGTAATCTCTTATAATAAAAATATAATAATAATGATATATTGCTCTACTTTGTACTGAACACTTTTAAAAAGTAAATGCTATGAACACCGGATTTTTACTTCATCTGTTCTTATTTTATTTCGAATTTTTTAATCACACACATGTAATTAACAAGCTACTAATGAACACATAAATACAACCAATAAAACTAACAAACAGCAAATTATTAATAAATAATGAGTAAAAAATTAACATCACTATAAAATAGGTACAAATAACCACAATTGGATCCACAATTATTTCTACTATATAGCTTCTAGAATAATTTGAAATATAAGGATTGGTAATCCAATAGACCTTGCTACCCATAATGCACCCTTAACCAGCATATATAGTCAAGCCAAAAACTCAACACACACATACTGAGGATTGTGCTCAAGCATGAAACGGCCAAAAATTTAAGAAAATTTTGGCTGGATGAATCGACTACTACTAACTACTAATCCCTTAGCCCTCTTTTTACTCATCCTTTCTCTTTCACCTTCCCTCCCCACTACCAATCTAATGTGTTCATCCAGTGTATTTTCTCCATTTACGGAGATTTTGATTCGAAGAGTTGAACACCTCGGTGTTCACAAAACTATAATTGAAATGGATAATTAAATTCTCCGACTTATCATTATAATGTTCTGTAGTCTACATTGAGCTCTCCCTGGATTTATATCCTCCTCGAAATGATCCCTTCCAGTCACAAACTGGGCTGGTACATAATTACCAGGCATTTTTATAAAAATATTTATTATGAAAATAGAAACCTAATAATTCAACAATAACGTTTTTAAATGAGCATGATTATAGACACGCATTTTTATAACCGGAAAATATAATGTTTTTATTAACAAATAACTTGCCTACAAAAACGCCTGATAATTATACACCAACCATATATATATATATATATATATATATATATATATATAACGTAAATCATTCAAACGAAAAACAAATACTGAAGCTAATTATACGGCAAGAATCACTCTCACAAACAATATTTAATAATAAAATACAATCAACTTCGAATCCGTTAATGAATGGTATGATCCTTGTTTATAAATTCCGGTTTTATCAGGTCTTATTTTTTCTACTAGCCGGGCTTTCAGTCGTTTCGCCCGGCTAGTAGAAAAAATAAGACCTGATAAAACCGGAATTTATAAACAAGGATCATACCATTCATTAACGGATTCGAAGTTGATTGTATTTTATTATTAAATATTGTTTGCGAGAGTGATTCTTGCCATATAATTAGCTTCAGTATTTGTTTTTCGTTTGAATGATTTACGTTACATAAATTGAATACGCACTACATAATTGAGATATATATATATATTAATTGGACATAGTCCGACAATTTATTTAAAGACATTTATGATATGTTTAACGTTCTTTTTATAGATACAAGTATTTAAGCAAATGCTCTGTTTTATAATAAACAGTATTAAATAACATTTACCGGCCTGAATGTCCGAGAAATTTTCATAGAAAATTTTCGTTCTCCCACAGGAATCAAACCTGTATCCTATACGGAACCGTCATTTCGCGTGACGGGCCTTAACCTTTTGGCCACATTCAGGCCGGTAAATGTTATTTAATACTGTTTATTATAAAAACAGAGCATTTGCTTAAATACTTGTATCTATAAAAAGAATGTTAAACATATCATAAATGTCTTTAAATATATATTAAATTCAACCAGGATATTTCTGGAAGGTAACAATGTTTTTGTAATTAAAGTGCTCATTATATAGAGAAAGAACATAAATAGTAACTAACTGTACACATGGAAATTCCACGGTTTTTATAACACTGATTTTTAGATTAAATTATGAACTTAAGTACTGTTTACTCAATGTCAAAATTGTTGAAAATAAATTACTTACGCGTGCTTCTTTGCAATTTTAATTACTCATGTGAAAATACTTTTAACGGAGTTCTTAAACACCAGGTGGAGATGTCTGAAAGATAGATTTACTTTTCCAAAAATATTTACAATGCCAGCTTACTCTTCTAAATATCCATTTTCGTTATATATTCTATGAAAATACACTCATTTTATACTATGCAGGTTAATGTTCTAAAGTCGGCTACTAAAATTTCAATTAGTCCTGAACATGCATGTGTATATAACTTACTTTTTCAATACTATAGTTTCGTCAAATTCAGGGAAAACTTTTGCAGCTACATCAGTGCATCTTCATTTGTGCCCATTATCATGACAATAAATGTCACACTATAATGGCTGCCATACCTGATGTCATTAGTGATTGCAATCTTTATGCTCAAGCATACAAAAATATACACTCACTAGTAAATGAAATTCAAATAATTTTAAATATGAATCAACCAGATTTTTAAATGAATCAATTATAAATTAAATTTAAATAATAAATAAAAAAAGATTACTTTAAATATCAATTTTTTTGTTGTTTTCCTCAACTTTGAAGTTTCTTGGTAATGTTCATTCTTCAAGGGGTTCTGTTTTTTAAATATTTCCAATTTTTTCAATTCATTTTACATCTTTTCCAGTCCATTTTATACATGTGTGCATTCATGAATTTAATGTTCCTTTACATGCGCACGTTCATGAAATTTTGTTTACGTCTTTGTTTCTTCAGCTGTAGATTTTTCTTCCAGTTGTAAATTAACATTTTTTTTTTCTTCAAAATTAAATTTTTTTTTTTTTTTTTTTTTTTTTTTTATAATAAATATTTCCCCAAAATCAAGAAATTATCCAATTTTTAGTACTTATTGCTGAATAAATGTTTTACTGAATAAGTTTTTTTTTTATTAAAACAACTTTGGGGGTAAAATTTTTCAGGAGTGTTTCACAGCCCATTTCAATATCACATGTACTGTATAATCGGGTGGGGAGAGTAATATTTTATAGTTAATACAGAAGAATTGCTGAAGATATGATTTCAGTAAAATAATTATGCAATATCAAGTGAGAACATATGGGAAATTCAGTCAGCATCTTACAAAAAATAATTCAATAAAACTATTAAAAAAAAATTTTTTTTCTTTAGAATTGAAGCTTACATAATTTAATAAAGTGTGTTATTTTCTTTCAGATTGGATAGAAATAAAAAATTTACACTTAATATTTATTTTTTAAGGAATGACTTGTAATTTTTCAGTGCAATTTTGAAATTAATCCTGTTTTTAAAAAATAACTATTTTAAGCAATTAGCTAATATTTTATTGAATTTTTTAGGCACTTTACCTTACGATTGATGATGCTTTCTGAAAATACAATATAATTTAGAATACTATAAAAATTTCTTAAATTAATAACATTTCATAAATTATTGAGTTACCTCTAATTTTTTAACCCTTTCTACCGCTCTCAACTTTTTATTTTTTTTTGCATCATTTTTTTAAAAAGTTTTTTGTTTCAGATCAGATTAATTTAACATTAAATTTGCTAATTTAAAACAAAAGCAGACTGTCTTTACTTAGAATTCGTAAATTTCTGGTCCACCATACTTGTCAACACCTTTGGCCGTCAATATATCACTGGAGATGTGGTAATAACAAGACCCTGTGATCAAGAAATGCTTATATAAAGAATTTTATGCTATAATATTTGTTTCAGAATAGATTAATTTAACTTTAAATTTGCTAATTTTCCACAAATAACATTCCAGAAATATATTTTATTTTTTGCAAAATTTTTAAAACTGAGAATTAAGATTTGTTGACAATTGATTTTTCTGGAAAAAAAAAAAAAATATTAATAATAAAAAAAATACACCACTATTTTTCTTTCTGAAATTAGAAAATTTAATCTTTAGCTTTCAATTGAGGCTAAAAAGAAAGCTTCAAGAAAAAATTTTCATTTATGAAAATACATTTAAACCTTAGGTATAAGGAATTTTTGGAGGTACCTAGAGACTAATTTCATCTCTTGTCAAGTTTTTTTTTTTCTTCTTTCAGTGTGTCTCTTTTCCTTCATTTATTTACAGATTCTTGTATACAAGAATGACCAATACTCGATTCAGTAATTAAGTGTAAATTTTTATTGTAAGTTTTATTATTTTAAAAACAAATCTTTGACTTATTTTTTCTGCATAATTTGTCTCCTATCAATCACCAAGGAAATTTTCAGAAATATGCCAAAAATATTTCATTCATATAAAAAAAAAGTATACTGTAATTTTTCTGAAATTTACTCTTAGAATAAAATTTTTTTTTTTTTTTTTTTTTAAAATTTAATACAAATTATATTTGCACTATATTTTTGTTTAGGCAGCACCTTAATGCCTTCACATTTATTCATTATACTAAGTTTACTAAAAGTATATAGAATAATAATTTATATTCTTAAGCTATAGGTCAAATAAGGTTAAAGAAAATTTATTTTTAAACATAAATAACAAATTCTTGATTATTATATTATGGGTCTTCCATATTTCTTTAAGGTTTTATTTTTACTTTTTTTCTATGTTTTTCGAATGCTTGTAGAATTACTAAATCTATTTTGCACTTTAATCTCACAGGCTACTATGAGTAAATGAAACATTATTTTCAACCTGTTGTAAGTAAAAGATAAGCATTAATTTTAGGAAATCCATTTACTTGATACTTAAATTTACTAATAGACTTCAAGACACGTCTCTGGGACAAATCTTGGATTTTAAAAAGAATTTTAAATTTATTTACATTTTTTGTATGCAGTGATGGCTCAACGAGCGACAAAAAACGTACTAATACTTTAAAAATACCTAAAGTTTATTTACATACAGAAATTAATTTTTCCTTTAATTCATATTAGATTTAGGTCATTATCTTTCAAATAGAATCAAAATTTAGGTTCAAAGAAGGCATTTAAATTATTTTAAAAAAGCGTTTTTTGCATTTGGGGGGAGGGGAGAAAGTCGATTGTGGAAACTGTCCTATGCTATATGTAGAAAAGGTAGGCAGATGTAGAGGTAAAGTTTTATTCACAAAATAACTTCTCATCAGCTTAATTTATGTCCTTAAAAAGCGTAAAATTTAAAGAATGGTCCATTTCTGTCAGGTACTTCAGAGAGTTTAGGGGTCTGCTCTGTTTGCAATAGAAATTCATAGTAAATTGATCCCCTGGGAAGTAGCCGACCTCTAAAATCAGTTTCTAACACTGCTATTCAATATATTTCATAGTTAGGGGTTCCTTGTATCCTACAAAAGACCTGACTTTATATTTAAAAAAAAAAAACACTTAAGGGTTTATGTTTTTAAAGTTTGCCAAAAATGTATACAAACGACGTAGATGATATATGAAGAGAGATTATGCTGAATTAATGACTTAAAGAATTAAGCTAATGTTTAATCAAAACAAATTAATAGGGCTTCATATTTAAATAATTCAAAATCTAAAACGTTGGCGTTTACGTGTTTGTTACCCCCACCCCCGTTATAATTTTAACATCTGCATATACTTTAATTAATAAATTTTCATCAATTACTTGCCCTTGAAAGGCATCACCGACATTTTACTTATGTAGACCGTAAATAAACTCAGTTTTACAATCAATTCCCCTGAGAAGTGGATGTAATTTAATTTTATTACGTATGCATGAAAAGTACAAAATATTTACTATGACAACTAAGGAGAAAACTAAGTCTTACCTCAAAAAAGAATTTGTGTTCTCTGTGATGTCTTGTCAAAAAAGAAAATCAGAATCAAGATCAGGTTGGCTTTAGCAGGCCTTGAAATATGTTAATTTTTGTGCTCCCCTACCAGTCTTGGCCAGTCACAATTTTTCTTATCCCAATAAACAAATACTACTTTAGACAACAGATTAGCCTGTGTTTTCCACGAGAGAAGGCAGTATTTGGGCATTGCAAGCTGTGGATATGGATTTTTGGCCTGTTTTGACTTATCCCCCTACATCTGAAATTTTTGACATTGGACTTGCGAAACTGATTTATTACCTTTTGGAATTACAACACTGGACATCTAATGTTTAGATCTGACCCTCCCCATTGCTCTTACCTCACAGTTTCTAATCCTACATGTTCATTACTATACAAATAAAACATTGTGCCTATGTTACCAGCACTACTATGTGGCTTTTCAATACAGATTTATATACTTGTCCCATTGGTACATGTGCCAAAGAATACCCTCCTCAAAGAATGTAGTGCTATGTGACTGGAGCCACCCTTAGCACATCTGTAATAATGTGTGTGCAGAATCTAGATAAATGTCATTTGAAGGAGCCAAGTTGAGGCTGTGTAGTGTATGCAGTAAAATATCCCAACCAGTGGCGGATCTACATCTATGGGACCCTGAAGCTTGAACAGATATGTGGGCACCTTCGTACTCAGCTTACCTAAATCCGTCTAGTGGTTCACAGCATCTGACTGCATTAACTGTCTTACCATGCAGTATGAAGTCCAATTTTTGATTTTGTTTCCCTTAGCACTGAGCGTCAAATACTAAAAATAGTCAGCTTGTGAATATGAACAATGTTTAAAGTTTTCAGTAATAGTTGGCACAAATGAGAATTGTTAAACTATCCCCTATTGATCGGCAATATATGAGAGGAGAACAAATATATTCAGTATTGAAAATTAAGAAGGAAAGGAAAATTAAGGAATAACCCCCCATCCAAACCATCACGACAAATCAAACTGATACAAAAAATAATGTCCTAAAGTTAAGATTTTTACCATTTGATTTTCTGAAAATATAAATTATCTAATGATCAATTAATTTTTTTTTTTTTTTTTTTTTTTTTTTTTTTCAAAGCAAAATATCTCATTTATGTATATATCCAAATTACAAATATTGTACATTGTTTTCAATCTGATTGGATCTACAATCAAATATTATTGAAGAATAAGAGCTTATCAAACATCAACCGTACTAAGGTCACTTTCAGCTTTTATATACAACTACAATCCATATCTAACCCTTTAGCATTCAACCCACCCAAATGCGACCCATAAATATTGACTCTCAATATTCAACCCAGCATAACCCATACCATGTCTACACTGTATATATCCACAAATAATGCAGAAAGTCGCACAAACAGTGAGAGCTGATATTATAGGGTGGGTTTGGGCACATTGAATGCTAAAGGTTTAAAGAATGGAACGTGGCTTTGTAGTTAACAGTACTTGACCAATTTGAACACAATATCTTCATGCTTCTAAGAATTTCTTTTCTATTGCAATAACCGCCCTAATTTGATACTCTGTGAGGTTTTCTTCCTTTAACTAGTGCGTACAAGTCCCTTAACCTCTGTGCACCACTATATATCACAGCAGTGGTTGTGTCTAGAGTAAAATAGCCTGAAAAAGCATATCCTTCATAAGGCTGGTTTTGAATTTGTTGCCGTTTTAGCACTGTTATTTTCATCATAGCTGGATGAATTCATGCCTTTCTCGAGGTTATTTGTGCAAAAATAGAAATGGTTTGAATTCTGAATTTTTTGCTCTTTTTTTTTTTTTTTTTTTTTTTTTTTTTAACAATGGTGTAGCAAAGTTGGTAACGGACCTTTTCACATCACCGTTTCCAGTAAAATAACAATTAATCTTGAAATTCTTGCAAAAATGAAATAATTGTTGGGTTTTAATGAAACTTTTAGGACTTCTTCACCAAAACATTTTTAAAAATAAATGATTGAAAAAAATAAGACTGGTTTTGAATTCCGTTTCCTTCTCTTAGATTGGTTATTGCCCTTTTCAGTCCTGGTTCTTTCCATCATAGATGGATGGAGGGTGAGTGGATGGATTCATACCTTTCCCAAGGCTATTTCTACAAAGGTAGAAATGGTATGAATTCTGCTGGAATTCAATCTGCTAGCAAATTTCTCTTTCCTTGCAACTAACCGATACTCTACTTGAATATCCTTCAACTAAAAAGGCATCAATAATTTCCTTCTGGTATTATCCTCTCCAAAGGACTAAAAAGAAGTAAATGACACATGCACCCTTTATTATTCAACACACTCAAAGTCTCTGTTTGCATGGCTTCCTGTGTTATTTGCAATGATGTTGTCATATATTACAGCAGAGTATACATAGAGAGTCAATATTTATGCGGCTGGTTTGGGTGAATTGAATGCTAAAGTGTTAAATATACAGGGTGTATCTGAGAACTGGCTTTCAAGGCTAGAAATGAACCCCCTCCCCGCATAATATTACACAACAAATTTTAACTTGTTTATTTTCAGATCTATCATTAGAGGAAATGAAAACGTACGAAGGCTTGTGATAGTGAGGCTCTTGAAAAAGAACAAGGAAGATTAGCAACTACTTTTGTATTTTCTCTACACAGTGTCACTAAAATTTGTAGTCAAAGTGTGGGGGGGGGCATCTAGGAAAAATACCCCCCCTCGTTATTTTTTTTTTTTTTTTTTTTAAATCAAAGCCTTTGGAAAACTTGCTGAATGAGAAAAGAAAAAGCAAAGTTTAACAATTGGTATCTTCCTAGAAATTGAAGGAAACTAAGTTTTCAGAGAACTTGGAATTGAAAGGGTCAACAAGGACAATGGATGGGGGACATTTCTTTTAAAAAAAAAAATAACTTATATACTGACTTGCTGGCTTTGATGTTTTAGGCAACCAAATCTAATAATGTATATTAATGACTTTACTACAATCTGTACAAGTTTTTAAATAACTTGGTGGAACTGATTTAGAAAGCAAAGATTGACGGTTTGTATTCACAAGTGTAAATTGTAATGAAGATAGTGCTTTTTGGAAAAATGGTCCATTCTGTCAAAACCTTATGATCAAACAGATATCAAAATGGAATCCATATATTTCTCATAAGAAACCACAGATTATAAACTTGGACCAATTTTAAATGTGAATTAAGTTTAAGCGTCTAATGATTTTTTTTATTTTTCTTTCACATTTAGCAGCTTAAGTCCTTGTTAATCTTTCCATGGTTGAAATTGGCAATCAAACATGTTAAAGTTATCAAAACCTATTATGAAAATGGACATTCAAACAGAATTTGAATGAGAATTTCCCAGGTTGCATCATCTCTCAAAAGAGCAAAGTCAATTGGCCACCACAATCATGTGACTTGATGCCTTTAGATTTCTTCCTTTGGGGTCCTCTCAAAAGTAAGGTCTATGCCAACAAGCCAACAACAATTCAACAGCTGAAGGATGAGATAATAGGCATATTGGTGTGATCGAGGAGTAACTATGCAGATACGTGGAGGTGTGCTGCCAAGGCCTTTGCAGACATTTGGGCGATATTATTTTTCACACATAATTGCCATGACTTAAATAACATGATCCAATAGAGAAATAAATAATTTTTCACCAATAACACTGATTTACTGCTGACTTTGATCCATCTTAATGAAACACCCTTTAAAAGATTCAGAAATAGTAGATTCAGTCAAATAATCAGATGAGATTACATATATGAATAAATTCCATCACACCATAGTTACTTAGACAAAAGATCATTAAACTACAGAAAGTAATTACCAATTTCTAGTGAAACTGATGGCTATTTCCTCAAATGAAAAATATTGGAATCTATATTTCAATTTGCAAATTGTTCAGATTCATGAGAATGTTAAAAAAAAAAATAAAGGAATATCTATACTGTATACTTTAAATAAAGAACTGCAAACATTACTTATTGAATCTATAACTGTAGCAGTTTCTCACATAATAATAATATATAATTCAATCAGATGAGGTGGGGGGGTCAAACTGCTTTTTTAATATTTTAAACTCTGTACAGTTAAATAAAGATGTAAATGTGATGTGATTTTCAAATTTGCAAATGGAGCAAGTTTGAAATCAATTAAGAAATTAACATTTTCTTGTAAAATTAAAAGGAGCATTGTCAGTTCCAATATGGATGACAAAGACATTTCCCCAAACTGGGGTCAAAACACTATGAAAATGTAAAAATTGGTTTTAATCCCAGAAAGACTTTGTAGAAAAAAAAAAAATTACCAGCAATAAATGTTTGAAGGAAAATTATTACCAGCTATACATTTTTGAAAAAAAAAATATCTTGTCTGCATTAAATAACCCATTGAGGTTGATATGCTGTAAAACAAAATAAACCAAACGGTATATTTTTGAGGAAAAAAAAATTACCAACTATACATATTTTGTGAAAATATTACAAATAATACATGTTTGAAGAAAAAATATTGCCAGGAATGGATTTTTGAAGGAAAAAAAAAAAAAAATTACCAACAATACATTAATGAAGAAATATATTACCAGCAGTAAATATTGTCAGCATTAAATAACCCATTGTATGCCACGAAACAAAATGAACTAAACCAAACCAAAGACATTTTCCCTTTTTCTTAAGCAAAACCACCCAAGAAAAAAAATAATGAAAGTATTCCTAAATTTGAAAAATAAAGTATCAATTTTTGAAATAAACGATTGATTTAGGATGTATTTCATCAGGTCATTATTGTGTCCTGACTTTTGCTATTTCATTTGATATTTCATCCATTGTATTAATCATAAATGAAAATTACGCATGAACAAAAACAGGTTATTCATAAACTACATTACACGATTTTATCTCCTTTATAGTCAGCATCTCTTAAGTTTCTTGTGACATACAGGTTTGTTTGTGTGTAGGATAACTCTCCTAAGAGTTTAATGATTGATGGATTCATTTTCTACAGCTTATCAACCCTGATTTATTAAGTGTTACTAATTAACCCATAGTTGGGGGAGATGTGGATTCATACCTTTCCCAAGTGTATTTGTGCATAGTGAATATAACAAAGCCAACAGGAATTGAAACTCAGATTTCTAATTAACAATACTGATCCATTATCCATTACACCACTGGCACATCCAAGCGTACAGCACCTGGTATTCTCAAGCAGTTACCCATTTTGGTACTGACCAGGCCTGACGTTGCTTAACTTCAGTGACCGTATGAGAAACTGTTTCAACATGATGTGGCTGTAATGCCTAAGAATTTAATGGATGAAGTTGCAGAAGCAATAAAACACCAGTCCATTCAGTGACATGTATTCTCCTTGCTCACCATTGTTTGCACAGTCTAGGCTACCCTGGAAGTGTGTTTTGTGTGTGTGGGGGGGGGGGTAGCAGTGGCTGAAACATTGTGATAAAAGCAACAAAGATGAGGACAAGAGTGTGTGTGTAAATAATGTAAATTTAAGTGACACAAGATATTTTCTGCCAAATAGTGACATTTGCATTGATGCAGAAGAGGTGGTAAAAATTGTCTGGTTTACTATATGTAATGAATCTGATTCTACAATAAAAGCCATAAACTTTGAAACACAAGTAAATCAGGAGGAGGAGGATATTAAGAAAAATGCCAACTTTATATTTCCTACCTGTTTCACATCAAAGTGAATATGCTGTTTATATGACTAAACTTACTGAACAATTGGAAAACATTTCAAGTTTATGAAGAAGTGTTTGATATTGGAGAGCCACAACCAGATGGTATTTATCTGCATGCCTACTCAAATGGAATGTGGCACAAAGAGTTTGAAGTCCCATACGGTACCTGGGATGAGGGTCAAAAATTGCTTAAACCCACTTAGCATTTCCTCATTTAGGGAGGTTTCAAACAGCAGGGATAAACCCTAGCCCCTAACCAAATAAAAAATGTGTCATACCAGAGAGAAACAAAGATTACAATGGGAAAATTAAAGCAAAATTGGTATTGTGCACATTTGAGAATAAAAATACACTGTGATTATCCCTTTAAAGTGTTCTTAGCAATAACTTCTATGCTTAAATGGAAGTGCCAAAGAAATTGACTTTAAAGCAGATTTTCCTTGAGGAAATATAATCAAGTGAGAAGTGTAAGTTGTCCCCTGCAGCCAATGCTGTTGGCCAAATTGTGTCTGTGTTTGAATGAAGTTGGTATCTCAGTGTGTAGAGAATTTAAATAAACTTGGATGCAAACAGTCTGAAATAGATTCAGCCTTGATTATTTCTCTGGGCTTTTTCCAATGTATATTAACTTAATATAGGCCAGAAGAATTTTTTAGTAATATAAAAACTTCAAACAATTTTCGAAATTGGCAAGTTGACAGATGGCACATCAACTCAAATAATGGCATTGATTTTTATCAAAATACTTATGTTGATAATATAGAATATATTCCAATTAATGTATCCTGTTCATCAATAAAATATGATTTGGAGCAAAAAGATAACACTTTACTCTGTAGCCTGATTGGTCAGATTAATTAGAGAACTATTCAAAAACATTCAGATATCAGTTATGAAACTTTGGAATTAAGCCTGTCTATTAAAGACATTCTTAGTGCTAACAAAGATCTAGCGAATGAATCAACATTTTGATCCTAAATAAATTCTTTAGCTTTTATTACTCCTTGTGGAGTTTTTTTTGGGGGGGGGGGTGCAATAAGAAGAAAAATTGCTAAGGCTTTCATTTCATCAAAAAAGTGACGTGTTTCAGGAAGACACTAGCATTTGTCTGCTCTCTTTTTCACCCGACTCATTTATTTGTCTTGTTGGCAAATAAAGTTATTCCATCATTTATAAATAGACAAAATAATTCACTTTCAGAAAGGCTATCAAGTACATTGATGGTCACCAGTAGTTTCCATAAAATTAGTCAGGCATGGATGATAGTAGCCTCTAGTGGCATCATCACTTCATGTCACTAGCGTGGTTATCATCTTTGACCACTTCTCTGTCAATATCCACTCAAGTAAAGCCTTCAAAATCATCATTGGAGTCCTAATCAAAGAAAAGCTCCAGAATAAAGGTTTTGTTGGATATTGATGCAGCCATTTTTGTTTACAAAAAAAATTGTGAAAAAATTAACATGAGTTTAATCGATGTTATGCCTCATATAGTCTAGAAGAATTCAAAATGGTGTTAGAAAACAGAAGTTTAACCTTCTTCCAAAGCAGTAGTAGGCAATTTCCAGCGTAAAATAACAGTTTACAAGTGTTTATTTATAGCAACTGTCTCAAGGCGGCAGAATGTGCCTAGAGTAGCAAAGGGAGAGAATTCTATGGCAACAATTTTCGTTTGCAGCCTGGGTAAAGGTTAACCAGCTGGTTTAGGCTCAAACTTAAATTTCTTTCAATTCTCTCTGTTTATTCTGTCTCTCAGACTTGTAGCTAATTTGGCAATCAAATAAAAGGCATAAATATGCCTGCTGTGGTTGTATATCTGTCATTCTTCAGTATATGTTGTTCAAATTTGTCTATACTATCAAATAATTTTGCTTGTTCCTTCGTTGCTTAGATAACATATGCATTGAATCCTGACATTACATCAGATAAATAATGGACCATTCGTGTTTCTTTGCAAGAATTGATGGAATAAAAAGTATATCAATGGCACTGTTCAGTTTTAGGGAAAATAAAGAAAGAAAAAGATGATAACGCACTCGGGTGTTTAGTGAAATGGAAAAACTATTCATTTGTATCCTCTTCTCTAAATAATGACCTTCATTCATATTTATGATTGTTATTGCAGTATTTTGTTAAGTTAAGCTCAATTTAATGAGGTAATAGCAGAATTTCCATGGGAATTGTATACTTTGTGGAACTCAATGATTGATATCTTAAGAATTAAGATTCATCAGAGAATTCAAATAGGAAAATAGAGGTTTTCTCCAGTATTGCTAGTTTGGTTAATAATTTAACAGGGGAAAAATAGTAGAAGGTGTAAAATAAAGATTGGTATCTACTAAATGATACTCTGCATATTCCCGTCCCTGCAAATCATCTAATATAAGTAGTGGATCTTTTGAAGAAAAGAACAGGGTCATGATGTGAGATAAAGTCAATAAACAAAGGACCCAGTTTCTGAAGGGCAAGATCATTCTTTGCAGTTTTGTATTTGTGTCTCTGCTTTTTACATTAAAGAAAATGTAAAGATTTGGCAGTGGAGCTGTGAGTGATGTTTGGAATGTGACAGACCTAATGGTGTACACAATCTTGATAAAGATTTAAATGTCAAAACTTGCCAAAGTTAAATGCTCTGAGGTGGGAGATAAATATGACTTTTGCCAATTGGGGGAAAGGTATGTCATCTCACACACAATATATATATATATATATATATTCCATGAAGAGGATAATAGTTATAGTAAATGAAAGTGAGGATACAGAAAAATAAATTCTTTCTCCAGTTTTCTCTCTTTGATTATCTCCCTTTTTCTCTTTCCTCAACAAATGTCTCTTTTTCTCACTGCAAGTTGAGCCAAAATGCCTTTAACTTACCTCTTTCTCTAATCTACATTCATGCCATCTCCTATTTCCTGTCTTTCTCTCTGGAATGCAGGGTTGGATGTTATCTGTCCCCAGCTCTAGCCTCTACACACACACACACACACACACACACACACACACACACACACACACACACACTCTACTCTATATCACTATAGTTTTATCTTAGAGAAGTCAGCTTCCCAATTTATTGGATAAAATGAAGAGACCAGAGGGGTTGTTGTTGTTGATGATGATATGGGGTGGTCAGTCCTGTGAGAATGTTCTTGTTCCCACTCATTCAGTTAATTCCCTCTTTGACATCATAACCTTTCTATTCAGAGGTAGTGGAGAAAAAAAAATTAAGTGAAGTTTAATAAATTTCATAGCTTCTCTCTCTCCACATATATCCTCCCACTCTCAAAGAGAATTGGGAGAGAGGGAAAAAAATTCTATTTTAAGTAATGAAGGTGAGATAAGAACATGACAACATAAAGAAGGTTGGGTTAGAGTGAATTAGAGTGGGTGGATGAAGAGTTGACTTCTGGTTGATTTAGATGTAGGTCTGTCACCAGGTATATACACACATACACTTTTTGCTCTTGTTATTCATATATGCCCATAATCACATGTATGTGTATGTTTTCTTATTAATATTATATGTACGTGTGTGTGTGTGTGTGTACACACACTATATATATATATATATATATATATATATATGCCCAGCAATCCCTCTTTAAAAACAACTGACAAGGTACTGATTATTAAGTTTTTTTTTTGTGTTCCTACAAGTTTCCTTTTCTGGACACAAAGTATAAAAACTGTCCAAAGTTCTGCATAGCTGTGTGCTTTTGGCTATTCTTTTAGCCATTATCAAGGATGATTTTTTAATTTTAATTGTGTGTGTGTGTGTTTGTGTTTGTTTTTGTTTTTTTATGTATGCATCTGAAGTTATAGGGATGTTTTATTTTCCAAACACAGTCAACACATTGTGGCCATGTTCATAGTTAATGTTATTGTGTGTGTGTTGTTTTTTTTTTTTTTTTTTAGTGCATCAATTATTTTTAATCTTTTTTTCCCTTACGTATATATATATATATATATATATATATATAAAATCTCATATTAAACACAATTGTCAGGTTATGTGCATTGTTTTTGCTCAACTTCACAAGACAATTCACATGGCCTGATGATTGCATTTAGCATGAAACAGACTGTCGCCTCTGGGTGTTTACTTCAATGTCCACTTCTATATTTACATACACTCTATCCTTGATATTGGGCACTTTTACCCATAGATATAGCATACCTTAAAACTATTTTATCACACACACACACACACACACACACACACACACACACACACACACACTTTTAAAGACCTAGCCTTGTCTAATTTGCAGTGATACAGTGTGAATGGGTAAAATCATCTGTAAATGTATGTTAACACATTCCACATCATACATGTGTATGTACACATGAATGCAGCACTAAGGACATAGTTACAAACATATCCTCTCTTTATAGGCATAGATCTCTCATACAGGTGCTGAAAAGTTTTTGGCTCAACCCACTTCCAAAAATCAGCATTTTGATGTTTGATCATTGAAATACTGATTTTGAGATGGGAGCCTGACCTACAACTTATCATTGCCCACTGTGTGTGTGTGTGTGTGTGTGTGTGTGTGTGTGTGTGATACACACACTCTTTTTTTTTCTTGCTGCTGCTGCTGTCTTATTACATATACTGTCCTTTCCTTCCTTTATTTATTTATTTTTTTTTTTTCTTTGGTTCACTGTTGCTTGTAGTTTTCCCCTCCCCCCTTCATCCATTCCAAAGAATTAGTTTGTGGTCTGCCAGGCTTGTTGATAGTTGGGGTTCACCTCAATTTGTCTTTTTCCTCTTATGTCTGTAACATCTTGACAGTCATCTTTTAGCTTTTGATGATCACTACAGTGGTTCCAAATTGTCTTTAGTTCATCTTCCTTTCCTGATATCCTGGATCTGGACAATAACGGACAAAGAACCTGATTAAACAAAACTCTGTAATGGATACTTTAAGTCCTGATCTGAGGATGCTGCTCTACAGAGAAAACTTTAAAGGTACCCTCTTTTTTTTCTTTTTTTTTCTTTTTATTTGTTAGGAGTGTGGGGAAGTGGTGTATTATTATCCTTTCTGTTTTGTATGTGATTGAAATTTGATGATGTTTGTCTTCTTCCATCCGTTTCTCTGTGTGTATTTAACAAGTTTGAATGCAGTTTTTACTTCTCTTTGTATTTGAGTGCATGGTTATGGGTTTCTAATTTTTATTTTTTATGAAATTCTTTGTATACATATGTCTAGCTAGAACTGGAGGGGGAAAAAATGTATGTGAATTTCATGTAACATTCAATTTTTCTTTGAAACTGAGATAGATGGGCCAAAATATCTTCTTTTTTTTTCTTTTTTTTTAAATCCCCCCCTCCCCCCAAACATCCTTATTACAACTGTTCCTTTTATTAATAATTAAGGAAATTTCCCCACATCACTTAATTTTGGCTGCAAGCGTTCTAGGATATAAAGTTTTGTTAATCAAGATTTTTAAAAATTATAAAAAAAAAAAAAAATATCCAGCTATCCCTTTTATTCCAACTACCCTGTGTAGATACTGACTAAGCTTAGCATGAAGTCATTTATACTGATATGTAAGACTTGTTAACTAATGTTTCTGTACAACAAGTGTCTTGTGTGATATTGCATTTACTTATCAAGACAGCTTGTGGAATCACCATATAAATTGATAAAAATTCCCTAAATGTTTTCTCTTTTTAATTCATCTGCAATAAAAGTATACAAAGTGTGTGTGTGTGTGTGTGTGTGTGTGTGTGTGTTGTCTAAAGGAATCTGTGTTCACTTTGCAATGTCTTTGAAAAAGGCATGAAACTAGCTTCTCCTGTTACCTAGCTATTGATAAAATACCAAAAAAATAGCAAAACAGCTTTTCAGCCTTGAGTGGCAACTGGTCTAATAGAATTTTGAATTCAAACCCAGTCCCAATTGCAGAGAATGAAAAAGGGTTGTGCATGGGCCTAGCAACTCTACACCTTAAGAAAACTTAATGTCATTACCAACTGTAGGGTTTGGTTTTGGGACCTATATTCTACACAGAGCTGTAAAAATCAAGAGAAAAAGGAAAGTTAAACACTAAATGAACAGATATTACATTTTGATTTTGATGTTACTGCTACACCCCCCTCCCAAATGAATGTGTGTGGATGTCACCTTATCTAACCCTCTTTATTCTACTACAATCAATTTTATTCTAATGCAAATCAAACAATAATAAAAATAGTCAATTTTTATTATTTTAGAATAATCAGAAAAGCTATTCAGGCTAAGCTGATATTTTTTTTAACAATTTTATTCCTTGTATTTACTGTTCTTTCTCTGTCTAGATTAATGCAAGTTGCTGTGGCAGGAAGATGACATTAGATAGGAAGTGACAAATTTCTTGGCAGGCATCTCTTCCTGGGCTTTTCCTTTTGTACAAGCTACAAGGTCTGCAGACATATGGCCCCAAATTGCAAAGACATACATGTTATTCACTAACATGGGCACAGATATTTACTTGTTTCAATAAGTTTGACCGCAACAATTATTATCCTTGCTACTTAAATAGTATACATGCTTGTGTGTGTCTTAAGTTTTGAGTAACTTTTATATTTTACCTGGTCTGGTTGTAAATGTATCATTTGCTTTTCACTACATTGGCCACATTTCTCTTCAAAGGTTTTGTATATAAATATATCTTTATCTTTTGTTTTTCTTCTATACACATTTTTGGTAAGGAAATTTATTATGTTGAAAATGTGATTGAGAGTTACAAATAAAAATAAATAAATCCTTGAGGTGTTATTTTTTTTTACTTTAATTGCAATATTTTTAACAAGATTTTCTCCTTGTCTCTCTGCCCCATCCCCCCTTTTTTCCTCTCATCTTTACTGTAGATTGAATTTTCTTCTGTAGGGAAGATTGGTAAAAGAAATGAAAAAAAAAAATACATAAATAACGTATCAGGTAGACTGATGAGTGAGATTGATTTAAAGAGCCTTCACACCCCATTTTTTTTTTCTTTCTTTTTTCCTCTTCTCTATCCCGTTAGGTTTGCTTTGTTTACACAACTGTTACCTTCATCAATACTTGTTAGCAGATCAAAATAGAAATTCTCAATTACAAATACAAATAAAAGCCCAAGTGCCTCTCTTTCTATATATTTCTCTCTCTGTCTTTTCACTCTTTCTCTTACTCCCATTGCTCTCTCTCTCTCCACCGTCTCTCTCTCTCTCTCCACCGTCTCTCTCTCTCTCTCTCCACCGTCTCTCTCTCTCTCTCTCCACCGTCTCTCTCTCTCTCCACCGTCTCTCTCTCTCTCTCTCCACCGTCTCTCTCTCTCTCTCTCCACCGTCTCTCTCTCTCTCTCTCCACCGTCGCACTCTCTCTCTCTCCACCGTCGCTCTCTCTCTCTCCCCCCACCGTCGCTCTCTCTCTCTCCCCCCACCGTCGCTCTCTCCCTCCCTCTCTCCACCGTCACTCCCCCGCCCCATGTGTGTGTGTGTGTGTGTGTGTATATATATATATATATATATATATATATATATCTTCCACACCTGAACATTATAAAAGTTTGTTCAAATCTGGCAGTTGTGAGATTTCAGGATTTTGTTATCAGATACTGGAAGGACTGCAGTTTTCTATATTTGTGCATAGGCCAATAGAATAATAGGGACTTTCTAGAGATGAATTAGCTTCTCTTGAAAATGGTCACAAGCCATAACAGTGTACAGAGAACAAAAAGAAAATGAGGTGCAAATTTCAAAAAGCGAATGTTTATTGCTACTTTGGAGTTAATATAGCAAAACACATTTATTCATTCAGTCATTAATTAGAATTAGTCACACTTTTTTTTTTTTTTTGCAAGCAGATTAATTGCACTTACAGATGTAACTTGGTTTTTTTAAATCATTAGATTCCATGGGGCTGTTGCCAAGATCAGAGATATTTATTTTTGAGTCAATCAAAATGGACAGTAATCTCGTCCAGAAAGCCTTTTCTCATCAAAGATCACTGATGCTTGTAAATACTGCATGTTCTCCCCATCCCTCTCCAAACGAAAAAAGAATGGAGGAGGAATTAAATTTGCCTTCTCTTAAACTTTCTCTTCGTCACTCCCCCACTTTTCTTAATATTCTTTCTATTTCATTTTCTTTATCTTGTCTCCCCTTCCTCCACCTGCCTATTTATTCTCTTTTCTCCTCCTACCCTTTGTATTTTTTTTTTTATTACTTATCTGATTCTTTCTACTTCTTCCTCTCTTTTTTTTCTTTTTCTTTTTTTAATGTAACTACAAAATTCATGCATGTTCCCCACCTCCCAATTCCAGAAGCTGTTTTAACCATATTTTCTTTTTGACAATATTTTTATCCTTTCAAAATTGACACTTTTATTACTTCAAAAATATTCAGGCTTGATGTGACAATTTATTTTTGTTATCAATGTAAAAAGTATAGTTTCACTGTACATGTCTTTTGGTACACTCCGAAAGATAATCAGTTGTGCAGAGTGAAACAATTTCTTTTACCAGAGGATTATTATTAATTCATTTCTTTCTGATGTGCTTCAAAAATATGAAGAAATATCCAGCTCTAGACCCAGATATGATTCTTTCACTTTCTAAAGCAGGAAATGTGATTTTGCTATCAGCCCCGGGGCTGAAGCTGTGAACAAACACTGCTGAACTGATCTCACATTTGACCTTTTTTCATAAAAAGGTGATTAACTTTGGATCTGTATATTTTATGATGGAATGATATTCAAAATCCTCTGAGTGACAGGGGTAAAGATGATCAGATTGGGAGGATAAACGAGAACGGGTGGGGGAGAATATTGGGAAGAGAAAGGAAAGTGAATCAATGGCAAGAATAAAAAGAAAGAATGAGGAAAACAATCCTTGTTATTGCTCCTTGCTCTTTCTTTCTTGTCTTTTCAATTCTATTTTCCAATTTAACAAACATTGGACCACTAAAAATTCTATTGAGGTTGATGCTCCAAATGGTGAAAATTGTGATTTATTTTTTTATTTTTTTTTTTACAGTATCCTATTGTTTCTACATCATTTCATTATTTCAATTTACAGAAACTTTAAAAAAAAAAAAAAAAAGCAATGTAAGAACAGTTTTGTCTCTCACACCTTCCCCGGATTCAACTTAAAAAAATTCTGAATTTTTCAGTGAGGTTCACCCTGTACAAAACTACTACTTGAGGTAGAGGGTTTCCGAATACACATTTTATACAGATAGATGAGGAAGATAATGGTTAACCCTAGACTTGAACAGGATAAGATTGTAGTGATCGGGGAAATATCCTCTTGGGAGTTCATTCCACAGAGTAATGATTTATGGGAAGAAGCTGTTCAAGTGGAACTTCTCACCAAAAGAATACAAAGGGAATGAAGGTGGTTTGCTACAAATGAGTGTCGTGGCGGGTCTTAGCCATGAAGATGTGGAGACGCTTTTGAACTCTATCAACACTGGAAAGTGAGGACTGCGAATTTCCTGCCCAAATGTGACTGCAGTACTCCATTTTAAGCCTGACCTGACTCTTGTAAAGGTAGAGGATAGCAGGCACTTAACAATGAATCCTATGTACTAGTTCTACTTGAGGTCTGGGATGAGTTTAAGGTTCAATAGACACTCAAGGCACAGGGCCTCCACAGGGAGATATCCATTTATTGAGACTGGTGGTAGTTCAGGGTCCGACCAGTGATGATGGAATGTAACTAGTTTTGTTTTCAAGGCATTGAACGTAACCAGTCATCCCCCCCCCCAAGATGTTAGAGCTAGATCAGATGAGAGATCAGCTGTCAATCATGTAAAATAAAAAGAGGGTTGGTTCTAGAAGTGACCACTGGAGGAAGCCTGTGTTGATTGCCCTAGAGAACTAGCTGTTAACAACTACCTTCAGGAACCTACCCATTCATAGCTAGAGAGCTTGAGCAGCAATTCTTTGTGCCACACCTTGTCAAAGACCTTCAAAATATCTAATGCTAATCCTTTGAGGGATGATAGGATATCAGCATTACATCAGGCTGAGCAAATTCTGTACTGCTTGTTGCTCAAGAGGTTGTTTTTATGTAAGTGCACAACAATCTTCTTGATGATTATTGCCTCAAAAAGCTTGCTAAGGATACTGAGGTGTCTGATGGGCCTATAATGAGTTCTTGATAACCGACTTACGCTTAGCTTTCTTTCCACAGGTTTATGAAGGATTTGCTTTTCAAGCAGCAGTTAAATAACTTCACTAGAATTGGGGATAGTTCCGGGTTGAGGACAACTACTGCGATTTTTACCAGGGCCAGTGGCTTTCTTAGATTTGAGGCTTTCAATACGTCTTGAGACTTCTCAGACTGTAATGAAAATATTGCTGAGATTGTGCTCGGTGAGACTTGGGAAGGGGATGGCTTTTGTCATGTAATGTAGAATTTGAGACAAAGATCTAGGTGAACAGCTTTGCCTTATCTTTGCCCCTATTCATAATTTGGTTGGAGATCCTCCAGAACTGAATTTGTTCACATGGTTTCACTAATTGGGTTTAGAGATTGGAATAAAATTTCAGTTTTTATTAAAATATCTACCCTGTGTTTATATTCTTATGTTATGATAATGTTTATCACCGTTGTCATCATCAAGATAATAACAGTGCACTTATACCAGAGATTGAACCATAAACTATGTGAATTCCATTTGGAATGTTTGTAACTATTGCTATATCACTCAGAATTAGTACTTAAGCTGTGTTTGTATTAAAACAACGCTGCCAAATAACTAATACCCCCCCCCATTCTTTATATATGGATTCTTTCCTTTTTATGCTTTTTTTTTTGTTTTTTCTTCTCTTTTTTTTTCTTACACGTTTTTCCTTTGCTTCCTCTCCTATTTTAACAAACTTCCCAAATGGCAGGTAATGGTTAACAACTGTTACTTAAAAACATTTTTCTCTTGATTTCACTAATGGTAATAATTTCAAGACATTTAAAAAATTCAAGAAAAATCTGCTCTATCCCAAGAATGTAAATTACTTATATAATTAAAACTAAAAATACTTCTAAGAGGATAATTTTTCTTGTTAAAGCAAATGTATTTCTATTCAGATAAGAACGTTAACAGAATAATGTACTTTTGTTAATGATTGTTTGAACAATTGAGTTGTGTAATGGTTATCATGCATAGAAAATGGGATTGATAAGCCAAGTTCAAACTTTGACCTAGTCTTATGCATTCACTTTTGCACAAATGACTTTGGGAACGTATGTGCTTCCCTCGCCTATGGGTTAAATAGCAAGGAAGATTGAACTCTCTAGTTTGGATGGTAAGCAGTCTTAGGAAAGGAAGACTTTGGAAAAAAGCAACAAGAAACCAATTCCCTATCTTTCCAAAGAAAGCATGATAATTAAAGGATAATAAAAAGGAATCTGAGATCCATGATGTCCTAACTGGATATGATATGTAAAAAAAAATTATATTGTTCCCACATTTCAACTAACCCCTTCATGTGTAAAATCCATGACAAAAAATTATTAGCCATTTCCTTATAAGGAAATATTCAGCATTCATTGACCAAGCAATGAGTGCTACACGATTTATCTTTTATCTTGCCTCCTTTACTATTGGACTGGGATCAATCCCAGCCCAAAAGTGTAACATTTGTTCTCATGATCTTTAATGGTAAAAGTAGTTAACCATTTCTTTATTAGCAAACATTCTGCATATAAAAGGGGTTTGGTCATGCATAGTAAACAATCGAACTTCCTGTTTTGTTTTCATTACTCTGTATGAAAATGATTTCCTTATTTCATGAACTCAGCATAAAAGGCATGTTTGGGAAGTGCCTGAAAACCATGGTACAGGTTGATGTGAACCTTGTGAGTGAAATTGGGTAGACAGAATTGCTCTAAAGTTGTTGTTACTAATGAGCAGACTGCCAAACAAGGCTGGAGAGCCATTTATTTAGAGATGGTGACTTGGTAAAAACGGCCATTCCCCAGCAGCCTTGACCACATGGTCTCTAAAAAAATAAAATGGCCAATAATTGAGAAATATTTGAGTCACATGAATTATGCAATCTGCTGCAGGTGGAGATAGTGTTATTTTATTTATTTTTTTTACATCAAACTTGTACTATAAGCAAATGAAGATGACAATCTACTTTCAGGTAATGCAAGATAATGTACAGGTAAATTTAATTCTAGATTACTTTTTTTTTTTCCAGATGTGGGGTGGGTGTTAATGTTCCGTCAATACAATGCTCAAGGGTCACTCAAAATAGAGGGTTACTGTGTGGGGTTGTATTAGTGTATGAAAGGGCAAGATAACAGGAAAGACAGCTAATTCAAGATTTGAGGAGGTTAAGATTTAATTAGCAAATAAAATTTCAGAGATCAGACAGAGACTTTAGGAGTATAGTTTAAGTAGACATTAGAAGAACCCGAAAAACCCAATTTTAAACAGGAAACACTGGATGGACCGCCAATCCTGTTGAAAAGATCATGGAGTATGAACTGGATGATAGGTGAACCTATCTACTCATAAAATCCTAGCTTGTTAGAATTTCTTAGTTGAAGCATTGTTATCAATTTTTGAACCTGTAATTATATATATATATATATATATATATATATATATATATATATATATAAATATATAAACTTGCATATTTGATGGCATACAAGGCTTTCTCCCCAAAAATGGATAAAATTAATATTTCTCTTATGAACTTATCTAGTTGACTAATATCTATCCAAATATCATAGCCTAACTCTGTAATATTAAATATAAATGGGAAGAACTGTCTATATTTCTGAGATGAGGTATTGTAACTATTTATACTATTTACATCATTCAGACTGTTGGCCTCATCTTTATTGCCATATTCATAATGTTTCAGCCTTTTTCGGGTGTTGGAATATTTAACTGAACTTTTTATTTAACCCCTGTTGACTAAATAACTCGTTTGATTGCACAATGGCTGAAATGTTGTGAATATGAGAATAAAGATGAGGACAACAGTCTGTTGTAAATAGTGTAAAATGTGGGAAGAAGTCTCAAGAAATAAATAATATCTTGTCATAACTTATAAGTTAATTACCTCTGTTGCCTAATTTTATGTATATTTTCATATATCAATGCCATGGGGAGACAAACAAAAACTTGTCCTTGTATCTATCTATATATAAAATTCTTTAACTTCTGTTAGTCTGTCTATTTGTCTGTCACACTCTCTGAAATAGTCATACATTGACCAATCAAAACCAAATTTGGGGGGAAAGTGCAAACAGGTAAGAAAGTACAGTTGGTTTTACTTGGGTGCATAGCTTAGTACAATATATTTTGATTAGTTTTTAAAAAAAAAATGATGAAAATTAAAGAAGAAAAAAAATTGAAATTGAACGAAATGCAGAGTTTTTTTACATCTTGACAAAATGTTAGTGTTGTAACCTAGGGAAGGTTACTAAATAGAATGATCACACAAAGGTTGGTAATGAACGATAATACTTAGGACAAGAACAACACATATAAGATTTGCCAGCAGTGCATAGAAGTGAGTCAAGTGAATTCCACAATGAATCTACAACTGCAGACCCACATACAGTATTTACTACTGTATTTATGTGAATGGGGACATACCGATTATCGTCTCTAGGTATGCTACAACAGTTAGCAATAACCTCAACAATACTAAATACTGTGAGGATTTCGACACCTGTATGTTGCAAAAAAATTCTAGTAAACTTTCTTTCTCTCAGGTGAGTTTTGTAGTAATGCTGCTTAGTGTTTAATATTGATAAAGTTCCAATTCTGAGATAAGTCTTGTATTTACTTTGCTGTGTGGGGTTTAATGTCTTCTTTATTTGCAATTGTCTTCATGTAAAAATATTCCATCGCCCTCTTGCAAAAGGTGGGAAACTTGAAAAATGTTCAAAAACCATAATTGGATGGGCTCCAATCCTAATCAAACTCGCTAACTTTTGATCTCTGCTAACAGTTGCCACTGTATATGGATAAAAAGGTTGCAACAAGACCAGTGCTGCATGCTTGTACCAATAAGTATCAGTTTTTCTGGTTCCAGTCTAATGAATGACTGCTAAAAATCCCCTCTCCCCAAATTTGTAGATATATCCAACAGATTTTTCTTTCTTTCTTTGAAATCAGAAGGCTATAACCATTTGATTGTATCCCTTGCGTGTGAACCTTGTTTCTAGTTTGTAAACTTTTTACTTTCTTGCTGTTTCTGCTTCACCTTGCAGTACATCATCTTGCCTCATATTATTTTGCTCTGTTCTTTTGCCTCTTATTGAGAATTTTGCTTGACCATACCTGCTTCTTCAACTTGTTATATCAACAACTATTTTGGATTTTACAAGTATAGGATTGATGACTTTGCCTTAGTTTGAAATATCTTTCTCAGTTGTATGTACGCGAGATAGACATGCATGTTTCACTTAGGGTTGCAACTTCACACCTCAATTTTTTTTATTGTTTTTGTCACTGAGCCAGCTCCCTAGGTGCATGAAATTTCTGGTAGGAAGAAGACCTCAAATAACAGCTCTACCATAGTCTCAAGTTGTCTATATAGAAAGTGACAAGTATTGTAAATGAGAGAGGGGGAGAGAAAATACACTCACTCACTTCACCTATTGTCTCTCTTGATGTTTGTCATAATTTTTCCTTTACTGTAGTCAGTCAGTCACTAGTAGTAGCAGTAATTCTGGTAACATTAGTTGTTCTACACATGACCGGAGCAGATGTAAAAGTTACTTGGGAACTGGATAAAGAAAGAATAAATTTATATTGTGGGAAAAAAGAAATTTACTATATTCTTTATAATTTAATATAAACTGGTCAGGTGAATATAAATATTTTTCTTTTTTTACTTGTAAAGCATAAAAATGGCTTTCTTTTTCTTCAATAAGTGAAGCATGACAATGAAAGTTGGTATTCTGGAACAAAAATTTGACATGGAACAACCCCGTAGAAAATTAATTTGAGAAGCTTGTCTATTAATTAAAAACAAAAAAGGGGGCTAAGTTTTTTGGGGTTTTTTTATGCCAAGAAAACACATTTGTCAAATTGATAACTGGATAAAATCCAATTTGAAGGTATGTTAAAAATTTGTCATAACTTTTGAGATTTATATATTTATGTATGTCATTTCATTTTCTAAATTGATAAATTGTCATCTTGGTGCTCTTTTAGAGCTTAACTTTAAGATTGAGGTTTTGTTCATTGGATTTTTATCTTGATCACTTTTGAAAGAGTTTAAGGCCCATATCTTCATACAGAAAAAAAATCTTGTCCAATTGAAGATAAGTAGATAATTCCCACATTTTGATGCTGTGCTTTCTTTAATATTATTGTTTTCTTTTGCAAATTATTTTTCAGAGTTTTCCATTCAGTATATGTGTCAGGCATACTTTTTTACTTATTTAGATATGCACACCCACCTCTATTCATTATTCTCTTTATGAATGCTTTGGTTTTTGTATTTTTTTATTATTTTTTTTTTTCATTACAATATTTTTAACAAACCTGTTAAAAGTAGAAGTTACAAACATAACTCCTTTTTTTTTTTCTTCTTCTTTTTTTCCTTTTTCTTTTTTTCCTTTTTCTTTTTTTCCTTTTTCTTTTTTTCCTTTTTCTTTTTTTCCTTTTTCTTTTTTTCCTTTTTCTTTTTTTCCTTTTTCTTTTTTTCCTTTTTCTTTTTTTCCTTTTTCTTTTTTTCCTTTTTCTTTTTTTCCTTTTTCTTTTTTTCCTTTTTCTTTTTTTCCTTTTTCTTTTTTTCCTTTTTCTTTTTTTCCTTTTTCTTTTTTTCCTTTTTCTTTTTTTCCTTTTTCTTTTTTTCCTTTTTCTTTTTTTCCTTTTTCTTTTTTTCCTTTTTCTTTTTTTCCTTTTTCTTTTTTTCCTTTTTCTTTTTTTCCTTTTTCTTTTTTTCCTTTTTCTTTTTTTCCTTTTTCTTTTTTTCCTTTTTCTTTTTTTCCTTTTTCTTTTTTTCCTTTTTCTTTTTTTCCTTTTTCTTTTTTTCCTTTTTCTTTTTTTCCTTTTTCTTTTTTTCCTTTTTCTTTTTTTCCTTTTTCTTTTTTTCCTTTTTCTTTTTTTCCTTTTTCTTTTTTTTTCTTCAAAAATATTAATGGCTTGATATAAAAGTTCAGAAGCTGTAAACTTGTGTATTAAATGAAATGCCAAAAAAGTCATTTCATTTTCTTTTTCTCTTTTGTTTTCTACCTGATCAGAAGTAGGGACTTTTCTGACAAAAGCAAAAATATTTCAAATTGAATATTGATTTTTACTAGGACTTAATTTTCATTCACTCTAAGAAGAAAAAATTCCTTCAGTTTATTTACAAATTCTACTGAAAAAGACCATCTGTCTGTATAATTCCCAAGGTTTACAGCTAAGACTAAAAAACCAAATTCTTTGTTTTTTTTGTTTTTTTTTGTTTTTTCAGATGTAAGAATGTTACAGTTAAATGACTGTTTTCAATTTTGGCAATATACTTTAGTTATCGTGGGTAATCGGATTTTTGTCATTTTTGAAATCATCCACATTTCAGCTGTTCCATGAGATACTTCAAAATTTGAGTTTTCATTACCTGGATAAAGAAAGCTAAAAACATGACATGACTGGTTTTTATTAGAAAGCAATGAAGACTGGCTTGTAATTTCTCCTTATTTTAATAAATTCTCCTTTTAAATGCAAATATCAGTGGTCACACTTTTCAACTTTACTCCTAGAGGTCCAACATATCATATGATTTTGGGATCAGGCCAGATCCTGACCTGTAATCCTGAAATTTTGGATTCCCAAGTTTTCATTACTGCAATTGTTTTCTGCAATTTTTATGTGATTTTTTGTGATAAATTTTTTGGTGCAATAACAATTTTTATAAATTCATAATAAATTTGGGAATAATCAAAATTAATTGCAAAATCCAGTGAAAGTCATCCAGGAAAATAAAAAATGTTTGTTTGGAAGGTAGGAACCTACATATATAAAATTGTCTTTAAATTAAGTGGCAGAAGCAGAACTATTGCTGAACTTTTAAAAGGTAAGCTTAGATATTAATGCAATGCTTAAATGCAGTGATTAATTTTGAGTTCTTCTGTAGTTTTAGCCTATCACATCTGTTCTTCCCTCCCTATTGTGAGGAAGGCCCACTCAAGAGCCCTCCACAGAAGCTAGCTTAAATGTTGCCGATAGGGTGGCTTTTAAGCTAGTATTTTAATAAATTAGCTTTATGGAAAAAAAACCTAAATGACTCCATTGTTTACAAAAATGTTTGTGATAAAAGCAGTTATTATTTCATTCAGGTGCCATGTAATATTTATTTCATTTTGATAGCCTTAATGTTTTAGGGTTTTACCTGTTTTTTCCTGTTGTGATATAATCATTATTTATACTTGTTATATACTATGGAAACCCTAATGATTAGAATGTTCTTGTCTTTTAGTTTTGAAATAAGCTTTACATATTTTAAGTTGAATCTGAAATTTGTCATACAGAGACCAATGCCTTATTATTTCTTGGCACAAATTTAAGTAAATTCAAACTTAAATGTTTGCATTTATTACTGCTTTTTCTAAAAATTTGAATTTCCTGTCTTGCTTTTATTCTTTCATTCAAAATAATTTTTACAATTTCAAATTATATAAGGAATTGTTTCAGGTTTAACTTTTCAGTGTTCTTTTTCCGTTCAAGTTCTCTTCCTCACTTTCCTCTCCCTCTCTATTGTGTGCTCCTTCTCACTTTATTTCCTCTTTTTTTCTTCTTATTTTAACATTTAAAACTGGTTTTCTACACTTGAGTTTTGTTTAGTAACTTCTTTGAAAATGAGTTTAACGATAATTTGTAGATTAATTTCTCCCTCTCAAAATTTCCTTTGACCTTCAAATCTTTTGCAAGTTGACAAAAATTTTATCTGTCCATATGTATAAAATATAAGCTAAACAATTATAGTTTTTTCTTTCTCTATGAATTAATAAGATTGAGGTTGGGGAAACTTTTATACATAGCTATTAAAAGTTAGAACTCTGAGAGCCAAGTTCAAATTCCAGTCTAGTTTGCTAGATTCACTTACAAATACCCTTGGGAAAGGTATGAATCCACCTCTTCTCTCCCAAGCTATGGGTTGAATAGCAGGACAGACTGGGTTCTTTAGCCTTGGTTGGCAACCAGTCTACCTCAGAAAGAAATGGCAACCTACTGTGGAAAAAATCTGTCTCATCAGTCATGTATCGAAAGATAATGATTGCCCAGGCGTGTATCATGTATGGCACGTAACTGACTGGCTGACTTGTCACTGAATTTCAGCAACAACAGTAGGCAGGATAGAGGAACATTAGATTGAATTCTGAATCTAAAACTAGTTTGACTGTAAATAATGGTAACTCCTCATCTCAAAAATTCACACAAAAGAACGTATGCATAAGATAAAATTGATACTTTTGATTATGGCAGATGTTTCGCAAATAATTTCAAAGTTTGTAGGTTTCCTGTTGAATAGCTGAACGCAAAAGAAGACTTTATAACACATCACATAGAAATTTTGTTTTGTGTATAGTGGAAACTTTTTTCAAGATGAGTTGACTGTACAAAGGAAAAAAAAACATTGATCTTATTATAATGGCCAATACAGGTTTATTCCTTGGCTTGATTGTTGCCAATGTATATGAGGGGAAATCAGGCTTAAAAAGAAATCTCACTTAAAAAGCAAATAATTTCATGACAGCATTATATATTTTACACTTATTCAATTACTTGTTAAATAGAAAAGCTCATTCATTTCTTCAGATCCAGCAGCAAAGATACATATTGAAATATTCAAGTTCAATAATTGTTTGTAAAACATCTGAGGACTGACAAAGGGGGGAAAAAAAACAAAAAAAAAACTCAACATTATTAGATAACAAGCATACGGAGCCTTGCAGTTTTATTAATGTGGAATTTTCTGTTTGGATTTTCATACTTACTTTCATAGATGTCAGTTTAGAAAGTGATTTTAGTGTCACTTTGTGTTCGGTTTAATGAATTTCAGAAAGTCTTAAATATTTTCAAGTCAATCTGGTGAAAAATATATTGGTATTTTCTCTGCTGTAATCTTTCTTCATCAGAAAGTAAATTTAATTAGCAATGCCGTATTTTTTCTTTCAATTGACATGAAGTCTCAAAGGTTTTGAAGTTGTTTAAATACTAAGTGAAACTTGCCTGTTTATCAAAAGGCAGTGTTTTGATAGCAGTTGGGTATATCCATCACACACACGTGTGTGTGTGTGTATGTATGTTTTATCTTTTCAGTGACAGAAGTTCTTGCTGGAGTACTGCATTTTTATCAGAATCGCTTAAGTGTCCCTCCCACTTTCACAAACCTCCCTCGTAATTTTTTCATAAATGTTATAGTTGAGGGAAATAGAAAACAGATGTCACACCCCCTACTGAAAAGAAAAATTTTATGCTAAATTTAAATGCAAATTTAATTGTACATGTGATCTATGTCTGTGCATGCGTAAACCTTCATGTATATAACATGTGTTGATGAAAGAAAAAATAAATGGGGACAAATACTGGCTAGACTTAAGAGTTTGAAGGGTCTTCCGTGACAGTTTCCCACATTGATTATACAAACATAGTATATTTTGGTACATGCGACTTAGATGGTGCCCTTTCTAAAAATAATGGATTGTCTGTTTACTAAAAATATTTCCTTTTCCATTTTGTTCACTAAGCAGCAAATTTTAAACCAGCCTAAAATTAGATCTGATTTTTTTTATTTTTTTTTTTTTATAGCTAACCCACTTCTCTAACAGCTGTTTAAATTATACAGTGATAAAATTAAAGTTCTTTTTTTTTTTTTTTTTGACTGAGAATTCTTTCATCTTATTTTTATTGCAGTTTTAGCAGGTTATCATTCTATTCTATTGCCAGTAAACATTATAGATCTTGATTCTTTATTCCCAATCTATATTGTTTACTAACAAATATAGAATGAGAGAACTTAAAGAAATGAAATATATGACTAATATTAATAACTAGCTTAAAAGCTGCATTTGGATGGCTTTAATCTAGCTCCTGTGGAGGGCTCTTGATTAGGCCTTCATCACAATAGGTAGGGAGAAGTAGATGCAATAGGCAATGATAAACTACAGAAGAATTCAGAATTGATTGCTGCATTTAAGTGTTGCATTAATATCTAAGCTTACCTTTTAAAAGTTCAACGATAATTCATCTGCTGACACTTGACAATTTGATGTATGTAGGTCCTTACTTTCTGTACAAACCATTTTTATTTCATGGGTGACTTTTGCTGGATTTCACAATTAATTTTGATTATTCCCAAATTTATTTCCAAGTTATAAAAATTATCATACAAAAAAATTTGTGGCAAAAAAATCATTTTAAAAAAAAACAAAAAAAAAACAATTGCAGTAATGAAAATGTGGGAATCCAAAATTTCAGGATTGTGGATCTGGATCCGACCTGTAATGTTTTTAATTTACTTATGAAGTCAGTCTGATGCCAAAATGGTATGATATGTTGGGCTATAGCCTTTAGGAGTAAAGTTGAAAATGTGTGACACTGACATTCGCATTTATTATATAGATAGCAATGACAACTGGGAGACCATGAAATCTGTAAAATGTTAAAGAATTGAAATCTGAGACAATTTCACAGACAAAATGACATTATGATCAAATGTTGACATTCCACACCACTTCAAACAAAAGGTCAGGAAAGAAATCCCCCATCAATACTGGAAAGAACAATAACAGTGAGCTTGAGAAACTTATTTTCCTGAAAAAAATTGTTTTTAATAAGATTTTATAAATTTTAATTGATAGTAACCCTGGCTACTCAGTCAATGAATGACAAACATTTCCTCATAAGGAAACAGTTTATATTTCCATTACCATCAAGAATGCTGAGGAAAGTGCTAGGAAACATCAAGGCTTTCTGCCATTTGATTTTCAGATACCACAGGTGTAACTCCCCCCTCTCTAATACACACACAGTTTATCATTCTGTAATGAACTGCAATCAGTACAAGTTGGAAATAAAGAATAAGCCTTTGGTAAGATTACATTCCACATTACTTACAGTAGCCTGCTTATCCAAGACAGCTACTTTACCGATTCAGCTACCAAAAACCAACATGTCACAGAAATTAAATTCTAAACTCATAGCTTTCATTCTTTCTTTTGTTTTCTTTTCCTTTATTTTATGCTTGATATGCAATTGTCTTTGTTAATCATTATTCCTTTTTGACTAGACTTTCATCTTATTGCTTTTTTATTTCAATGCTCAGATTGTCATTTTTCAGTCAATAGTAAGCAATACTGGTTAGAAAGAAGACTTCAAGGAAGTCGATAAGTTTGTTTACCTGGGGAAGTGTTCTCAGTAAAGATGTGGTGGGGAGACGAAGACATCAAGCTCTGAACCAACACGCTTTCAACAGCCCTATCACTTTAGAACAAGATCCGGATCTTCAACGTCAAGTTGGTCCTACTTTACAACTCAGAAACCTGGGAGGTAACCCAGACCAACACCCACAAACTTCAGACATTTACCAACCAATGTCTCCGGAACATCCTCAATATAAGGTGGCCAGAAATTGCCTCCAACAACCAACTGTGGGACAGGACCAGACAAGCCCCAATCGAGATTGTCATCAAGAAACGGAAATGGGGATGGATTGACCACACCCTCTGCAAGCATGCTTCTAGTATCACCAGGTAGGCCTTTGACGGGAATCGACAAGGGAAGCGAAAAGTGGGTCGACCAAAACAGACTTGGCGCAGAAGTATTGACTCAGAGGTAAAGGCAGCTGGCACGAAATGGGCTGAGCTGAAGAGAATCAAGAGGCATAAATAAATAAATAATTATTCTAGTATGATGTAATTTCACTAACTACTTCTGCAATGTTTTTATCTTCACAAGAGTCAGATCAAACCAGAAATGGAATATTGCTGCCATATCTGGGCTGGAGCTGCACCGTCTTCACTTTCCAGCATTGATAGTTTAAAATTATTTATCTGGTCTTGTGGGAGGTGACTTATTTTCCGCACTGCAGCCTTTTTTTCTTCTTTTTTTTCTTTTTTTTTTTTTTTCTCAATAGATACATTGTTACAAGTCTATCGCTATTTCCATGAAAAGTTTTAGATGAGCTCCATTCTTTAGTTAAGACATTTACAACTCAAACACAGCATGCTATGCTGCAGAGTCACCTCACCATCATTCCCATTAAACCAGTTGTAAGGAGGATTTTCTTTGATAGCTCTCCTCCCCAAAGAATTGCCACTTTGTAGAACACTCCCATGTGGGTGCTTCACTGAACACTACAGTCTTAACCTTTTTAAGTCAAGAATCAATCACTATCTTCCTTATTCTTGTAATCTTCACTTCCCGTCACACATTCAATAACCCTCTCTATCTTGAGAAGCTGGTGAGCATTGTATTGGGTGAACATTGACATTAAAAAAAAAAAAAAAAAAAACCTTCAGAAAGCATGCTTATCCAGGCCAGCTACCTTATCAATTAGGCTACAAAGACTAACTGATTATAGAAATGAAAATCTAACCATATAGCTTTCTTTATTTTCCTTGAATGTTTGATAGGCAATCATCCTTGTTCATAATATATATTTGAATTTTGTAGATGAAGCATTAATTTTTGACTAGGCTTTCATTGTTTTTATTGCAACAGATCATATTCTGCAATTAATAAGCAGCACAAATTAATATCTAGATGCAGAAAACAAAACTTTTTACCTCTTGTATATATGTACATGCATTTGAATTCATATTGTACATCTTGTTTTATCTAGACTTTGAAAGTAGATCTTAAGAAATAAAGTGTAAAAGATCTTAGATCTGCTACTGGTAACCTGTAACCTACTACAACCTGATGGTTGGTTGGCAGCATCTGAACCATCTCCTCCACTAGCATTTCTGCTGGTTTGATTTGTTTAATGGTATATCAACTCCTTATAGATCATTTAATGCTGAAATTAATTTCTTCGGAGTATTTTTTTTTCTCTCTATCAAAATCTATTGTTGGAAATTTTTACTATAAGAATGTATGGGGGTTCACTATTTGCCTATAGTGGGGACCCTAACAGGTGCTACCACACAGTGGACCTAAAAACAACAGCAACTAAGAGGTGGTTCCATGCTCCTCAAAACCTGATCAGAAGCCCTGCTGCCGGATGTAGTTTATCATCATACCCAGGACAGTGCTCATGGGGAGGGTGGCATGTTACCCCCATAAGATGAAAAAAATGAAAAAAACAAAACAAGACATACCAAAGGGGATATGAGCTTCTTGTAGGAACACACACGCACTCACACACGTGTGTGTGTGTGTGTGTGTTAGGTTGTGATTTTGAGCCTTCCTAGAGCAGGTATGGTGTCTCAATAAAATCACTTGGTGTACTTGGACCACTACTGAGTGTTTGAGTTGGGTGTCAGGAAGATCATCTAGGTCTGATAAAAACCTTGCCTCAAATTATGGCAAGTTTCAGTATGTTGAGGGGTAAACTGAGATCCTGTCAGGTTGGACCTGACTTGCTTTGTACAAGATTAATCTGGGTCCTACCTCAACAAAAAGAAAAAAGAAAAAAAAACATAGCCATGAAAGGAGAGGCGAGAGCGTATTTATGAGACGAGTAATTAACAGGATACATTTTGTGAATTAGATTTCCATATGCTGGCAGAAGAAGCCAGATAGAAATCTTCATTTATATCTGATGCCAAACTTCTTATAATCTTCCAATGTTGATCTAAACCGATGTTGTCACAGTAATCTGTTAAATCTCACATTTTTATCCTAAGGAAGGCATGAACTGGATATGTTGTTCTCTATACAAGAATAAATACTGAAATAGACAGTTTTCTTGGATGTTATTCAAGTATTTTAGATAACCTCTTTATCAACAATGCAGCCTATTTTGTTTGCACAAGGAGGTTTTTTTTTTGTTTTTTGTTTTTTAACCAATTTTGAGATTTTCTCTCTGACACTCAAATCTAGGACTATCAATTGTGAGTGACGCCCTCCACACCAAGTTTATTACTTGTAGTTTCCAAGCTAATAGATTAAATTTAATATTTCTAACCAAAATACTTTGTATTTCAAACCAAATTTAAATTGATTGGAATTTTTTTGAATTGATAAAATTGGCCAAGACAACATAATTCACTTTCATTAAAAAAAAAAAAAATCTTTAAAAAAAAAAAATAACTTTTCTGAAACTTTGAGTACATAACAGTAAAAGATTTTTTTTTTAAAATTAAGTAGAGGAAGAAGGAAAAACACAAATGTCTATTTGTTTTTTTTTGTTTTTTTTCTCTCTTCATTATTTCACCCCAACAAGGTTACCAAGAGTGACGGTATCTGAGAAAACATTAGTAAGGAGAGAGGACAATAAAAATTGGTTAGTCTTTAATATTTTATGGTGAATGCTGCTCTTCACAGATGGTTTTTATTCTGAACAATACAGAATTGTGGCACAAGACCAAAGGGGAAATGGGGAGGGGAGGGTCTTCATTAGCTATCCTAGTCCCAGTTGATCCGACTCACAACCCATTCATTCATAACAATTTACTCATTCACCACAAGAACTCATCCATCACCATTCAATCCTGCATATGCCAAATATTCACGGGGGACCTATAAAACACCCCCATGACATAAAGATTTCATGATTCATGAAATGATGGGGGAGGGGAGATGAAACTAGAAAATAAACTCAATATGTAAACCAAAGAGAAAACTAAAACAAAACAATGTTAGTAGCAACCATCCACCCCTCAAAATAATAAGAGAAGCTACTGTATTCTGCCAATCGACGGAATCAAGAAGCACAATCACTAATGGAACAGGAAGGATAAAAATAAATGTTGGAGTGGGGAAAATCGAAGGCTGGCCTGGTTGGGAATCTCAACATGGGCCATAACAAAAGAGAATACCGGGAAACAAGCCAGGAACAGCACTTATTCACATTAACTAGGAAAACATAAGTGTCTAAATTAACCTGGGGAGGGTTCACAGGAAATCGTCCTGTTGCATCTAGGGGACTTAAGAGAAAATCAAGGCTAGCCCCATCCACACGAACCAGGCTCGCTTCAGTCACCCACCTTTTGCTGAAATCTGTCAAAATCACGTTTTCTATTAGATCTGATTTTTACCCTAAACTGATGCTTAAAGAAAGCAACCAGATCCTGATGTGAATAACGTTCATCTCACAAGATTCCCTTCTTTTGCAACATCCACACCATCATTCTAGCCATGGCTAGCAATGTAAAAAAAACACCATCTGTTTTACTCTAGAGAATGGGGGTGACACATTGTCACACGCATACATGAGATTGATGGACACGAGCCAATTGGGAGCGATACAAGCCGTCAACTTGCCAACATAATCCCAGAAGGGGCACACCTGAGGACAATGGTAGAAGGCATGCAAAGCAGTTTCTTCTAAGCCAAGGTCACACTGATGACCGTCTGGCAAATCTGCCTCACTCCATCTGAAGGTTACGTCATTGAGAGGCAGCATGGTTCCAAATCAATCACCAGCTAAACGAAAAATCAGAGTTGCTGAGATAATCTGCTGCTGGCACCCAAGACCAAAAGGAGAGCAACTCTGACTCTGACATGCCTAGCCGGTTACACAGAGGATCCTTTGTGACCCCTTCCACCAATTCGCAATGTACTTCTGACCAATTCTTCTTCAACTGGAGTCCAGGCCCAAACCACACTCCAATGCAGACAAGTCCATCAGTCCAACCAAATGGCCCCAGAAGTGCGACCCCTTCTAGGCACCTAGCCACAAGCCAAGAGACTTGTTACAGTTAATCTTGGCCCCTGTCACCTCATACTGTTCAAGCACCTTCTGTACCACCTTAATGCTGCGACAGCACGACACAAAAATGAATATGTCCTCGGTGTATGCAGAAACCCTGCCTTGAGCTCTATCAGGGGAAACAGTGATTCCACGTAGGGCCAGACTGCATACCCTATCCTTCAGCCAGCGAAGAAGGGGGGCTCCAACGCGAAAGCATAAAGTAAGGACGACAGTGAACAATCCTGTCGGACTGGCTGAGACAGCACAAAAGCACTCAACTACTTCCCATTCACCTGTACCACAGCACTGGGGGAGTGATACAGGAGGTTGATCCACTTGCAGAAGTCTGGTTTGAATCCAGTGGCCTGCAGGACAGCAGCCAGGTACTGATGGCCAACCCTGTCAAATGCCTTGGACTGATCCAAATTGATCAGCACAGTTTGCTTATCATCTTTTACACTGTCTATGATTGTGCAGATCAGATGCAGGTTGCTTTAAATTGTTTGTCCCCTCACAGCACAAGTCTGCTCAGGTCCCATCAAACTTACGACAACTGACTACAACCATTTTGTGAGGATCTTGGCCAAAATCTTTAACTCTGTGTTTAGCAACGTTATGGGCCTGTAATCATCTAAATCCCGCCCAACACCCTTGCCCTTTATCAACAGCATGATCAGGAAATTCCATTGGGGTGGGCTCCTGCCAGAACCAGTTGTTGAACACTACTGTCAAAACTGGGACAAAGATGTGCGACAGCCTCAAGTACATTTCGTGGGGTCGACCATTAAGTCCTGGAGACTTGCCTCTGCCAACCTTCTTCAATGCCAAGTAAACTTCGCCCTCTGTGATCTCAACCTCACAGCTAGCTGCTTCAGTCGGTGAAAAGTGAGGAAAGTTGGCCAAATAGCTGCGAAGCTCGTCGCCATTGAGACCAGGCTCCTTGATAAAACGGCTCCCAAAATGCCTTGCACATGCCCTTGGTTGACTTTAGAGAGCGCCCCTCCAGGGTAATGACCTCACGAATGTATCAATCAGAACCTCAACAGATTTCTTCCTTGAGCATTTCTGCACCCGATGTTCATGACTTTGTTAGACTTCTTGTTTAACCTGTCTAACTATCTGACCCTGGTAACACTTGCTAGTCACGCACTGCAGGGCCTGCCTAGCTATGGCTATCTCTCGGGAATCCCCCTCGGCCACTGCCTGGGACAGACTATTCTCTAGAGTCTTCACCTTTTTAGCCTTATCTAGAGTGATTTGTTGACTATATTCAGTGGTGAAGGACCTAATCCTTTCCCACTACCTATTCCCAATAACTGCCTCCACTAATTCCTGCTGCAATAGTCTAATCAGCTGTTGCTGGAAGTCCCACCTGTCTAGTAAGGGCACATTGAACTTCCACTGTCCAGCCATTTTAGGCCTACTATCCAATACCATCCAGGTACAGATAAGTCTATGATCTGAATAGTCTAAACAGTGGGACAAATCTAGTAAATCTAGGTTGACCCTTCTGATTAACACACAGATGGAGAGACTTGAAGCAACAGAAAGGTGTTTCTGCAGAAGGATTCTTTGGACACCATGGATTGAATATGTGAGCAAAGTTGCAGAGAAAATGGAAACGAAACGGGCAATTATATTTAACATCAAAAAGAGACAGTTGAAATTTCTAAGGCGCATAATGAAGAAAGAGGAATTAGAAAATTTGACACTCACAGGACGTATTGAAGAAAGTAAGAGGGACAGAGAAAAAAATTGCACATAACCTACCTACCGAGTTTGTGTAAATGGCTGTCAGAACAGGGTTTAGGAGATATAACAAAAAGACAATTTACTAAAAAGACAGGAAACTGTGGAGATCCATGATCGCACACATCCTGAAGGGACATGGCACACAGAAATTGTCTTTGATTCTTATACGGATCAAATGTAACAAATTATTGCCTTTTCTTTATGTAAAGTTTCCTCGTGTTTATTAATATCACTTTTTTTTTTTTTTTTTTTTCACCTGTTATTTAAAATAAAAAGTGGTAATTGTTTTATTTATTTATTTTCCTTTCTTTTCTTTTTCCTCTCAGTAAGTATCATGGCCCACTTGTGTCCTCGGTGCAATAAACCTGTCTATTTTGCCGAAGAGGTGAGAGCACTCAGTAAGAAATGGCATAAACTCTGTCTAAAGTGCGGTAAGTATAATATTTACTTTATTATTATTATTATTATTATCTTGACATTTGTTTCACAGGTTTGAATCTTGCTCTATATTATGGGTGGCTAATACGAGGCCTGCTAACCACGATATTGGTTCTTTTGGTTTAATTGTCTTAACTGCTCGTTTACTCAGCTGAAGTAAGTTATATTTTGCATTAAACTAGTATTTACTATTCAGACTTCAGCTCATAAAAGGTACCATGGGATTTACTTTGCTTAAATAGCACATTTGTGAAGAAAAATCAAGCCAGGATATGGAATTTTATTCTAAATTAATGTTGCTTCTACAAAATCATTTAAATGTAAAATTCTTCATAAATTTAGGTAAATGGGGGGAAAAAAAAAAATTTAAATTTCCTTATTGACTTTCTTCCTTTTTAGCCCAGACTGTCTTTTATGTGAATCATGTTTACTTTAATAGCTATTTTCTTTTCTTTTTTTAACCATAGTGTCATCTCTATATATCTATCTATAATTCTCAAAGTGTGTGTGTGTGTGTGTGTGTGTGTGTGTGTGTGTGTGATCAGATGTTGTTTATGCGTTTCCACAGTTTTCATCCGATGTCGATGAATTTTTTTTTTATTAGATAATTCTTCAGCACTGGTTTTGAGTCCACATTGGCTGGAAAAATTTCAATCTTGAAAGTGAAAAATCGAAAAACCTGTTTTTTTTCAATTTGCACAAAAATCAAAGGCAAAATTTACTGTCTGTAAAAAAAAAAAAACAATTTAGAGAGTTAAAATCTAATGCAAAAGATTATTAGAATTATAAAAAAAAATATATATTATAAATAAAAAATTATCATATATTATTATTATGATGGTCCATGGAAGAGATTCCTTCCTAGCATGATTAAGAATGCAAAAACTGCCCTTTTTCAGGGCCAACCCCCATTCAAATTGTAAACCCCCATCCTATTTGGGGATGTGCCTCAGTTGCATCCAATTGTTATTACTAATATTGATTTTCAGGTGGGCTGACTTTAAACTTAAACTGCTCCGATTGAACGGCAAAAATTCCCAGTAATGAAACGCCCGGTCAAAGACGGGTTATACTGCTAGTCTGTTACTATGCTTAAAGTGATTGTTTATATAAATTGAGATATGAACCACTGCCTTGTGTAATCGGCTCCCAAGAGGATGCTTTCCTAATCACTACAGTCTTTAACCTGTTCCAGTCTAGAGTTAACCATTATCTTCCACACACATCCACATAAGCCGCCATATCTGTAATCCTCTCCCTTGAGTGGCTTCTTCTGATCTACTGCCTAACTCATGTGCATTGTTTGTTTACTATTAATGTTGATAAATCTTGAGAGGTTAAATTTTTTTTTTCACATGAAGAAATTCAGTTATACATCTTTGTTTCATCTGCATGTTCATGTCAGGAACCATTTTGCCAGATTGCTGCCTAGGTGTAACAAGTTAAAAAGAAATTATGGGTTATTAGTAGGAAGATTCAAGTTCTACAGTTATATCAGCAAAATCAGCCTCTGACATTGTGGACCAACAATAATAGGAGGCTTTGCTTTCAGAGTGACTCTCATATTGAAGTAACATTTAAAATTACTTGAATTTTCTAAATTTGACAGCTGCAACCAGTGTTTGTTATAAGATAACTATTATTAGAAAGCTAACCTTCTCATCAACTCCCCTGTAGGAGTTGGGCTGAATCATGCTTTGAGAGCCCTTGACAATAGGACACAGGTTTGTGAAAACCTGTGCCATTTGTTACAGTGAATTTACAATGTCAAGATTGTGTGTGTGTGTTTTTTTTTTGTTTTCCTCTGTGTCTACAATATTTTCTTTAATATGTGCTTTTTTTTTTTTGAGGGGGGGGGGTGCTGATTGCTCTCTGTAATATTCTGCCCTTAATCTCTTTCTTTGCTCAGCCTCTCATTGGATGTGCATGCTTCTCACATGCCTCTCTCTCTCTCTCGCGCGCACACACTGCACTTCTCTTGCTGCCAGCTTTTTCTCTTCTAATCTTTCTCATTTTACTCTCTCTCTCTCTCATTCATTTGCTGTTACTCACTTAATGCACCCCTCCTCCCAAGCTTTTTACACTTCTTTTAATTTTGTTTCGTTTCCTATTTTCCCCTCCCCACCTCCATTTCACAACTTCCTCTGTTCTCTTTTACAGATTCTTATTCTCCCTGCAACCATTCTTTCCCAACTCCCCACACAGCATCCTTCCTTCCTTCCACTTGCTGACCTTGTAGCCAAAAGCAAAGAATTTTTTTTAAGTGAATGAGGAAGCTATATCCTCCTTCTCGGTCATCTTAAGTTTACTTGAAGCTTCACTGTCCCACAAGTTTCTCTCTCTCTCTCTTTCCCCATCACTTGTATTTTTCTTATACTTCATATATTTTGACATACATTGCTGACTGAAATTATTGGTGCAGTGTCACTGGAACAGGCTTACTGATGTGGATTTTGCAAGTGAGTGAATCTATACCTACTGCTTAGAGTAGGAGTTGACTTTCTTCTTTTTTTAATAACCTAAAGTTCGCCTAGTGCAAGGCTCGTGATCCACTCAAGGTAGAGGGTTTCTGCTAAAAGGATTATGATAAATGAGCTGTGTGATATGAATGGAAGGGGAAGTGTGGATGAAGAGTATAGATAACAATTAACCCTTGAAGAGGTTAAGATTGTAGTTTTCAGGGAAGCATCCAAGTGGGAATCTGTTCAACAAAGTAGCAGTTTTGGAAGTAGTATGGTGTGTTCAAACTGTAAAGGTCTGAACAGTTGCAACTAAAGGATGTGGCTCATCTGAATAAGTTATAGGCTTGTGATGGTGTTTCAGCAGGGTTTGGGGGCTTCAGAAACTAAGTCTTTGCCTACAAAACCATGTAAACAGTTTTGCACACTATCAAGTCTGAGAAATGAGGATTGGCTAACACCACCCCAGATATGGCAGTAATACACCATTGTTGGCATAATTTGACTCTTGTAAAGATAAAGCATGGCAAGAGGAGTCTGGTACATCCTGAAGCAATAGAATGAGCTAACCGTTTTTCAGCATTTTTATTAAGAGAAAGTGCCACTGTTCATGATGATTGAAGAAAGCTCAGGGTGCGATTAGGGATATTGAAATGATAACAGTTTTAACAGTATTGAAAGTTACAAGCCAATCCCCCCCCATTCTATTTTAGCTGTTAGAACTAGGTGAGAGGAGAGATCATCTGCATGTTTGTAATTTTGATATTGTTTGGAAAGAAGAGACTGTCTGCAACCTACGCATTTCAACAGATACAATTTCATGAAAAGCATAAAGTCTTTCATTGTTGTCCAAAAAAATCATCCATGTTTAACATTTTAATAGCACTGTTATCAGTTAACAAACCATTTTCTATCCATAGCAACATTTCTGTTCAAGCAACTTATCATATAATTTGTTTTTTTACAGTATTTGAAATACAATAAAAAGAATTTGGTGTCTTCCTTGCTAGACAATTTAATATTGTTTCAAATTTTACTATTTTCATGGCAATTTTACTGAATATTTATTGCAAATGAAATGTTTTAAGAAAGATGGCATTAAACAATGACTGTGTGAATGAAAAAGAGGTCTTCAAACTTGATTCATAAACATTTTTCAGAACTAATGGAATGATTGTTTTTTTTTTTTTTTTTTTTTTTTTTTTTTTTTACACCAAAGGTATTTAATGCTGTATAATTGGATTTACACAAAATCACACTCTCATGCATATGAGATTTCCTTACAAAAGGAATTGCGTTTTTTTTTTCCTTTCTTTCTTATATATAAGCTTTTTTTCTTTTCTTTTTCCCTTTTTTTTTTTTTTTTTTTTTTTTTTTATAATTACAAAAATGTCATACCTGGAAACTTTCTGGCTAGCAGTTAAGTATGAATATAATCATTAGGATGCTTACTACTTAAGCCTCAATTTACCTTTATAACATTGACTTTCAATCAGTGATATAAGAAAGCTCCTATTTTGCTATGTTTCGCCTTCCTGATGAACCTGTGACAAAGAAAATCAGCCTTGCCTGATTTCATTGTCTCACCCCTAATTACTGCATTTTGATGTTCCTCCAACCTTATTCTTAGAATTAAGATGGTTTTGCCTTTATATTCTTTGCCACAACTGCAAAGTATGGAATATGCACAATTCTTGGTCATGTTTTACTCCCAGTTAGGCTGGACTTAACAGAGATTTCTCTATAAGATCAAGTTGCTTCTGAATATCATCCTGATGTCTTTTTGGACTGCTGACCTTCCGAATACTTTCCAACAAGCACTTTATGTAAGTGAGATAGACCATAATAGTTTTGGGGTCCTCCTCCTTTCTGTTTCTGCCTGCAGAAGCACATGTTTGTGGGGTACTTGTTATTCTGTATATTTGGTGTTGGTCATCTCCCATTAGTATATGTCTTGTTCACCAAAGATTTTTGCACAATATTATAGGGATTGAACATGCCCTTTTTTTACACTGTATGGATGGTGGGAATTCATAAGGTTAATGTCCAGTGAAGGATGGCTTTTTATGTACAGATATCTTGAACACATTCTACGTACATGTTCTTGATAAATTCAGGAAGGCCAGTTGATTTTTGGTTTCTCTTTTCCATTGTGAACTAGATCAAAGATCTTGCACAGTTCACCTCGTCCAGCAATTTGTATAGTACAAAATTGTCATATATGTATATCTCGGCCATACTGCTGGCTGGTGCTGTTCTTAAAACCATTCCCTTGAACTGTTTTTGCACTAAATTTCACCCATTACAAGGCTCAAGAGTGACTTAAGGTAGCGGTTTACTGAATGACGTATATATGAATGTAAGAGGAGAAAATAGGGAAAAATTATGAGGATATGGAAGAGAGGATAGATCGATAATGATTGATCCTAGGCTTGAAGAGGTTAACATTGCAGTGTTCAGGAAAGCATCCCTGCAGGAGTCTGTTCTACAAAGTAGCAGTTCTTGGGAAGACACTGGGTCGAGCTTCCTTCTTACCAATGGAATATATAGAAAATGCGTGTGATTCAACCCTATCAATATAACAGGCTGTATAGTGTTCTTCCAACACCATAGACGGTTTCAACAAAGAACGATTTCTTTTTTATATTCACTTCATTATATGAGAGCGACTTGGTAACATTGATTCTAGGAGGTAGCTGGAACATATGTCAACTCCTTGGCTTTGGATTTCACCATGTGCCAGCTTGGAATCTGGATATGGGGGTGACTGCTCTTTTCGTGCCGTTTTAGTTTTATATTCATAGCTCAGACAAAGGCAATCCATCACTGTCATGCTTATGAGGTCTTCTAACTAGTTATTTTCCATCCCGGCCCTGCTTTCACATTCTATAACGAAAGATCTGAGCTGGTAGCACTAAAGAATGGTGCTTGTCTGAAAATTTGCCATGGAAATAGCAATAGGTTTGTAATATTGTATCTGTGGGGAAAGAGACTGTAGGGTGGAAAATAAGTCACAAGGTTACGTAAATGTTAATGCAATTAAAAGGTGGTTCCACACTCCTCAAAACCTTGCTGTCGGATGTAGTTTATCATCTTACCCAGGACGGCAAGGATAGCAGGAAGAGTCGGATACTTAGTAGAATAGTACAAGGAATCAACCATTTTTCCAGCATCTTTTCTTAAAAAGTTTAGTCACAATAGTATTTTCTCTTGAACTTTAGGTCTTTTTAACATTTAATGGGAGTCAATTGTTTAGAGACAACACCTTATCCATTGCCTGATTTGTAGGCTTCAATAATGTTGCATCTGATTTCTACGCCATGTTCAGATGTTAGCAAGAATTTGCCTGCAGGCTAAAATTGAACTGTCGGCATTTATAGCAAAATCTCCTACCCAGTGCTTGGTTGTCATCGGTTAATTCAAATCCAAGCATAACCAACTTCAGTTAGTGGTGGTTAATTCAGTTTTATTTATTTTAATGTAAATAAACTCAATTTATTTATGCAGCATTTTCACCATGAAGAAACTAAGTATCAAAAGGGTTTTATACCTTGTTAATGTGAATAATTTTAATTCATTTTTCCCTTGTTCATTCATCTCACACACCTCACTCATCATTACCGTTTTAATAATAACCCCTTACCCAGAGTGGCATTCTTTTATTAAAAAAAAAAAGTGTTACTGAAATCGAAAAAGATTTTTCTAGAAATAAATATTAATATTCATCATTTATACATGAAAAAGAAAAAAAAATTCCCATTTATACTTTTCTGGTGTCATTAATTTTGTTTTTAATTTTGTATATAGTATTTTTTTAAATTTTGTTAAGTTTTTAAATATATATTGTAGACAATTATTCTTGTTCATACATCTGCCTAACACTAATAACCGCCCCATCTGAAAGGCTCAACTGTAGCTATATTTAAATTTTTTTATTCTTTATATAAACTAAAGAACAAATATAACCCAACATACTTTGTGTATAATACTACATGAGTAAAATACTACACTGTTTCTGAAGCTAAAAACAAAGTATAAAATAAGCATCCTTTAATATGTCCCTATGTAACATGTTTTTGAAAAGTACCATATTATCCATTAAAATCTCAATGTCATCCATACATTTCACTAAAATATTTATTTTTTCATGATATTAAAGAAATGTCTATACCTAAAACGAAACCAAAAATTCTACCAAAACAAAATCTCTTACATCAATATATATATGTGGGTTTTTATACCCTTTGAATTTATGTGACCAATAATTTGTCCCCTGTAGAAAATAAGGGTAAAAAGCATTGACACAACATGGCGAGAGAAAACATGACAACACCAAACTTGAGTGGAAAAAAGAAAGGTGTTATATCATAAAGAGGAAGAAAGAAAAGGGAAGATAGAAATATTGGGTTTAAAAATCGTTGCAAAAAACTGGTTTTTGCGAGAACTTAACTGGTGGTAGTAAAGTTTATTCAGTTAACAGTTCTCATTTTTGTTGCAACGTTGGAATATATTCATTTTCACGTCAAAGAGGGATTCAGTTTTCGGATGCTTTGCTGCAACTGTTGGGACATTCTTGTTCCTATGTTGTATTCTTGGCCGCTCCATTTTCAGACACCATGTGGCTGCTGGTTGAGTTTTATGGGGCTAAATTAGTCTGTGTTGACTCGTCGGTGGCACAGGAAAAAAGAGGCCGTGATAGGCTGCTTTCAGCCCAACCCAGGGGCCAGTGATAATGACCCCTACAAAGGGAGGCAATTCATTTATCTATATAATATTTTCCCGTCCTGGGTACGACGTTAAACTGCATCCAACAGCAAGGCCTCTGATCAAGAGGTTTTGAGGAAGCGTGGAACCGCCTCTTAATTGCTGGTGTTCCCAGGTCCACCCATACCCGGGGTGGTAGCACCTGTTGGGGTGCCAGCTATGGGCAAATAGTGACCTTCCATGTTTTTACCATGTCCTGGGTATGACGACAAACTACATCTGCGTCCGGGGTATGACGGCAAACTACATCCGCGTCCGGGGTATGACGGCAAACTACATCCGCGTCCTGGGTATGACGACAAACTACATCCGCGTCCTGGGTATGACGACAAACTACATCTGCATATTTGAACTTTATTTGAGTAGCTAAGCAATTAAATTTTATCAACAAAATAATTGCTTTTTTATAAAGATCACAAAAGACCAGAATGAAAATGAAAAATATTATTACCAGCTCTACGTTTTTGAAAAATATTATTACCAGCTCTACGTTTTTGAAAAAAACATTATTACCAGCTATACGTTTTTGAAAAAAACATTATTACCAGCTCTACGTTTTTTGAAAAAACATTATTACCAGCTCTACGTTTTTGAAAAAAATATTATTACCAGCTCTACGTTTTTGGAAAAATGTTATTACCAGCTATACGTTTTTGAAAAACCAGAATGAAAATGAAAAAATATTATTACCAGCTCTACGTTTTTGAAAAATATTATTGCCAGCTCTACGTTTTTGAAAAATATTATTGCCAGCTCTACGTTTTTGGAAAAAATATTATTACCAGCTCTACGTTTTTGGAAAAATGTTATTACCAGCTATACGTTTTTGAAAAACCAGAATGAAAATGAAAAAATATTATTACCAGCTCTACGTTTTTGAAAAATATTATTGCCAGCTCTACGTTTTTGAAAAATATTATTGCCAGCTCTACGTTTTTGGAAAATATTATTACCAGCTATACGTTTTTGAAAAAAACATTACCAGCTCTACGTTTTTGGAAAAAACATTATTACCAGCTCTACGTTTTTGGAAAAATATTATTGCCAGCTCCGCGTTTTTGAAAAAATATTATTGCCAGCTCTACGTTTTTGAAAAAATATTATTACCAGATATACGTTTTTGAAAAATAATATTACCAACTATACTTTTTGAAAAAACTTTTTCAGCATTGAATGGCCCAACGAAGGTCGATATGCTGGTTAAATAATCAATCAATCAATCAATCAATATAATATTTTCAATATATAAGGGGTATCCATACCAACATTCCAGAAATGGAACCACACTTTCAAGAGGTCAAACTTAACCATGTTACTTCCTGAAACTGGTCTCAGTCAATTTACTCCAGTGCAAGAATTTGAAAGCAGTGGCTAGTTTCCTTTAATTACAAAACAAGACTCTCTAAATCAACATGGGCTTGGGGGTCTATATCATGGATGGGTTTTCATCTAGCAGGGATCCCGCACAAGAAGACCCTTTGTGTGGCCTTGTTCACAAAGCCTCCTTCATCTTTACTATTGTCCTCAAGACAACAGATTAACAATGTTTGACAAAGTAGCTGAGAAGGTCAGTGTTATTCTGTCTGATTATCCCTCAACTAGGATATGTATGGTAATTTCAATGTCTGCTCAAACTAATGAAAATAGATACTGCCAGGAGTTCTCTACTGCATACAATCTGAACCAGAACATGAGTGAGCCTACACAGGTTCCTGATATAGTAAGGCACCATGCAAATCTTCTACACTACGCTTTCACTTCTTGTCCTGTCAAATAATCCTGTGTAGTGTTACCTCCCTGAGGCTCTTCAGCCTACTCACTTGTCTGTGTCAAGATTGATGCCAAACAAAAAGAATCCTCTGATGTCCCATTCCATCAGACAATAGCGTCAAACCTTTCATTGAAGTTCCTCTCTCAACCTTCAAAGATAGACCATTCAGAATAGCTTCTCTTATTTTTGAGAGAATCTTTTCTGGTACTGAGAGTTTTATCGCTCTGATGAAGTATCAGCAAAGGCTGAACAGTCAGCCTTAGTACGTACCTGAATTTACTGTGACCATAGCTACCGTAATCATTACTTCAATCATTATCATTATAAACTGAAGGGAGACATTCAGAACTGCCTTCAGCCATTGCAAAGAAGTTCTGATGAATGCTAAGTTCAGTTATGCACAATCAGTTCAAGCAAGAATTGACAACAAAAAAAAACTTGATTCTCAGGAGTTTTGGAGAATCACTAACAAGATTCTTAATAGCAGCAAATAATCTGTACCTAATTAATGGCTTTTAGGTTATTTCATCTTCAATGGACAAAGCTAAGCTCATTGCAATGAACTTTGCTTATTTCACATTAGACAACAAGGGTAATCCTCTACCAGCCTTCCTTTCTTTCACAGAGCAAAAACATTGGGACCTCACTATCTTGGCCTGTGGAAGTTTCCAGACTCATCAAAAACCTTGATTATGAAGGCTACTGATACAGGTAAAATCCCTGTTGATGTATTGAATCTTGGCAAAGTTATTTAAATGTTGCCTGAAGTAGAAATGTTTCTCAAGTCTGTGGAAATTGTCAGCTGTTTGTCCCATTTTCAAGAATGCCAGTGAGTGCAACATCATCCCATCAGCCTCCTTAGTGCTGTTAGCAGACTCTTTGAATATTATCAACAAGGAGATAGTTAATCACCTTACTAGAAACAACCTGCAGAGTGACAAACAGTATGGGTTTCACACCTCTAGGTCCAATGCTGATGTTTTAACTGTTATTACCAACAGAATCAGTGAAGCACTTGGTAGTAGCTTCTGGCAAAACATGGCATAGGATTTGCTACAAAAACTCTCCAGCTACAGTGTCTCTGGAAAAGTCTATACAGTTATAAAGTCCTTCCTCGCATATCTCTATGAAAATCATAAATGGCCAGTCTTCTGAAGTCCATGATATCAATGTAGGCTCTCTTCAATCCTGCTCTCTTTATTATCGATTCACCTAGGATCATTCTCATGTCATCAGTAAACATCCATGCAGATGAAGTTTATGGGTTCCCCTCCAAAAATCCAAATGACCATAGAGCTCAACCAACGAGACCAGCTTCAACTCAACGGAGGGAAAAACTGGCTTGTACCTTTCAATACTTCCAAAAACAATCTAGTAACCTCTCATCAGCACTGAGCAGAATCCTTTTCAGTTATGATAAACAGTGGCACTCTGAAAGAGGCTCCTTACTTTGAATATTTATGGGACTAAAGTCCACCACAGAACTTGTATATATAATCCATTATTAAAGATGTTTAAAAAAAAAGAATGGTCAGCTGCTTGTATTACTACAGAAAGCAGCTGACCCCAGCTAGGCTCTCCTTACAATAGTCTGATTAAAATAAACCTAATATTACAATTAATGATCTCTGGCGTAATTTTAAAGCTGCTGAAGTGAAAGTAACAAATCTCATTAGATCAGAACGATAAGCATACCAAGACGAATTTTCTAAAGGTTAGTCATTTGAAATTTCATTTAGCATTTTGTCACCCAAAATTAAAAAGTCTCTATCTGCAATTTTCGGCTTTTTTTAGTTATAGCCTGTGGCGTGTTCTCTCTGCACCACCCTATACACCCCTTGGGTTTTGTTCCAAAATCTTCATTTAATCCCATCAATTTATGAAAAAGTTATGGTTAGCCAAACTTTGAAGTCAAATATCTCAAAACTACAAAAAGTGCAGGTAGAATCTTTTTGATTTCAGGTGACGATTTGTAAATGAACATATTGATAAACCAATCTCATTCCAGGATAATATATTGTGTTCATCTGAGAGAAAACTAGAACAGTTTGAGTGTGACGGGAATTTTATTTGGAGACATCAAGGTTTATTGCCCCCACCCTCCAATCCAAAAAATATCATTGCTACAATAAAACTATAAAACATAAAAAGAGCGTACGTCATGCTTTGTGTGTTTCTCTACAAAAGAAACCGGTAGCTTGGTAAGAGTTAATGACATAATGAGGCTGGGGAAGAGGATTATTTGTAAATATTTGATGTCGAATTGAAAGTGTCTGCTAGAGATCTGGAACTGAAATGTGGTAAAACATTTATTCATGGCAGTGATCACCACGCGTACTTCTGAATTAGTCCAGAAACATCTTAAGGATAAGGATATAAATGTTTTATCTTGGCCTTCAGGGTTCCAACTTGAATCCACTTGAAAAGTCGTGCAAGAGCAAGAAAACTAAGTAATCTGCAGCAACTTAAATATTATGCACATAAAATATCCCTGTAAATATTTAAAATATTAAAATGAAAGTAGCTCTCCAAGATGACAATGTTCTTCCTGAGTGTTCTTCTTCATTATCATTTGTTGGGACATTAAACGTTATTAAAATATCCCTGTAAATATTTGGGCTTAATTTAGTAAAAGATTACTGAAAAAGTTTAGGAAATATTTTCACTTAAAAGGGGGATACAATTGACGTTTAATTGATTATTAATTGACTATTAAATTTTGACACACACTCTCTGGAATATCTGTCTAGATAGCAGTTCGAAAGTGAAATCAGGTTAAAAATAGTTTTTAGCACTCTTCGACTAACAACTTGCCTCATTCCAAAAATGGACTGTTACAAAGTTAACAAAGTATATTACTTATCCTAAGTAACTGCAGCTGTTTATAAAATCGTCGACCTTGAGTTCATATATGGCCTTTTGCCATCCATCTCATCTGATGAAGCATTTTGAGTGGCATGATCCCAAGTTCACTTTCAGGCCGACAACTAAGAAAGAGGAGGAACAATTGCAAAATCTCTTTGTAGGGTTTGCCTCTTCCAAGACTTCTTTGAGATAGCAATTTTAGTATTCCTTCTTCATCCAGCATAGAGTTGGATATGTCTTAACTGAATTAAATTGGTCTTTGATATTAAGGCCACCTGATAGTACATTAAAACAGAAGTTTTTCAAGACCAGCTTGTGGATGTGATTGGTGACACGAGCACATTAAAGTTTACCCAGTTTCTATCTCAGTCATCATACAAGTTTCTGTCCTGTATTCACTGCCATAATGTCAGATAAGAGAATATGGACAAGTATCTCAAATTGATTCAACACTTGAATGACAATTCAAGGTGTTCAAAATTGTTTTCTGTTATAAGAATAGCACTCCTGTCTACAAAATCAGGTGGGTCACTGCATGCTGATTCTTTGATCTCTCATGCCATTTGTTTTTCACTTTGTTACTCAATCTTAGTGAACAGTAGTTGGAGATATGGTCATGGCTAAAATACCATAAACTACATCCGGAATCAAGTCTTCTGATCAGGAGATTGGAGGTTTTGAGGAATGTGGAACCACCTCTTAATTGCTGTTGTTCCCAGGTCAACCCTAAGATAGGATGATAACACATGTTAGGGTCCCAATATGGGCAAATAGTGAACTAAAAAAAATAAAAATACTATGAAAGTATAAAAATACATTTTTATAGCAGAGTGAAAATAATACATTTTATCTGTAGTTGAAGACTGTATGTCTTCAACTACAGATAAAATGTATTATTTTCACTCTGCTATAAAAATGTATTTTTATACTTTCATAGTATTTTTATTTTTTTTAGTTCACTATTGTTTAAAATATTTAAATTTCAGCATTAAATAACCCATAGAGGTGTTGATTTTCCACTAAGTAAAATTAACAAAGCAAAAATATAACTAAGACTCATGGCAGCTGCAATGAACTGCTTGCCTATTGATTAGAGTTGTTTGCAATCTTGTATAGCCATGAGTGTAAGCTCAAGATGTTTCCAAGAATAACATAGCATTTTCTTTGGCAAGCTTTGGGGGTAGCAACAAATCCTTTTTCCTTGCTTTGAGCAGAACTTGAAGAGGCAAGCTGCCACCATTGACTTATTCCTTTCATGGTGCCCTCAGTTTTTTCACTTTTGAGTCTCAGACTTTGCTATCTTTTCATATCTTTTGTTTCCTAGCTGCAGCATAAACCCAGCCATTACCACCCATTAACAAACTTATTCCGTCCTGGCTTACGGCTGTAACACATTGAAACACCAGTTTTTGTACCATCACTGAAGTTAAGGAACACTGAGCCTGGTCATTAGCTAGATGGGTATCCACTCAAGAATACCAGCTGCTCTAATCTTGGACATGTGGGTGGTGTAATGAGTAATTGTGAATTGGAGAGCCAATCTCAGTTGTGCTCATTATATTCACTTATGCACAAATAGCCCTGGGAAAAGTAGGAAACCACCTCTTCCTTCCCAGCTATGGGTTAATTAGTAGGACATGTATCTGTTAATCATTATTATCTCCAATAAATTTATACATTCTAAAAATATTTTCTGGCTTCAAATAACCTGCAAAAAGTTATTTGAAGCTGTTAAAAAAAAAAAAATTAAAAAAAGTCTGTATTTTTGTTGTAGACATAAGATTATCTTATTTTCCAAGACGATGGTTCCCAAACTTTTTTTTTTCTCTGGGCTGCATTTTTGGAATGAAAATTTGTTTGCACCTCACCAAATTTCACGTGATAAAAAGTATATTTAAAAATAAAAACAGAGAGAGTGGGTTAAAGGGAGATAACTGCACATTCCTAGTCAAACATTATCATTGATAACTCTCTCCTCCAATTTGTGGACCCTAGTTACTATATTCTTTATACTTGATATAATGCAAAAATATCACAATGATAAAATCGCTCAATAATTATTTATAAGTATTTATACTTGGACTCACGCATGCAATTACAAGTAATCCATAATAATAATAATTTAAATTTTAAAATCATTTATTTTTGGCATATGAATTTTTTTAAACTGTTTCTAAATTTTTTATTGTTTTTCAATCATTCTGCCTCACCTGCTATCCTCTTCCACTGAACATATGAAGCATGCCATACTGTTCTAAGACCTGCTTCATTTCTGTTGTGGTAATTTACCCATGCATGCATGGACTCTCCTAGCTATAAATAGAAACAGGTACTGCCTTTTGGAGAGGGAAGTTTCCAGCAATCAGCTCTGACAGTCGGACCGAACATTCTTGCTGTAACACTCTCGTTTATATATGTTTGTATTACTGTTAATTTAGCTCAATTTCTCTTATTGTGTCTTTATTTCTGGCCCTAACAAGGCCACAACTATTTCCATCATACGTTGTCAAGTGATATCAGACAGTTCCTCCAGATTGTAAAATAACTATGACGATTGTCGTCATAGTTATTTTACAATCTGTAGTAGTAATTCTCAATTACTTTATTTTTGTACCAATGAGATACAAATACAAAAATACCCTTGGCCCCTGGCCACTCGGCTGTTTATATAACACTGGATGTGGTAACTTTAGAAGTCCCTCGTTATCTAATGAGACCTTCCATTTCTCTCTACACAGATCACCTTTCCAAACCTGTCTCTTGATCACTCTTTCTGCATTTCTCTTTTATTCTTTATCATGTTTGTGCATTCCTTGTACAAATTGTGATATTCTCTTCTTCCCCCTTTCCAAGGATATTTGCTTTCTTCTAGTCTTCTTCAGTCATGATACTTTGAATTTGTAATGGTAGACTGTGCCTCCTTTGTCTCCCTGCCATCATATGTAAACAATAATAGGACTTGTTCTTTGGAGGGAAGGTAAGCCTCCAGTCATTCACCACTTGGCATCTTTTCAAGAAGCCAAACTCCTTTTCTGATTATCATTTTTGAAAATGGTGAAAATAGGAATTAGTACATTGTAGATTAATTGGTAAGAATTTATTGGGTCCGGCTCCTACTTCTTGAACAGAACTTGTTTAGAGAGCCCCATTGCATAAGAGGAGCAAACCTTGTTGACTATTGTCGATATTTGAGCGTTTGTGAACCTTCTGGAAATGTTAGATAAGCATAATCATCATTATCAGTTATAGCCATATTGCTTATTGCATATCTGTCAATGAGACATCTGGAAGGTAACAGACTCCCAAAAGTGATCTGCTGTTAAACATGGCTTTAATATTTCCAGTGATACACTATTAAGTAGAAAACTTAAAGGGCGTTGGGTGGGGGTAGAATCTGATTGGGAAAATTACCTCAGAGGTCCAAGAGGGCTAGAGTAGCATAGCCTATATGTGTGTGAGCAAATTGCTAACAATGCAGACTCTCCGAGCACTGGCGCCGGAATGACGAGGCGCATGCGCCAGTGAGTCAGATCAAGGCTGGCAGCGTGCCCAATATGCAAATTCTCTGGCTCGGCAAGAACATATAAAAAGGTGAGTCCTTGTCGAGTCGGGAGAAGGACTTTTGTGCATTCATCATAATTCATGATGTTGTGTACTAAACCAGAATCCGTTGTGAGGGTGTTTCTTCTATCTGTGCTACTGAATATCATCTTTTCTGCTGCACTAATAGAATAGGCTACAATGAGTTAACCACTTCAAGTGTTAAGAAGTAAAAAATCAAGAGTTAGTCTGTTATGTGCCATGCGGGATACACGCTTAGGTGATCATGTATCTTTTGATACGTGACTGACGAGGAGGATTTTTCAAAGCAGTAGGTTGCCATTTCTTTCTGTGGTAGACCAGTTACCATTGAAGGCTATAGAACCCGATCTGTCCTGCTATTTACCCATAGCTGGGGGGAGAAGACAAGGATTCATACCTTTCCCAAGGGTATAAGCACGTAAGTGAATGTAATGGATTCAACTGGAATTCGAACTCGGCTCTCCGATTCCTCAATCCAATCCACTATCCATTACTCCACTGTGCCTCCTAACAATCAACTATAAATAAAATCAAGTAATTGAAACAATTCCTCTCTCAGGAATTGCAAAAAAAAAAAAAAAAAATGAATATATAAATAATCATAAAATGAATATATAAATAATCATAAAATGAATATAAAAATAATCATAAAATGAATATATAAATAATCATAAAATGAAAGGACCTGTAATGGCAATATTAGCTGTTTACTTATAAGGAAACATTCAGTGTTGGTTCCAATCTGCATAGGAATGTCTGCAAAATACTTACCCCTCCCCATTTTATAGGCAAAACACACAAATGCATGCTGGGATTGTTTTTCCTACCCAATAAAATGAGTCACTTCTGGGTTTCATCAGACTTTCTGTTCTTTCTTGTCTTGAAGTCAGAACGCTGTGGTTGCTTGTCTGTATCCCCTTTTGTCTGTTCACACCATTCTTAATTTGTGATCTTTTTGCCTTATTACTGTTGCTTTGCCTTATTACTGTTGCTTTGCCTTATTACTGTTGCTTTGCCTTATTACTGTTGCTTTGCCTTATTACTGTTGCTTTGCCTTATTACTGTTGCTTTGCCTTATTACTGTTGCTTTGCCTTATTACTGTTGCTTTGCCTTGCATATGTTGTTTGCTTGCTTAATATTATTTTTTCCCTGTTCTTTCTCTTATTATTTATTGAAACTTAGTCAATTCTGTTTGTTGGGCATTTCTGCCAATTACACTTAACAAATAGTCAACGATTCAGCATTCATTGACCAAACAGTACTACTCATTACTTTTCTTCACTCCCTGTCCATCAGGCTGGGATCAAAGTTGAGTATCTGTCTTCAGGTGGAAGAACTACATTTTTAACTCTCAATTGTGTTCCTGTCTTCAGACAGTACAACTCAACTGTGTCTTTGTCTTTGGACAGAGCACAACTGAAAATATTATTGTGGTGCCCGATCTTGGAGAACTGCTGTCTCATTGCACAAGAGAGGTGATCAGTATTACTACCAATGCAGGTGCAGCCAATGGTTGTGGGGTCTGGACTATTTTGGGGACCTGGGCCAGGTGCACAGGCTTGGGCTACCCACATCATTAAACTGACCTTGTGTCACATTCTATCATTGAGGAGTGGCAAGTAAATACAATCTGCCTTCAAGTGGACAAACTACATTTTATTTCTCAATTGTGTTTCTGTCATGCACTTGGGCTCTGCACTTTAAACCAGCATTGTTTTATATCCAGTCACTCTGGTGTGATGAATGAATAACTAGTATGGTATGAGATCCCCTCATCTCTATTTGTAATATTAGACATTTCCTTATAAGGAAACATTTGACATTCATTGACCGAACAACAGCCAGTGCTATTGTTGGTTGAAATTTATAAAATCTTCCTATTACAACAATTTTTCAGGAAAACAGATTTCTCAAATTCAATTATTGCTCTTCCCAATATTGGCGAGGACCTGTTTCCTAATTTTTTTTGTTTAAGGAAATATGAAATGTCGACATCTTGATAGTCACTTTCTCCTTGAATTACATGTGATATCCATAGTTGTTGTTGCTGTTAAAATTTCTCAAATGATGTGGTTTCTGTTCTTCATTTATGATTCTGTATCACTATATTATTGGCATCCATCGTCTCAAGAGTCCCTGGATCGGCTGGGGCAAGATTTTTTTTTTATGAGGGGTCGGCTGTTGCTCATGCAGCATGTCTCCTCTCTCCACACCACTAATGTTGTTCAAGGGAAAGGCAGAGGCCAATACAACTTGATGCAACATTTATTTATTAAACAGTTTATTTATTTTAATCAACTGGCCTAAATAGTCTAGAAATCTTATTAAAGAAAAATATGCACTCTCCGGCATGATTCAAACCTGCATCCCTCTCAAGGGAAACCCTCATTAGACCTGACACACTTTAAACCTCTTGGCCACAAGGTGTGTTGATGGTCAAGCATAGTTGAATAATGCCTTTAAACACAGTTTTTTTTTTTTTTCCCCTGATTCTTGAAATAGATATATCTGCTGAGTTTCATATCCTAACATAAACAAAGCAATTTCTTTTTTAAAAAAAAGGGGGGGTATTCATTAATAAATACACACACACACACACACACACACACAACAGCCATGTGACATTTTATTTGTATGAATCACACACACGTGTGTGTATGAGAGAGAGACACACACACACACACACACACACACACACGCACTGAACTCTCCTATTGTTTTCAATGGTCAAACAACCCAGTTCTTAGAACCAATAGCCAGATGCCCGATTACTTGCACATATGTGTTTATCGTGGTGAAGGCTTGTGCAGAGCCAACCACACGTTTTGGAATAACCGAATGCAGACCTAATCAAAGTATGCCACAAGGTCCCCAAACAACTCTCTGCAGGTTTTGAATTCAGAGTTGTCCTTCTCTTAGACTGTTCACTGCCTGAGGCTATAGGGCCCAGTCTGTCCTGCTATTTACCCATAGCTGGAGGGAGAAGAGATGGATTCATACCTTTCCCAAGGGTATTAGCACATAAGTGAATGTAATAAACCTGACTGGAATTCGAACTCTGCTATCTCTGATTTCTCAATCTGAGCTGCAATACATTATTCCACCATGCCTACACACACACACACACACACATATATATATATATATATATATATATATATATATAACAGGAACTTGCCACAGAATATATACATAGATTTGAAAGCATTCTTGCTTTTAGAGATCCCTTTTGACCAACACATCAGTAGAAAAATATAGTAGTTTTCTTAGTAAATTAACATTACCAATGTATTCTTATGATGGTTTCCTGCATTTTCAAATTTTATACACACACACACACACACACACAGAGGCATTGAAACTTTAGGACATTTTATGTAGTCATTCTTTTTCTCAATAAGCCCATTATTATAATTGTGATTCCTGTGGATCTGAGTGACTTCAATGTATCTCATTAAAGATACATTTGTTTTACTATCAACAGACTCTTATTTAGATTGATTTAACTTTTATTATTTTAGATCACATTAATATCAAAAGCAAAAAATAGTAAAGTCTGTGTTGAAGGCTATCTCTCCCTACCCCCATTCCTACAATGTCCTTTCTCTCCCTCGTGTAACAGAAAAACTAAAGGAGAAATTGTTGGCGTTTTCCTTGTGCACTGAGGGATGTTCTTCACATCTTCTCTAAAATCTCTAATTCCTGCTGGGCTAACTTAAATGGGGCGCTTGGTACAATGGAGCAATTATTTACTTTTGAAGTCCTATAGACATTCAAGTAAGGAGTTAAGACAGAAAGCTGTCTTTCTGGCCTTACTAAACATCTCCTCCTCCTTTCAAAAAAAAAAAAAAAATCAGTGTATTTGAAACACAGACCTTCCACACTCTAATGTCGAAAGTCTGTGTTCTTTGTAAGAATCATTATAACATGTGGGCAGAACTGGGCTTAGGTGAGAGGGAAATCAGAAACTGTGCAAATAATGAAGAGGGGAGGGGGAACAAGGAGAAAAACATGTCCGCATTGCACTCTTTAGCTCAAATATGACAAGTCACAAGTCTTTTACCAAGAAGACATGCTACCCAAAATGTATTAACTTTTCTTCTTTTTTTTTTTTTTTTTTTTTTTTTTTTACAATTCAAAAAAAAAAAAAAAAAAAAAATAAAGATTTGCTGCCAGGCATGGATACTGTGACACTTATTGATGTTGAAAGTGAATCCAGCATGCCAAGTTCAATTCACGCTCAATCACTGTTTTCATGGCAAATGTTTGGGCAAACTACAATCCTTGGTTCCACCAGTCTATACTTTCACAGTTAAGACCTGCCAGGCTATGGCTATGTACATGAAGTTGACTCATCCCTATCACCGTTACCTTTATATTCCATTGGTAAGGAGGAAGTTCCACTCAGTCAGCTTCTTTTCAAGAACTATTACATTATCAAACAGGCTCCTGAAATGATGCTTCTCTGTTAACTACAATTGTGAGTCAACCATTATCTATCCTACCTATCCTCATAATATACACCTTTTGCTCCCTCCTTGTATGCTCTTAAAACTATCTCCTTTGGTAATATTCTACCTTGAATGGCTCTTGGGTCTTGTACTGAGAGAAGAATTGTAATAATAACTCTTTCATTCATTTTATGCTAATGCAATTGGTAAAGCAGGAATCCATTTTTCCTCCAGCTATGGGTTAAATAGCCAAGAAGACTGAGTTTCCATGCCTTGGGGTGATAAACAGTCTAGGATAAAGAAAACTCTAAATTCAAAACCATCCTAAAGAGGGATGGGTTCCAACAGGTTGTTTTGCCCAAGTCTCACTACTACTGCTATAGCTGCAGTATGTGCACTGCCTGTATGATTCTAAATGGTTATGTGGCTCGTGGCTTTATATTGAAAATATTATTTACTGTTAAATTTTTATCAGAATAAAACAAAGGGAAATGAAATAAGGCAAGAAAAAAAAAAGATTTCCCAATCCCCCACCTCCACCCCAGGTTTGTATAATGCTTGTTCAAAAAGTAATGACTTTCCTAATTTAATTTTAAAAGTATTAGAATTCCTAAGTTTTTGTTGAGGTTTTTTTTTTTATTTAACTAATAAAGAGTCTAGAAATCCAGGGGAAAATTTGTGGAGTTGTGTTCTAGAATCAACCCATGATCCTTCTAAAAGGCTACATCCTCAAAACTGATATAGAAAGGAAAAAGCTGTTGCATAATTTCTGTTTTTAGAAAGAGGGAAAGTGTTGCAAACATTCACAGGAGTTTGAATGTTTATAGAAAGGCTGCACTTGGTGTAAGCACAGTAAGGAGATGGACCAGTAGGGTTTATGGCAGTCTTTGAGAGAAAATTTAAATTGACTTCTGTAGCAGGATCCACAGTGGCAGGCCAGCTGCTGCTGTAAATGAGGACAAGATCAAACAAGCTGATGCTCTCATTGCAATGGCAAAATTCTGTGAAAGCCATCAGGTGAATCTCTTAGTTACTCAAAGGTCTGTGGAAAGTGGGCTGACAGATTTCATGAAGAATCAGAGTGATTGCTGCCTAAGAGTAACACCTTCCTAAGCAGTCATAAATGACAGTGGTTTGCCAATAATGCTGAGCTGAACGATACAACTCGCATATAGCTAATAAAGCAGCCAAAAGCTTCCATAACATATGCTCATATTTAAAGATGGAATACTGCACTTTAGAAGGAAGATTATCTTGAGGACTTTATTTGGAATCCTAAGACTTTTGTGTTTGTTATGCTTTGCATGCTTTTACTATTAAATCTGTTTTAATTTTAAAAGCAAAAAAAGAAAAGAAAAAGAATACTTGTTACTCTTTCATTGAACCTCGTAACACAACTATTTTGAGTAACAGATTTAAATCCCAGGATTTTGTTATGCTTTATTTGCTTCTACTATTAAATCTGTTGTAATTAAATAAGAACGGGCATTACTGTTTGATTGAACCTTGTACAACAACTGAGAAGGAAGAAGACTATGTTGAGGATTTGAAATTCTGTGACTCTTGGGCTCGTATTAGTATCCATTGTGTGTTCCAAGTATTAAATCTGTTGTAATTGAAGACAAACGGGCATTATTTTTTTTTTTTTTTTTTTTTTTACCAACTCTCGTACATTTTTTACAATGATCAGTAGTTTTTCACTTTCATTTTCATAAGCAACCTGTTACTTGTTATTAACAGTGACTCAAACCATGAAATGTTTCCTTCTCTGTCACCTGCAATGTACATTTATTTTTACTCTTTACAGCCAAATGTAACAAACTCCTTGACAGCACCACCTGTACAGATCACGAGGATGAAGTCTATTGTCGAGCTTGCTACGGCAAAAACTTTGGCCCCAAAGGTTATGGATTTGCCGGTGGTGCTTCTGGTCTTTCAATGGATACTGGCAATGCTGATGAAGTGACCAGAAAGTAAGTGGACATTCTTTTGGTATGAAAAGAAATGATTGAGTTATTTTCTGGAAAATTTGCCTCCGAGTTTGTTGTTGGTGATTGTTTTTTTAGAATTTGAAATTTTTTTTTGTTTGTGTGTGGGGGGTTCTGCTTATTGTTTGTTTTTAGGAGGCTTTGGGTGCCCCCACCCACTTCAGTTATTATTAGAAAAGAAATTCAACAAAAAAGATTTCCTGCCCAAAACAAAATATGGTACTCTAAAATCCCGCACCACCACCAGTCAAGCATCCCCCCCCCTCCAAATGAAAAAAAGCAAGTAAGCAAACACATGCATCACGTTAACTTGTTGGTCATGTGTCACTGGGCATATTGCCATGCAGTCTGCTCGAAAATATTTATTCTGTTCAACTTTTCCAGTACAGTGTCAGAATACAGTAGCATTTTGTGAGGTTCGAATTTATTGTCAATGGATTTCATGACTATTTGCTAATGAATGCTCAGCTCTGCCAAAAAGTAAATTCTTGACAGATGACAAAATTTTAAAAATTGATGCATACAAAAAGCAACTTTGAATCACAAAATAACATCTGGTGCTTTTAGGTTGAGAGGTTAAAGTTTGAGAATTCTTCATTGTAAAGGTTAAAGTGTAAGTGTCCTAATTTAAAAAGGTCATTATTTTTTTTCCTCTTTTAAAAGCATGTGAATTTATTCTTTTTTTATACTCAAGTTCTGAATGTCTTTCTTCATTATAGTTAAGGCTGAAGAACTTTATTCTTGTTTTTTTTTATTTATTTTTTTTATCATCGTCAGTGCACTTTTGATCATAATATAAACATCTATGTAAGCAATGTTTCTTTACTAAGTTACCTTGACTGACTTCAGACAAATATCAGATTTTTCAAATAAAGTTCTTTTTAAAAATATTATCCTATTATTGAAATATTATACGAGCTTCAATTGAACACTCGTTTTGTATCTTTTATTACTTTGCAGTACTTTTCTTTTTCTCAACTCTATTTAACAAAACTTAGTGTCTAAATGACAGTGGCCTCATTGATACAGAAGCTATTTTGCCGAAAGAGAGCACAATTTTGTTGAACAAAGAACTGCATTGACTTAAACACAATAAAATTCTAAATCAGACAGTTTTCTTAGCAGGAATCAAGTATGGCTTATTTTGGGAGAAAATGTCTCCTAAGTGGCTTTTGATATCCACACACTCATTGTCCACTGCAAGGCGATACGCTTTGTGACGACTGATAAGTAGTTTCTACTATTTCTATCAAAATAATTTTCAATTTCTGGTACTTTTCCTTCTTATAGTATTTTCTCATAACTAGCTTTTGTTTTATTTATCTTTATACACACACACACATATCTATATAATACTAAAACACTAATCTTGTATGTATGTTCCCAAGATACACCTTAAACAATACATAATAATACCCCAACCAATTTAGGTACATACTGTATCTTGAACCCCTGCCAAGTACAGTGCCAAATCTAATTAAGATTAGACAAGGGGTTCTTGAGATAGGGCTGTTTTTATGGCATTTTTTACTATCAAATTCAGTATTTGTTTTCGATACACATTTCTATATCAATCCACATATATAAACAAACACTTGCATATTATATTTCAATTATTATGTGTGTGAAAAATAATAAACATACATAATACATTATAATGTCATTAAATAAATTTAAATATGCTTAACATGAAATATTTATACAATTCACTATATATGTGTCATGTGACTTGATGGTAAATAAATAGATGCACTCTGGTTTGCTGCCATTATGTGTTTTGAAAGAAATGCAAGGAATAAACAAATATGTGTAATAAAAAATATAAAACCTGTCTTAAGCTAATTCTCTAAATTTTCACAGTGTTAACTATGAAAGCCCAGTGGTACAATAAACTTACTTTTTCCATCTTTATTATTAATTTTGTATTCAAAGTACATTTTATGGAAGAAATTCCTCTTTTAATATAAAGAAGTAAAACCTAAATCTATTGATATTGTAAAATAATTTATTTTCTTACTTTAAATCAGGATATATTTTTATTAAGGTGTTTTTGGTGCTTTTCATTCATTTTCGTGAGGCATAAAATTATTTCCGCCCTGAAAACAAAAGAAAAGTTGATATTGTATGACAATGACAGTCATAGAAAGAATTACAATGCGTATAATTATCATAATGCTAAAAATTGTTACAGTATTTTGTGCTGATATGAATACAACTGACTTATTCATCACTTCATCTTTAGGAAGATGCCCAAAGAAAAGGCTGCAGGATGGTCTCAAAAAATATACTTATTATTTTGTAAAAGACTAAACCTGTTTTAAGCTATTACTCCAAATTTCCACGCGATGTGTTAACTATGAAAGCCCAGTGGAACAATAAACCTTTTACAGTCTTTAGAGTTTTAGTATTATATACATAATACTAATCTAATTCACGGCACTACATTAGAACTTTTAATAAATAAATATCTCAGATGTCTGGCAACTACTTGAAAGATGAAGAGGCTCTGTGGGTGTGTCATTGTAAAACATAATCTGTATGACTGAAAAATTGTCACATGGCTTGATGGTAAAATAAATAGGTGTACTCTGGTTTGCAGCCATTATGTATTTTGAAATGTGAAGAAGAAATGAGTATGTATAATAAAAAATATAATTATTTAAATAAAAAAAATATCCTAGAAAAAAAAAAATGAAACTGTGCCCAAAAAGGAGGCATCTATACTTTATTTAAATAACTATGAATCTGCATAAGCAGATGTTTGCTGTTTGTTTGTTGGAATAACCTTCACCTTTGAAAATTATAATAGGGTATTAATTGATATAAATTGTCAACTTTACGGGCTATTATTACTTGAATGGAAAGTCTTTTAGTGTGATATCAGTTTGCAATTCCATTCTAAAAATAAGCAAACTTTTTTCCTGCAGGGCAGCGTTTGCATTAAAGGGATGTTTCAAATTAAAGCTAAGTTATAGTCCTGGAACAATGATAAGCCAATGTCATTCTGGTATTGTTAATTGTTTGTTCTGAAAGCCTACAGTTTGATAATTTAATGTCCATCATTGAATTTCCAGTTGAATTTCATTAAGAAAATAATGTAAAGCAGTGAAATTTTTCACAAATTCTTAAAACCTTCCCATTTATTAATTAATATTAAGTAAGCTTGTGTTTATAACTCACTTCTAGCAGTTATAATATTATCTCTTGCTTAGGCTACTCATTGTGACGTCATTAAAATTCTCTTCAACTGACTCCAGTGGACTTCCCTGGCTCACTTTGAGTTCTTAATTTAAGGCATCTTGCTTAGTTCGTTTATGTTACCGGAAATGTCTTATTTACACTCACAACATATTGTATAATGTGAGTAATAATAATTATTACAGTAACTTTTATTGTAAATACAAATTAAAATATGAGTAATTAATAATAAAATATTATTGTTACCTCATCATTTTGTATTGTGAACTATTTTTGAAAGGAACTCAACTTGTGTATGGGTCGTTTAGTTTGTTTATAAATATAATTTAAAAGTTGCATTAAAGTTGTTTTTCTTTGGTCTTTAGAAGATTTATAGCTTTCTTCTATTTTATTTCACTAAAGAAAATGAAAACTCTTCATTCACCAATCTCTTGGTGATTACTGAGACTGATGTGTTAGACCAAATTTTGTAAAAGATTTTTTTATGTAAATTTTTTTTTTTTTTTTTCTTTGAGCATTTTACCCCAAGCAAGACAGGAGTACCACTAGCATGCAGAGGACCACAGAGAGTGAAAGTGAGAGAAAAGACTGAATAGGGAGGGGGAGGAAAAGATGAATGGGGATCAAGACAACAGAAGATGGTGATTGACATTGCATTTAAATTTTTGAAGATTACAGTTATCAGAGAAGCAAGTAAGAGAAAGGGAGTTCCACATCTGGGGAGTGCGAGAAAAGGAACTGTTGCAGTAGAAGCAGCAGTTACATTTAACTATTTCAATAGTAAAAGGGTGGGACCTAGGTGCCAATCTAGTAGCAAGCTTCAATTCATGTAGTTGGGGCACCAAGGAAAAAAATATTTAGCATGCAATAGTCTTGAGAGGAAGGAGAACAGTAGAGAAAGAAGAGATAGCTGACTGAATTAAGTAGAGAAATGGAGACACATGTATGAATGGTCTGGAGATTAAAGAGAGTTCCCTAGGCAATGGGAGTTGTTCACGGACATAAACTCTCAGTCCATGCATGTGGACTTTAAGTCCTTTCTAAGTAGAGAAAGGTAACCAGGAAGCCAGAAATCAGAGAAATTGATTGAAGAGTTAAGGTTAGTTTCACAGAGAGCTAGGATGATCAGAAACTTTTTGAAGAGGAACAATTCCACATTGTAGAAGTTGGTACGAATCCCATGAATGTTGGAGAAGAAAAAGTTAAGGGGTTTTAAGTGATTTTTGTTGAGCTGGTTTAGGTTTATATCTTTAGTTGTTTATAGTCATGTTGTGTTATATTGGTAAGGAAAAGGCCTAAGGTGGTAGTAGCAGTTGGTCATCAAATGTAAGGGAACTGGCACAAACGGCAACACAGTGTGTCCTCGAGGTTGCCAACCGGAGATGCTTGCAGGGATATATATAATATAAAATACTTAAGTTTTAACTTAATATAAGTCTGAATACTCACTCTTACAAGATGGGGGAGCTGATCCTTAGCCAGTAAGCAGAAAACAAAAACAAAGTTAAATGCTACAACCAGATCAAAATTAATATTGCATTAATATGGTTAGTACAAACAAATAAAACTTTCAAGCAAATGAAGATATTGCAGCAGGTCAAGAAAGAAAAACAATTAAAGGGACACAACTCTCTAACGTTCAATAGCTCAAGTTACTGTTTCAAAATAAAATTGTCCGTGTTTTCAACTTTACTCCTAGAAGCCATAGCCCAACATATCATAGTATTTTGGAAATAGGCCGACTCCATGAGGAAATTAAAAACATTCCAGGCTAGATCCGGACCCACAATCCTGAAATTTTGGATTCCCAAGTTTTCATTACTGTTTTCAGTGATTTTTTTTTTTTTTTTTTTTTTATAATCATTTTTATAATTTGGAAATGATTTTGGGAATAATTGAAATTAATTGCAAAATCCAGTGACAGTCATCCATGGAATAAAAATAATTGTATGGAGAGTAAAGGCCTACATACATCAAATTGTTTTTAAATTAAGTGGTGGCTGGAGAATTATCATTGAACTTTTTAAAAGGTAAGCTTAAATATTAATGCAATACTTAAATGCAGCGATCAGTTTAGAGTTCTTCTGTAGTTTATTATTGCCTACTGCATCTACTCCCTACCTACCTATCGTAATGAAGGCCTAATCAAGAGCCCTCTGCAGGAGCTAGTCTAAATGCCGCCTGATACCAAGGTAAAAAAAATTTGCTGGTGTATAATCCAAGTGAATCCTAATATGAAAATATTAGAACTGATCCACAAAAAAGAGCTTGATGTATTTTATTTAATTTATACAGAGCAATATATTTAATAATCAAACAAATCCTTTTTACCTCATATGGGGAATGGGCTATTTTTTGTGGATCAGTTCTAATATTTTCATATTACTAGGATCCATTTGGATAGTCTGACGAAATAGCCTATTCCCCATATGAGGTAAAAGGATTTGTTTGATTATTAATTATATATATATATATATATATATATATATATATATATATATATATATGAGCCCCAGAAGAGATAATGTAAGATTTATTTGCCTATAACAATTTTCATGTTGAGCCTTCCGTAGTTCCAGTCTTTAAGGCCTCAGACACAACAGTCTGATCCTTTTAACAACCTATTACCCTTCTACCTCTTTTTGGCAAAGTACTAGAGGCTCTAATCAACTCTGAATTTATTAAGTATCTCACCTTGCAGAGACCTCTCTCTAAGCAATATGGCTTTTGCTTCTCTAGGTCAACTGCTGATATATTAATTGTCTGAAAGAGTCTATCAAACTTTAGTTGAGAATGGTGAAGCTCTGGCTGTTGCTTTGGATATCTAAGGAATTTAGCAGGATTTGGTTTGCTGGTCTTCTTCAAAAGTTGAAAGGTTATGGTATTTCTAGACACACTTTTTATCTGATTCAATCTTATCAGATCACGAAATGAAAGTTATCTTGAATGGCCACTCTTCTAGATCTTTTTGTATTAATGCAAGTAACCCTCCCAGGATTATGTCCTTTTAATGTATGTTGTTCCTAATTTTCATCAACGACCTGCCTTATTTTCAACTTGTTATCTATGCTGATGGTACAATTATTTATTCCTGTTTTAATGATAATTCCATTCAGTTTAATAAGGTCAAAGTGGCAGCTGATCTCAAAAATGACCTCCGATCAGGGGTTAACGAGGTCAAGAAATGACTTATTAATTTTAATTTCTCTAAAATAAAACTGCTATCTTTTTGTCCCCTTATAAAAGGATTTTTCCTTCCATCAATTCGTCTGATGCTAACCTCCAAAAGAGTAATTCATTGCACCTTCTCTGGATAACATTTTCTGCATGAAATGGAAAAATTCTATTGAATCAAATGCTAAGTCTGCTGCTCAGAAAAGTTGGTTCACTGTGTCATGCTAGACAATTTTTGTTGCCAGAATCTTACACATTTATAAGTCTACCATTCATCCATGCATTGAATACTGCTGCCACATCTAGTCTGGTACTTCTGCTATGTATTTAGAGGTTTATTGATAAAAACTATTCTAAATACCGTTTGTTGATATATATAAAATTATATATCGTTATATCATAAAATTCAAAGTATCTGCAATATTATTGGCGCTGACCTGACATCTCGGCTTCAGTCACTTTCCCACTGCTGTAATATAGCTTCCCTTTGCCTTTTCTATAAATACTTTCATGACAATTGTTCTGATCAACCTACATTTATGGTACCTAGATTTTATGAATTTAAGTGCAGTACTCAATTGGCAGCAAGGTCTCCTCATTTTACAGCTAAAATGGCTGCTAGATGTAACCGGAAGTTCTATACTAAGTTTCTTTTATCACATTTCTCACCTGTGGAACTCTTATCCAATTCCTTGCTTTCTAGTCAGTTTTGATCTTAAAAACATTAAATGCAATGTTAATCATCATCTACTGTCTTAATTCTTGTTCTTTTATTGTTCTTGCTCCCTAAGTTTTTTTTTTCTCTCATATTCTCTCACACTCAGTGACCTCTTTTGTCTTAGTGGCTTTATTGCCTTGCTTGGGGTGAAATGATTTTAAAAGAAAAGAAAAAGTCAATTCAAAATGACAAGTTATTGAAAGGTTGGATTTTGGTTTTAAATAATAAAAATGGTTCTCTAAATATAAACTTTATAAATTTATGTTCAAAAGATATTTTTGATCAGTTTGACTCCTCCCTCTCCCCCCACCAATATTTTCAAAAACAAACCATCACTATTCCATGTTTATCATGTTTGCTATACTTTAAGAATACTGAACATTTCTTCATTTATTGAGAAAGTGCATTCTATTTGTTTATTTATGAAAAAGTCCGTCTTTTAGTCGTCCTTCTTCACTGTTTCGCTTTTGTCTTTCTGAATTATTATTTTTTTACTTTAATGTCTGTAAAGTGATAATTGCTAAAAATTCTGTCTTAAGCATCATTTTCTTCATTTGGTCCCCGCCCCCGCCAAAAAATATATTTTTATCTATTGATATTGTTTAGCCAGAAGAGACTGTCTGCAACGTACGCATTTCATCAGATACAATTTCATGAAAAGCATAAAGAGTCTTCCATTGTTGTCCAAAAACAATCAGCCATATTTGACAGTCAAGTCTCTCATTTTAATAGTACTGTTATCAGTTAACAAACCATTTTCTGTTCAAGCAACTTATCATATAATTTGTTTTTTTACAGTATTTGAAATACAATAAAAAGAATTTGGTGTCTTCCTTGCTAGACAATTTAATATTGTTTCAAATTTTACTATTTTCATGGCAATTTTACTGAATATTTATTGCAAATGAAATGTTTTAAGAAAGATGGCATTAAACAATGACTGTGTGAATGAAAAAGAGGTCTTCAAACTTGATTCATAAACATTTTTCAGAACTAATGGAATGATTGTTTTGTTTTTTGTTTTTTTCCCTCCCTCTTTCTTTTTCCCCTTCTTTTCCCCTCCCTCCCCCTTCTTTCCCCCTCCCTCCCCCTTTCTTTCCCCCTCCCTCCCCCTTTCTTTCCCCTCCCTCCCCCTTTCTTTCCCCTCCTTCCCCCTTTCTTTCCCCTCCCTCCCCCTTTCTTTCCCCTCCTTCCCCCTTTCTTTCCCCTCCTTCCCTCCCCCTTTCTTTCCCCTCCCTCCCCTCCCTCCCCCTTCCAGTAAAGTCTAATAAATAGTGTTTGTCAATTCTCAAGAACAAAGAAAATGTATAAATTCACTTTCATATGTTTAGGCTTTATTATAATTCTAACCATCATATTTTGAAACAATAAACATTACCGAAGTGTGAAGGTCTTTAAATTAAAAGCCGTGTCATGGGGAAAAAAATATCCTTTTAACACACCATTGTTTTTTTTTTTCTTTTTTCTTTTTTGTACAGGCACAAACATCTCTGTTTGCCATGTTTTACTTGTCCGTTACCAAACATAATTTTGTAGCATTTAGAAAGAAAATAAAAATGAATAAATAAAATGTGAGAATGTAAAAATGGCTGTAATTTCTTTTTTTTCTTTTTCTTTTCCTTTGTCTTTTTTTCCTTTTCCAAATTGATATTCGCATAATTATGATCCTCGCAGTTGTTACATTTGCCCTTTTCTTAACAGAATTATCTGACAGGTTCTTTGGTCACATGGGATTCACAGCTTGGTTCTCAAATCAACAAAACTTGTGCCATCTACTTGTGGACTTGTGACATTTGCTAGCAGTTGTGTGTGTGCGTGTCTTTATTTCTGATTAAATAAAGACCACGTCCCTTACTGATAGTTTGATATTGTACACCTTTCGACACTTGAAGTGCTTTTAAAATTCTGTTTCCCGAGGTTCAGCCTAAATTCATTTGTGTACACACACACACACACACACACACACTTGGCATTTACACTTCTTTCGATTTTCTTTTCACTTCCCACTTTTTCTCTCTCGCTCTCTCCTCTTTTTAATCTCTCTCTCCACCTTTCACTCACTCTCTCTCCACCTTTCACTCACTCTCTCTCCACCTTTCACTCACTCACTCACAAATTTTAGCTAATAATATAAAATCTCATATTATTTCATCTGGACAACAATTAACACATTCTGTGCCAATGTCCAACTTTTTCACTGATTAATTCTTAAGTGCCAAATGATATTAATTAACTCTCACTGCTAGAAATTTAAGCTTTGTCTTCTGCAGACTTCTTTGAGTAAATGCCATCAGAAAAACGAAGGAATTAGACAATTCCCCATTGTTATAGTTTTGGTCTGCACACACTTTAGCTAATTTTCATTTTAATAATGTTAATTAATAGAATAGACACCTTTTTTTTCTGCTCATTTCCACATAAATTGATCAACATCTGTAAGGGCTGAGGTCTTGTTCATAAGCTGTTGGCAAAGGCAAGCAGTCTCTGTTTTCGAGCCTCTTTTTTACTTAATTTGCTACTCATTTTATGCTCGCAAGTAGTAACTTTTTCATCAGAACTTTAAAAAAGTCTGACATCTCTCTAAAAAAAAAAAAAATCTAAATAGAATGTTCTTATCCAAACATATCAGACCCCCCCCCCCCCAACTCACATGAAGTGTGCATTTTCTTGCACAGGACTGCCCCCACCCTAAAGAGAGAACAAAAATGGTTTGCATCACATTTTTAAAAGACTGCAACAATATTCTATTTGTCAGCTCCTTGGTATGAAGTAGTGGTTTAGTGAGATCGTCTTGTTAACCATTACTACTGAGTAGAGAGTTCGGTCCTCACAAAATGCTCCATATATCTTTGTGCCAAACTAAAGATTAGCAACTAATTTTATTATTCAAAAATTTGCGAGTTGAGCATTTTATTAATAATTGGTTCAAGGGAAGTCACTCTGTGTAACTTGTTATGCTTTTTCGTTTAAATTAGGTACTTTTTTCGATGAAAAGAAAAAAGGTATGTCATGATGAAAAGAGCTCCAAACTAAATGAAAACAAAATTTTATCATCAAATGTTTGTTATTATTAAGAGGAAAAACCAAAGGAGTATTTTTTTTATTTTATTAAACCATTTAATCCTTCTAGCACATTCAAAACTTTTGTTAAAAATCTTGTTTTTCTTACATCAGCAGTGGACTATGGGAAGTCCCCCCTACCAACCCGCCGAAAAAAACAAATTGTTTTGGAAATTCGTGCATAAATATTGTCTGATTTTTATTAAATTTCCAGAAAATCTTGGTCACACTATTTCATTAAATTTTGACTGGCAATTTTTTTTTTATTAATTAAGAGCCGGACTCCTTGGAATCTTTTTTTCTTTTTTTTTCTCTCTCTCTCTCTCCCTGTGTGTGTGTGTGTTACTCATTTCCTAAAAGTCAAGACTAGAAAAATGTAATAAACTATGACATTATTTAATTAGAAAAGCTTTTAATTGCTTTCATAAATAAGATATATTAAGGGCACTGTTATCTTGAGAAAATTTTTTAGTTAGACTAATTTATAAAGTGTCAAATCTTTTACTATTTTGCATTACTTTGATCCCATTAGGTGATATTGCTTTTAAGTGAAAACTATATTTACTAATAAAAATTGAAAAGTTTACTACAAATCATCATGCACCGAGATCTTTAAAAGAATTTTGAATTTTTTCTTTATTAGTGGATAAACATGCTGATTTTGAAAGTATGAGAGACCATACACGACATTATCAGAAAATAAGAGTGATAATTATATTCAATTTAAAGACAAAATTTCTAAAATACAGTAAAAGATAAGATTACAGAGAATATTTTCCTAAATTTTTAAGATTACCGAATACTTAAAAATTACATAAAAAGGGCACTGACGTCATTTTCTTAAATTATGTTTTATAAATAGTCTCCGTAGGACAACAATCTATCATACCTTGTCAAACACATAAACACAGCTACTGTTGGTTAAAAACACAGCTACTGTTTGGTTTAAAAATTCATTTCTGCATTATCTTAAAATTAAATAATGTTTCAAATCAAATTAATTATACTTTAAAACTGCTAATAGTCCTCAAATGAAGTTCGAGAAAAGCATATTTTATTTATGCAAGATTTTTAAAATTGAGGACTAACTTGTGTTTACAAATATCTCAAAAATGGACGACTTTGACAATGTTACTGAAAAAAAAGAAAATAGATTCCAATCAATATAATTTCTGTTTGAAATTTTGCTGACTGGAAATAATAAATTTAACCCTTTTAGCTTTCATTTAAAGCTAAAAATGAAACCTTTTTCATTTATGAAAATTCATTTAAACCCTAGGTATCCTGATTTTAGTAGAAGTACACAGTTAAAATAAAAGCTTTTCAAGCCCCATTCGGTTCTCTTACTACTGTGGCCTTGTGCCATGCTATATTAACCTGAATAAATAACCATATGTATTTTTTTTTTTAATATATTAATTTGGATTATGTTTCTGTTTTATTTAGAAATGTTTCCCACTTGGCTGAAGCACATGCAGCTCCATTGTTGAACAACAACAACTCCACTTCAACTTCAAACAAACCCCGTTGGGGTGGTAGTGACATTTGCCCGCGTTGTAACAAGGCAGTGTTTATGGCTGAGAAAGTGATGGGGGCCGGTAAGGTAGGTAGAATACTGTAAGATCTGTTTGCAAAAATCGGTTCGTTTCAATTATTTCGGATATAAAGAACCCAAATCACTTTACAAGAAATTAGCATTAATGAATCAGTCTAATAAATGTTGCACAACAAACAGCAGCGACCAAGAAAATAACATTAAAGGAAATTATTATAAGGCAAAAAAATGGCATGGGTTAATATATCCAAGGGAGATCACTCCAAGCCTATGAGGGCATATTACGAAGTTACTTCCCTTGTTTTGATAATCTATACATATATAAAGGTCACCCAAGCTAGTTTTTTGTAAAAAAAAAAAAAAATCATCGTATGATTTGTATTTACGAAGATATTTTAAAATTAAAATTCATTAGAATGCATTTGAAATTCTCAAAATTTAAAAAGTAAAAACAAACGGTAAGAATTATTCCAGATTAGGATTACCGTTAGTTTTTACTTTTTTATTCTGCTAAACGCTATGTATGTATGTATTTTTAAAATTCCCATTCTCTTGAATTTATTATTTTCACATCTATAGTAAAAAAAAAAAGAAGAAAAAAAAAAGCATAACTTAAAATAAAAAAATCTATTAAAACAAAGTAAATTTAAAAGAAGAATATTAAATACAATTATTTGCCAAAAAGTTTAATATTATTTAAATATTTGTGTGAGTGTCCAGCTACAAAATAAATATACAGACTCAGTATTGCCCTAAACGGCAGTTGTCTGTGTGTGTATTATTGATTTAATATTTTTCAGCCATTTTATGGAAAACCATCTTACATTTTTTATTAATGAAGTTTATTTTTTAAAGATTGAATAAAAAATTATTTACCATAAGATGGCTGAAAAATATTGATAAATTGTCAATAAGAAACTATTATTCAGAGATCTTCTGAGCAATCCTGGGTATTCTTGCTAGTATTACATATTTCTAATTACTAAAAAATGATGGGAATAAGCAGGAAAGAATATTTGACGGTGTTTTAACAACAATCAAAATAGAAAGTGACTTTATTTTAATTGGAGGCAACCAAATGAAACATTACACTGACTCACGTGTGTGTGTGTGTGTGTGTGTGTGTGTGTGTGTGTGTGTGTATATATATATATATATATATATATATATATATATATATATATATATATATATATATATATATATATAACAAATGCTTAGAGGTACAAAATTTATATACTATTTTAAAAACAAGTAATTTATTAATGGTAATAGTCTCTAAGGCCCTTTCAACCAACATCTCATCAGGAGAAAATCGTTGGAAAATTGATAAATTAAATGAAAAGAACAACGAAAATGAAGAGCAAAAGGGAGAGGAAAACACTAAAATGAAATATAAGTATATATACTTATAACGAGGGGAGGGGAAATTGCATGTAAATAATTAGCGAGGGACAGTTAAAATAAAATATCCCCCAACAAATTAAGAGACTTCACAAAATCCTTCTGCCGGCAGAGAGAAGGTTTCCGTAATCTTATACAGATTGATTCCAAAATTTTCAAATGATTGTTGGAACCAGCCATCTGAATAATTTGGAACCACTCTTTCATATACGACTTGGCACGGGCTATATTCTCTACTAGATGTTGAGCAATAGCCGATTCCATATTTGTAGAGGGAAGATAATACATTTTATCTATCTTACCAAGTCGTATTTTAGAAGGTACATGTTGATTAATTCTAGTCTCCAAATGCAAGGTTGTATGCCCCACCGAACCAGCAGTGCACTGGCAATTAAATTCATATACTAAATTACTCAATTTGATGTAGGGCAATTCATCCTTGCAAAACGACGGAAACGCAGACCTAGTTCGAAAAATACAACGCAAAGCAACAGAAGGAAAAGAATCAGAAACCGACTTATTAACTTGCTTAACTAAGCTTTGGCCCTTATCCCCAATCCAAGGAATCTTCAAATAAACCGGACATTTAGAAGGCCCTTGGACTTTAGGGGAATGAAATTCCTTAGTCTTCTTACTAATAATATAATCAATAATGGCCTCCGGATAGCCATTACTGAGGAAAATCTCCCTAATGTTCTCAAATTCACAGTCCACTCTAGTAGGAGAACAAATTTTGAGCGCTCTGTACACCAAGGTTTTGACCAGATTGATTTTCCTTGATGTAGGTGCAAACGCGCACCAATTCAAATTCTGGTTGTGAAGTCTCTTAATTTGTTGGGGGATATTTTATTTTAACTGTCCCTCGCTAATTATTTACATGCAATTTCCCCTCCCCTCGTTATAAGTATTTATACTTACATTTCATTTTAGTGTGTTTTCCTCTCCCTTTTGCTCTTCATTTTCGTTGTTGTTCTTTTCGTTTAATTTATCAATTTTCCAACAATTTTCTCCTGATGAGATGTTGGTTAAAAGGGCCTTAGAGACTAAAAATAATAATATATATATATATAATTTGTTTGCTCATTATTACGGAATCTCTATGCCATGTCACTTGAAGATGGAAATGGCTACAGATTCTGTTTACTTATCTGTGAATTGTCATGACTTCTTGTCAGCTGATCTTCCTCGGATGATCCCAGGTCATAACAAAGCAGACTCTTTGCATGATTAGACTGTGATAAGAATTTTATTTCCAAAACTTATTAATTCAAACCACATTTTGAATTTATATAATCCACAATTTTGTTAAAAAAAAAAAAAATTTTTTTTCTTTCTTTCAATTCTTAAATCTGAGAATTTTGTAAAAATTTCATTGATGCCTGAGTAGGGACAAAATTGTCAAAAGTAATGGAAATCTCTCTTCTTTTCTGACTGAGGGATGTATCGGAAGAATAGTGGAGTGGTTTCTCATTTGGAATTCAGAGTTGTCCTCCTAGGCTGGCTACCAAATGAAAGGTCCAGTCTACCCTGTTATTTAATTCGTAATTTAGCTGGGGTGGGGAAGATAAAAATTGGATCCCTGTCTTTCCCTGGACAATTTGTGTAAAAGTAAATGCAACCAACTCAACAGGATTTGAACTCAACTCGCCTGTTGCACTTTTAGCGCCAGGAGCCAGTACACTACCTACATCTGACAGTCATATTTGGTAACAAATGCTGCTCTTTTAGGTGTTGAGAAAGAATGATGGTAGGGAGATGACTAAATATTACCACATTTTTTTTTTTCTATCTCTCTCTTTCTCCCCCCCCCTCCCTCTCTCCATAAGGAAACCTTTTAATTAATAAAGTCAAACATCGTTTTTTTTTTGGAGGGGGGGGGGTAATAATGAGTCAAATTTTCATTAAACATTTAAAATTTGCATTCAAATTTTTTTTTTTTTTTTTTTTCTATTAATACTCCAATTTTTTGATAACTGAAAAATAAAGGTCACCCACTACAAGGTTCAAGGGCTACTCAAGGTAGAGGGTTACTGTTAAAATGGTTATGATGAATGAGGTGTGCAATATGAAAGGAAAGCGAAGCTGACGCTATTTCTATGAATTGGATTTTTATATCTTTATATTCTTTCTGATATAAAATCAATAAAAATTGGATTAACATTTAAATGGATTTTTGGTTATGGATGTCAATTTGCGATACTTGTGAAAATATCTAACTTTTTGGGAATTTGATTAAAAAATGCAGTTTTACATGGGTGATTGTTATTGGATTGTCTTTTAGAATCACTAGGGGTGTATATGCTTGAGTTGGTATTATGCGTCCACATGCACCTTGAGAAGTCAAAGACTGCCTCTTGTTTCACAAATTCATTTGTTTATTGCAGACCTATCACAAGGCATGCTTCAAGTGTGCCACATGTAATAAGTCTTTGGACTCAACTACACTCTGCGACAAAGAAGAACAGATTTACTGCAAAGGTGAGTTGATTTTGTGCCTGCTTTTATTCAAATCTTAACAAGTAGGCAAAAATAGAGATAATCTTATTTTTTAAATCTTTTAAAATTAAACTGTACTTAAAACTGATTCATATCGATATTTTTAAAAAGTTACTTGTAGTGAAATCCGAAAGTTATAATGGTGACAAAATTAGTTAACAATTGATATGTATGCTGTGTATTCTAAAAACGAATCTAAAACTATTGATTTTTATCTTTTTTCATATATGAGTGGCTGCTCCCATACTTTCGGCCTTATGCAACATCTAAGCTACACTTAGAAAATCACTATATATATGAGAGAAAGAGAGAAGCACTTCAAAATTCATTCACATTTGTGATAAAAAAAAAAAAAATTATTTTTCTTCTGAAATTGATTGATATTTCATTTTCTGTTTTCAGCCTGTTACAATAAGCAATTTGGACCTAAAGGATTCGGATATGGGGCTGCTCTGCAGAGGACCACCTAAATTTGTCAACCGTTGTTTATTTACTGCAACCAAAATAAGGAATGGCAGTTTTGCAGGGACCAATTAGGAAAACAAAACCAAATTTTAAGAAATAAATGTAAAAAGAAACAAAAAAAAAAAAAAGACCTGAACAGATGAAATTTTTTCATTTATGTTCACCTGCACTTAGTTTTTGTTTTGTTATTTTTTCTTTTTTAAGTATCCCCCTCCCCTACATCTTCGACATTATATTTTAAAAAGTTTGGCAGTAAAAATATATTTGCCAAATAGATTTAAAGAAAAAAAATTTTTTAAGTTTTTTTTTTTTTTTTTTTTTTTTTTAATTCCAGGCTACAGTGTTTGTGGTTTTGTTATACTGGCTTAAGATTTTCCCAAGTTTCAATTAATCTTTGGAAACTTTCTGGTAGTATTGATGTCACAAGCATGAAGAAAAAAAAGAAAAATAATTGGCTACCAAAACAGAATGGACATTCTGCTTCTTTTTTTTTTTCTTTTTTTAACCTGGTTGTTATTTTTTGTTTGCTACAGAAGAGCAACAAGTCAGGCTTCTTATCAGCTGATCATCTTCGGATGATCCCAGGTCATAACAAAGCAGAGACTCTTTGCATGATTAGACTGAAATAAGAATTTTATTTCCAAAACCACTCTTTGAATTTGTATAATCCACAATTTTGTTAAAAAGAAGAAAAAAAAAGTGTTAAACTCACCAAAAAATTTGTTTATTTTTATTTTTTTTGTGTGTCTGGCTATTAGTTTGGATTCTTAAATCTTAGCATTTTGTAAAAACGATATTGATGCCCGAGTAGCGGTAAAATTATTAAAAATAATGGAAATCTCTTTTCATTTCCGACCGAGAGAGGCATCAAAAGAGCTAGATTGGAAAATATTGATTGTGTCATAAATATTCACTTGGGCTTATTTTAAGAAATGAAAAGGGCTAGGGCATATCCCAGACTTTGCTGCTTGTTAGATCCAAATAGTCAGTGTCTGTCAGAAATAGACATTTATATTATCTTGCTTTGTCCACTTTGAGTCAAATTTCTTTTTATTCTTATCACCCAAACATGAATTGCTTTCATGAACAAATTTTGCTTTAAATCAGTCTCTTTTGTTTATTACTGCAATGACAGGAATAATATTCTATTGGCATAAAAGATTTCATTACAGAATGATGCTTAATAATTATACCCTCACATAAAAACTGCTGCTCTGAGGGGATGGGGGGTTGTTTATTAAAGGGGTGGGGGTATAATTTCCTCCTGTTTTGTTTTCCTCAAAAAAAAAAAAAAAAAAAAAAATTCAAAATTTCAAGTAAAAAGTATTAAAGTGGAAAGATAAAAAAAAAACAACCAACCCCTTACCCATTCATTAACAATGGGACTCGGAGAAATGTTTTGTTTTGCAGTTTTAACAAATGATTTGCATATTTTGTTTGCCTGCTTAGCTTCTTTTTTGTGTAAACGTAGATTTAAGCCATAGAATGATTTATTTTGAATATAAAAAGAATCGAATTTCTTTTCTATCTGGTCATTTGTAAATTGCAGTTTTGCAGATCTCCCGCCACACCAAAAAAAAAAAAAAAAAACCCTTAGATTATTTGAAGTTTCCTATTCTGCTAATTTGAACAATTACACAAAATTTTGGTTGAAATCTACCCAGTCATCGCAGATGAGGGACCCAAAAATGCCAATCCTTAGAATATAATCAAAAGTATTTATGTGAATGAAAGCTTGTCTGTAGAATGAGATAAAGTGGTACATGTGGGGTTTTCCTTGCAATCACTGCTTCTTTTTTTTTTTTCCACCTGTTTCCATCTTAGTTGCTAATAAGAGTGAATGTCACAGAATATACAGGGCATCTTTTGTTCTATTTAAAAAAAAAAAAAAAATCCTTTTTACTATTATACTTATAAAAATTTTCTCCACTTCAAAATATTTGCAAAGGTGTTTTTTTTTTTTTTTAAAGGAGTGATGAGGATCTTATTCCTTCTGTGTGTGTGTGCGGGGGGGGGGTGAGACTTACACACCACACACTATATTCCTTCCGTCCCACTTCTATTTAGTGCTTGGGTTGGCTGTTTTAAACAGTGTTTAGCAAAGACACCACCTTCCTTGCTTTTATCAGATTAGAACACTTAATCCAGCAGTTCAATTTGACTTGTTCAGGATTCCAACATCTAAGGGTTTGTTTTTTGTTTTTTTCTATCAAGACTTGTCTTGCCACTAAATTTCACTTAATTCACCTGTAGTCTTCCACAATCGTGTTATTGCTATTAACAGAATTAGCAATCGTCCTGTTTATACCTACTTGATAGCCAGGCAATATATGGCTAACCAGTTCACTTTGTTCTTCCTAAATTACAGTTTGTGCCTTCACTGTTCATCCATAGATTGCGCCTCCTTATTGCACTGGACTCAGCACTTTATCTCTAGTAACGATATCAAAAGACAAGGGGAGATAACTCAAAGTTTAGTGCCTTAACTGATAGATTTTTGTTCTTAAGTCTTTTTACTAAAATATTTTTATTGATTGTATTATTGTCTAATTAATTGGGTTGCTGACATCTTAAAATGAATGCCCTTTATATGCTAGGTTTCCTTTATATTTTAGAGCTTGGAAATGTTTTTGTATTAATTTTTAAAATAGTTTTAGCAAGAAAGGTGTCTAAAGTATGTAAATTGGATTAAGTTCTATCTACAATGCTACAGAAAATGAAAACTGAAAATCTGTTTCATAGAGCAAATATTTCCCAGGTGGAATTTTGTAATACTCCCCACTATTGTATGCAATGATGACAAGGCTTCAATTTAAAAAAAAAAAATTTTGCATGAGCTTTTCTGATGTGAATTCATCCTACTTAATTCAAATAACTTTCTGATTCCAGCATAATTAGGGAATCCACTCCCAAAAAGTCAGTAGGGTTTATGATTTAAGATTTCACAAATGGAGCAATTATTTAAGCTAAAGTATTTTGACACATTTCACTTGTTTTTCCGAAAGTTATATTAGTTGACAATGTGTATATTATTAATTGTTGACAAACACTTCTTTCACCTTTACTCTCTGTAGTAGACCAACAGTTTGAGTTAACAACACAAATCAGAAGTGGGGGTGGGCATGAACTCTCATGCACACACATGCAGCTGTTTTTCCAATAGAGCTATCAAAGCTCTTTGTGGATGGCAGAAAAATCAAATTTAACCGTAAAACACTGACAATTCAATCTAGGCAACTAGAATTAAGACATTCAAAATTGTATTAAAAAAAAAAAAAAAATCTTGGACTATTTTTAGTTTAGTCAAATCTTTATAATATATTTAAGTAACTCCCTCTATGGGGTTGGGTGTTGAAAAATCTTTACTGCTTTATATGAATTAAATAGCCAGTAAGGCTGTCACTACAGCCCCCACCCCCATGCACTCAATATGTACGTTCATTTGACACAATTGTTACCAAAGTACTTTCTCCTGTACGCCAAATATTTTAATATTTATCCTTCCCGACCCCAAAATTGTAAATAAACTTTTTCATTGATTTTTAACAGGGTTTTTTTTTTTTTTTTTTTTGGCAATGTCAAATTACTTATTTACTCAAGTAACATATGTAATCACTGAACACCTGATAACACTGGATTATCTTAATCTATTTCACATTCTGAGATTATTCTTATAATCAGCTTTTTCTTTTTTGTCTGTGAATGGGGGGGGGGGGTCAGCTGATTTTTCCTGCCTGAATAAGACTAGCTAAATTTCAGTTTAAAAAAAATTTTTAAGAATTTTGGTGACATGATTAGTTTCTTGGCTCATTGAAGAGTTGCAGGAAATTGGGGGGGGGGGGGGGGTTTGACTTGACCATGTGTGCATCTGTCATGATCATTTAATGCATCATATGCGAATAATTTCACTTTCAAGACAAGAATAATTTTTCTTAAATTGTCCCACTCCCTCTTCGCCCCTGGGAAGGTAAAGAAAGAAAAATAAAATGAGCATATGTTTAAAATAGGAAGTGTTACTTTAGAGAGCGAGGTGGTTGGGTATCAGTCCAGTTTACCTTTTGATAAAGAAATGGCTTAAATTCAAGGGAAGTCTCTAAAAATCAACCTTCTTTGTTAAAGTCAGCCCTATAACAAAGTTAAAATTTTTTTTAAAATTGTAAAACTTAAATTTTTAACTAAATACTACTGGTCCAAGAGAAACCCATCAAGTTGGTTTTAAATCTAATTCCTTGAAATGCAATGGTAAAGAGAGAAATAACTCTTTCCACCCTCTCCCCCCACATTGTGTTTTGTTGAATTTCAAACTTGTTCAGATTTGTTTCTTGTTTTCTTCTGTAGTCAATCAGGAAGATATGAGCTTTTGTAAAGCAACAAATAAAAAAAATATTGTCAATATTTTGTCTGCCTTTTTAAAATTTGTTTACTTTTCCTTTGAAGAACAGCTTCATTTTTGTTTTAAAAACCATCATCCAAAATTCTGAAATTACTTACTTTAAAACCTTTCATGTTCAAGTCTCACTGCTATTTTCAGATTTATTACCATATACTTTGAGAAGAACAGAAACTGTCCCCCCTCCCCCCCAAAAAAGAAGGGGGAAACAATTTTGCTAGCAACTTTCAGGTCTTGGTTTGAAAATAAAAATTCTCCAAGTCAGACTTCACTTTTGCAGAGAGAAAGAGTTTAAAAAAAAAAAAAAAAAAAATCAATTTGTTAGCTTGGTCAAAAAAGATCATCAAAACTGGTAGAAAAAAATATAATCAGAATTCAAATTGGGCTAAGAGTCTTCAACTAATGTTTTAAATTTAAAAAAAAAAAAATTGCAAACATGAAATTTAAAAACATCTACTATTCAAAAGGAAAAATAGTTTATCTAGTTTCTGAATTTTTGTCTCATTCAAAGAAGCCTAAGAGCTATAAGGACAACAAAATAATCATGTCTCACGTAGAAAGGGTATATATAAATGTAAAAAAAAAAAAAACTGGAAGGAGGAGCTTTGTTTAAAATTAAGAATGGGGAAATATTTTGGGTGTCAGTTGAAGTAAATTTGTTTTACAGAATAGGATTTCTCAATCATGACAGGGTGGGGGGGATCTATACATTTAGTGCAATTTAAGTTAGTAAAAGTTGGAAAGATGAATCTTCTGTTTATTCCAATCCAAACTGAATGGTTAGAGATTAGCAATTTTAAAAAGAAAAAAAAAATCAATAAATAAATAGATTTTTTTTTTAACACTACTGTTCACCCAATACAGGGCCCAAGAGCCACTTCGGGTAGAGAAGTGCAGTTTCTTCTCAGCATGGGGATGGTTCATTCCAGTATATATAGCATGACAGGTATTGTCTGTAAAAGTTAGAAATTGAGGAACTAAGGAATGTAGCTTGTCAAAACATTTGCCATGGAAATAGCAAGAGGCTTGCAATGTTTTGACTATAGAGAAATGGTTTGTAAGGTGAGAAATAATTCATCACCCACAAGGCCGTGAAGATGCTTTTGAACTCTATCAAAACTGGAAAATGAGAATTGGGCAGCTTTAGCCCAGACTGCAAATTGATATGCCAAGAACAAAAAAATTTCTTGGGTCAAAAAGTAAAATTTTCATAGGGAAGCAAGTTCAAGCCTTCCAGTTTACATTGGTTGAAAAGTTGCAATAAAAAGCAACTGAAATTAAGATGAAAATTGACAATGCTTCTCAGTTGACTAAATTAAGGAATTTTTCTAAGAATTATGAAGATTAGAATTCATTCCTTGTCCCCAGGATTTCAAAGACTCTTGACACTTTCTATTGCACTTTAAAAAAAATTTTTTCACCTTCCAAATTTGACTTCATACAGGATTTGCCAAAGGTCAATAACCAGGAGAAAGCAAGGAGCTTTTGATATGGGATTGAAGCAATTTTTTTTCCCTGAAAAAGGAGAGGTGTGTTTGTGTTTTTATTTTTTTAAAAGTATGCAAAGATTTGATGACATCTTAAATATGAAAGAGCTAAAAATTATTGAGTCAAAAAGAACGGAAAAATATTCAAATTCCATTTTTTCCTCTTTTTTTTTTTATAGATAAAAAAAAAAAAAAAAAAAAAATTTGCACTCTCAATTTTTTTTTTTTTTTTTTTTTTTTTCATTAAGTCCATAAATTTTGTTCTCTGGATAAAAAAAAAAAAAAAAATTTCTTACAGACAGATTCCTTTATGTATATAAGAAGGAAAAACTCAAAAGTGAAATTCAGATTAAAAGTAAAAAGAGGAAGAGGAAAAAAAAAAAGACAGATTTCTACAGATCCTTTTTTTTTTTTTTTTTTGCATTGAAAAACATTTTAAAGAAATTTTATTTTTTAATCCATCAATGGCATTAAGATAATTATTCAGGCTAATATCCTTAGATTTTTTTTTATTTTAAATAATGGGACAAAAATTTAACGGACAAAGAATATTAATCTGATTTTTGAAATGTGAATGCCAAAGATGGATGCTCACCTTGAAAATATCAAGTCAAAATAACCTGTTTAAGGTTCAAGAGTTTCAACAATCAGTTTATTTTTGTCTGGACTTTTCACTTTCGTTCTTGTCAGTTTCATTATTATTATTATAATTATTCTTATCCAAATATTAATTCCTGGTTTGTCTCTGCAGGACATTTTTCATGTCTACCCTGTCTGACACTTTCACCTGCTCAGCCTCTAGTGTCTTCAAATCCCTGCAGTAGGGGTCTTTAAGTGAGAGAAAAAAAAGGATGGGTGTAGGAGGCGGGGGGTGAGGTTTGTATTTGTTGGCGGGGTTGGGACAGGGCTTCTACCTACCATGTTGGATAGATAGAAGAGAAATTCTAATTTTTTTTCTTCTTCAAAGTTTTTTTTTTTTTTTTTAACAACGGTTTTGTCTTTATATGCCTCCATTTTTGCTTTGTGTCTTTTTTTTTTTCCCCCTCCTTGACGGGGAGGTAGTGAGGTATCAGAATGCTTCTTCCTCCCCTTTTACCCACCTCGACTTTCATTCTCCCCTTGTCAGGCAACATTTATTCCCTCAATTTCATCAAGAGTTGAAACACACACACACAAAGCTGATAAAAATAATTTACTGTTAAGATTGAAGTGGTCACTCTAGTAACACTGGACAGCCTAAGATAAACCCAAGTGATTTATTTTCACTAATATATATATATATATATATATATATATATATATATATATATATAAAAATAAATAAAACAGTAATTAAGACCTTCGTAGCAACCAGGGATGGGGGGGCTGTACACACAAAATGAGTTTTGTTCAGAGCCTAAGAATAATCACTGAAGTGAAAAGCTGGTTTCCGCACTTTCACCTAGATGTAAAGAAGCAGCAAGGCAGGCAATGCAAATTTTACAAGTACTGAAGAGGAAGAAAAAAAAAAAAAACCCACTATAGATGGTCATTGAGGTGTGGGTGCTTGAGGGGTTTACCATGGCCATTGGAGTAAATCCAGATGATTGTTACTCCAAACTGAATGTACAATATCAAATCACCAGCCTGGCGTTGGAGGCAGAACCCTGAATCTTGTGGCCTTCAGTTCACTGCACTACCATTGAGCTATATCCATGAAAAGGAGGAAAATTAAGGGGATTT
>OZ038501.1:17791807-17809307 GCA_964036315.1 Acanthosepion esculentum | reverse complement strand
AGCAAAGAGATAATGCCACCAAAATACAAGGGGTCACCAGAAGTGAATGAGAAGAAAAAGATTTTAGGGGGAACCAGAATCCCAATCCTAAACAAGAAATAAACTTCTACTCCAGTGCAAAAGACTAGGAAGGAGTGTGAACCAAACAATAGGCGAACCTATCTATTCCTATTGAAGAAAAAGAAAAATATTGGATGAAACTCTGGCATAGCCTATGTTCAATTTCCATTTCTCCTATACTAAATTTGTTATAACCAATCCATACACCGAAAGAAAAAAACGGCATCTAACACTGGCTGCTTTTTAAAAATTATAATTTGTTTGATAGTGTGGTCTACAGATAACTTTTGCTATATTTGTTTCTGCAATGTTCACAACCAGAAGAATCTTCTCACATCATCAACATGACCTGTGCCGCATTGATCTTACTGACCAATCAAAACTAAGAGAATTTAAAATGTAAAATCAAAGAGTGTGGAGGTTGGGGTGGGGGGACCTTTATATGCTAACAAATGCAGTAGGATTTATGATAACTGCAAACAAAATGTCTATATTTACAGAAATGTCTAGGCACAGATTTATATGTAAATTAAATGTAAGTGGCACACAAGTTTTGGATACATTCTCTAATTATGAGCAAGACAGAATAAAAAGCAATATGGACTGAAAACAAATTTTCCCCAAACACTAATTAAGGAAATGTGCAACTACATCTATATGTCAGAATGTAACAAGATCTATTCATTACTTAGGGAGAATTCAGAAAGACATGAAGACAGATGAGAGAGAATTGTGAAAAGATACAATTAGTGAGAGACACTGCCATGTGGAACTGCAGTCTTGGACTCCTCGATAACCCCCCCCCCCAAAAAAAAACCCTCTTCTGAAGATTAATCACAAAGTTGTCTATATTTTACTCATCATATCAAGGAGACCTCTTCATTCAAGAAAAGAAACTGAATTGGAGGTGGTGTGCACTTTGTATAGCCCTCAAAATACCAACCCAAAAGACATTTTGGTGGATGTAGAATGATTTAGCATTTTTCTTCTCAGAAAACAAATGCACTACTAAACTGCCTAAGAGTCGGATGGTTCGACATGATCCAAATGAGAAACTGGTTAAAAGCAAAGAAAGGTTCTAGAGTGGCCGTGTCAGTCACCTGACCTAAATCCCAGAGAAAAATTAAGGAAGGAGTTCAGAAGAGTACCCAAAACTTGAGCAATCAACCCTACCCAATCCCATCCTGTAAATATTGACTCTCAAAGTCTCACTGTGGTGTGAGTGTGAGAGAGAGAGAAAGGGAGAGGGAGAGAGAAAGGGAGAGGGAGAGAGAGAAAGGGAGAGGGAGAGAGAGAAAGGGAGAGGGAGAGAGAGAAAGGGAGAGGGAGAGAGAGAAAGGGAGAGGGAGAGAGAGAAAGGGAGAGGGAGAGAGAGAAAGGGAGAGGGAGAGAGAGAAAGGGAGAGGGAGAGGGAGAGGGAGAGAGAGAAAGGGAGAGGGAGAGAGAGAAAGGGAGAGGGAGAGAGAGAAAGGGAGAGGGAGAGAGAGAAAGGGAGAGGGAGAGAGAGAAAGGGAGAGGGAGAGAGAAAGGGAGAGAGAGAGAGAAAGGGAGAGGGGGAGAAAGGGAGAGGGGGAGAGAGAGAGAGAGAAAGGGGGAGAGAGAGAGAGAAAGGGGGAGAGAGAGAGAGAAAGGGGGAGAGAGAGAGAGAAAGGGGGAGAGAGAGAGAGAAAGGGGGAGAGAGAGAGAGAAAGGGGGAGAGAGAGAGAGAAAGGGGGAGAGAGAGAGAGAAAGGGGGAGAGAGAGAGAGAAAGGGGGAGAGAGAGAAAGGGGGAGAGAGAGAGAAAGGGAGAGAGAGAAAGAAGTCAGTCCATGTTTCCTTACCTTAATATATTCAAACAAACATTTCCTTCCAAATCGATATTGGGATGATATACCATAGTTTCACATTTCACTTTAGGTGGATCGTGTGGATAACCTTGACCAACTTTAAAACTGAACACAAACCGTCCACTTCGGTAGAATCCCTGACAATCATAAAAGAATATGGAATCAAAATGCAGGCAATGAATATTGGTATTTACTGATATCTTTGACTAATGTGAGCATCAATCAATTTAGAAGACTAGTCTTTATTCAGGCATACAAGAATAATTATAATATTTTACTTATCAGGTTTCATTCAGAACTAATGAATGATGTTAACTAAACTACTGGATGGACACAAGAGAAAAAGAAAAGATGAAAATGTGGAGAGCAGATGATGGTCCTACAAACAGAGGAATACTATTTCAAATAGGCTTTCAACAGCAACCAATGATTGATGATATGTTATATGCAGAAATATACTTTTATAGTGTGCTATATTTATGGGATAAAGTGCTCAATATCAGAGAGAGTGTATGTAAATATAAATATAAAAGTGAACATTGAAGTCAACACTCAGAAGTGACAGGCTGTTTCATGCTAGACCTGATGATTGCGTCTAGCATGAAACAGCCTGTCGCCTCTGAGTGTGGACTTCAATGTTCACTATATATCTCCAAGTATAGGATTGGTGTATACAGAATAAATTCCAATAACTAACAAATACTATTCTTAAAAGAGTGCTCAATACAGAGTAGAGCAAATACAATTATCTATTCGAAAATTATAACATGAATATGTTATAAAATCACTACAAAAATAGCCATTTTGTTTCAACACTTATTGTGCCAATGGCTTAGTGGTAGAATCTCTGACCGGCGCCAATTCAGTCGAGTTTCGATCCTAGCTAGAGGCAACCGGATGTCTATACACACTGATGAGCTGTGATACAGCGAAACAGTCGTTACCAAAACATTTAATCTAGAACTGGTTAGCTTCCTTTGTGGATATTTTAAAATTTTGAGATAAATAATTTGATTTAAGCAGATACTACAAAACAAGTAAGCCTTTCAATTGCTCTATATAAATAGAATGATAAAAAAATAATTGAAAGTGGCTAAGTTTTTAAAATATACAGAGAAATATTTTGAACTCTCTATGAATTTCATAGGGAGAGAAAAAATATTAAGCCATATTTTAATTTTTTTGTTTTTTGTAAGAAAAAATAAATTAGAATAATAAAGTGTCTAGTGTAATTTTTGAAAATCACATTTAAATATATTAAAGCTAAAGATAAAACGTATGGTAGTGGAGTTGAAAGGTTAAGGGGATTCATTCTAAAATTTTAACCTTCATTATATTAGGTCGTTCAACATTACTTTCTTTTAAGCTTTCTTCAGAAGCAACATTTTTAATTGATATATTCTATTTTTAATATATTTGCTGATAATTTATCGTAACTTACAAATTTAGAAATTTTTTTTTAACTTTATTTTTAAATTTTTATATATTTTTTTTTCTTTTTTTTTTTTTGTTGGCAAACTCAGAAAGCTTTTTAGGTCAGGAGTTTTAAATTTTATACCTGTATGAAAAGACAAAACATAATAGACTGCAAGGAACAGAAAATTCAACATTTGGGATCACTGCAGTTGGTAAATAAACAGTTTGGTATCTGTCTGTATTTCTGAGATGAGGTATTACGTACACTATCTCCATTATTTAGACTATTGTCGTCATCTTTGTCGCCATATTGTACGCTCCTGCCTTCAGGTGGTTGGAATGTCGAACTGAACCCTTTATTTCAGTCACTGGGGTAGACTGTTCTAGTTCCACGTGTCATGTTTAATGGATGTCAGTTATCTCCTGTCACTTCCCCCCTCCAAGTTCTCCATTGCCTTAAGGACACATGGAACAGTGGATAAAGGTGTTGGTTAGATCTAGTGACAGGACCCAACGAGTATGAGTTCAATACCGGGTTAAGGCAGTGGAGAACTTGGAGGGGGGAATTAACAGGAGATAAATGATAACTGACATCATTAAACATGGCACGTGGAACTAGAACAGTCTACCCCAGTGAGCGAAATAAAGGGTTCAGTTCGACATTCCAACCACCTGAAGAAGGCCAGAGCGTACAATATGGCGACAAAGATGAGGACAATAGACCGAATAATGTAAACAGAGTTTGGTTTTAAATATTTTCAAGTGGAGATTTCATTTTTATTTTTAGGATTTGAAAAATAGTCAAGAATTTTAAAAGAAATTCAAGGAACTGATAGCAAATTTCTTGTAAGGAAACCTATTTTAAATTATTTCAAAAAAAAAAAAAAAATTAGTTTTGTTTTCCATGAACGAAAAAGGGTGTATCCTCATGAAAGATCTACAAAATGGCTGGATTCAGAAGAGAAGCTTGAATTTGAACATAGATCGTCAGTGAGTAAACACAGGTGATCCCATTATTGAATTAAGTGGATCACGTGACCATAGAGGAAATGCATATTATAGGAAGTCACGTGACATCTAATTGATCACCATTACTATTCAGATCACCATATCTACTCTATCCTCTATTAATATACAGGCCGCTATTCTCTACTCCATTCACTATACTATTTCTCTATTTGGATCACTATTCGAAGGTGCCTGACACCAGTATTGTTAAACGGTGTACTATAGCTGTATCTGCAATTACAGAGTCTCTACTACAACGAGCTTTACAAAAGTGACGACAAGTATTTACGAAAGTGGCAATGAGAGTTCATTGACATCACAAAACTTTCCAAGTTGCCAACACATTTAATGAATCAAAGATGAATAAACCAGATGCTGCTTCTATGGACCTGAATATTCAGAAAACCTTATTAGAAAAATATGCGCTCTCTAAATAAGATGTCTTGAATATTCAGGCCAGTTGATGTAAATAAACAGAGTATCTACTCAAATATGGGTATCCACTAAAAATAACATTTAAGTAAATGGGTCAGATTAATAAATGAAAAATCCATTCCTCTCTCTCTCTAGATTATATATATATATATATATTATATATATATTATATATATATATAAAAAGGATTAAATCCAACATATAGTTATTTTTAATTTATTTTGTTTAAATGTTATTCTTGATGGATACACATATTCAAGTAGAAGCTCTATGGGTAACTGTCATTGGATCTGACAGTCATGTACGTCAGATCCATTGATGAATATTCAGGCCGGTAGATGTAGTTGGATAAGAAATACTCTTTAATTAAAAGACATCAGGATCTGACATGCCTAACCTTCAGATCTAATGACGGTTCCCTCATAGGTGATGCAGGTTCAAATCCTGCATAATTTCCTGACAATATTTCTCAAATATGTAGTTGGATAAAAAAAAAAAAAAAAAAGGCTTCTACTCGAATATGAGTATCCATCAAAAATAACGTTTAAACAAAATAAATTAAAAATAACATATATATATATATATATATATATATATATGAGAGAGAGAGAATAAAACCGAGGCAGCTCAAGCTAACACTGTGGAGTTTACTAACTAAGACCGTTTTGTTGTATTAGCTTCTGCTTGTATATGAGCAGTCAAGCACATTTTATAAGTAGGTTTATCATAGTTGGAGATTACCAACTACGATGGTGTTATATATGCAACAAGCTATTTGAAGGTTGTTTTATATTTGTACTTTATTTTCGCAATGCTTTATTTTGGAAGAAATGACCGTTTTGGATTACTTTCTTAGATAATGCATTGTCATCGTTAAGAAGGTGGTTTCCTTTCATCCTATTTCTGTTGCCTTTCTTCTTGCAAATCTCAAGCTGTTATTCTTCAACAACTATAATGAGCTAACCTGAGAGTTGAAAGAAAGAAAATGAAAGACTAGGCTATTATAAGAGGACCCAAATGAAAGACTAGGCTATTATAAGAGGACCCAAATCCTGTATAATTTGCAATCAAAATACAATTTCAGTCTACATGTAAAAATAATTAGTTTTTTCTGAAAGTCTTAAATTAACCTAAAAAAAAAAATATAAAAAATAAAATAAAATCTTACAGCCCAACTTTATCATCTCAATAAAAGAGTACATTATATATATATATATATATATATATATATATATATATATATTCATTGACATTAACAGTGAGAATTTTATTACTTCACTATATAAAAACAAAACAAAACCCTACAATCATAAATTTTTGCATAGTAAAAAAAAATATGCCAGGATATAACAAAGAAAAATCTTAGCACAATGACTAAGGCATCTGAAAGCACTCAAATAAAACAAAACATTAACTTCAGATACTTTATCCACAATTCTGATTCTGACGTAAGTCTTATTCAAAAATGTAATAAAAAAAATTAACAGATCTTGTCAGTTGAATTTAACAAAACTTGTTTGGATGAATTCTTGCTACTTTAAATATACCTTATATACAATTCACACAGCAACAATATAATTTAGTTCAACAGTTATATAAAAATAGGTATCTAAAAATGAAAAATCTTTCTTGAAGCTTTTATTTTAGTTTTAATTTCAAGCTAATAGATTAAATATAATATTTTCAATAAGCAAAAGTATCTGAAGTATTTAAAAAAAAAAAAAAAAAAATATAATAATATATATATATATATATATATATATATATATATATATATATATATATATATATATATATTTCTGAGATGAGGTATTATGTACAGTATTTACATTAGTCGGACTATTGTCCTCATCTTTGTCGCCATATTTGTCACAACGTTTCGGCCGTTGTACGCTCCGGCCTTCTTCAGGTGGTTGGAATTTCGAACCGAACCCTTTATTTCGATCACTGGGGTAGACTGTTCTAGTTCCACGAGCCATGTTTGATGGATGTCAGTTATCAGTTATCTCCTGCTAATTTTCCCTCTGAAAGTTCTCCACTGCCTGAACCGGGTATTGAACTCACATTGGTTAGATCCAGTGACAGACCCAAAAGAGTCTTTATTATAATAGTTTAAAATCTTACTTTCTGATGTCTTGGATGTACAGCATGCAATGGGTAAATTGTTGCAATTCTATATTTTTAATTTTGCACATACCCATTGTTTTTTTTTTGTCTTGTTTTTTTATTTTATTTTGTTAACTGCACAGAATAGTAGGGTCAGTTGGGCACAGTCTGTGAGAAAAAGAGCACCATGATGCAATTCACTCCGCCAGAAATTTTTGTACTGCTGAAGATAGTACAGAAGATTCAGAAAGAGTTGGATGAGTCTAATGGTGATTATGAAGGTATGACAGCTCGGAAAACTCACTCTAATCATTCTGATAAGAAAAGAACTCCAAAATTTGTTAGTGAGGGCACAAGACTCAATATGGAGGCTTACATCAAGTGCCTTGAGGAGGTAGTGCTGCTCTGGGTCAAGAGGGTGTATGCTGGAAGACCCTGTATCTGGCAAGAGAACTATGCATCATGCCACATAAGCCGGAGAACCTAGGCATGGCTGTCAGACAAGTTTTGCAACCACATCGCCCCCTTACATCTAGCCACTTAACTCACCAGACTGCAACCCCCTTGTTATTACGTGTGGGCCATAGTTGAGTGAGAGACCAACTGAACTCCTTGTAACACCAAAGATGAACTGAAGGCAAGGATGATGGCAGCATTCACCAACTTAAACAAGGAGACTGTCCAGAAGAGTTGTAGGATATTCTAAAGTTGTCTGGAGGACGTGGTTAAAGCAAATCATGATTTTATTGAATAACTTTACTCTCTAGTATTTGAAGACATTTTTGTGTAATTTTGGTAAATATTACTGTTAAAATGAGATGTCAGTGTTATTTTCATTTGAGCGTAATTTAGACAACAATTCATCCATCACACCCAGTATATGTGTATTTACAACAAAACAAAAAAAAAAAAACGGCAGATTCACACACACACAAAAAAAAATTTCCAAAATCCTTTTAAAATATTGGTAGTCACTAAATTGTAATAAGCTTTTCCATTTATGATTAGTACATATAGTTTTTACTTAATAACTATAATCACACCTGTGACAAATTAAGACAGAATTTTAAGATTTAAAACTTTATAAATTATTATAACTAAAATTTTAAAAACATGAAAACAATTCTTGTAAAAATTCATTATTCATTGAAACAAAAACTTTTTCTTAAGACAATAATATCCATAATATATCTTATTCATAAAAGTAATTAAAAGCTTTTCTAATTAAATAATGTCAGTATTATTGCATTTTTATCTTACAGTTCATACAGATTTTCATTAACTGGGATCCTGCTTTAGAAAAAAGAAATTGATGATTTAAATTCTCCAAGTTCTGTTTTTAGCTAGCATAAACATTAAGTGGACCAAAAATTTAATTTCTCAAAATTTCATAAAAACTAAATAAGTGGTGGGGGAATGTAAAAGTGAAAATATTTGTGAATAATTAGTCCTAAAAGTTTCATTAAAATTTGACAATTACTTGATTTTTGCAACTATTTCCAAACCAATGTGTTTTTACACTGCAATAAAAATATGCTAAAATTTCCTATACTAATCTTTAGCCCCACTGTTTGATGCACAAAAAAATTTGAAAGGTTCTAAAAAGTATTAAAAAATATGATTCAATAATCCAAAAATCCTTTGGTCTTTCTTCTCAATATTAATAACAGATTTTGATAACGCTTTATTAAGTTAGCATACCATGATGAAAAAAAATGAACCCTAATTTTTAACAAATCAGTGGAGGTACCAACATAAACAGCATTGTTTATTGACCTCTTGTTTTCTTTGCTTCTAATATTACAAAATATGACCATAGTTAACTTTCCTACAGTAAGCACTAATTTTTTTTTTTTTTTTAGTTTCTTAAGATATTTGTTTATTGCTGCAATTTCCAGGCCCACAGGAATTATAAAGTAGTACAATACACAGACAAAAAAAAAATTTTTTTTTTTTTTTACCTCATCAGGACAAATAACTAATTTGAAATTCAGCAGGTCATCAGGGTCTGGAAAATCCACTTGACATGTTTTTGGTAAATTTAATTCATTCATATCTGAAATGAAAGAAAACTTAAGCTTAAAAGAATTTCAAAAGTTGACAACATTAAAATTAATATTTAGGAATGACAGATAAAAAATTTTTCTAAAGCAAAAAAAACAAAAAGAACAAACAAAAACAAAGCTGTTACCAAGTCAAATATTAACAGTCCTACATGTTAAGTATGTTAATGATCCGGCTTTCTCAACCAAATGATGGTGATGGAGAAGGGGAGTATGCTGATGCCATTGGTTGGGATAAGAATGACTTTAGAAAAAAAAAAAAAAAAAATCCTCTAGCAAGTACTAAGAAATAGGACTTGAGATGAACTTTTCCAAAACAGAAACTATGAACTGGAATTGGATTCATGCTATGTGCCATCATTGCTTTTATTCAACCATAAAAATTCAGGATGTGGAATTCGTAAATATCAAACACTTGATGTATCTCAGTTATAAGAAATTTTGTGTAAGAAATAAAGAAAACTGAACTTTAAATAGGTTGCACTAGAAGTAGTTTCATCAAAGACAGTAAATTGTTACAAAACTAAAACATTAACCTGGTGGGGGGGGGAACTGTTCATGTTCTTAAATAGGCTCTTCAGATCAGGACTTTCATATGGATGGCATGGCATCAAACTTGTTCAGAAATATCTAAACTCTCGGAACTAGAATGAAACCTGTAGATCTTAGTGAGGACTACACTTTGAACCTTGTGAACTGGCACAACAGAATCACAAACAAAGAACGGCTCAATATGCGTTGATATGAATACTCCTGGATGTAAGATTTTCTTCCAAGTACATAAATAGATTGCTTGAAGTGGGCTTGAGTACAAAAGACTTAACGATCTCAATGTCTATTTACACAAAGAACTGTACTAAATAACAGAAACCGCATCAGTTGAGGACTACCAACAGCAGAAACATCTAAAATGGATAGCACATATAACTTGAAGAGAAAATAACGGCATAATCAAGATGTTGATGTTCCACACCACTTCAAGTAGAAGGTTAGGGAGGACCCCCACCCACCCAATCAATACCAGAAATAACAATAACTGGACTTTAGAAACCTATTTACCTGAAAAATTGTTTTAATAGGAAGATTTTATAAATTTCAACTGAAAGTACTATTGGCTGCTAAGTTAAATAATGCCCAAGATTTGAGTTAAAAAAAAAAAAAAAAAAAAAAAAAAAAAGTTTATTAGAATTCATTCTGTAACATCCATTCTATCCTTAATGATGACCTTCCAACAATTCCCAGGTCTAATAATATCATTTTTGTGAAAGACTTTTCAAAAACGGAGTGGGAAGTTTCAATCTCTTCAGGTGTTTTAAGAACTAGTCCATTAAGATGGTCCCGTAGACTTTAGAATAGGTGGTAATTGGTTTGAATGACAACTGGAGAACAAGTATAGTCCTATGACCTCTGCTACTGATTATCATGCAGTTATTAGTTGAACGTCTCCCTGGTCATTGGTGCCATGTTGTGAGGTTTCGCTCAGCAAAAATCTTAGTGATGATTGCAAAGGTCACTGACAGGAAAGTAGTTCTTCCTGCTGGTGGATTTGAGCTGGACATCAAAGCAAACTTGGTTAAATGTTGTGTGAAGATATATTAAAATTAAAAGTTTCTGTTGCAGTTGAAATGTCACACACACACGTGATGTATTCAAGAGTTAACTTTTGACAAATGGGGAATTCATCTTCCAAATTTAACCCCCTTTCAAAGTTGTTTCAGATGACAGTAAACCACTGAATGGCCTGAAGTCAGTTTTTAATAACTAATTCTTCAGCCATAACAGCATTACTGTCTATTTCAGACAAAGACAAGTCATTGTTTAACTCAAATATCTTTTTAGCTGAAGTCGTTTTTTACTGAAATTTTCAAACTATCTTTATCAATTTCTTTTAAAAGAGTGTATCCTTTAAACATGAATATTTTGGGTTGCTCCTACAGCATTATTGCCTTTTCTAGACTCTTAGAATGCAACATGTTTTATGTGTTCCACAGATATGTCCATTATTAATGTTGAGTTAGTTGTTAAGTTAGTAGAGTCATGCTGTAACATTGCAAGTTGTTTAAAAAAAATGGCACAAAGAGATACTAACATTTTTATTATTTAGGTATTTTAAAATAGTGAAAATATTTAAATTTATTGTCATCAGATTTCAGACATTATGAATAAGAGAACATGTTATACTAGTTAAGACATGATTAAATGACTTTCAAAGATCAATGAGAATTGAAAGAAAATTCAGTAAAAGGAGAAATGCCTTCAAAATACAAAAAGATTGAAGAATTAGATTTTCACTCAGGACTGTCAGAAAAGCAAGTTGTGTTTTGTATTTTTGGTAAAACAAAAAATTTAGCTTTGAAATCTGAAGATGGTAAACATTTGATTTATTAAATTAGATATAATGTCAATTTTTAGTGTTGTACAAGCAAATTTGTATTGAAAAGCTTCAAGTTAATAAAAAGTAATCAAAACAGAATTCTTTTTCTGAAATTTATTCTATTCTATACAAATTACAAAAAGATGTATTTTCTGAAAAAAAAAAAAAAAAAAAAAAAAAAAAAAATTCAATTACAGTGTGTAGGCCAAGTTGCTTTTAGATAAATCATTTTCCACACCATTTACTTTTGTTTAACACATTTGTAAGATGTGCCTTGATAGTAAACAGACTAAATTATATGCAATTGCCTACAAATAGAACTAAAAATGAAAAATAAATAAAAAATAGCAGTATCTATAATAGTGTACTACTACTACTATATATAACCCATAATAGTTGTTACATTTGCATAATTCATACATAAAATGTACACCAACCATTAGATCAAACAGGAACAGAAGTGTAATTATATATTTATCATGCCCACCATCTGGCTTCACTACTTCCCTCATGAAAAAAATAACATTACTTGGCTCAGGCACTACTCAGTGAATATAATTCATGTCACAATAACAATGAAATATGTAAGCTTCTTGTTAACTTTCTTTAGACATTTTTACTTTCTGTGATTTCAAAAGATGGAATTAATTCTTTATAATAAATAGTCACTTAACAGCAACTTATAGTCAAGGAAGGAAAATTTGAATTGCTTGGCACTAAATGGAATTTTAGATTGTAAAAGACTATGCAACAATAGCATTAAAATGCTCAAACACTAATATTCCATGGTTATAATTTATTACATTGGAATTGTAATCACGATCCAATTCATCAGACCTACAAATGAAAAAAAATCAGACAATATATCTCTGGAGTTATATTTTCTGATTTCTTTTTGAATTTGTAGGTCTGATGAATTGGATTGTGATTACGATTCCAATGTAATAAATTATAACCATGGAATATTAGTGTTTGAGCATTTTATATTATATTTTTACTCTGTCCTGAACATTGAGTTCTACCTGGATTCTATACTCTTGGGAATATATATATATATATATATATATATATATATATATATATATATATATTATATATATATATATATTATATATATATATATATTATATATATATATATATTATATATATATATATATATTATATATATATATATATTATATATATAAAAAAACAAATGAACATTAAAAAGAAACTTGCATTTTCTTTAACTGCAGTACAATTGCAAAATTAATTTTGATTGTATATCATTAACCTAGTAAAATAAATGTTTCCTCCCAAATAAAAAAAGGTACACTTGGAAAAAAAACAAAAAAAAAAAAACAAACTGGAAAAACCTGATGACCCATGATTAAATTATGATTAAAAATCAAATGTAAAAAATAAAATGCATGCGTGTTAGTTATAGTTTTTAAATAATCATTGCCAGAATATCGGTGCATGTTATATATCAAGACACACTCATATACCTTCTCAGATGTTTTCCTTATATTAAAAGTTGAAGAAATTTGACATTCATATATTGTTAACTTTTGAGCTAACATTTTTTAGCTTTATTAAAAGCTACATGAGAAAAAATAAATTATTTTAAATGCTCATTTTTAAAGAAACCAATTCTAACAAAACAATAAGTGATCAGCAATAATCATTGATATAATGAACAATTAAACTTGAAAGAATTTTAACTGTTGATAAAATTATAAGCAATTGTGTTCCTAATGTGATTCCATAATCTTGGAATACTGCTGAAATCTGCAATCATCAATTCTGCTGTGGTATTTGTGAGCAGAGTTCAATGTATAGAAGCAAAAGCCAACAAATTTTCTATTCATTGGATAAAGAGTTCTTCCAACAAAACAAAGTACAGATTTGTAAAGGTGTCACCAGGTATAAATCACAACCCCCAACTTGTCAGCCCAATTATCAGAAGCTAATATCAAAGAGGATTACAGTTAATTATATAATGAAATGTGTTAATGAATCAAAAGTGGCATTTTTTTTCATTACTATTCGATAATCTGATTTGCTGTTATGTCTGTAACAATTTCTTGGCCCACTGTCAGGCAGGCAGCTACTGGCCAGACATATTTTAACCTACAATGTAGATCCTAATATTAATTTCTTATATACAAGTTGATAAAATCCTAAAAGGAAGGTCAGAATTTGATTGGGGGGGATCCACATTGTCTGGTGCAGATTTTGATGACATGGCAGTAGCAATTGAACCTTCTTTAAAAAAAAATTTCTAGTCACAAACAAATACCTTGCAGTGTTCACCTTAAGACCATCAGCAGTTTGAAACTTTTCAATACCAATTTTAGCTTTTTTTGGGGGGGGGGGGGATCCAAAAGGGCACAGGCAGCCAAATTTAGACTGGAGATTGGGGGCTCACATACCTAAGTGATGCAATATTTTGGAAAAGAAAAAAAAAAAAAATATTGCACAAGAGATGAAGAATGGGCAGGCTCATTTGTCATGCTAAATATGATGGTCAAACTGTAAAACAAGGTTTACTCAATAGGATCTCACTGTTGGCCAAGTAAACCTATATGTATCACTTTGGTATAGGCACAAAGAACGCCCCCACACGTTCACAAAAAAAAATAAAAGCAACACACAAAGATAACACACAGTGCGTATGTATGTACAGCAAGTCGACTGAATGATTACAAAAAGGTTCATTTAAGAAACCCTGGGGTTGAAGTGCTGAATACAACATGAATCGGTTAAGTGTCAAATTTTATTTGTATTAATCCTATCAATGTTCTATCTCTGATACCGAGCACTTTATTGTAAAGACCGCTTGCCTCAAATGCCCTTTCTTTCAGACTGCAAACATTTCTGGCTTTACATCATCGTTGTTATCGAGATTATATACATCTTTTGCCATTTCAAATCAACCCAGTAACAAATGACCCTGTGAGAAAAACCTGGCAAAATTTATACGTGTTCTTTGATCAAATTTATTAATAAATCCCAAATATCTTTAGTAGTATTAAAATCAGAGCATCTTGAAATTTCACTGCGTTTGTGTTTTGCTAAATAAAGCTTTCAACAAAATTGTGACATTCAGAGCTGCAAGGATAATGACAGTACAGATTTGAAACTGGGTGATAATAGTTCATATTTACCATAGATTACAAAAATATAAACAGCTTAGGTGTTTATGTATGTTTTTTTTTGTTTTTTTTTTTTAAGGACCTGAAATGGCCAAAATACTAAAAGATGTCCACTTTTAGAGTTTCTCATTTACAAACTGTCAGACAGATTCCAAATTAATTTTCCTGTCATTTATGACAGAATAAATTCTTTCTATATCATAATAATATTCATTTCAGTTATAAGAATGTTATTACTGTTTGAAAATTGCTCAGTTGTTTTAACATCTTTAAAATTGCTTATTTTCACATCATCAACAGACCAGTTAGACAGTTTAAGAAAATATATTTTAACCATATATTCTTACACTAGAGTCAATACCCAGCGTTACTCGGAAGATCTGAATAATAGTTTATTATCGACAATTTATTGATATTTTTCAGCCAACTTATGGAAAATATTTTTTATTCAATCTTTAAAAAAATAAACTGTTTTTGTGGTTAGTTACAAAATAAATAAATTTAGGAAAATACCACACTACCAATACCATGTTTTGGGGTGGAGGGGCTTAGGAAAAAAAAATTTTTTATTCAAAAAGACAATTTATTTTTCAAATTAGATACTAACATAAATACACTGTTAATGTTGTTTTCAAACAAATCAAATTATCTAAGTTCATTAAACTTTTTTCAAATTACTATTAATAAAAAAAAGTAAATAATCTTAAATCAAGATATATTTAAACATTAAATTTAATCATTTTTTTTTTCAAGCGAAAAATATAGCAAGCCTTACTTCAAAATATATTAACTATTTATTTTGGAGAGTAATTTAGATTTTTTTTTTTTTTAAGTAAATAAAGATTACATTAGTGATTCTTTTTAAAGAAAGTGAAAGAAGCAAACATTTCTCCGTAAATTTAATTACTATTTTGAAAGAGAGTAGAAGTAAGATACATTGAGAATTTAATTTTGAAAATCGATTATGTTTAAATTTTAAGTCATTTGTATTTGAAAAAAAAAAAAAAAAAAAAAATAAAAAAAAAATTTACTTAAATAAAAATTAGAGACAGACACGAGTTAGTCAACATTGTGTTGACTATTTGTTTTACGAATTTAACTATATTTTATTTAAATTAATTTTCAAAAAATAAGGCTCATTATAGTTTTTTGCTTTAATAAAAAGCAATTAAAAATTATTTACTTTATGTTAGTTACAAACCAAAAAACAATGTTTATTTTTTAAAGATTGAATAAAAACATTATTTTCCATAAGATGGCTGAAAAATAATAAAATTAAATTTCTTCTTTTAAGTTTACTTTGTCATTTTAATATTCATTATTTTTAAAGTTATGCATTTATTTACTATAGATATGGAAATAAATTCAAGAGAATAGAAATTTTAAAAATACATTTATCGTTTTGAAATTATCAGCAGAATTAAAAAGTAAAAATGAACAGAATAAGAATTATTCCTGTTAGGTTTTACTTTTTAATTCTGAGAACTTCAAATACATTCTAATGCAATTATTATGTGTTTTTAATTTTAAAATATCTCCGTAAATACAAATCCTACGATGATAGTAGTGGTTCTTTTTTTTTTTTTTTTTTTTACAAAAAGGTGGGTTGGGTGATATGTGTGCATATTATATATATAATCACAAGCACATATACCTTGTGCCATTAATTATTGTAGCTTTTTAGTTTTATATATATATATATATATATATATTATACACACACAACTTCCCTTTATATATGTATAGATGTCTGAAGTTTCATTTAGTAGACAAACATCTGTCTCAGATTAAAATATTTTTCTAGAAAAACTTGTCATGCCAAATTCCTGATATAATTTTATTGATTCTGGCACTGTAATTTGTTATAAATACACTCCAACAGGTGCACAGGATAGCCTCATCAGTGATGTTATGACTTTGAGTCATGACAAGTTTCGGGTCTTTCAACATCATACTTGTTCACCCAAGAGACCCTACCGAAACATACCTATTCCAGCAGGCGATCCTGAAGCATAAATCTGCCACGCACACAACAACGGACATATAAATAACTGCCACTGCTGATCCTGAAATAGCAAGCGACCAATCAGAAACACCCTACGTCACTTCCTCCTCAGCCAAGATGAGACAAAAAGAGAACAAACTTAATGCTTGTCTTTTCCCTCTTAGATCCAACATGAGCAAAAAGCCACACTCACATACTTAAGATAATATGAAGCTGAAAGTTGATACCCCATAATTCTCTATGCAAATAACTTATCTTTGTTTTTATTTTCTCTTGGTTCCAAGTTGCGTAGATGCTACAGCCCTTAAAAATGATTTCTTCAGATGATTTACAAAATTTTTAACTGGGTAAAGAAGCTAAACCAAAGTGCCATGTGTGATGCATGCTTGGGTGATCATGTCTCTTTTCGATTCATGATCAACTTGGCAGAAGAATTCTCACAGTAAGCTGCCATTACTTTCTGCAGTAGACTGGTTGCCAACCAAGGTTATAGGACCCAGCCTGTCCTGCTATTTAACCCATAGCTAAGGTGGGGGAGGAAGAGATGGATTCATACCATTCTCAAGGTTATTTACATGTAAGTGAATGTAACAAACTTGACTGGAATTCAAACTTTGCTCTCAGATTCCTCATTCCAAACCATTATCCATCACACTACCCACACATCCAGAGATTCCACTAGATTTTATTTTAACTTTAAAAACATGTCAAAATAGAGAAAATGCATCAGAATTTGTTTGTTAAGCAATAATTTTTTCAAAAATCCTAAATATGTTTAAACTATAAGTTAATAAATTTAGCTTCTGTTTTTTTTCTTAAATTTATTTTGCATGTAAAATCCCAGTATCTCAGCGAATTAATTTGCCTGGTAATCATCTATAGACTCTTCCTTTCTCTCTCCAAAAATTAACTTGACAAGAAAACTTTGGTAAACAAATTTTGAAAAATGTCATACAGACATGTAACGTTCTGATACAGTAACTTAAAAAATAAACACCTTGTCTCATAATTACAGAGAAATAATAATGTAAATATCTCAGACTTTCGTAGCTGTTTAACAGGCCAAG
>OZ038501.1:17659307-17786807 GCA_964036315.1 Acanthosepion esculentum | reverse complement strand
AAGCATTGCAAAGGGACAGGGCACACCATTCGTAGCTGTGAGGAGTTGAAGGCTGCTATGTATGGTTGTAACAGTCATTATGAATCTTTGTTGTGCTTCCTCACAGATGAATAACTATTAACTTTTTTCAGTAATCTTTGTGATGAGTTGTAGCTGAATATGATTTATTGTTCATTTTTAAACTTGAATATTTGAAACGCTCATTGTCTGTAGTGTCAAAAAATGGTCTAATTTGTCTTCTAACTCCAAATATTTCTCAAGATATGCCTGTTTGGAGTTCGTTCGTAAATGTCGGATTTCCGCAAAATTTCTACCCTTCTATCTTTTGGCCCCAACTTGGATTTTTGAGCCAAAAACTCATAAAAAATCATATCTCAGTTCTTGAAAATCAATTTTTTTGCATACCACACCCTAGAATTTGTCTAAAATGTACTTAAGCACCTGAAGCAGGTGCTTACCGTATGTTATTGTCATATGTCCGCTTGACCCCCATTTAAGCCCACTGTGCACCATGATGTTGACTGGATATATTACCTAACTCTTTCTGAATCCTCTGACTGACACCCAAGCACTCTGAAATGTCCGTATTGGAGCTTCCAGTGCAAATGCTAAGTAGTACAGTATGCCATTTACAAATTTCTGGCAAAGTGAATTGCGTCATGGTGATCTTTCTCACAGATGGTGCCCAACTGACCCTACTATAGTTGTGCAGTCAACAAAAACAATGCACATGTGCAAAATTAAAACGGCAAAATGGCGACAATTTACCCATCGCACCCTTTTTCTAATGTTTGACGCTCACTCATCGTAACTTCCATTAGGTCAATGAATGCTCAGTATCATATTTGAAATGCTCTTTGTAGACGAGACTTTGTAAACACAGATACTGGTAGAAATAACGCCTTCAATAATACTCACACTAATAATACTTGCTCAAATAGTAATCGCCAACTTGTAATTTGTATAATTATCAGTATAGAGAAATAGTATAGTGGATAGTATATAGAATAGTAATCACTTAGATGTCACGCTAATTCTTATTTATAAGTTTCCTTTACGATCACTTGATCTACTTATTTAATAATGGAATCATCAGTGTTTGCTCACCGGGGATCTGTGCTCAAACTGTGTTTGCAATGACTATCCCTATACAACACCTCCCCTTTGAGATGACTTTCCCTGGAGTCTATACTACTTTGGTTTGATTGTTAGAAACTCTTGGCATTCTTTTCCTTTTGCCATAAACCCTTGGTCGAACTACTTCTGATGGCGTAGGTATGCTAAATGTGTTGTATAGAATTTCCATGGTACTTCTGTTTGGGGATTTTTTAACTCTGTGAACCTTTGTTTCAAGTGATTCAGGTGTCTCTTGTGCTCCCACTTTTGTCCCTGTACCATACATGTCATTCTGCTGATATGTTTTTTTAATGACACCATCTTGCCAGAATTCCTTTCTGTGCTGATACATCCTGAAAATATTTTGTCTCCAGGTTTGAAATGTGTATTTGTATAGTCATTCTTTGATGTTCTCACTTTGCGTTCAAATAAGAACTTATTGAAGATGGACTTGATCTTCCTGGTGAACATCAATTCTGTAGGCAACATTCCAGACACGGTGTTAGGTTTTGGTGTAATTCGGTAAACACTTAGAAATTGCTGAATCATTACCTCATCCGACTCCTCTCCCTCTGATTTTCTTAGTGCCCTTTTAAACATGTTGACAAACCGTCCTGCCTGTCCATTTGATGTAGATGATGAGGGGGGGGGGTGATATGTTCAATGCTAATGATTTGCAAAAGAACTTTAATTCACTAGATGTTAACTGACACGATAATGTCAGGAATACCAAACCTCACAAAAATTTCATGTAAGAAAATTATAGTTACTGTGGTAGTGGGTCACCTGCATTTTAGTACTTCTGGCCATTTAGTATAACTATCGACTACTACTAGATAGTACATTCCGTTTATCAGTCCTACAAAGTCAATGTATTCTAAACCATGGCATATCAGTTGTCGGCCATGGTTGAACTTTGATAAGTGGTGACTTCACTGCCAAAGCACAGCCTCTGCATAATTTCACCAAATTTTCTATATCTTTATCCATGTTTGACCAGTAGGTATAACATACCATTAAGGATTTCATCCTAGAAATCCCTGAATGTCCTCTATGAAATTCTTTCAACATATGTCTTTGTAACAATGCTGGTATAACCACTCTTACAGTGTACATCAGTACACAATTGCATAACAAAAATGCACAATTTTTCATAGTATTTTTCCCTTTAGGTTTTAATTTCTCCTTCATTTTCATTATGAAGTGGTCTTTTTCTGCCTTAATTTTTTATTTCTTCCAATGTAATGGGAAGTTCTTACACAGTATTACATATGTTGTTAATTTCATTTTCAGCTCTTACTGCTGCAATTACTGTGTCTTCAAATAGCTCACAGAATCTTGATATTAGTCGAGACAATCTGTCTGCATGACTTAATTTCTTAGATAGAAGAAATTCCATTTTGTAATTGTAATTTAATAGGATAGGTCCCCAGCACTGCAGTCTATTCGCTGTATGTGTGGGAACACAATTTTTAGTTCCATATATGGACAACAACAAACAATGGTCTGTTTGTAGAATAAATTCTCCAAGTATGAATTTGTGGAACTTTTTCATGGCAAATATGATAGCCAATGCTTCCTTCTCTATTTGGCTGTAGCTTCTTTCAGCTGCAAGTAACGAACTTGAAGCATGCGCTATTGGCTTCCTTGTTCCATTGTCATATTTGTATAATATCACTGCTCCAATACCCAAATCTGATACAACCACAATCTTTAGTGGCAAAATGAGCTAGTGACAAATCCAATGTTAATACTTTCTTAATTTCTTTGAACACACTTTGACATTTTTCTGTCAAATTGCACCTGACATCTTTCTTCAGCAGGTTAATCAATGGTGCTCTCAACTCGTGCATATTAGGTATATATGTATGATAATAGTTTGCAAACCCTAAGAATGTTTGTAATTTAGTTATATTAGTTGGAGCAGGCATATCTTATTGCCCTTGAAGGATCCAGTCATCTACCATTCTCATCAATAATCTGCCCTAGATATTTGAGTCTGGACATAAATAATTTACATTTTTCTTCACTCATTTCAAAGCCATATTCTTTGATTCTCTCAAAGACTTTCTTCAGATCTTCAGCATGTTGTTTTCAGGTCTGCTTTTTAATAAGTATGTTGTCCAAATATGCTTGAGCACAATCCAACCCAGCAAGCATGGTATCCATTATCTGTTGGAATATTCTTGGTGCTACCTTTACATTGAAAGGAAGAGGGTTTAATTTATATAACCCTCTGTGGGTGTTAATAGTTAATAATTTTGAAGTCTTTGTCCACAAATACTTCTAAGTATGTGTCTGTGAGGTCTAATTTAGAGAAAAATTTACCTCCATTCAATTTGGCAAAAATTTCCTCTGGACTTGGTAAGGGTAGTTATGCTGTTTTAAATTTCCATTTAATTCCATAAAAAAAAATCAGCACATACACGGATTTTATTATTCAGTTTCTTAACGTAGACTGTTGGTGATGGCCATTTGGAATGGTCTATTCTTGATATTACTCCTAATTTCTCTAGCCTGTCCAATTCATGGTTGATTGGATCTAAAGCCACAAAAGGTACACTACTTTTTGGTTTAAATGTGGGTGTTACATGGTCTTTCAGCTGAAACTTAGCTTTTGCTTTCATGCATGTTCCTAGACCTTCAGAGAAAACTTCTGAAAATCTCTTTTTCAGTTCACTTTTCAATTGCTGTATTAGTACTGACAACAATATTTATCTTATTGCAAAAAGAGTTAATTGGGAGGTCCCACAGATCAAACAATGCAATCCAGTCTGTACCAAACAAATCAGCAGTATTTTTTTTTTACACAAATACTACTGCTCTTCTGGTTTTTCTGACAAAAACGTTACAGCTGAATTTACTCAAAAAGTTTAATCTCTTTCCTGAGACTCCATAAGCAACTTTATCAAAAGTTAATAAACTGCATTAACCCATTTTCCTCCAAGTTTGTTCATTTATAACAGTGATATCCGATCATGTATCTTATTGCAATTTTATCTTCACATCATTAATTTGCATGAAAATAAATTTCCTCTTTTACGAAGTTTTATTAATATGCCTTTTACATTTCTTATCATTACTGCGTGTATTTATCCTGTTCACATGCATTCTATTTTTTCCCCATTTTTTTGATCTGCAACAAGCACTTTTGTGTCATAATCTCCCACACTAATAGTATTTCTTGTTTTTGAAGAAACAATCACTCTTAAAATGCTCATCTCCACAGCAGCGGCAAGTACTAGGTATTGTAAAGGGTTTATAGTCTTTCCTTATATTTCTATTACTAGTTGAAAAATGTTTGTAATTTTTCCTCTTAGTCAGACACAATGTACCTGTAAATTGTCATTTTCCTCAATCCTCATGGTATCGAGTTTCAAATTCACAATACGTTGACACTCTTCCACTATTCTCTGGAGAGTTAGTTTTGGATCCATTTCTAATTTAGAAAGTATCTTTGATCTTATCTCTGCGTCCTTGTTAGATGTTAAACCCTGAATAAATATCAGACACTTAAATCAGGAATTAGTTCATTTAATTTGAACTTTTCACATTCTTGATTCACGACTCCTGCATACATGACAAAATCTTCTTCGGACTTTACCAAGTTAAGACATTGCCATTGTGTATTAAACAATGAACTATCACCAAAGATTTGGGATAGTGATAAGACTATCTCATCAAAAGTTATTTCTCCCGGCTTCTTCAGTAAAATATAGTTTACATATTTTTCATGTTAAGCAGGGGATAATTTCCTCAATAATAACCAAACTTTTTTTTTCATCTTTCCACTGCAAACAATTCCTTCGTATCTTCTATAGTAAGATTCATTCATATGATGGAGTAAGATGGGAAAAGTTATCCCTTCATCTGGATTGTACACAAACTCAGAGATTGAATTAGCAACAGCATCAGGAGTGAACAAATCTGAAGTTCTTGTTTCCATCGTTTTAGTGAACAAGTCGAAAAACTGTTGTTGCTGTAATTGTAATTGCATTTACTGTTTTTGTTGATGCAACTGTTGTTCCTGTTGTAGTTTTTGTTGTTGCAAGATATGAACCATAATGGCTTTTAACTCTTCTATTCTGCTGAACTCTGAATATTTTTTGCAGATTTTTCTGTGTAAGTTAAACGAATCCTTGTCGCCACTTTTGTGATGTTCAATGCTCACTCATAACTTCCATTAGGTCAATGAATGCTTATTATCACGTTCGAAATGCTCGTTGTAGACTTTGTGAACAGATACTGGTAGCAGTAACGCCTTCAATAATACTCACATTAATAATACTTGCTCAAATAGTAATCACCGACAATGTAATTTGTATAATTATCAGTATAGAGAAATAGTATAGTGGATAGTATAGAGAATAGCAATCACTTAGAGGTCACGCTAATTCTCATAAGTTTCCTTTATGATTAAGTGATCTACTTATTTAATAATGGAATCATCTGTGTTTGCTCACTGGTTATCTGTGTTCAAACTACAGTGTCAGCAATGACACTTTATCTGTTTACAACAACCCTGTACATACATTATATGCAAACTGTTTTTCATTTTTTTTTTTTTTGCAGGTGGTGGTGGGGAGAACCAAATTTTATTCGGGCTTAAAAAAAAATTGAAAAAATTATATATATATATAAATGTGTTGTTAAAGACAATTGATAAGGTACTGCAATTAATCTTTTTATTTAATTTTTGGACACAAATTCTGTAAAAAAACTATCCATACTAGTAGAAAAGAAGTATAATTGCCTCATCCACATGAAGAGAAAAAAAAAAAAAAAAGATTAAAAATAATGGGAACACTCAACAACATTAACTATGAACACGGGCACAACGTGCTGATGATGTTTGGAAAATAAAACATTCCTCTAACTTCAGATAGGTACATATACACATATAAAAAAAAAAAAAAAAAAAAGCCCACAAATTCAGTTAAAAATAAAAGTCATCTTTGATAATAGCTAAAAGATGAGAGAAAAGCAGTCAGATATGCAGGACATTGGGGCGGTTTTTACACACTATGCCCAGAAAATAAACACTTGTTCGAGCACAAGAAAAATTAAATAAAAAAAAAAAGCTTAATTGCAGCATCTTGTCAGTCATCTTTAACAAAACTTGTATAAAAGAGGAATTGCTGACCAAATACACAATATATATACAGGCTGTCCATAAATTTTGTGCGCACTTTAAAAATTCTACTTAATAGACTTTAAAATAATTTGAAATATAACCATTGCAGCCTACTCAATAATCATTAGCATAATAAAGCAGAAACATCTGAACTTGCTACCCATCATGCCACATTGACTAGCATATATAAATAATAGAGCTGCCACAACACACATGGCCTGAAGATTGCATTCAAATAGGAAACAGACTTACACCACTGTTTTGATCTCAGTGTCCACTAATGCAGGGGTGTGTGTGTGTGTGTGTTTAAAATGGTTGAGGAATTGTGAAATTGATAAAAACAGTTACACAGCATTTGTCCCTAATTCAAACATGACTCAAAGCTCAAAAGAAATTAGCTAGTAATCTGACCATTTTTCATTTTCTTTCTTTACATAGAATCCTGTATTCAGTATACACAAAAATATATTTTCTCTGCAACAATTCTTTAAAAATGTATCTTTTTATCATAAATTGTGTTACTATTTTATTACTGTTTATTATTAAATTTTCCAATTAAAACCTATTTTGTTTGAGAATTTCCTATGCTTCTTTTCCAAGCAAAGGAGAGAGAAGAAACGAGAGAGAGAGAGAGAGAAGAAACGAGAGAGAGATAAGAAACGAGAGAGAGATAAGAAACGAGAGAGAGATAAGAAACGAGAGAGAGAGAAGAAACGAGAGAGAGAGAAGAAACGAGAGAGAGAGAGAGAGAAGAAACGAGAGAGAGAGAGAGAGAAGAAACGAGAGAGAGAGAGAGAGAAGAAACGAGAGAGAGAGAGAGAGAAGAAACGAGAGAGAGAGAGAGAAGAAACGAGAGAGAGAGAGAGAAGAAACGAGAGAGAGAGAGAGAAGAAACGAGAGAGAGAGAGAGAGAAGAAACGAGAGAGAGAGAGAGAAGAAACGAGAGAGAGGAGAGAGAAGAAACGAGAGAGAGGAGAGAGAGAGAAGAAACGAGAGAGAGAGAGAGAAGAAACGAGAGAGAGGAGAGAGAGAGAAGAAACGAGAGAGAGGAGAGAGAGAGAAGAAACGAGAGAGAGAGAGAGAAGAAACGAGAGAGAGAGAGAGAAGAAACGAGAGAGAGAGAAGAAACGAGAGAGAGAGAAGAAACGAGAGAGAGAGAAGAAACGAGAGAGAGAGAGAGAGAGAGAAGAAACAAAACTCCCTTCTCCTTGCATATATCTATGAAGATTTTTATGGCTGAACTCAAAAATTTATAATTTTCAATCAAGTGTCCAAAGTAACCAATTAAGACAAGCTAAATCATGTAGCCAAGAGAAATAATTTCTAAATTGCCTATGGTGAAAAACCAGCTTCCTTTTTATTTATCCTTATTTTCAGACTGTAGATTCTCCTTACTTTCACTGTCAGCACTTGTCAAACAGGTCCCAATAACTTTTGCCTCCAATTACCCACCTCTTCTTTATCATATTCACCCTGTCATTCTCTATTTTATCCCGATACCATCGCTCAGTCTCACTTAATTTTAGCATAGCTGATTGTAACTAGTCTGATTTATAAATTTCCACTTATCGACTTATGCTAATTATTCCTATCAACCAGAAATGGTGCCTATTACTATCTCGTAGCAACAAAGGAGAAAGCCCAAATTTTACCATGGGAAAAAAAAAAAAAAAAAAAAAAAAAAATTTTATATTGTGTTCTGTGCTATATGTTGAAAAAGAAAATCAGAATCAAAATATGGTAATTGTTTGTACTTCATTACTGGACTTGACCAATCACAACCTTTCCTACCCCAATAAAAAAAAAATGCTATATTGTACCACAGATTGCCTAAACTCTTCATAGGTGAAGAAGGTAATTTGTGTATTACAAGTTGTGATGAATTTTTTTTTTACTCTTTTGATTTACACCTTCAGTATTTTCTGGCAGACCCTTGGGAGACAGAGTTTGGGGATATGAATCTATTTCTATTTACCACACACCTGCAGGTTTATGAATGCACACGTCTCTTTGGTATGGTTTACAAATGCACCCACCTGTTGGCATGGCCTGCCAAATTTTCAAAGTTGCATACAACCATGTTACAATTCAATGAGATTATAGACAATGGGTGCTAAGGGATGGTGTATCTCCATGATGACCCAGAGATCAATGGTAAACAATCCATCAAGTTGATCAGAAATTAGCAGTAGGTGGGCTCGATTAGCCATGATCTTCCTAAAATCTTAAATCTGAAAATGCTGACAAACTAAATACATGCTGTGAAGTTTCTGTTGGATCATTATTTAACAAAGGTTCAACTACATTGTCTCATGTGTCTGCAGGCAATGTGCCAATGGTAGGCAGGCACTCGGTATGAATAAGACTTTGGTCATTTAAAAGAATTAAGAACATGAAGATATAAGCATTAGCAGTCAAATCTGAAGACTAAAAATTAAGCCAACTAATGACGAAACTGAACATCAACTGGTATGTGGAAGATATTAGTGAAACTTCACATGAAAAGGTGAGAATAGCTTGTAGTTAAATGCATCTATTCCTTAAACGTCATTCGTATAATACAAGATACCGCTTGTTCAATCTGCTGTTCTTGTGTTCCGCACACTTCAACATAAAACCATTCTTTCTCACTGCTTCAGCCCTCTTTTATCAGGCCAACACCACGATTGACCAACCAATCAGCATTCCTCACTTTTGTTCTCAGTTATCCAGGCAAATAGCCTCCTCTAGTCCAACCAATCAGCACATTAATCAGCTATTAGTTGAACCATGCCAAGCTGTACAAAAAAAACAAAAAACACCCATTACAGCACATACTGATTGAATAGTTAGACAGGAGAGTAATACCATTTTCAAGGAACAAAATGCCAATGCCACACATTGAGGTAAGACACTTATTTTCCTTTGCACCAAATGCAAGCTATGTGACTGTTCACCACACTCCTCCACTGATCTCATGATCACAAAAAATACAGTTGCGAGCAGGTTGCTTTTGTTGAGTACTTTGCCAAAGTAGAGCAACATGAGCTTCATCCTCAGCATTTTGGCCACTGACAGTTGGGGAGTTGCCCTCTAAGTTTGTTTTATCTTCAAAGGATTCAGTATCAGGAGAGTGATCAGTTTCTCCTAGTGGGGTTGATCTCAGATTTACTAACCGCTCACTCTTCAGAATCACCGTCCTGTGTAGGACCGATTCCATGAAGGGACGCAAGTCCTTCACGTAACACAAAACTCCATTGATATGCACTGACTGTGGACTATTAACCCAAGTCATGTGACCCATTCTAAACTTAGTCGTGCATCTCCTGTGGGGAGTTTTCACTTTCGTTGACATAAATGTCATCAATATATGCTGATGTGGCATTCACAATGGCTTTGACTTGAGACAGTACCACATCAATTACAACTTTCATGATGAGAGGTTTAAACCAAAGCCCAGTTGGGTGAGGCAGTATCTTTGACCCTTCAATATGACAGTTTGATATGGTCACAGCACCTTCTCAACATGTATCTGCAGATAAGCCCTTCATAACTCCATTAAAGATACATTAGGTTGTAGTTAAATGAGTATTCCTCAAATGTCATTCGTACAATACAAGAAAACAAATTAAACCATTTGGATGGTTAATTCCAATTTTTGAACTGGAGTAGATGTTTATTCTGCATTTTCTTCTTACGACTGGGTTTCAGGTTCCTTCTAAAGTCTTTTCATTCTCTTTCATTCCCAGTAGCCCCTTGTGTCTTAGTAGCATTATCACCTTGCTTGGGGTGAATTGATAAAAAAAATATGCAAAAGTAGGAACAAGAAGGAGAATCTAATGTCGGAAAATTTGGAATCAGGAAGAGAAATAAGAACGGCTCAATGTTAGTTAATCTCTCACAGATACAAAATGATAACTATGAATAAAGGTTTCCAAAAGCAATGAGGACATAAATGGACTTGGAAAAGACAATGGAGAAACAAAAAATGAAAGTGATAATTGCTGATAAAGCCAGTAACATTAAAAGACATAAGCATTATAAACAAAGTTAATATAAAAATCAAAGAATGGGACCTACCAAAGTTAAATTTGACTTTAAAATTGAAAAAAAAAAAAAAGATTCTCAGAAAGGAAATCTCTTGATAAGAGAAACAAAAATAAGAAAATATCAAATTTCAAGAACAGATTCCAGGCTTTAATCTGGAAAATAACACAGAAAATTTGAATAGCAAATTAGCAATTATAATTAAGGAAGCAACAAAGACAGAAAGGAAAACACACAAAACTAGCAATAACAATGGGAAATAACTGTCGACAGTAGAATTGATAAAAAAAGAGAAGAAATATGGTCATAAATACTAAGATAAATAAAGTTGAAAAGGCAAAACTAAAACAAATGAAAAAAAAAAAAAAAAAAATTTGGAAAGATTAGAAGTTATCAGGAAAAGAAGAGCTTGAAACAGGCTCAATCCATAACCCACATAGTTTAATAGCAATTGCTTGTACTGGAAGACAGAAGCTGAAGTTAAGAGAGACATTAAGAATAACCAAAGAGTAAAATAGAAAACTTGTATGTTTTGAAGATTAAAATATTACCAACAGTCACTGCAGCAAACATGAATGATGTTCAACATGTAACAAGAGATGAATAAGGTTTTCACTTCGAAAATGCAGAAATGCACCAGGTGAAGATGGCATAGTAACAGACCTTTTCAATGATGCAGGAGAAGAATTCTACAATGGATTAGTGTAAGTGTTTATCCAATGCATATGGAAAAGGTATATCAGAATGAAGGAATAATAATCTTATTTTGTTATTATGTGAACTGGCAAGTTTAAACAGTGATGACTCAACAATAGGTTATTTACAAACCAACCAACCAATCAAAAATAAAATAAAATTTTAAAAGATGAACCATTTTCTTTAGTTATGTGTGACCACATAAAGGCATTTAACTTAGAACATGTAAGTAGGGTATTAAAAATTGTTGGGAAAAAATTAAATATATACACAAAATTGGAAAAGAGAAGGAGACAAGGAGAAACAATTTCACTTAATTTTTTTCACAGCAAAAACAAAGAGGAAGAGATGAGAGTAAAGATAAATGACAAATCTTTTTGAAGCTTTTATTTTAGTTCTAATTCCAAGTTGACCTGGCCTGGGTATGACGTTAAACTACATCTGCGTCCTGGGTAAGACGATAAACTACGTTCAACAGCAAGGCCTCTCAGGAGGTTTTGAGAAGCATAGAACACCCTCTTAATTGCTAGTGTTCCCATGGTCCACCCTGATCCGGGGGTGGTAGCACCTGTTAGGGTCCTAGCTGTGGGCAAATAGTTAACACCCAGACTACATCTGTGACGATAAACTATGTCCAACAGCAAGGCCTCTGATAATACGTTTTTGAAAAAATAATGTTGCCAGCTGTATGTTTTTTGAAAAATAATATTACCAGTTATAGGTTTTTGAAAAAATAATATTACCAGCTATACATTTTTGAGGTAAAAAAAAATATTAACAGAAATAGATTTTTGATAAAACAAAAATATTACCAGGAAAACAAAAAAAAAGTTGTCAGCATTAAATGACCCATTGAGGTTGATGTGCCATAAAACAAACCAAACCAAGTTAATACATTAAATTTAATGTTTTCAATAAGCAAAATATTTGCTGTAATTTAAATTGAATATGGAAAACTATAGATTAAATAAAATAGTATTAAATAAAAACAGAAATGTAATGAAAAGCACCTTGCTAATATGCTTGAAATATAACATGCATAATGATCAAATAACACTAGCTACGATTTATGTGCAAAATATGAAGATAACAAGAATAAATTGAAAACAAACTCAGAAATGCTCAAAGATAAATGGAATGAGCACTGCTAGGGATAACTTTAAGACAAACATTTTGGAGTTGCTGTTCACTTGCATACCAAAACACAATATAATACCCCCCCCAATATATAGTCAAACTGTCATTGGATTTTCTTGGTGCTAGTATTGCATGTCAAATGAGTATCTTAGTATTTCCTATAATAATTGTTATATAAATGGGATACACTGTAAAGTGAAGACAAGATACACTTCAGAGTGTGTATGTGTGTGTTCAGATGTACCGCTGCCACTCTGGCTGCCCACTTTTTTTTCTTTTTTTTTTTAATTCACCACCCACCTAGATCTTTCTACTGTCCCCAGGGAAGTGGTACTACCCACTTTGTAAATCACTGCTTTAAGAGATCGACATGGATCAGGGAAGAGGTAAAAATATTAGTGAACACAAAAATGGAAGTGGATAAGACATCTAGAAGAAAAGATAACAGATGGGGTAAAAGATTGTTTGATTGGTGCTCAATGGGAAGCAAAAAACAGAAAAGAAACAAATAGGAGATGAAGAGATAAAACAGGAGTTTGCTGGTTGATTTAAATTAAATTTGAACAAGAGAATGACTTATCCAAAATATAGAAGGAAAAAACCAGAAGATGGAGGTCACATCAGCAAGATCAAAATGAGACATTATGGACATCAAGTTGAGCAAGAAATCACCAATCAGTAGGTAGTGCCTTACAATACATATTTGTTGCAACAATTCAACTGTCATATCGATGTTGAAATCTGTTCAATTCTTTCAATCATGTATTGAATCAAATACATATCAACTGGGTCAGATGAAGTTGTTTTTGCATAAAACAACCCACTGGAAATAATTTTACAGTTGTAGTAATAAATTGTTTGGTTAGAAAAAGCCTTTTCTTTATATGGTGCTCCAAGTGTAAGCCAGGTCTTAAATGGGTAAAGACATTGAGAGGAAAGAGGTAAACAAGACGTATAGAGTGACTTTGGATCCAGAAAAAGTTATTACTCATTGATACATCTCTATATTGTTTAAAATATCAAATGTTTATTTGATGGTAGGAAACCTCGTATATGAAAGGTTTCCGAAACTTGAATTTTGGGCTCTTGTCAACTGAGCCTAATTTTAAAGTTTGAAAGGAATTTCTACAAAAGTTTATGGAAATTCCATTCAAACTTTAAAATTCTTCAGTCATAATTACAACTTTTCAGTTTTTCATGGTGTCCAACTCATAAACAAGGAAAAATAAATAAATAAATCCAAATACTTTTAGTATTTTGTAGTAAATACATCAGTAACTAACATTTTGTATTTCATCACAGAAGTCATTCAATTGTTCTACCCACATTCCTAATATTTCTCTTATTAATAAAGAAAAGATAAAAACCTGGATTTCCTCACAGCCTTGCATGGTTTGAAGTTTTGCATTCAATAAAACATTACATATGCTATGAACGTTAAAGACTCAATCTGTTATACATTGTATATCAGGTCTTTTTTGCCAAGTGTATAATAATGGTGTATTTTTCAGTGTGCCCATGTCACTACCAAATGTAACGTAGGGTCAGTTTAAAGTGGGTTTAACAGCAATATCATGGAAAAATTGCTCAAGCTCCCTTAGCATTTCCCCTTTTGGGGGACATCTCAGGTACTGGGCAATAAACCCATCCCCTCCCAAAGAAGAGGTACTTCCTGGGGGAGGGGGTACAGACCCCTGTGACATCAGCTAATATTAATTTCAACTGTTCCAGCACTGGGCAAGGAATGAATAGACACATTTTAACTTATAAGATTTGAATAACAATTACCATGTGTTCAGTGTAACTTATCAACACAAAAGTTGATACTAGGAAGCAGAGTACAAATTCTTGCCTTAGCTGTTGAGTTCAATTTCACATTAATGCTTTTGAACACTTTTTTTACCCTTCAGCTATGAGTTAAATAGCAAGTAGACTGGGTTTGAGAGTCTTGAGTGGTAACCAGCCTAAAATAAGTAAAACAGGAAACCACTCCACAAATATTTTTCCAAGAAGTCATGGCAATTCACAGGACTTTGCAGAGAACTATGATTACCTACATCCTGAAGAGGCATGGCATTTTAAAAAGGAGAAAAAAAATTTACCAAGGAAATACTTGTTTCATTTTTTTAATTCAGATAACAGCAAGTAAATTGTCTCAATTAATGAACTGAACTGATCTTAAAGCTCTCAAAAGATGGGGAAACCATTAAAAGAAAATCCTGGATCAACTTCATTACTTAGAGTAAAAGAAGTACAAGGGTAGCTATATTGTTTCTTTTTTATCACTGAGTACATTTCATTCATTCATTCATAGTACATTTCATTCAAAGTATGCACTCACACATAAAAGAAAATCAGAAATTAAGAAAATATTAGCAAAAAAAAAAAAAAAAAAAAAAAAAAAAAAATGAACAATTTATATAAAACTATATTTCTTGAAGCCCAACAAATATTTGAAACCAATCAAATTTCTTATGATAGCAGCATAAATAAATTTATAGCATCATTCTTTAAAAAAATCACTTATCTCCATGGGTTACTTATTTAGTTACTGTTGCTGATACAAAATGATGCCAATATACAAACATTGAACCCAGGGCATTTTATCAATATGTTGATTATTTGAAAGAATCAAGAATCTGGACACTTGCCTATCAAGAGAAATTTCTAAGAGTGGCCAAATCTGCTAAAAACAAAAAAGACTGCACCAAAACAAGAAAAGCAAATAATGAAGTCTATTTCTAAATCATAATTCCTGTTGTTCATTCATAAAGAACTGAAGTTCTTCTCAAAAACACTAAACACGTGCTCTTCTATTCTAGCATCTATATGGATTGAATAGAAGCAAATACAATCTTCTGTTATCTGACAGGAGACTAATGTTGACAATAAGAAATTATCTGTTTGAAGTCTGTTTAGAGAAAATAAGAAAAAAGGATATTTTAATAAAATCCCATTAATAACAATTAAAAAACCTGGGTCTTCTATCTCCCCGTATTATTACATCAACAGATAATGTCAAGTTTATATTTTTTTTGCACAAAGACAATAAAAAATGTTTTTACATGTATGCACAATTTTTTCTTTAAATACAGAAATCACATTTTTCTTTGAAAATGCAGAAACTTATCAATAGTTTGCAAGAATGCCAATCACTACTCTACGGACAAATGATTAATACCAAAACAAAAGGTTGATACCAACAAACTCAATAAATCTTCCTTGTTTCTGGGAGACTTGTTCCAAATGACACCCAATTTTCAATTTTATTTTAATTTAAAAAGCTATCTATACCTCACATGGTCATAACAAGGTGATATGATTTGGACATTAATATCCCTGCTAGTGTCTCCATTGAGATTGATTTGTTTTTTTATGGCCTAAACCTCTAAGGATTATTCAAAAACATTTTGGATTGTAAGAATAATTCTTTTCTGCAAGTGAATACTGCATCAACAATTTTTGAGTATAATGATATTTCCAGATACAAGACCTATTATTTAACCCATAGCTGAGGGAGAAAAAATGGATTCATACTTTTCTCAAGAGTATTTGTGTATAAGTGAATGTACCAAAACTGACTGTAATTTGAACTCTCTCTTATTTCTCATTCCAAACTGCTATCCATGTCACCACCTGCACATCCAGGCATTGTCCAATCATCTTGACTGATTTTTGTTATTGAATCAAGGTTGTTTAATGCTGGGAGTCCAAATAGCATTGCGTAAACTATGAATGCCTATAAACAATATTATGGGTACCACCAGGTTTCCAGAGGCTTGAGAGGAGCCACCACCTCATCCCCTGTGGCCGTTTTGTTGGCCATCTTCATACAGCAAGTGAGCAACCATCATATATATCACATGATCATACACTTCAGAAAGAGTTCTTTTCACCATTACAAAATAGATTACCTTATTCCAAGGAGGATTCAAATTAGTATAATTATTTTTCAAAAAAATAAATTGGGGGGGGGCACTAGATGCAAATGCAAAATAAACTTAAATTTGTGAAGAGGTTACATCAGCAGAAACTGGGATGATATATAAAAAAAAAAAATAAATAAACGAGGATACTAGTTTGGTTTGGTTTGTTGTATGGCATATCAACCTCAATAGGTTATTTAATGCTGACAAGATTTTTTATTGCTGGTTATATTTTCAAGAACATATTGCTGGTAAAAAGAAAAAAAAAAAGTTATACTTCCATAGTGTTTTGATCCCTTTTGAGGGTTGGTTAACTATTTGCCCATAGTAGGAACCCTGACAGGTGCTACCACCCAAGGTCAAAATGGGCCTAGGAACACCAGCAATTAAGTGGTCCCACACTCAAAACCACTTGATCAAAGACCTCGCTGTCGGATGTAGTTTATCATCTTACCCAGGACACTGAGGATACTAGTCCGAATAATTTATAAAGATTCATAATCTCCAAAACATAAAAACTTACTAAAATGTTAGGGGTAAAAAAAAAAAAAAAAAAAAAAAAAAAAAAAAAACTGACAAAGTGGAAAAAAGTTCCCATGTAATGTGTTTCATCCTTTAGGACTTCATTGGACTTAAGTGATGTTTACCTTGATTGTTGTTGATATATAAAAATTCATATATCGTTTTCCCCATTACCAAAACGTGTTAATGGTCAGAAGTGGGCTAATAATGTTAAAAAAGAAAAATGTAAGCATGTTTGCTTATGTGAATAGGTATCTTCAAAGGTAGTACAATAGCTTCATTGAAAATGACTACATAAAAAGATTTACAATCAGACCAAATATAAAATTGAACTAATATAGAACATCATTTGGTAAGGTTAAAAATAAATAATTATCTAAAATATTATTTGATAAAATCATGCAATTCATTTCTATTATTGTTGAAAACTAAATAGTTATTCAGAGACTGGAATTGAAGTTGAAATAAAACTCATGTAGTATATCCCTTCACTTTATGTGTATGAATATTATTAAGAAGGCCAGAGAAGCATTTTGTAAAAATATTTAGCTTATCACTTTAACAGTTTTATCATTTCCATTTAATAACAACAAAATATATAATTTAACAAAAACAAGATCCTAAACTTTTTCCAGCCTAAATTTAAGTACATTTGGAATTTGGTTGGTTAAAAAGAAAAGGTAAAGGTCACAGTAGAAAAATTAGAATGTAATTAGGAAATATTTAAGTACAAAAGGGAGAATTATTAAGTTCTGGCAGCTACAATGACCACTTTCAATTGACATTCTCGTTAGTCATTTTTAGAAAATACTGAAAGTTGGATGGTCATGCAAATTTACTCAAAGTCTGCATAACAAAAATAAACAAATAAATTAAAATACAAATATATGATACCTCAGATGGATATATTTTAGTTGCTTGATAATAAATTATAAACAATAAAATATGAATAGAAAGGTTTTTATAATTTGCTACATAATAGATAATTTAATATATTGATAATAACCAATACAGGAAGATTTCTTAGTGCAGGAAATAAGGCAGCTTGCAATGAATCTTCGCCAAATGTGTTTTTTGCTATTAACAAAGTTTTACAGACATGGTTATTGTGGGTAGAATTTTATGGCAGACATTTGGAATGAATCTGAAAATTGCTCACCTAATTTTACTGTTGTTCTTGCTTGCATTTATTTTTGCTTAGTGTCTCCCAAATTGTGTAAATTAGCCATTTACAAAACAAAACCAGCTTCATTAGATTAATTCTTTATCATATTAAAATGGAAATAATATCCAAAACATATGGACAATAACTACTTCCTATTCTTTATATACATACAAAGAGATGCTGAAAACGTCTTTGTCCAACCAAGAAGTAATTCCAAAATATGATCAATCAATTTCTAATATTTTTGGAGGTGAGTAGGTCAAAGAAATTTTCACCACCCACTTCATTATGGGCAGCAATCCTTTGATACAGGTTTTCTTGAATATGACAAGCAATGATTATTTTGTAAGTTTTTTTTGTTTTTTTTTATATCTTGGGAAATTCTCTTCTGAAGGTTAAGTGTGTTTGTGTGTTTCACTAATATATTTCAAACAGTGACTGTTTGGGAATTTCATCATTTCACTGATAAAGTCACTATGAATTTGAGTGTTCAAGATACCGATCAGTCCTTTTAACCCTTAAGAAATGAAAGGGTGTTTATATAAAAATTCCTCCTTTATTAGTATTAATAATGACAATTATGCATGTAGTGACATAGATATGCTAAGAAATCACTGCACCATAATAAGACACGCAAAAAAAAAAAAAAAAAAAAAAACCATACATCAAAATTCAAACTTTAAAAATAGGGAAGCCAAAAGATACTATCCTGGGTATGACGATAAACTACATCAAACAGCAAGGCCTCTGATCAGGAGGTTTTCAGGAGCGTTGAACCACCTCTTAATTGCTGGTGTTCCCAGCTCCACCCTGAACCTGGGTGGTAGCACCTGTTAGGATCCCAGCTATGGGTAAATAGTTAACCCCCAAAACATTATGAAAGTGTAAAAATATGTTTTAATACCAGCAATACATTTTTGTAAAAATATTACCAGCAATGAATTTTTGAAAAAAAGAAATATATATATATATATATTAGCAGCAATATATTTTTGGAAAAAATGTTACTAGCAATAAGAAATCTTGTCGGCATTAAAAAACCATTGAGGTTGATATGCTGTAAAACAAACCAAACCAAAAGATAAATTATCATTTTTTTTTTCTACATCCATAAACATAAGACTTTGAATTGAAATAATATTACAATCATTAAAAACCTTGGACATTCTTCTTAATGTTATATAAAAATATATTAAATTATTTTTTCTACAGAGTCAAACTTATACACAGATGGCTATAGTATTATTATTTGAGATAGAAATATCATTTAGAATTAAAGATGAAATAAAAGAAGTCTCTTGAAGAGACTTTTCTCTAGGGCACTAAAGAAAACAGGAAAAGAGTTCATTTTATTTTATTTACAAAACAACGTCGACAAAATGATGACAATCGATGGTTTTCATTTGCATTATGAAGAAAAGCTGGGAAGAAAATTTCAGAACTTCAAATCTCCTTAGGTTCTTTTTCAAAGAGGGTGGCAACTGAAGAGAAGACTTCCCAAATAACAAACGATTTCCTTTAAAATTAAAATAAAGGATTTCTAACAAATAAAATAAAATATAAATTAAAAGCTAGTTAAATGGAAAAGAATGTAATTTACTAAACAACAAGGTATGAAATATTTTACCAAATAAATTTAAAATAAATCTTCAAAAATGTTTTTTCACTTTTGTTTTACAACAAAAACTGTAAAAACATGACTTCGGCTGAAGTTTCCGTTATAAACTTGAAATAGACTATACTTATACTAAATATGTTAATATTAGATTTTTAATTAACTTTATTTTTAGTCAGCATTTTTAAAGAAAACACAAAAATAATCGTTTTCTTCAAGGGACAATATTTGAAATGGCGATTCCTTTATTAAGAAATATTGTTTAAATCAAAATATTTAAAACATATATATAATCCCTTCATGTGTATTATTATTAATTTTTTTCCAGAAGGAGAAAGAAATAAAGTTTGGGTGATGTACCCAAGTAAAAAAAAATTGATAGGACTAAATGACAAGCGGAATATCTCACTCGCATAAAAACAATTTTCGTAATTTTCTTTCAATAAATCACTGAAAACAATCATATTAATACAAAGCAACAAAACACTAATAAAATAATCAAAATTATTTCAAATAAAATGATGGAAGATTGTTTTAAATCTGTGCAAACTGTGGAGACGATTTTTTACGGGGAACAGAGGATAGAAGTGAAAGAATATGGGTATTTACAATAAACAAGGAGAATAAAAAATTAAATTAAAACAATATGCCGGACCTTTTTGTATTCTTAGTTGGGCTGCCGATGCTTTCTTTTGGCTTCCACCTCGATCTGCTGGATCAGCTCCATCTTTTTTCTGTTTTAACGAAAATAACCTAATCATATTCGGAGTGTCACTTAAAGTTTTTCAAGAAGTGACGCACAGACAGACATAAGTAAAGTCAAGCTGATCTAAAAACCGGAAGTTTAGTTTCGTAGCATTTTTTTTTTTAATGTTTATTTTTTTTATCGAAGTTTTTTTTTTTTAATAGGATCTTTTTTCCCTTTTTAAGATTTATTAAAAATACTGTCACACCTTAGTCAAATGTAGAAACGAATAAAGACTGTTCTTAATTTATTAATTAATTTTTTTGTATGCTTGCAGCAGGCACATAAGAAAGATAACTTTAAGTTACCTGAAAAAAAATAAAAATAATTTTTTGTGTGTGTAAACATAAAAAGATCATGACGAAGATTATTTTATTTACGTCAGAATGAATTTTCTTATTATCTATATGACAATGTGTATCTTTGCGTGTGCGCAACGATAAGCAATAGAGTGAATCATGCATGATGATTCAATGAATTCGATCCTCACCCATATGGGTGTGTGTAAACTTTAAAGTAAAAAATAAAAAAAAATAAAAAATAAACGTAAATGAATACACACACCCGTACTTGCATATATGATTAAAAATAAAACAATTTCTTAATAGACAAAGTTAATTTATATTATAATTGTGCTTATTCGCACGACCTTTACGCCCTGCCAATATCTCATAAAAAATAACTATTCTGTTTTGATCGCGTGGAAAGAGGGGAAAAGACACTACTTGATTCCAGTGAGAAAATGGAAAAAAAGAAAGAACTCTTACTTATACACATTGACTACATGCATTCGCGGTTTCATTGACTACTTGATACATTGTCCTTTTATTTATACCTCATGTGCAGATGTCATACTAAACACAAAATGTGTGCAAATTTTATTTAACAGAAAAATGCTCAGCTCAATTAAAGTGTGTTACTTGAAAAGTATAGAATGTCGAATAAATTATATGCTTAAAAACTGCAGTTTAATAATTTTATATATGTTTTAAATGCTGTGTAATTTTTCTCTTTTTTTTTTTTTTTGTAAATTATAGTTTAAATAAATTTTAATTTAAGTTGGTGTTGTCGCGTTCTGTTGTCTCTGGGTCTCCATGCTACTAAACTACACAAAATGGTATCAACGAAAAGGACCTTTTTTTTCATTTGTTTTATTAAGAGAGTTGTATCAGCTTGATTACTAAGAGGCAGTGGGAGGAATAACATCACAGGAATGCATGTTGCATGTTCTCTCAGCGTCCCTCCATGTGTGGTCTTATCTGGCACCTAACCTGGGCGTGGGAGATATATTGACGCTTCAGAATTCTCCCAAGCCTCTATTGAATTCGTGCCATTTTAGACTTATATCCAAAACCCAGACAAATCCATTACTGTCAGAATACCACACCCACGAGGCACTCTAGCCAATCACTGACCATTTTATCCCTGGCCTTCCCATCTGTAACATTATTGACTCAGTCAGGATAGTGTATCTTAATAATTTTCAATAAAACAACATTTTATATATTATACCAGGGTACAATCTCAAGTTTATGGTGTGGGTGGGGTATTACTGCAATGACAGCCTTATTATTAAGAAGAAAAAAATGAAAGGGAAAAAATAACAAATGGTGATAAGACATGGTCAAGAAAAGTGTTTTTTTTTTCATTTCCCATGATTTACAAGGTTCTAATGATCCATGTCGAGATTCCCAACCTCCCCAGTTTGTTTTGGTCCCCGTTTTCATCTCAGCTGGATCAGACTTTATTTTTCTCATTCCGTTATTTATTTTTACCCTCCCCATTCCTTTAGTGAGTGTGCTACTTGATTCTGTCTATCATCAGAATGCAGCAGCCCATCTGTTTATTTTGAGCGGCTGCCGGGTCTTACTAACATCCTTTTTTGTTTTAGTTTGTTTTTGTTCCCATTTTAGTTTGGTTTCGGGGTTCATTCCTTCCCCCCTCATTTCATGTTTCATGAAATTTTTATATATTTTTATATTTAGGAATTCAAAGTTTTTTATATCATGGGGTGTTTTTGTAGGTTCCCTTGGTGAGTATGTGGTATTGTGGTATATGTAGGATTGAATAGTGCTGAATGAGTTCTTGTGGTAAATGGAGCAATTGTATTGGATGAATGGGTCATGATCGTGATTAATTAGGAATAGGATAGTAAGCAAAGACCAGCCTCTCCCCTCTTCGTCCATGTGCCAAAATTATTGTATATCATATACAGTAATAAATATCATTTACACGGTTCAATCATTTACTTGTTTCAGGGTATCGCATACCAGATGTGGGAGACTGATAGTTTGTTCAGGGCATAACAGAAGGTAAGCAGTCAAGCTAGACACATGGATAAAATCAACACACATATGTAATTGAGGGAGACAGACATGTCAAAGAAAGTCAACATGCACAGGAAGTAGGGTGAGATAAACTCGTGGGAGAAATATTCCACAGATGATTACATTTGTAGCGGACCATGGGGGTGAAGATGTGAAGAGATATCAGAAGGTTAAACTTTCTTGCTGGCCGGTCCAGCTACATGAGAATGTAGGACTTTAATGAAGTCCAAAGAAGACAAAAGAAAACAAACAAGACCGATATACATGGGTAAACAAATATATTAATACACGAAGACATTAAAAGTTACGTATTGTTTGTATGGAAAAGTTATGTGTGTGTGTGTGTTGTGTTGAGTGTCCGTACGTACGTGTATTGTCCTTAGCGTGTTCCCAGAATATGGGAAACGCTGTATCTGTGAGATGTCACATATTGGCCTAAGTGAAAAAGAGAAAGTTTTACCTCGCCTCCGCGCGAGGTAGCGGCCCAAAGCCTAAGTCGAAAAAGAAAAAGTTTTACTTCGCCTCCGCGCGAAGTTGCGGCCCAAGGCCTGGGTCGAAAAAAAGAGATTTTACATCATCTCCACGCGAGATGGCCGCCCAAGGCCTAAGTCGGAAAAAGAGAAAGAGAGAGAAAGGTCACCCAGTATTTATACTCGTGGGAGAGAGACCCCTGTTGAAGGATTAAGGAAATGAGGAGGCGCTAACTCTGACACATTGTAGTAGCTGAGAGTTTTTCTCTACTGATGTTGCTTGTTTTATTGCTGGCTAATGGCATCACTGTTGATAGAAACAACTTGGTGTCACTACTGATGTTCTTCAGTCATGTTGTAGAATTTTCCACAACAACCAGTTTGCCCTGCTAGGAAATGCACTCTTCCTATTGTGGTAACCACCAACATCATGCTTTCATAGAAAATAATTAACAAGCATTCATTGGTTAATCACCTTCAATCTAGCTTGCTGATTGGTCAGTTCCGACCAATCAAATAACTCCCACGCGACAGATCTATTTTAGCGCCAATTCAGTCGGAGCCTGTCACGTAAGACAACATACTATAAAACGCAAACACGAGTGTTTCTCTCTCTCTCTCTCTCTTCAACTTCTCTCTTTCGTCACGCTCCCTCTTGGTTCTCACTCGCGCGTCTCAACACCGCTGCCAAAATGTGACTCTAAAAGAACTCCCGTCTTGACTAATGCAGTCAGACGTAAAAGAACTGTACAACATTTCATGCAAGTATAATTCTGAACTATAACCAACATTGTACAATACACAATTCCAAACACTCAACACATACTCATTCTTCTAAATTACAATTTAATAATCAGCTTATTCGTTATGAGCTTAGGTACAAATATTACCTGGTCTAAGAGACACAACTCTGTCTAACCTTTTCAGTTCACATGCATGTACATTAAATACTTAATAAATGCAATTGTTATGTTTGCAACCCTACGTTCTGTTTTGTATTTTATACCATGTGCTATTTTACGCCAAATATAAATTGCATTGTGACCACCACATTGGATAGCAACCTCCAGCATAATGGCATGATCCTTTCCACACCTTTCCTGGGACAAAAATAAAATAATTGTGGCGGGACCCGCAACATTGCACGTCCACAACACATTTGGAAACTTCACCGTTTAGGGGCCCGCTACAATGTCGTCTGCTACATTCAGTTAAGGTTGCCTGCCATGGGAGTCCATTGCTAATGCCAGCCAGGTTAGATCTACTTTCGTGGATGAGACTAGTGTTGTCTCTATAGTGAGAAATGGCTTGTACGAAAAAAGATGTTTTATGACGCCAGTATTTTGGAGTGACATTCTGAAAGTGGCTGTAAAATCTGTTTTTGTCCAATGAGCTGTGGATGTCGAAGTGAGCAGTTCTGTTTGATTTAAAGAAATACTGTTCCAATGGAGTATGACAATGCTAAGTCTTCTTGTGTGTTCAAATTAACTGAGTTAGAGCATTCATAGGATAATAAACACAACTTGTACTATTTAAATATATTTAATCCAAACAGAAATAGAGAAATAAGGAAAAAAAGGAAGTGGTTGCATATAATGTGCATATGCGGACTTAGATTAGGAGAATGGCATCTAGTTATCTTGTTAAAAGTTCATGTTGAAGGTGAAATCCTTTTCCGTCCTCAGATATGCTAGATGGTGCGCCAGGTATTTTGTTGATTTACCTTGAGCTCCTTTCTTTATTGGACACAAAGCTTCAATCACAACAGGAACAATTTTAGTTTTTAGGTGCCACATTTTTTATGTTTCCATCTCTAAATCTTTTCTGCTGTTTCCACTTAATTAAACAAAAGACTGCTATTAACAAACAAAACAAAAACATACAAAAAAACAAAAAAAACTAAGAAAAACTTAAATGGGCAAAGCTCCTCACAGGATATGAGCAGTGCCTGTTAGAAAAAGTATTTTTTGGATTTCCTGGAGAGATGGGCCACCAGAGATTTTGTTGATTTTGCTGTGTTCCTTTCTTTATCAGATCCAAAGCGCCAGTCATGACATCAACAGTTTTAGTTTTTAAGGGCCACATTTTTATTTTATTTCCATTTCCTGGTCTTTGATTAGTTTTTCAAAAATCTTTACAAAGATTTTTTCATCACTTGTGTCAATGATTGGGCAATTTTTTCTTTTCTTTCTTTGATAATAATGGCTGGGTGATTTGGTTTTATTATTATTATTTCCTTTGATTTCTGGTGTGTACTCATTTCTTTCCGGGTCCCAACCAGAGACCTAAGGTCAGAAATGGCATCATGACATTTTCACTGAGGAATTTTGGGAAAAAACATCACTATTATTATTATTATTATTATTATTATTATTATTATTATTATTATTATTATTATTATATCTAGACAAAGAGGTAAAGAAAGAGATAAACAGATAATATCCCAAATGTCAGAGGAAGTTAAAAATCTAATAATAATAATTCAATTTTAATAACAAATTTGTTATGTAAATAAAATTTGTAAAATGAAGATAGATTTTACGTATCAGTGAAAATATTTGTAAAAAGAAACAGTTAAAATGATATCAATTATTAAAATCCTTTCCTTGGCATCTTGTATACATTTGTAGGGATACAAGAGGTAATTATCTCCCTTTGGTTCGGATGCAGTCACGTGGCTTCAATTTGTTCAACAGTGCTTGAGATTTTTGGTCATCTTTTGTGCTGTCCCTTCCCCGCTTAAAATTCATCAAACCCACTTCTTCACAGTTTCATAGGAAGGGAAGTCTTCAGTAAGTGTCTGTACCATGTTCTCATGGATTTCCTTGGGTGTCATACCTTTCTTTGGCAGATACTTTATGACTGCTCGGACCTCAGTTTTGTCCATTTTTAGATTTGTCACACACCTCTCAATTTTGGGCCTGATCTGCACAGAAATTAAGATATTAATCTGAATTAGTTTTTCTAGTTTAATAAGACGTGGTAGTGTTTTGTCAGGGCAAAAATGTTCCTGTTTTCTTTTTTGTCCAGAAGTTAGGGTAAGTAAAGATACGCATCATTATAATGGTCAAGCTCAAGTCAGCCTTGCACCAAAGTTGGAACGACCAAAAAGAAGGTTCATTTACTTCATCGGTGGAGGATTTGGAAAACATATGTAAATACCATGTGTTGGAAAAAGAGTTCATGCCTCAACAAGGGCATTTTCATCTACGACCTGCTATATTTAGGAGCAAGAGGAAGACAAAGGAAGAGAAAGGAAATATTTCTTTTTATAGACTTAAACAGCACCACCTAACAGGCATTTGATGAAGCCAAGTGAGGTGTTAAGATTTCCAGTTCCTTTATTATTAGCATCATTAATGAAATAGGAAAAAAATGGAATTATAAGATAACTGAATAACAAAGTGAAAATTAATTAAAAAAATACAACAACTAAAATTTTTGTTTAATTTGCAGTATAAACATCAATAGTCCCCGGTATTGAGAATGTACCATTCTGGTGTGAAACTGCCTGGTTATTTCGAAAATGACATTAAACCATTGCACTCAATTACCGTTTTTGATTTATCGTCAATGTAAGTTCATTCTCTTTCGCATTGTCTGGCTGCCATTACTGGCATTTTTTACATACGTTTTCCTCTCGTAGTAATGCACGGAAACTGTTGTGGTAGGATCCACCTAATTTGCATAGTGGAGTACCGACGATATAAATATGGTTGGTACCGGAAGACAGGGAGGCAAATCAAGAGATCCAACTAGAGACTCTGCCCGACTGCGACTTAGTCAACACATTCTCCAGGAACGGTCTTCCCAGGAATATACAAAAGACTATATGTAAATATTGTGTACACTTTCTTGTTTCAATACATTTTATTCTAACTACATTTTGTGTTTGCATTATTATTCCATGCATTAGTCAAGTTTCAACAGAAACTTACTTAGTTAACAGCCTTTTTACAGCTTTTCACTTCTTACTAGTCTTCATTACTGTGCAATTTTTGTGGATGTTATTTTAAAATGCACTTATTTTTTAAAATGAAGTTTTAAATGAATAGTATTTTTTTCCTTATTATCCTTAATAAATCTGCTTATAGCTAATGAAACAGAATTTCACCCTAAAATGTAATTTACAAAGCTTTAACTTCGAGAAACATGAAAAAAAAATCATTGTTGAGAAAAAGGAAAAACTTCTTTCTTAACTTTTCAGACATGTAATTTTTATTCTATTTTAATTGTTGGATTTTACGTTTTTTCACCCATTATTTTGCACATTCATTTCAAACTTCGTGCATTGTGCAGTAATCAGGACAAGTGAAGCTTCTGCACCGCATGACTACTCGAGGCAAACGTATGTAAACAAAGCCAGTAATGGCAGACGTTCTGTCTACGCAGCGAGAAAGAAGTCAAACTTACATTGTCTATAACATCTAAACGGTAACTGAGCGCAATGTTTTAATGTCATTTTCAAAATAACCAGGCAATTTCACACTAGAATGGTACATTCTCAATACCGGAGCTTTTGGTGCTTATACTGCAAATTTACCAAACTTTTTAGCAATGTTTTACAGTCATGCTCACAAAAAACATTTTTCAAAAGAACGGCTTTTCCCTTGACACCACTATTATTTTATACCCCCTTCACTTCCTCAGCAATGTTTATGGTTTTAAAATGTGGTAATTAGAATTTTAATGAACCCCAAATATATGAAAGTGAATTTATAGATTTTCTTTGTTCTTGAGAATTTAAAACAAAAACATTAAAAACTATTTATTTATTGGATAGATTTTACAAGTATAATTGTTTATTTACATCATTATAAAAATATAAATATATAAATTCTAAAAAATATACAAACCAACTAATATAATGAAATGTTTAACATTTACCAATGTATAAAGAAATAAATATGAAAACAATTTTTTTATTTATAAATTTATAAATTTTTACAAAATTATAAAAATATTTGAACCAACTATCGTGAAAGCATTATTATTAGGTTGGTGCAAAAATAATGTCGTTTTTTGACGTTCAACTTCATGTGAGAAAACGACATTATTTTTGCACCAACCTAATATTTACCATTTTATAAAGTTTGAATTGATTGTCAATTAGCCAATGTTTTGCTATTTTAAAGAACACACAATTGCCAGCTTCACCAATTGATTTAGTCAGGCGTTTAGTGTTCACTCTTTATTTATTTCTTCATCAGTCAGCACTAAGCTGTGTAAGCGTTCTGAAAGAAAAGGAAGTATTTGTCGCAGATTACTTCCACAACACAAAGAACAAATCTCTGTAAGTACAGACTCGAATATCGGGGGGCAGAAAAAATGCCAAAAACTCGATTCGCCGGTACTATCTCACAAAGCACAATGCGTGTAACCAGTCAGAAAAAATAATTCGTTCTCCACCAAACGCGGTTGCCAAAAATGCTTCAATTCCCCAGATTCAAGAACACCAACTGCTTTTATCGGGCGAACATGTTTTTTTTCATTCGTCCACAGCTGAGAGACGATCTCCAGTATTTTGCATATCAAAGTACGTTTATTGCGTCTCCTGCATCAGACTTTTTTCTTTTTTTTTTTTTAATTCAAATATTCGTCTTCATGCGGAATACGCGCCCTTTTGTTTGGTAATTAATTTTCTTTTTCGCCAGATTTTCCGTCGTAAAATACACGCGACTCGCTGTCGCTTAGTTTGATTACCTCGTCAAACTAAGCGACCCCGTTTTCTTCGCTATACTCCCCCCTTGATCTCACTATCTCAAATCGAACACCCTGGAGCAGCTCTCTGGTGCTTCGTCGTAATAGAACTATGTCCCTTAAGCGTGTCGGAGAGTCATCTCCTGAGGAGTCATCAGACGTATCTAGATTTTCGGGAAATTCTGTGTCCGTGGAAGCATCGGATTCGCAGATCTGAATTATCCGCTCACTGTAAGACGATGAACCATCATCGGATTCGATCGGTGATGTATCAGAATCAATGAAAAGGCGTAGATCCTTTACATGCCGTGGCATCCAAAATCTAAAATCGTTTGTGGACTCACAATGTCCGTCACACGACCCACTTGATACCTGGAGGTACACCGGCCATGGGGAGGTTTCACCTATACTCTGTCCCCAACTTTGTATACATCGTGATACTTACAACGATCAGGTGGTAATGTTGTAGTAATTCCCTTCACTTTCAGTTGGTAACGGTGAATTATATTGGCAAGTGCGTTAGTCGACGATATATCATTCTTCGGCGTGATATTATGCCAGTATACTGCCTCCATTATCGAACACTGCTTTCTTGCTGCAATTCGCTTTATGCTCCGATGAGATCTTTCCACTATACCGCTTCCTGCAGGAACATAGGCGCAGCGAAAACGAAGTTGGACTCCCCAGTCATCCAAGAAATCTTTAAAGGACTTACTGCGAAATGCAGTGTCATTGTCGATCAGGATTTCTGATGGTGGGCCTCGTTCACAAAAATACTTTCTAACTGCCGAATGACGCTTCTCGGGTCTTGCTGAAGCAGGCGTCGCCATATCGCAAATCTACTAGGGGCGCAATCAATTAACGTAAGGTAGTGTTGACCACCGTAATGTGTAATGTCCATTCCTAAGCGGGTCCAGATTTCAGTCACACTTAGGTTGCCACGAGGCCAACGACTGGAGGCTGGGTCAATTGACTGGCATTCTTTACATTTTCTGACCACTGCCTTGACGGCCGCCTTGGATGTTGTAGGGTAAATTCGTCTCACAAAATACAGCGTTCGCCTGACGCCAGGATGTCCACTCTGGCAGTGTATGGCACGTATCTGATCAGGAGAGGTCTCGTTCACCATGGAAGCGCATATCGGGCGGGTTGGTTCGGTTTCCTTCTTTATCACATCATACCATCGTTGCGGTACTCGGGTAAGCTTATACGCTCGATTCTCACTCGACGTTACTAAACTTATCGTGATCAATAAGTTATACTCTTGAATCAGCTTTTCAAGAGTACTCAAACGCCTCCGGATCAGCATCTCACTTGCCGCCTTAGTTCGTATTCTGGCTTTGCCAGTGAGCATGTTTGATACCCACCGGTACACACACGCGAAGTCCGTGAAGAGGTGTAGTTCCGTTGCGCCCCACTGTAATGCTAAATTGACGCCCTTCAATTCTGATAAATTGATATGTTGGGCGTCCTTCACAGGTCGCAGCCAACATGCGTATTCTACAACGCTTCCGTCAACCTCCAACGAAACCCCTGTGGCGAGAGAACTTGCATCGACCCATACCTCATAAGCATGTCCGCTCGTACACCACTTACCGTGCGCAGGGTCATTCTGGCGTATTCTTTCCGCTATGTCCTCAATCATGTTTTTAAGGGGAGCATGTCACTTCGTCGTCCCAACCAAACGTGATCGATACTGTCCTGCGTTTTACAAATGATGCAGCAACACGAAGCCACCCACACACAGGAACGTGACCCACCAGTTTTCCACACCACGAGAAGACATTACGTCGTGTCAGGGCCTCAGGAACTGATGGAATGCCATTTTCACGTTTCCACTTAAGCGTGTTGTTATCTTCCTGGACATGAAACCCAGCATACGAGTGCCGTCCCGTAACCGCTCCGGATCCTTGCAGGTCAAACCAAACGCAGCCAAGTGCTCTTTCACGCGAGCTGCTGAAATCATGCTCTCGTCAACATAAATATCATCAATATATGATGAGGTTGCCCGTCGAACTGACTCGTCTTTCGACAACGTGGCGTCGACAATGGCCTTCATTATGGCTGGTGCAACATTCAACCCGAAACCCATTCGGGTCAAGCAATATCTTCGCCCCTTGAAGATTACAGTTTGAAAGGGCCAAAGTGACTTATGGGTGTGTACTTGTAAATAGGCCTGCCGTAGGTCAAGGATAGCGACTTCCGGACCTTTTTTACGTCACTCCCTCAGTTTCTGTGCGCACACGTCAGCATTGGCGTCGAGACACTCATTCAGGTCTCGATAGTCTACTGGCCGCACTTTATTTTTGTTTTTCTTCACCACCGCCATCAACGGAAGTAAACCTTTTGGAGGACCGAGTTCCTTTTCAGGATAAGGCTGCAACCAACCGTTATCAAGCCAGGTCTGCAGCTCACGGTCGTATACCTTCTTGACTCCTTTTGGTATTGGGTACTCGGGCATCCGATTTCGCAAACTCTCCGGTGATCGACCATTAGACCACTTCCATGATGCGACCCATATCTTCCGTTGTGGGTCGAATTCGGCACAGAAATCAGATTCTTCTATTTTAATAGCGGCGCAACAGACTGTTCCACGCTTGGGAAACCGTACATCGCCACACTCTGTTATTTGGAGTCCGCTCAACTTTTTAATGGCGTCGAATCCAAGCAACAAGTCAAAATCCAATAGCTCTCCATCCACTACCAACACTTCAATTTCGAAGGGGTTTGCATTGTCCACGTCAAGCTTGATACTTCCAACTCCGCAACATTTGAGAGCATTTTCGTTTACGGTGATTACGTTCACCTCAGTCACCCGTCAGGATTGACAGGCTGACTTACTCACGAGTGTCTGTGAGCATCCAGTGTCCACTAGTGCCACTCTCTTAATTCCGTTCACGTAAATACTCAATACGGATAGCGCCTCATTCACAACTCGCTCAGGGAAGAGACCAGCGATGACGTCTTGTCCCCTTCCTCTTTTCCCGGACACGATGAAGCAATGTGGCCTAATTCTTGACACCGGAAGCAACGCATTGTTGCGCGTGACCTACGTGGCTGGCGGGCATCTTCTCGTCGAACTGGACAGTCCCTGGAAACGTGATTCCACCCAGAGCATCGATAGCATCGCATACCCTCCCGACGTTTAATGTTTGGATGTTTATCACCTCCGCCTGGTGAAATGGTAGCTGCAACCTTTTCCTCAGTTGCATTTTGATCTTTCATTATGGCTCGCGCTCGGTCCAACAGTTGGTTTGTATTCATGTCTTCCATCCTGGAAGACGCGCGTAGTTGCTTGACGTGCGCTGGTAACCCTGCTATAAACGCACATGCTAGTCCTTGCTCGGATATCCCGCCAAAAAGACCTGCTAGCTTCTTCAAGTCGGCTAAAAAACGTCGACGGATTCGTCCGGGCGCAGTCGGCGTTCCACGAACTGCTCGTAGGCCAAGAAACGACCCGGCGCATAGGCAATCTGCAAGGTTCGTTTTATCTATTTGACATCTGATTTTTGCTCTGAGTTTAACTGCTGGTAAACAGCAAATGCTCTACCCGTCAACCTCAGAGGAAGAACACGTTCAACCATTTTAATTCCACACAGGTCACAAACAAATTCTACCTTCTCAATCCATTCAGTAACTGCTTGTCCGGTCACTGAACCATCAAACTCGGGTATCAACTTGACGTCAAATGTCTTGTCCGTCATAGCGCCGAAATAGCTTGTAAGCGTTCTGAAAGCAAAGGAAGTATTTGTCGCAGATTACTTCCACAACACAAAGAACAAATCTCTGTAAGTACAGACTCGAATATCGGGGGCAGAAAGAAATGCCGAAAACTCGATTCGCCGGTACTATCTCACAAAGCACAATGCGTGTAACCAGTTAGAAAAAATAACTCGTTCTCCACTAAACGCGGTAGCCAAAAATGCTTCAATTCCCCAGATTCAAGAAGACCAACTGCTTTTATCGGGCGAACATTTTTTTCCATTCGTCGACAGCTGAGAGACAATCTCCAGTATTTTATTTTTGCATATCAAAGTACGTTTATTGCGACTCCTGCGTCAGACTTGTTTTTTGGATTTTTTTTTAATTAAATATTCCGTTTTCAGCATGTCATGCGGAATACGCGCCCTTTTGTTTGGTAATTAATTTTCTTTTTTACCAGATTTTCCGTCGTAAAATACACGCGACTCGCTGTCGCTTAGTTTTAAGGGGTAAATCCCCGTTTTCTTTGCTATAAGCTGACAATAAATAATCTATTGTCAGAATTTCTGGGCATTTTTAGAAAAAGTAATAACAATTTAAAATAATTTTCAAAATTGTGTTTTTTTAAAAAAAAAGAAAAATGTTAAGTAAGGGAGGTAACCCATAATTGTAAGAGTTTCAGCGCTTGGATTTCTATTGATTAGGCAATCGCAATAGGCATCCTTGATTTTGGATTCACTTACGCATAAATACACTTATGAAAGGTATGAACCTATCTCTTCTTTCTCCAGATATGGATTAAATAGCAGAACAGACTGGATCATTTAGCCTTGGTTGGAAAAAAAACCGCGGAAAAAAACGGCAATTTACTGAGGGAAAAATCTGCTTGTATTGAAGAAAGATACACGCTTGGGTGATCGTGATCATGTTCACATATGGCACTTAACTGACTGACTGAACTTGGATCCCAACTATAAAAAAATTGTAAAATTAAAACAAAAACTAATCCGAGATATCAAATAACTTGAAAAGAAAATGTATATTGTCCGGAAAATCATATGTTTATAAATTTTATTGTTCTATAGTTCAAATTTATATATAATAATAATATAATTCTATAGTTTAAATATATATATAATGATTTTCTAAGTCTGGCTTAGATGTAGCACAAGGCCGAAAGTATGGAGCACCCAGTGAGGATCGAACTCACAACTCAGTCATAATTGGTCTAGCAAGACAAGCTTTCTAACCATTACACCACGTCGAATTATAAAATTATGAATAAAAAAAACTTGTTTTTATATTTATTTATGAAAAGATAAATAAAAAATATTGTATTGCTGTTGGTTCATATATTTTGATAATTTTGTAGATTTTTTATAAAATTTTTCAATAAAAAGATTTCTTTTTAAATTTGCTTCTTGATAAACTAATAAATAAATAAATCTTTATAAGATTGTAAATGATTATCACAATGTACCTGGGTTACATATTTTTATAATCTTGTAAATAAACAATGCTGAGGGATTTTCAGCAGTTTAAAGTAATAGCAGTATCAACAGAAACATCATTTTTTTGCAGGCATGAAAGTTAAAACATTGATAATTTGTTTTTAAATTTATGAAAGTTGAATAATTGTAGAAAACTTAAATTTAATACTTTTCAATTACAAACAAACAGCTTCTAGCATAACTATTATAGGGACATTATTATTATTATTATTAATTAATAAAGATGTAAAATAATAATAGTAATGAATATCATAAATAAAATAAAATAAAAAAATAACATTAAAACTTTGTTTAAAATAAATTAAATAAAATCAAAATAAAAGTTCTCCCAGAATGCAACAGAAATATTTCCTGCCAGAAAAAGGACTTTGTGCCAAAAGACACTGAATTGGGGAATCAGCCTTTTGTGAGTTTGGTCCACAAAGCAGTGGTTCATGGGAAGAATTTTTTCAGGTGGAACTTACATCTCACAAATGGATTACAATGGTAATGAGGGTGGTCTGCTATCATAGGCGTGGCATGGTGGGTCTTAGTCAGGAAGATTAGAATTGGTGGAACTAAGGAATGTAGTTTGTCTGAACACTTTCCATGGAAATAGTGATAGAGTAGCAAGAGGTTTGTGACGTTTTGTCTGTGAGAAAGAGGTTGCTGGTAGGAAATAATCCATCACCCACAAGGACGCATAGATGCTTTTGGATTCTATTGAGGCTGGAAAGTAAAGACAAGGCAACTCCTGCTCATATATGACAGCAACACTCTAGTTTTGGTCTTACCTGGTTCTTGTAAAAGTAGAGGATAACAGGGAGAGTCATGTGATAGATAGATACATACATACATACATACATACAGCATCATTACACATGTATGCACAACACTAAGTAGCCATGATATTGTATCTTAACCAGAGGTATTAATTAAATTAAGATATTTGTAAAATGCACAAAAAATAAAAAATGCAAAAAAATGTCCAGGTGATTTGCAATTGAATGATAATATTGTAAAACCTGTACTTGAACTAAGCTAAGAAAAATTATTCACAAGGGAGATAACTACTAAACGCGATTTATAGAGTAGTCTCCCTTATTTAGGATGTAGAGAGAGTGTAATAATGATTATGATATGGAAAGTGGAATTAGCAATAAAAGTTCAAGTTCAGTCCTATTCTAATGCAGTTATTTTGTGCAAATGTTCTTAGGAAAGGCATAAATTAATTTTTCCGCTTCCCTCACTGAGTATTAAAAAGCTGAGTAGACTTGTCTCTCTAGTTATAAATGGCGGCCAGTTAAGAAAGGGGAACTACTCTGAACTAAAAAAATATTAGAGAAGTCAATAAGAATATACAGGGTGTCCATATAGTTCGTGTGCACTTTAAAAAATTTATAACTTTATTTATATTTGCGATAGAAATAATCTGTAAAAAATGTTATAAAGTTTAATGTACCTAGTTTTAAGTATAGCTAAAATAACTAATGTCATTTCAGACATTACTGTAAATCAGTTGACAAATGTTTTCCATGAACTGCAAAATCGTATTACCCTTTGTATTGCTAATGTGGAAACTTAATAAAATTTCAATAAAACCTTAAAAATTATAGATTTACTTCTTTCTAATCCTTTTTACAAATTATTCCTATCACAAATACAAATAAAGTTATAAATTTTTTAAAGTTCACACAAACTTTATGGACACCCTGTATTCCATTGTCTGTTGTAAGAAGCCATGGTAATTCACTGAAAACAAAGAAAAGGAATCTGTGGAGAGTCATGATCACCTATGTCCTGAAAGGACATTGAGTTCTGTTAAAAAATACCTTGTTTATTTACTTTCTTTAATCATTTCACTCCACACAAGGCAATGATGTCACTAAGATGCAATGATGTCACTGAGAATGAAAGAAAATGAGGAAACTGTTAGAGAGAAGAAAGGACAATAAAGGAACAGGTATGAGGAAGACATAAGATGGTGACTGATGTTGCATTTAAATTTTTGGAAATTGTAGTTGACAGGGAAGTAAAAAAACGGGAAAATAGTTCCACAAGTGGAAAGCGCAAGAAAAGAAATTAGAATAGAACGTTATGTCTTACTATTTCAACAGTAAAACAATAAAATCTAATTGCCAACCTAGCAGTATGCTTAAATTCATGCAGTTGAAGTACCAGGGAGGAAATCTCATTAGGACAATTGTCATGAAAATATTTATTTGCAGAGTGAATATGATGGCTCTGATGAAAATAGACACCATTCTGTCTCTGTTTGTAATAATTGCAAATGTGACCGAGTTGAGGCTAAGTTGCTGTTTGCTGACAGAGTGAAACACCATTATAGATTCTCATAAGCATGGTTCTTGTGACTGCTAGCAGCTCGGTAAGAGTGTGTTACATAAGGTCCTCAATCCCTCCTTTCTTCAATCAAGTTTAAGCACTGCTGATAAAACAGAATGATTTGTTTGTAAACTCCACTGCTTTTTTTTTAAACATATTTCAATATTTGATTGTTATTAAATAAAAGTTTACCATTATTATTTAACACATCCACAGTTTTGCTTTCTAGTTTGTTCTTGGTATTGTTAGAAACTTAAAAAATTTGTTTCAAATTTCATTGGTGGATTCTGGGTAAATAAAATATTTTGTGACACCCTAAATATTAATCATCAGCTTCTGTAGAATAAATTTTGACTGGTTCATTTATCAACATTGAATTTTTGTGCATCTTCATTTAGTGGAATTTTTATCTGGATTATTATTCGGGTTTTAAATTCTCGTGCTTATGTGCAGTGGAAGTTTTGGTTGACAATTTAGCAGCAGTGGAAGTTTGGGATTCTTTTTTCTCTATGACTTCTGTTTGTAAAAATCCTTATTTTCATTAAACCAAGTTCACTACAAAAAATCTGACTGACTATTCAATGATATGAATCAATCAGGTCTGTACACCAAATGCAGAAATACTTAAATAATTTGGGTTTACACAAGAGTCAAAAAGGTAGATATAGGTTTACACTTTGGGTCAAAAAGAAAAAGACATATGCCCAGTTTTACACTAGAATTAAAATGGTATAGAAAGGCCTGGTTTACATTAGAGTCAAGAAAGGTAGATATAGGTTTGGTTTACACTTTGGGTCAAAAAGGAAAAGATATATGCCCAGTTTACACTAGAATTAAAATGGTATAGAAAGGCCTGGTTTACATTAGAGTCAAGAAAGGTAGATATAGGTTTGGTTTACACTTTGGGTCAAAAAGGAAAAGATATATGCCCAGTTTACACTAGAATTAAAATGGTATAGAAAGGCCTGGTTTGCATTAGAGTCATGAAAGGTAGATATAGGTTTGGTTTACACTTTGGGTCAAAAAGGAAAAGATATATGCCCAGTTTACACTAGAATTAAAATGGTATAGAAAGGCCTGGTTTGCATTAGAGTCAAGAAAGGTATATATAGGTTTGGTTTACACTTTGGGTCAAAAAGGAAAAGATATATGCCCAGTTTACACTAGAATTAAAATGGTATAGAAAGGCCTGGTTTGCATTAGAGTCATGAAAGGTAGATATAGGTTTGGTTTACACTTTGGGTCAAAAAGGAAAAGATATATGCCCAGTTTACACTAGAATTAAAATGGTATAGAAAGGCCTGGTTTACATTAGAGTCAAGAAAGGTAGATATAGGTTTGGTTTACACTTTGGGTCAAAAAGGAAAAGATATATGCCCAGTTTACACTAGAATTAAAATGGTATAGAAAGGCCTGGTTTGCATTAGAGTCAAGAAAGGTAGATATAGGTTTGGTTTACACTTTGGGTCAAAAAGGAAAAGATATATGCCCAGTTTACACTAGAATTAAAATGGTATAGAAAGGCCTGGTTTGCATTAGAGTCAAGAAAGGTATATATAGGTTTGGTTTACACTTTAGGGCAAAAAGGAAAAGATATATGCCCAGTTTACACTAGAATTAAAATGGTATAGAAAGGCCTGGTTTGCATTAGAGTCAAGAAAGGTAGATATAGGTTTGGTTTACACTTTGGGTCAAAAAGGAAAAGATATATGCCCAGTTTACACTAGAATTAAAATGGTATAGAAAGGCCTGGTTTACATTAGAGTCAAGAAAGGTAGATATAGGTTTGGTTTACACTTTGGGTCAAAAAGGAAAAGATATATGCCCAGTTTACACTAGAATTAAAATGGTATAGAAAGGCCTGGTTTGCATTAGAGTCAAGAAAGGTAGATATAGGTTTGGTTTACACTTTGGGTCAAAAAGGAAAAGCTATATGCCCAGTTTACACTAGAATTAAAATGGTATAGAAAGGCCTGGTTTACATTAGAGTCAAGAAAGGTAGATATAGGTTTGGTTTACACTTTGGGTCAAAAAGGAAAAGATATATGCCCAATTTACACTAGAATTGAAATGGTATAGAAAGGCCTGGTTTGCACTAGAGACAAGAAAGGTAGATATAGGTTTGGTTTACACTTTAGGGCAAAAAGGAAAAGATATATGCCCAGTTTACACTAGAATTAAAATGGTATAGAAAGGCCTGGTTTGCATTAGAGTCAAGAAAGGTAGATACAGGTTTGGTTTACACTAGGTTAAAATGTAGACATAGATCTGGTTTACACTAGAATCAAAATGGCAGATAAAAGTTTGGTTCACAGTTGCGATAAAAAAATAGAAATAAGTTGAGTTTACATTCGAGTAAAAAGGTTGATATGTGTCCAGTTTGCATTAGAGCCCAAAAAGTAAAAATATATCCAGTATACACTAGACTATATGATGTAATGGAATAACCTGCCACCCCCCATGAGTGGCAGCACTATAGGTGGTATCCACCTATAAGTATCCGTTAGGACAGCGGACAGCAGAGTCGAGCTGGGATCTGCAAGAACCAGTGGCCTTCCGATAGCAGCACGCACACAACTGTACTGACTTGCGACGACCGTGCACAAAGCTATTACTTCCTTGCTTGTTGTACTGGTTTCTACAATAAACCTGTTACCATTTATCCACCATGTTTGTTCATTCCATATTCCTATTAGCATGGAATATAACACTACAAAAGTTTGACACAAATCTGGTTTAACCAAAAGTCAAATTTGATATGTGTTCAGTTTACTTTAAAATGAAAAAGATATTATTAAAAAATAGGTCTAGTTTAAAATAGAAACAAAATGGTAGGTATAGGTCTGGCTTATATCAGAGTGTGCAAGTATTCACCCAGAAGGTAGCCCCTTACTGGGGGTTATACTCTTTTGCAGAAGATGTTAGTGTATTGTAAGTCCAATTGGTTTGACTGAGTTTTGTTTCTGCTTAATGACCGTTCAACCACTGTTGACTTAGATACTGTAATAATAATAGCCCCTTAAGAGTTATTGCCCTTAGTCTAGGGCACACACTGTGTCTGCAACAAGCTATGTGCAGCAAAGCTGGTGATTTTGCATGAGTGCATGCGCTGTGGTGATTTCTTTCACTGCTATGTCATGCAACCATTTCATGAACTGATTGAAAGTTACATGGTCCACATCTTGGACAGAAAGTTTTTGTCCTGGAGGCCAGTTCCATCTGTGATACTGTCACTGGAAAAGGATCAGCACTATGTGCTCTTGTGTTTGCTCAGTATTATAAGAGTTGTGGTGTGGACAACAAACCAGAAGGAATTTTATGGGGGTGAAAAGTTCTTCTCTTCTCAACTGATCTTCTTCTTAAAGCATCAGTTTAAAGTTAAGATCAGAGTCGAAAGGGTGTGACTCTCTTCATTGAAATTCAGCAAAAGAGAGTTTTACACTTGGTGCAAGTGAGAGGTGCTAACCTAGAGTGGTTGTTGGATGCCATTTAGGAAAGAAGACTTTGAGCCTCTAACCAATATTATCAGTAATCCCAGCCCACATTAGGATAAATTAAAAGAGTTTGTCTTTTTGGGCCTTTTTTGTTTTAAGTTAGCTAGTGTATGAAAGCACATGGGCCTTGTTTATTTTTGTCCTCCATTTTATTTGTATTCCTTTTACTATTAGGTGACAGATTTCTCAGTTCTCTGGTGAGTGAAAGACAAATTTTGGAATTTTTTCATTTCGAATCTTGCATTGTTTCACCCAGTTAATTGTGATTTTCTGCCACGTGTAGTTTTATAGGAAAATCAAATAACAATACTATTTTGTTTAATTTGTTGTACATATATTTCTTTAATTGTATAAAATTATTGGGGTTTAGTATTTTTACCCCTCCCCTCAAAATTGTACATATAATTTTAAGTTAGGATTTTCATTGAGTAAACAAGGCATTTTGGTAACTGTGGCGTGACTAATAGGTATAAATATGACATTATGGTGGGCGGAAAATTATTTGTATGAATGGGTCAATGAGAGACACTAGTGAGGTTAAGATAGGACTAGCAAAAACTGGGCTTTGCCATCCTCCATTTGACTGTAGTGCAGGAATATGAAACATAGACCTCGTTTAGAAGTCTATGAAACATATGACAACATAAATATATAAAAAGTTCAAACAAAACACAAAAGTCTTTGTATAAAAACACTTGTGTGTATATATATATATATATATATATATATATATATATATATATATATATCAAGTGTTTTTATACAAAGACTTTTGTGTTTTGTTTGATCTTTTCATATATTGGGTGCTGTATCAAGTCACTTTTTTGCTTGGCCATTTGCACCAGTGTTTATATGAATGAGCCACATTTGCATAATAAATGTGTGCTCCATATATTTTTGAAATTTTCCCCTTTGGAAAGGTTTGAGACTGTAAGATATTGCTGAGGTTTTAGTAAGCACATCTTTTGTCTGAATTTGGTTACATGTGCTTATTTTAGCAGTATCTTGTATTATAGGCATTAATAAATCCACTAATTGTTCCAGCCTGGTCAGGTTTAAAATTTTTGTCTTATTAACACAGGGGTGATGGAAGATGGTAATGATTGTAAAAATTTGTGTAATACTATGTCATTGCCTGTCTCCAGTGTTTTTGTACTCGACAACATTTCCTGAAGTTAAATTGATGGTCAAGCTGCAATAATGGAGGTAGACATTAATTTATCTAGCAGTTCTGGTTTCATTCATTTGTGTGTTTCAATTAGTCTTATTTATCTCATCTTAGTTGTGAGTATCCAAACTGTTACTAGGTATTTTATTTGGTTTGTTTGTGATTTGTGAAGTTACGTTTCCCAGATAGAATGAAATTCAATAATTGTGGACCAACAGGTAATGTTAGTTTGCATGAATTCAGAAGTCTTAATTGTTATTTGTTGGACAGTGAGCTTGTGGTGACTTTGCTTCATTTCTTTAATTTTTTTGTATTATGTGTGTAATATATATATATATATATATATATATATATATATATATATATATTTTAAAACATTTTTATGTTTATACATTCTTTTTATAGATACAAATATTTAAGCAAATGCTCTGTTTATAATAAACGGTATTAACAACATTTACTGGCCTGAATGTCCGAGAAATTTTCATAGAAAATATTTGTCCTATACGGAACTGTCATTTAGCTTGACATGCCTTAACTGATTTGGCCACAGAGGAGCATTCAATTAGCAAGGTCAATTTTACTCTGTGGCCAAATCTGTTAAAGGCACGTCAGGCTATATGACAGTTCCATATAGGATACAGGTTTAATTCCTGTTGGAGGACGAATATTTTCTATGAAAATTTCTCGAACACTCAGGCTGATAAATGTCGTTTAATACTGTTTATTATAAACAGAGCATTTACTTAAATATTTGTATCTATAAAAAGAATGTATAAACATAAAAATGTCTTAAAATAATTGTCGGACTTTGTCCATTTCATATATATATATATATATATATATATATATATTGGAATGCACCAGATATGTTTTTATGGATTTTTTCATTTTTTTTTTTGTTGGGTTATCAAAATGTGTTTTTCGTCATGGTTACCAAATTTGTGGTTATCAGAAATTATTTTTTTCATCATGATCACCAAATGCATGGTTATCAAAATGTGTTTTTTTTCATCATGGTTACCAAATATGTTGTGCAGGAATATGAAACATAGACCTTGTTTAAAGTATGTGAAGCATACAACAACATAAATATATATAAGATTCAAACAAAACACAAATGTCTTCATATAAAAACACTTATATATATATATATATATATATATATATATATATTCAAAATTTTTAATACTAGGTTAGCATGTATGCTGGGTACCAAAAACTATATAAATTTTGTACTTATCTGTTTGGTTTTCTTGAGCATGAAATTGTGTCCTGTTATTGACTTCACAGAGCCAAAAACAGAAAGATTGACTTTCTTGCCTAACTGTCTTGTGAGGGTCTCATCAGGTCATATGACTGTTTTTTATTCTTGTGAATATTTATAATTAGGAGGAGGCACAGTGGAGTAATGGATAGTGGCTCGGATTGAGAAATCGGAGAGCTGAGTTCAAATTCCAGTCAAATCCATTACATTCACTTACATGCTAATATCCTTGGGAAAGGTATGAATCCTATTATCACCCCCCCCCCCGCTATGGGTAAATAGCAGGACAGACCAAGTTCTATAGCCTGGCAACCTACTGTTGGAAAAAATCAGTCTTGTATTGAAAGATACATGATTGCCTAAGAGTGTCTCACGCATGGCACATAACTGACTGACTGATTTATAATTAATTTTTATTGCTATTTTTTTTTGTTTTGGGTCAAGGGCAGATAACTTTTCCTCTCTCAATACATGACCATGTGCTATTTGACCCATTTCAACTGCAGGTAGAACAGGTTAAATTGTGAAAGCATAAGTTTACATTAGCTGAAGGTTATCAGTCCAATACTAGTGCTGGGTAGTAAATGTACATTTGAGCGATTGAACAACATAATAGAAAGTGATACTGAAAGAAATGTGCTTCAAAACTGAAGCCAATGTAAAACGTGGGTTTGGTCATGTAGCATGGATATGATCTTATATTCCAGTGGATGGACAGGAAGGGAATAATATAACATAAAATAACTGCGTTTACTTTCCATGTGTGTCCAAAGTATTAAGATTTTAAAAGATAATATTAAATTAAAATTAATAAAAATTAAATTAAAATTAATAAAAATTAAATTAAAATTAATAAAAATTAAATTAAAATTAATAAGGTATATTTATAGCATGAGGCAACCTAAAAAAGAATTTGGCAAAGTTTAACATTCATGCCGTCAAAAAAGTTTCTAAAGGGTGATTTTTCTTTTGATACCATCATTGCTGTATACGTCCAAGATTCCCTCGGCAATGATCATTTACGAGATTATAAAAATATGTGAACCAAGTACAATATGATATTTATTATTTACCATTTTATAAAGGAATAAATTTAAAAAGAAATCTTTTTATTTAAAACTTTATAAAAAGTCTACAAAATTATCACAATATGTGAACCAACTATAATGCAATATCTAATATTTATTTTTCTATAAATAAATATGAAAGTTTTTGTTCGTAATTTTATAAAAATATCTATGAACTATAGAACAATAAAATTTAAATAAACATGATTTTTCCAGAAATTATACATTTTCTTTAAACACGGACAAATAACAGGCATATAGATATGCGAGATAGATTCAAGATAAAAAAATGAGCTAGCATGATACAGTAGGCCAAATTTCTTAACAGCTGACCTTGCAATAAATTTGTTGAGGTTAGCCTCCTCCTTAATTCCCAAATTGTCAATAGGGGTCATTCTCTTTATACTATAAATACTGGGCAACTTCTCACCTCAATCTCGTTTTCATTTCTTCATTTCAGCGACTTCAATGTAAGCTCTCTTAGAAGATCTGCATCTTCCCATTTGTGGAAGACGCCATGAACATTATACACACATACACGTACATATGAACATTCACCAAAGAACAGACACCAATGTTTACACACACACACAAATGTTATTGTCCATTGTAAAATTGTTTTGTTTAATACATATATTTGTTTATATATATATATATATATATATATATATATATATAGGTTTTGTTTGTCTTCTTTATCTTCAGTTGGACTTAATTCAAGTCCGGCCATTTTCTTGTAGTTGAATCTTTTAATATTCTACCAGGAGTTACACACATGTTTCTAATACAACAACACGTAAACACACACAATCCTCTACAAATGTCTTGTGTGGAGTGAAATGATTAAAGAAAGTAAATAAATAAGGTATTTTTTAACAGAACTCCATGTCCTTTCAGGACATAGGTGATCATGACTCTCCACAGATTCCTTTTCTTTATTTTCAGTGAATTACCATGACTTCTTGCAACAGACAGTGGAATATATTCTTATTGACTTCTCTAATATTTTTTTTTAGTTCAGGGTTGTTCCCCTTTCTTAACTGGCCGCCATTTATAACTAGAGAGACAAGTCTACTCAGATTTTTAATACTCAGTGAGGGAAGGGGAAAAATGAATTTATGCCTTTCATGTCAGCTGAGAATGTTAGCTTGGGGAGGCACAATGTCAGTCTCCTGGAGGTTAGTATCTGCTGATGGAAGGCAGAAGGGAGTCTCTCAGATGATTAACAGAGAACAGCTTAGTTTTGGAGGTGTTAAAATTATCAAGCCATCCTTTTTGCCCCAGTTAACAATTGACTTTTTGACATCAGCCACCAATTTAACCTTATCAGGCCAATCAGACATAGTATCGAGTAAATAGTTGTTATCAGTATAAATACCAAGTTGCCTGTCAAAAGCTTTCAAGATGTCCAAAGCCTCACCATTCTTATCTAGAGTTGATAGGCTCTTTCCGCAATTATCATCAGAACATCAACAGTTGACCTAGAGAAACAAAAGCCATATTGCTTGTCTGAAAGAAGGCTCTGTCGCAGTTAGCGCCTCCTCATTTCCTTAGCCCGTCAACAGGGGTCTCTCTCTCCCGGGAGTATAAATACTGGCTGACCTTTCGCCTCTCTCTTTTTCTCTGCTTACGCGCACGTGTGAGCAACTGTGTTGATTTCGGCCACGGGCCGAAACCTCGCACGTGGGGCGAGGTACAAAAAAACTTTCTCTAAAAATTTCCAGTATGTGAACTCTTATACACAACCAGCGTTTCCCATATTCTGGGAACACGCTAAAACAAAATTCACCCGTACGGACATTCAAAACAACACACACATACACAACTTTCCATACAGACTGTAACATTTTATTCATGTCTTCAATGTATCTGTAATTCGTATTTTAATCTATTTGTCATTAATATATAATTGTTTTGTACATATATATCGGTCTCGTTTGTTTTCTTTTGCTTTCATTGGACTCCATTAAAGTCCAACATTTTTATGTAGCTGGACCGGCCAGGAGAAGCCATAACCTAGAGATAACTCATCTTCTCTTCTTCCATTCACACACCGCATGGTCCACTACAGCCCTGCAATGTGAGATGCTTAACCAATTCTGTATTGATCAGGGCTTCTAGTAGTTTCCCAAAAAAGAGGTAGAAAAAAAAATCATAGATTACTCTTTGTTTTAATTTTACAATTTTTTCTTTTTATAATTGTGATCCAAGATCAAGGATGCTTAATCTACAGAAATCCAAGGCCTGAAATTCCAGCAATTATAAGTTAACTCTCTTTGTTAGAGTAAACTATGGATGCAGTTATCTCCCTTCCTAAGGAACTTTCTAAAAAGGGGTTAATTTTATACTTCCTGTATATTTATTTTCTGTTGTTAGGCAGTTGGTGAATAAACTGGTTATGTTGTACAAATCTTGTTCTATTCTCCTTTCCTACATATATTGTTGTTACAATATGTTGACGTACCACTGTAATCCAACACCCTTACTAAACATTTTTTTTTAGTTTTAAATAGTTACTAATCTTTTTGAAAAAATGCCCAGAATATCTGCTAATAGATTATTTATTATCAGCCAAGTACTGACTGATGAAGAAATATTAAATGAAGAATTAACACTAAACACCTTGAATAAAGCAAATCTAATTAAAAAAATACGCTATTAAGTAGGCACCCGAGGGGGTTGTCAGTGATGTTATTTGACTTGGTTCATCAGGGAGTTTTGGGTCTTCCCAACATCATACTCCCTATCACCAAGTAGACCCAATCAGGGGAGATCAATCTATATAGTATAGCTGGCCACTCATATTTGAAGATACCTGACTACTAGGGTGGCTAGCCAATCTCTATTGCAGATGCTTGCTCAGGCGCATTTGTGTTTATTCAACACCCACAGAGCTCACCTGTGGTTTATACTGCAACTATGTTGATCAGAGCTTAGTTATAGTTTCTGGGAGAGCGTGTGTTGTCTAGCGTGATCAACAATTTGAACAAGGCCAGCACATTAGATATATATATATATATTTTTCATAAAAAGAGGTTGTATATTTTGTTTTAAAATCTAAATAAATCATTCACTTGTTAGTAATTTACAATCTCCTGATGAGATGCATTGTAACACAGCTGGAATTGTGCAGTAATTTTGGACATGTTTTCGGTTTAATAAAATAAATAATATTGCTCTACTTTGTATATCACCCTCTTTTAAATTAAATGTTACGAACGTTAGAATTGTACTCTATTCATTCTCATCTTACCTGTATGTGTGTGTGTGTGTGTGTGTTGTGCTGGTCTCTCCCATCATTTATCAATGTATGAGGGTCAAGCAACTCAGTTCCTAGGAACCAACAGCCAGACACCTGCACATGTGATTTGATTATAGTGGTGAAGGCTTTGTGCAGAACCAACCACACTTTTTGAAGGGCTGAATACAGAGACCTGGTGCCACAAGGTCCCCAAATGACCCTCTGCAGGTTTTGAATTCAGAATTGTCCTTCTCCTAGACCAGTTACAATCCAAATCATACAACCCAGTCTATCCTGCTATTTACCCATAGATGGGGGAAGAAGAAGAGAATTTATAGCTTTCCCAATGGTATTAGCATGTAATGTGTGTGTGTGTGTGTGCATGCATATATATATATATATATATATATATATATATATATATATATAAATATAAAAGTGAACATAGAAGTCAACACTTAGAGGCAACAGTCTGTTTCATGCTAGTGCAATCGTCAGGCATCGTTGCCTGACGATTGCACTAGCATGAAACAGACTGTCGCCTCTAAGTGTTGACTTCTATGTTCACTTTTATATTTACACACACTATATCTCTGATATTGAGCACTTTATCCCATAAATATAGCACACTTTAAGACTATATTTCTTTATATATATATATATATATATATATATATATATATATATATATATGTATGTATGTATGTATGTATGTATGTATGTATGTATGATTCAAGCCCTCAGCCATGATAACTTGTGACTTTTTGCTAGTACAGCTATCAACGCACCCCCCTCCAGGTTCTGTCTACCTAATTTCACTCACTTGGGTCAACCAGTGATATGGTTTTCAGGCAGTTTCCAAAGGTGCTGAATGCTGGGATTGACCCTTCTATCATAAGGAAGTATCCTTCCTTACAAATCGACCACGGTTAGATTCGAATCCAAGTCTCATGGTCAGAATGCGAACATTCTAACCGATCAGCCACATGGCCATATACAAAGCAAATATAGACAACACATATTTCACTCAGAAAGCTGACTCATTTGATATAATTTTTTTTTCATTTTAATAGCTTAAGAAAGAAACCAAACACAAAAAGCAGTTTTAAGTATATTTATTATCAATTATTATCAATTACTAATTAGTATTATATTATTATCGACTAATGTTAAACATTTTCACAGGATACTAAAAGGAAAGATAAAAAAATTCTTTAAGGAAAAAAACAGATTTATAAAATATTTTTTCCCTATTAAACTTGACAATGTAAATATAAATTTGCGTATGGAAAAAAATGGATAATAAGTTATGAGCAAGTCTTAAGCATTTAATTTTTAAAATAAAAAGCAAATTATTATAATATATAGCATTTTAATACTAAGTAAAAAAAAATAGAGGCAAGCAAAGAAAAATTTAATTCTTCATTGGAATTTTAAAATGTCGGCATTCAACTTGTTGGTGTTTTTTTATTTCTAAAGTAGTTTACTAACATATTCATTTAGCAGTCAGTTCTTTGAAAGAAATAAAATACAAGTGATATCCTTGTAGTTTTAAAACTGTGGCTTCAAAAAACGAGTTGATAAATAAAGAAATTAAATATTAGTTCTATGCAAAGTCTTAATCATATTAAGTTCTATCTGAAGTATTAATTATATTAATAGTTCTATCTGAAGTATTAATCTTATTATTGGTTCTATCTGAAGTATTAATCTTATTATTGGTTCTATCTGAAGTATTAATCATATTATCTAAAGTATTAATTGTATTAACTAGTTGTACTTGTGAAAATTAGTTTTGCTATTTGAATTTTCTAATGAATAATAATTCTTAAGTTAATGATTGAATAAGATTCTTTGAGTTCTACAACTATAAAATACCTCTGGAAATTCCCATATTATCATGATAATTTGAACTTAACAACTTTAACAAAATATTGTAATAATAATGACAAGTATAAAAACAGGTCATTGTTTAAGAAAGTAAAAGGCTATAAATGAAAAGATTTAAAATTGAGTTTTTGTCCATTTCACTGAATCAGATGTTGAACACAAGAGTATTATTGTCTCCTCTTTCTTTCACTGAAACTAAAGAGCACCTCCAATGTCTTTCTTGTCTTTCCTCATAATCAAAATGGAATAGTCCATTATTTATGAGGTATTGGAAGGACATAACTTATATGCTAACTAATAAACAAGCTGAATTATAATGCAATACTTCTATCTGTATTTTTTTTTACCGTATATTAGATTTATGCCTTCTACTTCTTTATCATTAATAAAACAGAACGAAAGGGACTTATCAAATTTATAAGAATGATCTTTCTATTGATATTCATTTATGAAGTCACTGATCTCATCACGGTCATTTTTACTCAATGTGTCCATCCAATACTCCTCAAAGCTACTGCTAGCTTTATCAAGTTTCTTTTCCATGTAGATGAGCTTTGCAAGAAATATCATCCATGGAAGCATCAAATATTCAAATCCAAGTTCTTTAAGAGACAGCAGGATTCTGGTAATCTTCGCAAATGATTCAGAACCCCTGGAAAGAAAGAAAAAGAAGAAGCAAAAATATGATTAAAACATTTATTCTGAATATCATGAGTTGTATGAAAGTTCTTGAACAAAAACAACAAACATGAATTTTAGACTCTTTATGACACTATCAACTTTTGGTACTTTTATCTGCCATTTTGATTCTAGTGTAAACCAGATCTATGTCTACATTTTAACCTAGTGTAAACCAAACCTGTATCTACCTTTCTTGACTCTAATGCAAACCAGGCCTTTCTATACCATTTTAATTCTAGTGTAAACTGGGCATATATCTTTTCCTTTTTGCCCTAAAGTGTAAACCAAACCTATATCTACCTTTCTTGACTCTAGTGCAAACCAGGCCTTTCTATACCATTTTAATTCTAGTGTAAACTGGGCATATATCTTTTCCTTTTTGACCCAAAGTGTAAACCAAACCTATTTCTACCTTTCTTGACTCTAATGCAAACCAGGCATTTCTATACCATTTTAATTCTAGTGTAAACTGGGCATATATCTTTTCCTTTTTGCCCTAAAGTGTAAACCAAACCTATATCTACCTTTCTTGACTCTAGTGCAAACCAGGCCTTTCTATACCATTTTAATTCTAGTGTAAACTGGGCATATATCTTTTCCTTTTTGCCCTAAAGTGTAAACCAAACCTATATCTACCTTTCTTGACTCTAGTGCAAACCAGGCCTTTCTATACCATTTTAATTCTAGTGTAAACTGGGCATATATCTTTTCCTTTTTGACCCAAAGTGTAAACCAAACCTATTTCTACCTTTCTTGACTCTAATGCAAACCAGGCCTTTCTATACCATTTTAATTCTAGTGTAAACTGGGCATATATCTTTTCCTTTTTGCCCTAAAGTGTAAACCAAACCTATATCTACCTTTCTTGACTCTAGTGCAAACCAGGCCTTTCTATACCATTTTAATTCTAGTGTAAACTGGGCATATATCTTTTCCTTTTTGACCCAAAGTGTAAACCAAACCTATATCTACCTTCCTTGACTCTAATGCAAACCAGGCCTTTCTATACCATTTTAATTCTAGTGTAAACTGGGCATATATCTTTTCCTTTTTGCCCTAAAGTGTAAACCAAACCTATATCTACCTTTCTTGACTCTAGTGCAAACCAGGCCTTTCTATACCATTTTAATTCTAGTGTAAACTGGGCATATATCTTTTCCTTTTTGCCCTAAAGTGTAAACCAAAAATATATCTACCTTTCTTGACTCTAGTGCAAACCAGGCCTTTCTATACCATTTTAATTCTAGTGTAAACTGGGCATATATCTTTTTCTTTTTGCCCTAAAGTGTAAACCAAACCTATATCTACCTTTCTTGACTCTAGTGCAAACCAGGCCTTTCTATACCATTTTAATTCTAGTGTAAACTGGGCATATATCTTTTCCTTTTTGACCCAAAGTGTAAACCAAACCTATATCTACCTTTCTTGACTCTAATGTAAACCAGGCCTTTCTATACCATTTTAATTCTAGTGTAAACTGGGCATATATCTTTTCCTTTTTGACCCAAAGTGTAAACCAAACCTATATCTACCTTTCTTGACTCTAATTCAAATTAACCAAAGTTGTTTTGGAAGTCTGCTATCACTCATACGAGAAAGATGTCCTGCTCACCTGAGTTAGATTTTCATTAAGATGGCTTCACTACCTGTTATGTTACATTTAGTCAGAACTTTACTGTTTCTAATGCAATCACCCAGTTTTCGTTTTCAGATTTTTACATAGGCAATGCATGTGGAAGACATAAAGTTGATTGATGTGTTGTCAGTACAGAGTTCAAGATTCTGCACCATAAACTAGTAATGTCAGTACTACTGACTTGTACATACCAATTTTCACCATTAGTTGGGATCAAATACAAATCAAATATGGATTGGAATCTGACAGAATGTTAAGATAAATCTAACATGTTTCACTTTTACTAAAGCTTCATCAGAGAATGAGAGATGGAGAAAAATTCTTTCTGCTTTTCTCTATCTCATTCTCTGATGAAACTTTAATAAAAGTGAAACATGCTAGATTGATAAACATTTCCTATATGTACTTTTTCATATATATATATATATATATATATATATATATATATATATATATATATATATTATTATTATTATTATTACTATTATAATAGATGGTAGATAACATGTTATTTACTATCGCCTGAAGAGGAACCATTATAGTTCCGAAACATGAAAGTTTTTGTTTAGCAATGTAAAATGGTTTTATTGTAATCTATTATAATAAAAATATATTTTGCTCTATTTTGTATTGAGCACTTTTAAAAAAAGTAAACACTAAGAATTGTGGATTCCATTTGTTCTTTTTCTTATTTATATATATATATATATATATATATATATATATATATATATATATATATATATGTATGTATGCAGGTGTGCATTATAATTATATATATATATATATATATATAAGTGCATGTGTGTGTGTGTGTGTGTGTGTATCTAGGCATCAGATATTGATTAAAATCAGTTTTGCTAAAGACAACAAACAAGTTATATCAACTATATTTTCAATTAGTTTTTCTTCTTAGTATGTCTATTAGTTTCCATATTTTGGTGTTAAATGTGTAAAGGAACTGTCAATACTGACACAAAGCACTTCAGGCTGAATTAAGACATATGAGAGAATTGTGGTTGTGCATCCTATATACGTTTTCTTTTTATTTTCAGAGATACATTCTCCAGTATAGGATACATAACTACAACTCTCTCATGTAGATTAAGGTGTCATAATTCCAAAGTACCATATGACAAAGCAAGATACAGAAACATAAAAAATTACAGTAATACAAGTCCTTGTGAATAACAAAATAGAACTCAACAAAACAAATTTTAAACAAAGATTACAAATGTATTGTTATTTTTTTTTTAATTTTCTTACTTGCTCAATTAAAAAAAATTTTCACCTTTGCAAAAAGGTGAATAATAAAAATTATTTAGAAGAACTGTGAGAATTAATATCTAACTTGCCATATGTTAATATGTTCCAGTCTTTGGTCAGCATTTTGTGAGAGTTTAAACTGGTTGTAACTAAAAAGCTCCATGCCAAAAAAGTCCAGCATCATTTCAAAAGCCCTCTTTACTCGGCCTTTTAATTCTTCATCCTGTCTTATTATCTGTTGTGAAAATAAAAATTTCATTACGAGAATTAAACAAAAAACATTACTGATTCCATATCAAAAAGGCATCTTTTCAATTTTAAAACAAAAGGAGTAGATATGGTCACCTGCCACCCAGTTCACACTCCTCCCTGGGTTTTTTTTTTTAAACAGGAGTAGAGGTTTATCCCTTGTTCCCTGTTTAGGATTGGGTTTCTGGTTCATTCTAAAGTCTTTCCATTCTCTTTCACTCTCAGTAACCCCTTGTATCTTTGTGTCATTATTGCCTTTCATTAGGTGAATTGATTAAAAATGGTGTCTACAAAGTCATTATTCTACCTACCTTTTTAAATGGAGTGGAACAGTGGACCATATATAAGTAGCATCTTCATTTATTTACACTTTTTCTTCATCTTCAATGTACTGTGTTCCTTCAGGAGGTGGGCAATCATGGCACCCGACAATTTCCTATCCTTTGTAGCTCTTATCAATGTTTGTCTTTATATGATCCTTCTCACTCCCCGTTCTGCAATCCATTTACAGAAGTTCGTTAGGTAGGTTATTTGCTATTTTCCTCTGTCCCTTTCACCTTTGATGTGCCTTTTGAGTGTCAAATTTTCCAAGCTTTTTTCTCGTTATATGTCCCAGAAATTTCAACTCTCTTTCTGATTCTAAGTAAAAGTCTCTTTTTTTTTTCCATTTTCCTTAAAACTTCCTTGTTGCTCAGTTGTGATGTCTATGGTATTCTCAGCATCCTTCTGTAGAACTACGTCTCTGCTGCTTCAAGTCTCCTCTTCCTCTGTAAGGAAATTGTCCAGCATTCACAGTCATTTATGAGGATTTAAAATTATAACAGCAACAGTACTCTCTTCATTGTTTCTAACAAAATTTTTCTGTTTCTTTATACTATTTTCATACTATCTTATACTATTTTTATACTACCTTTATACTATTTTTATACTACCTTTATACTATTTTATGCTATTTTTATACTACTTTTATACTATTTGTATACTATCTTTATACTATTTTTATACTATTTTATACTATCTTATACTATTTTTATACTACCTTTATACTGTTTGTATACTATCTTTATACTATTTTTATACTACTTTTATACTATTTGTATATTATTTTTATACTATTTGTACTATTTTTATACTATCTTATACTATTTTTATACTATTTTTATACTACTTTTATACTATTTTATACTATTTTTATACGATCTTTATACTATTTTTATACGATCTTAATACTATTTTATACTATTTTTATACAATCTTTATACTATTTTTATACGATCTTAATACTATTTTTATACTATCTTTATATGATCTTAATACTATCTTTATACGATCTTTATACTATATTTATACGATCTTTATACTATCTTTATACGATCTTTAGTTTTTGGAAGACATTCCAGTGTGCCACATCTTCTGTTGTCTGTTAAGACATTTCCCAGATATAAACTTCTATAATTATCTGATTCTGACATCTCCAATTTGGAGCTCACATCTTGGGCTTTCTCCTATTGCTAGCAACCAAACATTCTGTTTTCTGGGAATAATTCATCAACTGAAAGGATTCTATTCAAGTCTACAGTTGACAGTTATCTATCCTACATATCCTCATAATATGCACCTACTTTCTCCTACTACATCCATGCTTCAACTCTCTAACTTGAGTGGACGTTGGGCTTTGTATTGGGTGAACATTTAGTAAAAGATTTTTTAAAAAGTTACTCATCGTTTCTTTCTGTTTTTCTTGCTTTCAATATGTTCTGTGGGTGTCAATTTCTCTAAACTTTCTTTCTCATTATGTGTTCCAGAAATTTCAACTACCTCTTTCTGATTTTAAGTATGTGCCTCCATTTTCTTTGAAACTTCCTTATTGCTTACATGCTCCATCTATGCTATTCTCAGCATCCTTCTGAAAACCTACATTTTTTTTCCAGCATTCACTACCATTACAAAGACCAAAATTCTAAAGCCAGCCAGGTCCACAAGGATTCTAATGATGTTTAAAAAAAACTGTAATGAGCGGTCCATATGGCAAGAATGGACAAATGAAAAATGATGACTTCCAAAGATATTTCTGTTCTAAAGACTTCATCGCAAAGCCAGTCAGAAACACAAGAATTAATTGGACAGCTCATGTGGCAAGAATGGAAGAATGAGAGACTGTTATCTTTTTGTCTCTGGCTGGAAGAGAAGGAGAGCTTCACTTCACTGAAGAGATACAAGGATTCCTTAAGAGGTAACTTCATCTCCTGTGAAATCAGCTCCTTGTCAGTGGACAACTAGAGACTCCTGACATGGATGAATGGTAATTCAAACTCTATTAGGTAACTTACCATTCAAAAACAAACAAGAGAGCCAAAGCAGAAGAGGTGAGGTGGCACTATAAACTGGGAGACCTCCTATAGTGAATGTAAAATGGCTTACCTCTCCTGCATGGGTTTCACTGGTCAGCACAGAACCAGAAACAGACATAGAAAAGCCTCCTAAATCTTTATGGATCCAAAACTGGGACACACACATATATATATATATATTTATTTTATATGCACAGTACTTAGTGGGGAAGAATTTTTCTGGCAATGGCAAAAGTGCGAAACCCAGGTTCACAAACTCAAATTCATACAACTATATATATATATATATATATATATATATATATATATATATATATGTATGTGTGTGTATAGATAGATAGAGTTCATATATGCTTCTTACAAAATGTAGGTATAGGGAGCTGATGAAAGAAATTTTAAAATTCTGAATAACAATAACAATAATAATAATAATAACAATAACAATAATAATAACAACAGCAATAATAACAACAATAATCATAAAAATAATAATACCAGAAACAGCTTAATGTACCTGAAATCGTACCAACAAAAAGCGAAGTGAATACCATGTATGCCAAACAAGTAAAACAGAAAGCAAAACAGTCTGGCCAAATGAAATGACAAAAAACGGACAAGGTGTTGTATGGCAAATACATAAAAAGAATGAAATAAACAGATATTAACCAACAGAAAACACATCAGTTGGGTTGGAAGCTGAGACAGAAGGTCTTATTATTACTTATTATTGCTGAGACAGAAGGCCTTATTACTCCCTCCAGAATTTCAGAAGGGCTCAAAATGCTTGTCTCTCATTGACCAGTAAATATGAAACCTTCTTTCTCCATGAATTCAAAAAATGAATCTGCAACAATTCACAAATAATTTTCGCAGTTCTTTAACCAATAATTTTAAAACATACCCATCTCTCACAAAAAGTACACTTTTCTCAAAGGCACATATTAAAAAAAAACATTAACTTAGGCAAGTAAACATTTATTTACTACACTGAAGACTAAGGTATAAAAATAAAATTTTTCTAAAAATTTATAAGCATACAAAATGAAATCTACCAAAAAATACACAAAGAAATGTGCAAAGAATCTTAACAAAAAACAACAAATAATATGAAGAAATTTACCGTAAAATCTCAAAGATATATACCAAGAAAGCCATGAAAGAAATCTATAAAGAAATATACACAAAATATGTAAAGATACATATCCAAAGAAATATACCAAGAATTCTACAAATAAATATTAAACAAAATATGAAAAGAAATCTACCAAGATACATACAAAGAAATTTGCCAAAAATAAATAAGATCTCTTATAAAATCTACTAAAAAATCTACATAGAAATATAGGAAGAAATCTAAGAAATATATAAAAACATATTCAGTGATATCAACCAAGAAATATATGAAGAAATCTTCAATTCTATCAAGAATTCTACAAATAAATCTGTCAAAACAATATAAAAAGAAATGTACCAAGAAACACACAAACAACTCTACTAAAAATAAACAAATAAATCTACCTAGAAATCTACAAAGAAATTTACTAAGGAATATACAAAGACATATATGAAGAGATATACAAAGAAATATACCAAAAAGCTAACCAAAAAATATACAAAGAAATCAACCAAAATTTTGCAAAGGAATATATAAAGAAATCTACCAAGTAACCCACTGAGAAATCTCCCAAGAAATCTACAAAGAAATCTACCAAAAACATCAAGAAAGAAATCTACCAGAAAATATACAAGGAAAACTACCAAGAAATAACCAAGAAGCATACAAAGAAATCTTCCAAAAATAAACAAAGAAATCTATCAGGAAATCTACAAAGAAATCTGTAAAGAAATATACAAAGAAATGCATCATAAAATCTACCAAGAAATAGACAAAGAATTCTACCAAGAAATATACAGAGAAAACAATAAAAAATATACAAGAAATATATCAAGAAATCTGCCAAAAATACAAAAAAATTATCATGGAATCTATCAAAAAATATATTAAGAAATATACTAAAATAATCTACAAAGAAATCTCCCAAGAAATATAGATTGAAATTTAATAAAAAATTTACAAAAAAATCTAAGAAATATATAAAGAAATCTCCAAAGAAACACACAAAGGAATCTATCATGAAATTTATCCAAGAAATATATCAAGAAATCTACCAAGAAATATACAGGGTGTATACAAAATACTTTTACAAACTTTGGGGGCAGGTTCTTCACACCAAAACAAGGACAAAAGTCCTTATAAACATATGTCTGCAAATCCTTAATTATTGAGTTATTAAGTTTAAAATTTATGGTATATGCAGTTAAATGTACAACCCAAGATACAATCCAAACTTTGTGGGTGGGGTTCTGACATCAAAACGGTAAAATGTCTATATGAACATATTGCCAAAAGGCCATCATTGTACCTCAACACAGCAACTCATCACAAATGTTCAAAATGTATTCCACTTGCTTCTACAGACATATGCACCTGTTGCATCATTGACTGGTGGACCCTTTCAAATACTCCCACACATTGTCGAATGGTTTCACAACCCCCTCATGACACGTTGATGAAGCATTTCTGTATTATTAATGCCTGTTGCATAAACCACCAATTGTTTTAGTTGGCCCCACAGATAAAAATCCAAAGGATTGATGTCGGGTGAATGTGAGAAAAATAAAGGGTTCAGTTTGACATTCCAACCACCTGAAGAAGGCCGGAGCGTACAACATTGTAATAAATATGGCGACAATAGTCTGAATAATGTAAATAATGTACCTACTAGACAGTCACCTACAATTCTAGCCCACATATTAATCGTAAACTGATGCCACTGTCTAACCAGGTATTGTACCATGGGGATTCCAATCCACCCACAAATGTTGGTTATTCTGTCACTTCCAGTTATTGCCTCATCTGTAAACAAGACTGAAGAGAAAAACAATGGTTAGGCAGTTTCTACAATAAACCATCAACAAAAGTTTTCCCATGGTGAGAGATCAGAGGTGAAAGACCCCGCTCATGTTGCAAATGATACAGATACAGGAGCTGATCTTGAAGTACCCTCCATGCAGTACTATAAGATGGACGACATGCTAGGCCCACTTGACATGTACTGATACCTGGATTGTCTCTGACAGTCTGTAGAATGTGTTCTTTGTGGTCAGACATATGAGCTGATCTTAGTCTTCCTTGATCCATAGTTTTTGGTGCCATGGATCCTGTCTCAGCAATGCAACGATGAAAGACTGGATGACTTGGCTGCCTTCAGTCTGGAAACGCAATCTAATACACCTTGCCATATGTAAAAATCATATCTACCTATTCACGATATGACTGTCCTGCCATTGTTAAATAGAACACTTCTCAGTTAACTCACTATTGCACACATTAAACATTGAAGACAGACTAGCCACAAATGTACACGAATGACAAATGTAACCTAGTCTAGGTGACAACACAGCGCCATCTACTGTAAGCTTTCTTTAAACTTAATAACTCAAAAATGAAGGATTTGTGGATATATGTTTTTATGGACTTTTGTCCTTGTTTTGGTGCGAGGAGGAACCTGCCCCCCAAAGTCTGTAAAAAAATATTTTTGATGCACCTTGTATAAAGAAATTTACTAAAAATGTACAAACAAATATAGAAATATAGAGATATAGAAAGAAATATAAAACAAAATATACACATAGATCTACTAAGAAATTAACAAGGAAAAATACAGAAAATGTTCAAATCTGGCAAGAGATGATAAAAATGTGAAATGTCTTACCTCAGCTTCTGCCTCAGTGAGAGGATATGATGCTGGATTTTTCCCTTGCGATTTAGTTGGAAACAGCCTGAAATACATGTGCAATGACATTATATGTGCAATGAAATTAGTCACAAAAATAAATAAAACAATATTTCACAGTACACACCTGTGCAAATCAATTCAAACAACTGCTTTAGTTTCCTTTCGTTCACCATATGGTCAGTTTTAGACCCACTGGAGTGACAGGGTATAATAGATTTCTATTTTTCCTCAGATTAGGTCATTTGCAGTGGTGTGCAGGAATATGAATATATTTTCAGAGTGTATGATGAAATTTGTTTGACCTTTAAAAATATTGCATCATCTGTGATTGCATCAGATGTTTATCATGCAAAGACACTACTGTTTCGACTGCCGATTAGTTGTCCTACAGCCATTGTCTGTGATGGACGTTGCTCTCAGGAAGCATACAAAAATTGTAATGCTGCATGAACGCACTAGCAAGCCTTACCAGTGAGCAAATCAAAACACTATAGATTGGTCTGGAAACTCTCCTGTTTTAAATCCAATCAAGAATCTGTGTTCAATCTACAAAGAATGACTTTGAGGAATGGACATATGAAGCACTAACATGTGCACTGGGTCATGTTTCATTGGAAAAATACAAAAAAAAAGTAAATAATAATGGAATTATTCATTTTGTTTTAATTAATTTGCACAAGGGTGTATTTATATTTTTCAAAATTCTTCATGACAAAATAAGTAAAGCAAAAAGTTATGCAAACGATCCTGAGGCCTAAATTTGTGATTCTGTGCCAATCTTGGTCAAGTTTAGTAAATGTCAATATCTACAAATAATCAGCTGGGAATAGTTGTGATATGGATTATCTCCCCTTATACGTAACCAGTATTTAAATAAGTCCAGTCAGACACACTCCATTCTAAATTGAATAACGCTTCAGACAAGTTATACCTGCATTTGTTTTCTCACTAGAATATTCTTCCAACTTTTCCACAGCTGTTATTTTTAATATTTTAAATGTTTGCGCGAATATCTGTAGGAGAAACAGGATTAATATTTAGGATAATCATACAGTGTTGATTTCTAAAAAGAAAATAATTAAATTGCATATGAGATCTGATCAAAAAGTATTGGGACTGGTGCTATAAAAAGAAAACTACAACATATATATCACTTCGGCATTTAATCTCCTTTGAAGTAGTCCCCTTCTGAAAGCATATATTTTATCCAGCATCATTTTCATTGATGGAAGCATTCCTGGAACCCCTTTTTTTTGGATAGTGAGCAGTTGTCTCATTGCATTCTCCTAGATTTCATTGACATCTGGAAATGTTGTTCCTTTCGAGTGGGATTTGATTTTTGAAGAGGAAAAAATTGCAAGGGGTAAAATCTGTGGAATATGTGTTGATCTGCGGAATATGTGTTGATCTGCGGAATATGTGTTGATCTGTGGAATATGTGTCGATCTGCGGAATATGTGTTGATCTGCGGAATATGTGTCGATCCTCGGAATATGTGTCGATCTGTGGAATATGTGTTGATCTGCGGAATATGTGTTGATCTGCGGAATATGTGTTGATCTGCGGAATATGTGGCAATCCTCGGAATATGTGTCGATCTGTGGAATATGTGTTGATCTGCGGAATATGTGTTGATCTGCGGAATATGTGTCGATCTGCGGAATATGTGTTGATTCCAGTCTCTGCTAGAAATGACTGCAAAAAAATTTCTCTTCGTCTTTTATAGGAAATTGCATACAAATGCATGATGGATTTTTTCCTAGTCAATAAAATAGGCCGGTTCTCGGTTTGACCTGATGCATTCCCAGTCTGTCTTATCTTGAAGTCAGAATGCTACATTCACTTGTTTGAGCTTGCTTTTGTGTGTCAACACCAATCATTAGTTTGTGAACTTTTTGCCATATTTACTGTTGCTTTGCCTTATTACTGTTAATTTGCCTTGCATATATTGTTTGCTTGCTTTATATTAGTTTTTTGCTTTGTTCTTTTTCTTGTTATTGCTTATTGCAAATTTTTGGCAATTCTGTTTGTTCAACAGTCCTGTTACATATTTTGCATTTGACCATGGCTGCCCACTTCACAATATGTCTATTTGTCAGATCTGGGGAATGTTGTGCTTCACTGCTGTACAAGCCAGGTTCACTGACGGAACCTCTGTGGTGTGGTGTGCTGAGACAACCACACTCTACACATTTTCCTTCCAAGCACTGCTATTAAAAATGGAAGTGAGCAAGAACATTATAAATTAGTTTGTATGCACAATAGAGTTCAATGTCAATCTATACCAAGCGGCTTCCCTCTGTATACTTTAGCTCTGTTACTATAGCAACAATCCCAATACTTTTAAAACTTAGTTTCTATGTAGAGTCAGTAAATCAATATACATTGAATATCTGACTCTGATGAGTGATTTGATGAAAAACACTTAAGTCAGTTTATGAAGTAACTTCACTAAACATTTGTTGCTTTATTAAATATTGTAGCTCTTGTTATCTATTGAACGCTTTTTTGACAGAAATCAATTATATCATTATTACTTAAGTTTTCTTATTTTCATAAAGTAAATCAAATCTAGCTTAATGCAAGAAGTCATATGTACACCAACATGTTGTAACATGCCTGAGATAGGAGATAACTTGTTTGGAATAATTTTATTTTTGATTCATAGTGGCACATCAAAGGTCACCAGATTTTAGTGGCATGGGACTTGTGGGTTAAAATACCCACACCAAGTAGGTTATTGGAGGTAGATACTGATGAGGAAACACATTGACAATTTTAACTAAGATAAGGAATTTATTAATTTACATGCTTGAAGTCGTGTCAGTAGCTCATTTCAGGAAAATAAGATCTGTAGTTTCAATGAATTGTCATGAAGAGAAAATGTTCACACAACAGATTAAACCATCTGACACAAATATTCAAAAATGTTTGAAACAAAGGTATGGTTGCATACTTTCAATAGTAGATGAAGATACATAGTTTGAAATACTTAGGTTTCAAGGATAGTTGAAATAAAGTTCTTTGAAATGCTGAGTGCTTCATTAAGGCTGATATTATAATCAGCAAGTAATTAGACACGGGTAAAAATCTGAATGCAGGGCATGTGAACAGAAAAGAAACTTTTCACACCACAGATTCTCAAAAAAAAAAGCCTCAAAAATAAATTACTATTCCAGACATGATTGCACATTGATGTAATAACATAATCTGCTGCTTAAAATTTTTTTCTTTACACACTGTTAGGGGAAGCTAATTTACTTCCTCTGTAAAGGATGATAACTCAAAATACAATTGAGTTACTTCCCTTGTCTTGGATGTCAAGCACGGCACTTCAGAATTAAACATGGTGACTAGCTGACACACACATGGAAATCATGGTTCAAATTCAAACAAATCCTTGCTTTTCTCAGACAGTAAATGAACAAACCACTCTAGAAGAGGACTTGGACTCTTCCAAATACATAAATACAGATGCTGAGAATCATCAGAAGAAGGAGTAAACAAGTAGAGAGTTCTTATCTGCTTCCTACCTATTTTAGCAAGACTATATCGACTCCAAGCAACATAGTACTTTTTCATTGTGTTATCGTCATTCAAGGCAATGGATACATAGTATAAGGTTACTGCTTAATTTTACTATCAAAGTTGTTCTTGGTCTACCCAAAATGTTATTTTGTATGAAGAACTATTTGAATGATAATGGCCATTCTCAAAGCTATAGAAAACACCAAAATATTCCTTGTTTGCAGGAATATTTATATCTTACCTAGGAATATGACCCAGTTATTCCCATTCAGCTGACTGTTTTTTTTTGGGGGGGGGGTACAGGTTCTTTGTCTTTCTTCTTTGAATAGCATATATTAAAATATCTTTTTAATACTCAAAATCTTATATCGCCCACCAAAATTTCCATTTGCTCACTATTTTCCGTTCAGTTGCTCATCACCCGTTCAACAGTTGAAATTGCCCACTCTAATGTCTATCCTTTCTGTTAATAAACAAAGTAAATTTGTTCAAACACTGAATAAAACCTCAAAATTTTACTTACCATTGTATATAAGATATATTTTCTTCCAGTTTGTCATAGTTTCCTTTCCATTTCAACAGGATATCTTCAATCATATCCTCTGAAATTATAAATACAATGCTAGAATTAATTATTTTATGGAAGTTGGCGGGGGCATGAAAATTTGGCTCTATGATAAAGAAAGAAAATAGGAAAGCAGATCAAGTGTAAATTCAAAATTTTCATATTCCAGAAATTGTTAAAGTGTTTTACAGTAAATTAAGTAGACTTAAGAAGATTTCTTAATGACTCCTCTTAGTACTTCAACTAATACTGTTACAGTTGCTTTTACTAATGACTTGATACATTATCTTTTATAACATAACATAAATATATTATAAAATCACTACAAAGAGCCATTTTGTTTCTGGTGACTTATCAAGTGATGGTGTTGATGGTGTTGGGTATTTTTGTAGTAATTTCATAAGATATTTATGTTATAATTTTTGAATAAATTATATTTGCTCTACTCTGGATTGAGCACTCTTTTAAGAATAGTATTTTTTGGTTATTGGAATTTATTCCAATACACCAATCCTATACTTGTATGTATATATATATATATATATATATATATATATATATATATATATATATATATATATTAAGAAAATAAAATGGATTTTTCTATTGTTTTCAACATGAGGATCCAGAACAGCCAAACTATGTGCACATATAATCTGATTATAGTGTTGATAACAGTGAAGGAATGTACAGAACTAACCACATTTTTTGGAGGAACTAAATACAGCAAACTGATGCACATAGTGTGCAACAATGTGTCTAAATGACCCTCCTCAGGTTTTGAATTCTGATTTTCCTTTTTCCTAAACTGGTTGCCAACTAAGAGATGGATTCATACCTTTCCCAAGAATATTGGCTCATAAGTCACTGTAAGAAACTGGAATTTGTGTGGCTACTGCCAGTTATTTTGTTTTTGGATAAACAAACAAGTGCTTTTCAGTACCTTTTCTAAATTTCTGTAGTGACAGTCTTGTTCACTCCCTAAGATAGTTCCTAAAGAAATGGTGAGTTTTGGTCATCTCCCTAATAAAAAAGGACCCTAATGACAAAACAAGGTAGTTCCCTCTTCGGTTTTCTTACAAACAAAATACTAGTTTTATAAATTGGTATGTTGACAGATAATTTTTTTTTAATGCAAGTTGAATATTTAAAAATTTTAGCAGGATAGGATGGTAGAGCAATAATAAATTATTTTTTAAGTTGTTGGTCTTTTGTTTTTACCATTGTTCCTATGCACCCTTGTATAGTGGTAATTCAATTTTAACCAAGCCTTTTTGGAGTCAAACTCTGTCTAGGAGACACAGTAGTGTCTTGGGCTCAGACACAATGAAAATACCTCTGTTGGTATTTTCTTTGTTTTTGCTACCTTATCCCCTTAATTTGCTTTCTGCTTGCTTGTCAACAAGGAAAATAATATTTCTTCTTACTTGAAATGCACTAATGGTTATTTAACTAAATTGTAAATTAACTACTTTAAACACTTTTCCTTTAAAGTGAAAATTTATTTTTTTTCTCAGAATTTTATTTTCTTACATCTATGTATTTGATAGTAAACTTAAGAAGTTTCTTATACCTTAATTGTAGAATTTTGGTTTGGTTTGATTTTTTTATGGTATATCAACCTCAATGGGTTATTTAATGCTGACAAAATTTTTATTGCTGGTAATATGTTTTTCTTCAAAAATCTATTTCTGGGAATATTTTTCCTTGAAGAAGTCTGTAGCTGGTCATATTTTTTTCAAAGAGTGTATAGCTGTTTGTATTGCTAGTACTTTTTTTTAATAGTATTGCTGATAATAATTTTTCCTTCAAAAATTATTGCTGGTAATATTTTTTTTATTACAAAGTATTTCTGGTATTAAAACCTATTTTTGCACAAGTTTGGGTGTCAATTATTTGACCATAGCTGGGACCCTAACAGCTGTTACCACCCTGGGTCAGGTTGGACCTGGGAACACCAGCAATTAAGAGGTGGTTGCACGTTCCTAAAACCTCCTGATCAGAGGCCTTGCTGTTGGACATAGTTTATCGTCTTACCCAGGACGCAGATGTAGTTTATCGTTATACCCAGGACGGTTAATTGTAGAAGAGACTAGCTGTCAGTGATTTGTGTTATACACGTCTTATATAGATTATTAACATATAAATATTCCTCTCGTTTGTATTTTGAGTACTTTTTACATTTTTTGCCATTTTTTTGTGCCACACATGGCTTTGAGATGTATTGTTGCGATATTCTTTGAATGTTTGTTAAATGGTATTTTGTATCATTTTGTATCTGCACGCTTCTCAATATCTTTCTTTTAATTATTTGCAATTTACAAAGCTTCAATAGTATGTTTTGATAAATAAAAGCCTTAGGCATACTTTATACAGTTGTTAGTTCTCTCAAACAAGTCAGATAAAAGGCAAAGACGATTACAATTTTAATTCTATTACATCACCCTGCATCTATATACATATATATAGGTATCTCTACTAATTTTCAATACTTAATGTTTAAAATGAATTTTTAAAAATTAAAAAACTTTGGAGTTTTCATTTTAGCTTTAATTGAAAGCTAAAGGATTAAATTTAAATATTTATTATTTCCAGTAAGCAAAATACTGTGGTGTATTTCAAACAGAAATCATATTGATCGGAAACGATTTCTTTCTTTTTTTTTAAAATAGCTGATTAGCACCCTTTTTTAGTTATCTTTCATCACAATGTAATTCCCTGTATTAAAAAATCTTCCAAAAATAAAATATACTTTTCTGAAATCTTATTTGAGGAATATTAGCTGATTTAAAGTATAATCAATCTGATTTAAACAAATATTATTTACTTTAAGTTTAAAAATAACACAGAAATGTATTTTTGAGAAAAACCATAGCTGTGTTTTTAACTGACATCGCCATGTTTTACATAATTGACAAGACACTGGCAGCTGATTACATAATGATTATTGTTCTACAGAGACTTTATCTGTAAAAACATAATTTAAGAGAATATTGTGAGTGCTTTTTTTATATAATCTTTAAGTACTCAGTAATCTTAAAAATGTTGGAAAATATTCTCTGTAATCTAATTTTAGGAATGTTTAATATCATCATTGCTCTTATTTTCTGATAATGTCATTTATGGTTGACCATATTTTTAAAAATGGGAATATTACATAATATTTTATATACATAAAAAAAATAAAAAATTATTTTAAAAATATTGGGGCAAAATGATTTATATTAAGCTTTTCAATTTTAGCTTAGTAAATATAGTTTTCACTTAATAACAATATCAACTAACCAGATGAAAGCAATGCAGTATTTTAAGACATCTATATATAAATTATTATAATCAAAATTTTAAAAAAATGAAAAAAACTTCTTATAAAAATTCATTATTCATCGAAAAAAAATTTTTATTAAGAAAATAGTGTCCTTAATAAATTTTTATTTATAAAACAATTAAAAGCTTTTCTAATTAAATAATTAGATAGTTTTATTGTACATCTTATTTTACTATTTGGAACAGATTTTTGGAAAATGAGTAGTGGTTTTTAAAAACAAAATTAATGATTTATATTCTCAAAGTGCTACGTTTAACTAATAAAAACAAATTTTGAGATAAAAATTTAATTTCTCAAAATTTCATGAAATTAAGTAAGTGGGGGGGTGGGGGACATATGTAAAATAAACAAAACAAGATTTTTAACCAAAATTTCAAACGTGCTAGAAAGGATTAAAAAATTTAATAAAATAATAAAAAAATATTTTGGTCTTTCCTCTTATTAATAACAAACATTTTGACAATCAAACTTTGTTTTTATTAAGTTTGGGGCCTTTTTTTCATTATGCCATGCTGTTTCTTCAGTGAAAAAGTGAAGGTACTTAAATATATATAACTGAACAAAATATGACTGATACAATAAAATTGAAGACAAAAACTTGTATAACATATTGAATATTAGTTCATGTTTCAGGACTTCTGTTCCCTTCATCAACCAAAGATTTACATTGATTTCATTTTGAATTTCAAACTCAAAAGTACAATACAGACTTTTAACAAACAATAATTCAAAAGTCTCAGAAAAAGAAGATAATTCAGTCATTCAAAATTCTTCATGCTCAAAGCCATAATAATGATGCACACACACATACACACACACACACACACATACACACACACACACACTGATGTGGATATAAAATAGTTTTACTTACGATCTGGTTCTGCTGGAAATTTATTCATATAAAACTCCAAGTTGGGCTGAACTGATTCAAAAATAAAAAATGATAAAATCAATAAAATATTTTAGAAATACAGTTCTCAGGTGATATATTGTTGTCATTTACTAAGTTAGGCATAAGTCCACAAGTACAGAGCACCTAGTGAAGATTGAACTCAATACTCAGTAGTAATGGTCAATCAGATGTACTCACTGCAAAATAAATAACTAAAAGATGCCAAATATGGAAAAACGTACCCACAACAAGATGTAGCCAAAAAAGGACAGTTTTTCCCAATGACATTGCTATTATTTTAACTACCTTTACTCTTCAGCAATGTTTATTGTTTTAAAAAGTGATGATTATATTTGGAATAAAAACTAAATGCATGATGAAAGTAAATTTATACAATTCTTTTTTTGTTCTTGAGAATTTACAACAAAAATATTAAACACTATTTATTTATTAGATTGTTTATTTACAAGAATAATTTTACGTTTATAACATTCTAAAAACTAATACTGTCAGAACTAATGAAAGGCAATATTTATCATTTGCCAATTTATAAAGAAATAGATGTGAAAACAGTTTTTTTATTCATAAATGTATAAACATTTACTAAATAATTAGAATATATGAATCAACTATAAGGAAATCTCTATTATTTACCATTTTATAAAGTTTGAATTGATTGGCAATTAGTCAGTGTTTTGCCAACCATTCTAATAAATAATATAAAACATAAATAGTTTTCAAAATAGTAATAATTTTGTTTGGTGTTACAGGGTGTGTAAGGTATTTATTTGAGGACACTTTGAAGACTGTAAGAAAAGCAACCACATCTTAAAAACAACTAAATTTATTGAAACAAAACTTGGTGTAAACGTGCAGTAATGGTTAGATTATATGTTTGTTTGATATTACCACCAACAGCCGCAATGAGAATGTGAACCCTGTTCCCAATATATTTAAGTGTTTTATTCAGGGCTTTTCTTGCTCAGTCTGGAAGAGTGGGTAGACAGGTAGGTAGGTAGATATCACTTCCCTCAAAGGCAGACAAGTATTCTTCTTCAATCTCAACTGTCACTGTTAATATCAACCAGCAACTGGAAATCAATATCCGACTTTGTTGTCACTTAACTCCAAAAACTTTCTTTATTCATTCTTTTTTTCCTTCATTTGATTGAGTAGGTATTGCTTAGAAGATCCAACTTCAAAGAACCCATCTGTGGTGGACCGTAAGACCCAAGAACTCGTGATTGAGATAACATCACATCTTCTTCTGTCTGGGTGTTCTAATCATAGTTTCACATTGTATTATCTCTTATCTAGACATAAAACTTCTGTGTATTTAAATTTTTCATGAAATTTTGCCCCCTCCCACAAAATTTTATTGCTTATTTTGTGTTAAGAGTTTGTTAGGACAGACATCAAAACATGGGAGCTAACTCGCTCCCTAAATGGAAATCAAGTTATGCCCCTTGAACAGAATTCTTGAGGACTACAGACAAGAAATAGAAATTGCAAGATGGCGGTCATACATCTACACATGTCATCTATTGAAATTCAATCTACTGGTAATCACCAGTCATGTTTTACATCTCTTGCTATCAAGTTCTAAATAAATATATATAAGTATAATGGTTCGAATTGTGTGTTCGTTCTTAGTTGACACCAATAAACATACAGCTAGCAACACAACACCGGTTACAAAGATTTTTTACAAGAACTCAAGCACAAGTGGCAATAACCACAGGTGACCAAATAGCAGCTACAATTTCATATTTCTACTTTGACCCAACATCTGAAAACATGTTTGATGCATGGTTCAAATGTTGGAAGGGGACTTTAAAAACACAAATTCCCAAGCAAGAATGAAGCTTGGAAATGCCATTTGTTAATGAGAACATTCAGACACAGTTGTTGTCTAAACTTGAACAAGACAAAGTCATGTGGTTGTAAAGAAAAGAAAAGACTGTCAACTTATATTAGCAACAAACGTCTGCAATAGATTTCTTCTGTCTCTCGACCACAACACTTGTAGCCAAATCACAGTTCAAACGATAGCCCGTCGTAACAGTCCAACAAGCAACGTAGAAACCACAAAATGGGTTCACACGTTCAATCTTCACTTCTCACCAGCAAAAACGTGTGTTTGTCCCCCAAGCTCAGAAAATCTTCTGCCTTTATAAGCGAAAAACAACGGCTTTTGTTCCCCGAGACCTTTCTGTATGGTCACACCATTCAGGGAAGGGAAGAACATTAGCATAGATTCTGGTCCTTAAAGTAGATTTTTGCTAGCTTTTCTTTGGCAGATTGCGCACAAAACACAAACTCTCTTTCACTACAAGTCATAATGGTGAAAGCGCTGACAATCAAATGTCAGCTTTTGATCAACCTCAAGCATAACACGCTTATGTTTCAACAATCTGCTACCCCATCTGTTACTAGGAATGTTCAAGTGGGAAGAAAATCTCCAACTACAAATAAAAAACAACCACCCACATTGTGTTGGTCATGCAGTGAATAGCACTGTGCATGTTATTATCAATTCAAAAAACATATATGCCAATTTTCCTCATTCCAGGAACTTCTTTTTTGGGGGGTAAGCAAGCAGATATCTCATTGCATTCTCTCAGATTTCCTTGACATCTTGAAATCTTCTTCCTTTCAAGTGGGATTGGAAAGAGTAAAATGCTGTAAGGTGCAAAATTTGGAGAATATAGTGGTTATCAGACCTGGGGAATGTAGTACTTGGCCAAAAACTGCTGCACAAACCATGGTCACTGATAGAATCTCTGGTGCGTTAAGACGACCACACTCTACACACTTTCCTTCCAAGCACTGGTATAAACAATGGAAGTGAGAGAAAATGTTATAACTTAGTGTGTAGTGTCGATAGAGTTCAAAGTCAATCTGTGCCAAATAGCTTCACTCTGCATATTTTAGCTCAGTTACCATAGCAACAGACACAATACTTTTTGATCAGACCTTGTATATAGGGCGAAAATAAATGTACACAAGTTTTAATGATTTTTTAAAAAATTGACCAATCATGTAATGACACGTTATTTATCTGTAACACATTAAATGTATATAAGCTAGGGCTTGTTTTGACAACTCATTCTCTGAAAAATATGTCAAACTTTAGATTAAATGGAGTTTGTGAAACTATATTATACTAATTATGAGTTTGCAGCAGTAACAATGATAGATTATAAAACAAGGAACATTTTAAATGATCCTTTTGCTCTAACAACAATTATTTGTCCGATAGAAAAGTTTGAAACCAAAATGACACTGCATAATATTCCTTCAAGTGGGAGACTTTCCTTAGAACAGTTTTTGTGGCCACCAAACAGACAAAGCTGTGATAACAAAAAAGAATCCCTCAAATTCAAGAGACAGATATAACCAGATTAAAACAACTTACAGTCAGAGGTCTAATGCAAATTCAGTTTTTGTTTTGTCAGATGCTTCAGTTTATAGCATTGTAACTGTAATTTCACATATATTTCCAGATGGAAATGAAAAAGCAATTGCACACACATCCAGAACACTTACCCCCACAGATCAAAGTAATTATCTTTGCCATAAAAAACTTCCACGAGATGTTATATGGATGTCACTTTACCCTGATCACAAGCCTCTTGTTAGCATTTGCAGTTCAAAGAAATGGAACCATTCTGTTTGGCAAATGTGTGATCGTGCCACTAAAACTGCAATAAATGATAGTAGTAGTGAATGTAATTCCAGACCCTTTGATACTGGTCTCAACTTTGATCTGAAATGACTGAGTGTTGGGGGTTTGAAACCTGTGGGTATGGAATTGTGACAGTGATGGATTACCTTTGTCTAAATTTTGATATGATTGAAAAATGCATAAAACAGGCAGTACGGTTGTGGCAGTATAGAAGTTAAGAGCTCTGATTCTCATCAGGGTTTTCCTCTCCAGAATAATTTGTGTACCCATGGCTTCAGCAGAAAAACACATCATGCAGTCAAGGCACCAAGGAGAAAAATGCATCAGAACACTTGAACATGAAAATATTTATAGAAAAGACAGAAACCGTATCATGGTGGAGAAAAAGTGACTGAAATCCAGATGCCAGGTCAGGACTGATAACATTACTGACCCTTCATTGGAATTTGTCGAGAATCTCAAGATATATAGTAGGAACACCAGACCAGATTGCAGCAATCTGATTTGATTATTAGAAAAACATGCAACAAAATTTATTAAAGAAATAAACTGTTTACTCACATGACATTTTTCTTTTAATATCTTTTCTGAAAAGAGAAGATAAAATAAGTTATAATGTGTAATATCAAACTATTGATAGCAATGACAATGACATACTTTCAGCCTTGTGTCACGTCTAAGCTATGCTTTGAAAATCACCAGAAAACTGAAGAAAAACAATTATTTGTCATTCATTTATTCAAGTATGATTAATTTTTCACTAGTATACAGTTGCGGCCAAAATGTTCAGAACGGCATTGTTTTCGTCAGAAAAGTAGGTATAATTTTTTATCAATGTTGTTTTATATTCTATAATTTTCACAGACAATAAATACGATATTATTTGTTATTGTGTGAAATTTTGGTGTAATTTGAGAGGATAATACAAAAGTTATGGATGATTTAGTGATTTACTGCAAAACCCATATTCTCAGACAATAACTATTAATATCGTATTTATTGTCTGTGAAAATTATAGAATATAAAACAACTTTGCTAAAAACTTATACCTACTTTTCTGACGAAAACAATGCCGTTCTGAACATTTTGGCCACAACTGTATATTTATCATAATTACTATTACTTTAGATTACATGCCTACTTTTTTGTAAGTTCAACGGTGTACAAGCACAGGACATGGAATATGCCTTCTGATGTGCAGGTGGGTACCATCAATGATGTTTTAACTGGAATCATCAATAGTCTTGGTTTTTTTTAGTTAGCATCATTTGAGTAGATGACATGTACTATTTTAATAGTATGAGTTTCGTCTACCGACCAATGCATTCAAGTGACTTAATAAAGGAAATGTACAAAAAAAAAGAATGCAGGTTTGAAACCTATTGTTGAGCACTGAACACATTTTTCCTCATTATGTCTATCGAAAGCATACATGGTTAGGTTACAAAACACAGGACGTCTACTCAGTGTATATACACTAATGTTCGAGTAATAAAAAATAATGTTGGGTTAGAAATAATTCCTTAGAAAATATATTTTTTGGTTATGTGTAGTGTATGTGAGTGTGTGCACATGCGCGTGCATGTATGCGTGGTTTGTAATTAAATCGGCAAATGGTAGAGAAGGGTTTTTGATTGTACAGTAGTGAGTATTTAGCATCCCACTACCACCTTTTTTTGTCAATATCAATTTTTGTGCAAATCTGTGCAAAAAGTGGATCACAGTGCTTATTCAGCTTAATACATATTTTCAGAAAAGCTCAACTTCTAATTGGTCACTTAATATTTAAGTCATGTTCGAATAACATCGACCTAGTTCTTGACCTGACCAAAAAATAATTCCACCAAAATCTGTCTATCCCCCAGGTGAGCCTACCACGTGACCAAAGTTAGCAATAAATATGAAATGTCACTCATCCTCGACAGTGAGCCGATCGGAAGCCTTTGAACTCGTCACACAGTTCCAGGCTTTACGTTAAAGTTCCTTAACATGATTCCAGCCTGAAAGAACACTCACTCACACAGCAATATTTTATCACAAACAATCAACAATGTTTCGGCCATTGTATGCTTCAGCCTTCTTCAGGCGGTTGGAATGTCGAACTGAACCCTTTATTTCGTTCACTAGGGTAGACTGTTCTAGTTCCACATGCCATGTTTAATGGATGTCAGTTATCAGTTATCTCCTGTTAATTTCCCCTGAAAGTTCTTCACTGCCTTAACCAGGTATTGAACTCACACTCCTTGGGTCCTTTCACTGGATCTAGCTAACGCCTTTATCTACTGTGCCATGTGTCCTTGAGGACACATGGTACAGTGGATAAAGGCGTGTGAGTGTGATAAAGAGTGTGAGTTCAATACCTGGTTAAGGCGGTGAAGAACTTTCAGAGGGAAATTAATAGGAGATAACTGATAACAGACATCCATTAAACATAGCACGTGGAACTAGAACAGTCTACCCCAGTGAGCGAAATAAAGGGTTCAGTTCGACATTCCAACCACCAGAAGAAGGCCGGAGCGTACAACGGCCGAAACGTTGTAATAAATATGGCGACAAAGATGAGGACAATAGTCCGGATAATGTCAATAGAATACTTCTCTACTTTAAGTACAAACTTGAACTGTTTATTTTTTCTTACAATAATACCCAAACACACTTTCTCATTACTGTACAGACCATTCAACAACTTATAATCTATCAAACCAAAACTTTGATAACATTTCAATCTAAACATAAATGGACGTTTGAACTTTTTAAAACTACTTCTTTACTCCAGTTGTTTGTACCTCTTGGCTATATAAATATTTTATTCATTGTTGTGCAAAAACTATTGTTTCTCATGTTTGTTCTTATTCTATGTTTGTTGAATACTGAAATTTTAATATGAGAGGAAATTGTTAATTTCATTACGCTGCCTATTTACTCAACAATTATTGGTCCATAATCAATTAACACAACCTCCACAAGTATATAACTCCCTTCACACACTGAAGGACTGAATTTAACTCCCACTTTTCGAAACACTTCTTTCATAACTTAATATGTTAAGGAATTTTTTCAAATTGTTTTAAAGTTTGAAAAAATTGTCAAAAATTAAAAACATCATCGTGTGTGGGGGTGTGTCTCACAACTGACTGGGACAGACTAGGGAAGTTGAAGATAAACTGCATTCCCTCGGTTTTCCGAAAATCACACAAAATGTCCATGAGATCGCTGGAAACATGAAAAACGGCTTGACGAAAGCAAATTTTTATCGTTAAAATGTTTGTTACTATTAAAAGAGGAAAGAACAAAGTATTTTTTAATTTTTTTCCCGTCTTTTTAGAACATTCTAACTTTTGATTAAAAAAACCTTTGTTTCTCTTCGTCAGCGGAAGTAAAATAACAGAAAATTTTAGTCCATTTTTTTTGTAATGACAGACATTAATTTTGAAAATCTTGCAAAAATAGAAATAATTGTCGGATTTTAATGAAACTTTCAGAAACTATTCACGGATGATGGAAATTATTATAAATATATTATTTTTTTTTTAAGTAATGATAAATAAAAATATTTTATCCCCCCACCCAATAATTTTATAAAAACTCTAGAAATTCAATGTCAATGTACGCAAGTCATTATTATAATATTTTTTAAAAAAGCACAAGACTGAAGAAAGTAAGTAAAGTAAATCATGTATTTTTTTTTTTAAATCGGACCTCGTCTACCTAAAAATCAGCTCTATTGTAACATACAAACAAACTCAATAAAACAAAGATAAAGTAAAAAAAAATCTAAACTCTAACTCTGTTGCGACATGGGCGAACGGATAAATAAAAAAGATAAAAATCCTTCACAACATGTTTTGTTTGGCATTTATTTGGAGGAGAAACTTCTTACCTGTAGCGTTGTTCCAAAAGAAAGAAATTGTTTGACAAATCCTAGAAAATATCTTTTGTTTTTTGTTCAATTTAAAAAATTAATTATCTAAAACAACAACGAAATTTATACTTTCTGTCAGTTGGTTAAAAATGGGATGGCTTTTGTTTTTTCTATTAAACTAAAAAAAGGATTTCCTTTGCTTTTTAATTCGTCTTCGAGAGAAATGTTGAATAAATCCTGATACCTCACCGCTATTAAAATGTAAAATAAATTTTCTCGAAAGACGTTTCTCTAAAAGCTAATTTAGTTTCACTATTTTAGTAACTAGTTTCACTATTTCTCTAGTCTAAAAACTAATTTAGTTTCACTATTATTAATTTCACTATTTAGTTTCACTATGTCGAGGGTCAACGGAATTTGACCCCATTTTATGATGCAAAGCAAACTCAAACAAATTTTCACATAAAAAAAATTTATCGTTTTTTTCTGGAATTATAAACGGAAGGTGTTTTTCTACAGAAGTTTTCAAAATTCATATTCACTACTAAAGTTAAATGCGGTTTATACTTAGATCTATCTATCTATATTACTCACTTCTTTTATGTGCCACGGTCCTTCAAAACGGGGGCAATCATGGTTCTCCACAACTTCTTATACCTACTTTGCCATCCCGTTTTGTGTTCTGAAAAAATAATTTTACTACACGAACAAAAAAAAATTAAAAAAAAGGAGAAGGAAAAAAAAACTAAACACACACACATAACTAAATAGGACAGGCCAGGGGAGTTGCAAATAATATCAGCTTAAGCCCCAGTGTTGGGACATCCCCTCGGTTTGCGACGGATAAATAAAAATACATACACACCACGTTTTGATAGGCATTTAGTAGATTTGGAGGGGAAATAAACTTCTTACCTGTAACTTTTTTGCGAAAGAAAGAAGTTGTTTTACAAATCCTAGAATTTTTTTTTTTTTTTTTTTTTTTCAGTTCAGAATATTTCTCTCCCAACAAGGAAAATTATCGATACTTTCTTTCTGTCAGTTGGGAAAAATGGAATGGCTTTTCTTTCTATAATTAAACAGCTGAAAAGGATTTCATTTGCTTTTTAATTCGTCTTCGAGAGAAATGTTGAATAAATCCTGATACCTCACCGCTATTAAAATGTAAAATAAATTTTCTCGGAAGACGTTTCTCTAAAAACTAATTTAGTTTCACTATTTCACTATGTCGTGTGTCAACGGAATTTGACACCGTTATGATGCAAGCAGATAATTTCAAGTAAAATTTGTTATCGTTTTTCCTGGAATTAAACGAAAGATTTGTTTTGTTTTTGTTTTTACAGAAGTTTTCAAAACTCATATTTACTACTAATTTTAGATGCGGTTTAGATCTTTATTCATTTCTTTTATGTCCTGTGGTCCTACAAAAAAAAACGGAAGCAATCATGGCTCTCCACAAGTTCTTATACCTACATTTTACTTTACCATCCCTTTTTGACTTCTAAGAACATAATTTTACTGCACGAGCAAGATAAAAACATAACTAATCAACCAAGAAAAAAAAAGTAATTTTATTTTTTATTTTTCGGGCTTCCATTCCTCTTTCATATTTTCTTTAACGAAAACAGTCATTTTCTAAGCTTTTCACGGAGCCTCTGCAACTAGGCACCAAGTGTGCATTGAACTCAGCGAGGTTGTTTAATTTGATCATAACGCTATGACATGGTTACATTGAAACTCTCAAAAACATAAATTTGTTTGCTGTAATTAATAAATAAAGGAATTAAGTGGAGTTATCCCCCCTTAGCTGTATAGATATTTATTTACTAAGCGTAGCTTAGATTTGGCACAAGGCCGAAAGTATACTAGAGCACTCAGTGAGGAATGAACTTGTAGTGGATCTAGGAAGGCTGCGTGAATATTTAAGATTGTGCTGCAAATAAAATATGCAATATCCACAAACATAAATTATAAGAAATGGCCAGATATTCAATCACGACAAAAATACGTTTGAAACAACAAATTAAATTTATACACTATAGAGGACCGTAGGGGTTTTCGTGTTGTTGAATTAGAAACACGTGCTGTTTCCTGCTAGAAGAAGCTCCAACTACAAGAACATGGCGGACTCAAGTTGAGTCCAACCGAAGATGAAAAGAAAACAAACAAGACCGATATATATCAACAAATGAAAGGATTGAAAAAACAATTTTACAAGTGACAAAGACATTAACATTTGTGTTTGTGTGTGAACGTAAAGAGTTTGTATTTTGGTGAATGTTCGTACGCGCGTGGTGTGTGTGTGTGTGTGTGTGTGTGTGTGTGTGTGTGTGTGTGTGTGTGTGTGTAATGTTCACGGCGTCTTCCCACAAGACGCTATCTTCTAAGAGAGCTTATATTGTAAATGTGTTCGCTGAAAAGCAAAGTGAAAAAGAATATTTATTTCTCTAAAATACAGAAAATGTGGCACAAGGCCTAAAAAGGGGTGGGGTAAGGACGGTCATCATCTGTCTTAATTTTTTAAACTTACCTAGCCACAACCACTGACCCAATCAAACAATACAATATTCCTACCACCAAAACAAGACATTCATACTTACCTTTCTTACTACATCCACCAAAATACCTCACGGTCTCAATGAAAATCCTAAATAGTCCCCATATGTACAAATCGTTGTCTTGGGAGGGGGGAATAAAAACAACAAGTTAAAAAATCCCCAATGATTATATACAATATGGTTATAAATTATTTACATGCAACTAAAAAAAAATCATGTTAGTAATAAAAAAAAAACACAAACCTTAAACGTGGCAGAAATATCAGTTAACTGGACGAAATCGATGCGGGGCTATAAAAATATAGAAAACATTTATCCATCCCCAGCACTCACACAGACACGCATTCATTCTGACACAACAAATACAAAAAACACACACGCGAAACGAAAGGCTCCCCGCATCCACCAGAGAACCGAAATCACTGACCACCTAACGAGGGAGGGGAGGGGGAATTAAAGTTAAGAAAAATAGGGACAGAAATAAAAGGGGCCAATGAGCATACATACCCTAGCTAAGATTATAGAAAAAGGAAACTAAAAGTTCAAATAACCAAACCTAAGCTAACCTAATTTCGGGATGGGTTGCCCGTTTTCAACCCAGGTAAAGCAATATCCTGATGCCTAACCGGCATCAAAGTGCCACTCCAGGTCAGCCCCTTTCACACGACACAAACGCGCAAGATTTACCCACCTTTGCCGAATTCTGATGAAGTGAGTCGCCGCCTTTCGGTCCTAATCTTAACCTTAAGCAGATGCTTAAAGTATAAGATCAGTTGGGAAGAAGTGAACTTCTCGTCTTCATAGAATCCCTTCTGACGTGTCGTCCAAATCACGACTCATAACACCTAGCTAGCATAAGAACACATAATGTTCAGCCTTCGTCAGCGGCGGAGCCACATTGCTACAAACAGTAGCGGCCTCAAGGACAAAGAACTTTCCAGGCAGCATGCGAACCATGAGGCCTTCAACATACTTGCACAACGGCACTACCACCTTGCAATGAAAGAATGCGTGACCAATGGTCTCGACATCCCCACTACAGCGCCGGCAGTTTGGATATTTCTCCAAGCCCGCTGTGCAAAGTCTCTTGGAGACCCAGAGGGCCCCACGCATCACCAGCCAGGTGAGTGATGCCTCATTGTTATTGAGACATTTCAACCCGGGCGCCCAAGGCCATATTGAGCGAGTCTCCTGCTTCGTAAGACCGAGCTCGTCAATCAGTTCATCACGAACGGACCCCTAACTAACACCTGATATAATGCCTTACGAGACAACGCCTGGGCGTTGGAGAGGCCATCCGACTCCCATAAGAGGCGTTTCAGAGTACGACGACATTCACGGTAGAAGGAGCACTCGACTCGAGGTAAACGGTGGGCTTCCTCCTCGCACGAGTGCACACTTCTCAGGGATGGGAAATTCTTACGGGCGTCTTCCTTCCAGAAGGCGCCCTCCTCATCCGATTCTCGACACATTCGATCCAGGAACCCGATGCGAAGCATATATTGACGAATCTCAATGATAGGCATACCTAGACCGCCTTCAGATGGATGAAGACAACAAATCTCCCGAGAGACTCTGGTGGCCTTGCCTCTCCACAAGAAGGAGAACAAGAGTCTCACTAACGCCAGTAAAGTGTCAGACGGAAGTGGAACAACAGAGAGTCGGTAAAGGAGTCGGTAAAGGTAGATGTGTGAAACACATACTTCCATCCTCCCCTTTAAGGAAAGATTCCTTCGAGACCACAAATTAATTGCGATCTCGGCCTTCCCTTGCACCTCCGACCAATTCATTTCCAACTGGATATTAGGACCGAATCACATGCCGATAATCTTGACCGGCCCATCCGTCCAGAGAAAAGGTCCGGGAAGAGAAACTCCCTTCCACGCACCCAACCGCAATCCAAACGGACTTATCGTGTTTGATCTTGGCCTTTGTCACCATCTCATAACAACTGATTTCTTTGCTGACTTTGTCAATCTCGGCCCTGCTCGACACAAGAACCGAAACGTCGTCAGCATAGGCGGAATACCTGGGCGAGGTGGTAGCACCATGTAGGGAAATTCCGCGTAAGACCGGATTCGTCTTTAACTTGCGAAGGAAAGGTTCCAATGCAAGAACGTAAAACAAAGGTGAAAGCGGGAAACCTTGACAATACGAAAGGCTCCGATCTGTTCACTCTGTTCACCTCCACCAGCGCACCGGGGGTCGCATACAGAAGTCGGATCCAGGTGCGAAAGTACGGCCTGAAACCGGCCGCCGAAAGGACAGCCTCGAGAAAGCGATGGTCAACCCTATCGAAGGCCTTCGACTGATCTAAACTGATCAGCGCGGCTTCACTGTCGACTTGCTCGATGATCAAGCGCACCATATGAAGGCTGTCCCAAATAGTCCTGCCCTTCACAGCACAAGTCTGTTCGGAGCCAATCAGACTAGGGAGGACAGCCTGCAAACGGTTCGCTAAGACCATAGCCAACATTTTTCACTGTGTTTTGCATAGTTAACCCATCCCCATCGTTTTTGTCCTTACGTAACAACTTGATTACGCCCCTTGTGAAGCTTTGGGGTATAGACCCCTGCTTCATCCAGTTGCCGAAAATCAGTGCCAGCAAGGGAACAAAAACGGGCGACTGCCTCAAGTACACTTCGTACGGAAGACCATCTAATCCCGGAGATTTATCCAGGCCAACCTGTTTCAGCGTTTCCCAGATCCCCGTAATGGGATCCTCGCACCTAGCCGCTTCAGCTGCCTCAAGGCAGGGAAAGTCAGCTAAATAGGCGTCGAACTGAGCAGGGCTCAGACCGGGATCCCTGGTGAAAAGTTCCTGAAAGTACTCACGAAAAGCCTCACATATGCCTTCGTTTGTAGTCACGGTCCGCTTATCCGGCATTCAGCGGCCATATTCATTACCTCAGAGGACATTCTGTTTACCTTAGCCCTAACTACCAGAGCTTGATACGTCTTGATAAGCAAACAGGACAACTCTGCCTTAGCTAAGGCTATTTCCCCACTATCAGCGGATTTAACTGTCCGATCAACTTTTTGTTCTAAAGCCATTTGCGCCGCTAATCTCTCTAGATTGAGTCGACGACTAATATCAGCAGCAAACGTTCTAATTTTGGATTTTAATTTATTCCAACAGGCGTTCCCTACAACCACCCCCGTCAATTCCCTCTGTATCATTAGAAGCAGCTGATCCCGGAAATCCCGCTCACCAAATAATGAACAGTTTAATTTCCAGTAGCCAGCCATCCTAACCTTAGGCTTATCTAAGTTTACATGGACTCGGACAAGCCTATTATCCGAATAAACTATATAATGGAAACTTGGACACCCTAAGAGCCCTACATCAACTCTCCTAACTAAGACTCGATCGAGATAGCTAGCAAGCGTTCCAGGAGCCGAGTTGCTACTATTTGTCCAAGTCCAAACTACCTCCCGAGGGTGCTCATTCCGGTACTTATCGACAAGATCAAACCCGTCGATAAAGTCCCGAAATGGTTTCACGTCCCGGTTGTTAGTACCCGGTTTTTGCCCTATACGATCTAAATCGGGGTCAAGGACGGCATTCCAATCCCCCGCTAAAACTACCCGACAAGATGTCAAGAACGGTTCGATCCGCCGAAACAAAGCAAGCGGCTCAGCCTGGAAATTGGGCGCATAAACCCCAATGAGACGTAGAGCCTTATCCTTTATGGTAACATCCAGCACGCAAAGTCTGCCCACCGAATCTGCGAAGACAAGTGTACACACAGCCTGCAAAGACTTGCTCACCAGCCAAGAGACACCTCTCAAACGACCATCAAAACATGCTGAATAAAGAGAGAACCCCCTAGACAGAATGTTCTCACGGTCACAAGAAGAAAACCGGGTCCCTTGCACGCAACAAACATTCACCCCGAGGCGCTGAAGGTCTCGAGAGAGCCTCGCCCTGCGAGACTCCGACCTCAGGCCTCGGACATTTATACTAGCTAATCAGAGAGACATTTATCTAACCAATTAGAGTTGCTTTCCTGAATTGAACATAGACGGGGTAAAGATACCGACCGCCTCTCACCTCAACCCATGGCCCATCTCAATCTTGATGGAGCCGTCTTGGGAGAGACCGCCTATATCCCAAGGAAACGTCAATTTTAGTGCTCTATAGAGGGAGGAGGTGAACAAAAGCCGGGACCCTCCTAGCACAAAATTGCTTCATTTTTTAAAAATTTTCATTCTGGACGATTGCAATAGGCGGGGGCATTTTGAAAGAAGCTATAGCTTCATCTAACATAACCCAAGCCTGCTTCGCCCCCGTCCCAGTTCTTACGGTTAGAACCCTTTCTGCATTGGGGAAGTTTTGGGGTTCTTCTATGTCCTTGTCGGCGAATTGTTTAATGGATAACAGATATTATAGTTTTTTTATTCTGTTTCCATAGTCTCTAGCTTTTTCTGCTTAATAGGGGGTATTTTGCACACATCTTCACCTGAATTAAAAATGTGCTTTTGCTTTTTTCTGTTAACATTTAAGTCATGTATGGGGCTTCTGAGCCTTTTATTTTGTGGATGGGGCATTTCTGGGCGTTTAATGGGAGAAGGGCTGGGGGTGTGGTGGGGTGTATATGTTTGTCTAAAAGGGCTGGGGTCTCTACTGAGAGGGATAGAGGTTTGGGAAAAAGATGTGGAAGGAGAAGCAGGTGAGGACTTCTCTCTACAAAGAGGGGTTGAGAGATGGGAAGAAAGTTGTGTGTCAGAAGTTATGGAGGGTGTGGCCTTTGAACAGATGGACTTGGGCTGACTGGATGTAGAGGGCTGGGGAGACTGTACTGAATGTTGGACGGTGGATGCGGAGGGAGGTGTTTTCTTAATGGGGAGGATTTTGTTTTACGCTGGAGGTCTAATTTCCTTTTTAACTCCTGGACATTTTCCGTCTTTTCTTGAGGCCGGGGCGTCGCCGTTACTATTGACAGAGGGAGTGGGACTGTAAGTGCCTTTTGACCCGCTGTCTGACGCTTCCCTCTGGCCCTGCCAGCAACCTGCCATTCCCCTCTCCCTCCTCCACAACTGCACTTGCAGCAGGAGAAGGCTCTTTGGGGTATGGGGACTTTGGTGTTGGCCCAACCGAGGGTTTGACCACTCCGGTCCCGGAAGCTAGCATGCCCAATACAGGCGAGGCGGATTTCAAAGACTCGGTCAGAGGAGGAGTTTGGTCAACTGGGGCCTGACTTTCAGAGGCCTTCTTCTCTGAACAGGAAGAGGAGAGGCGACCAGTCTCTCCGCACTTCCAACAAAATGGTTTACGGACGGTCACTATGACCGGCAGCTTCAAGCCATCAACATCCAGACATTTGGGGATGGAGATGAAGGCTTTACGATCCAACATGATGTCAAAGCTCCACTCCCCAGTCAGGCTATCACAGGAAGCACCCAGAATTTCCCCGTACTGAGACAAGAAAGCCGCCAGGGTAGGTGCTCCCCGATAATCCGAGGAGGGACCTCGTGTACGGCTACTTGGTCCTTCTCCTGCCTGTGTACTCAGTATGGAGAATTAAATCTTTCGTGATTAAATCCTGACTTGTAGCTCTTACACAGTTTTCGGCAGTGGATAACAGTACGTGCCACATGAAAAAGCCTTTACTCTTAACAATTCGAAGTGGCTTAAACCCCAGGTAGTGTTTTAACCACTGTGTCTTTCGTCGAATGACAAATTTTGCGTGAACGCTTGTCGATGACAAAGACCAACACTATTCTTTTATCGATCTTCTTTAGTTTGATTGGATCCTCCAAGATCCCACCTTCTACTACAAGTTGTGCGTAACTCTTGGCACACTCCAAGATCTCTGCAATATTGATAATGCATTTAGGTGAGGACCTCCAACAACAGGGCGAATCCCTGGCCTCAGTGGTATCACTTATCTTGTTCTTTTGGCCAGTTTTGGCCTCCATATTCTTGTTAGATTTTTGGCCATTATTGATCACCGTACTTTTTTGTTTTCTTTCTTGGTCATTATCGGCCTCCATACTGTTTTGCGAATTTGTTCTTTCTTTGCCATAATTGGCTTCCGTACATTTTTGAGATTTTTCTTGAACTTTATTGGCCTCGATACTATTTAAATCACCAGCAATGGTGTCCTCACAAGAGGAAGAAGATTCCAAGGCCGTGTACTCCTCTAAACCGTCTTTATCAGGTGAGTCTTTTTTTGGATTGAAAAGATGCTTCCTTACAGATCTCCTGAAGGAAGCCATTTTAGTTTTCCTTTTTAAAATTAAGAAAGAAGGTTATTTTCTTTTTCTTTTTTTCCATTTTTAAAGGGAAGGGGAGGGGTGAAAAGGGGAGAAAAATAATTAACAAGTTCCGCTTTTATAGGCGAAACTAAAAATTAAAGACAAAATAAACAGACAAAAACAACAGGTGACAGACAAAAAATCAAATAAGCAAAAAGAAAAACACAAGGCTTGCCCGAAAGCAAAACAGCAAATCAAAAATGTACAAAACAAGGAACAGATAAATAAATATACACAAAGGTTTAACAAAAATTAAATGACAGATGAGAACAAAAGAAACAAGGTTCACCTAAAGGCAAAACAACAAAAAAGAAAAACACAAAAAGGATGGACGTATAGAAATTGACGAGAGGCGAATGAAAAAAATCACCTGAAGGCGAGACGTTTAAAAGTACAATAAAAAATAGACGATAGACGAGAAACAAAAGAGCAAGGTTCGCCTAGAGGCGAAACAATAAATTTAAAAAAGAGAACACAAAAACAAAAATAAACAATAAAACGAAAACGTTATACAAAGAAAAAGGAAAACGTTATACAAAGAAAATACGAGATAACAAAAATACACAGAGCTAATCACAAAACAAAAATGGCTGACACTAAAAATGTGTCAACCGGAAAAAAATAAACAAAAGAAAATAAAAGGAGAGATTAGACAATATAAATACAAAGATTCGAACGAATATGGCACAAAAAAGTTAAAAAAAAAATATGCCTCTCTCCTGACACTAATTGTGACCTCAGCCAACCAACCCAACAAATCAGTCAATTCCTAGGCTGACTCACAACACCATTACATCCAATCGCTTTCCTTACCAATGGCAAATAAATAAGCACATATTAACAATTTTTTACAGCTTTCATACAATATATTCCTGGCATTTTATTAATACATTTTATAGAAATTTTAATCCTTGTTTGTTCTTTCCCTTGCAAACATACACTCGCTATAACAATTCTGAAATGAATTGTTTCAATATAAAAATAAATCATGAGATTATATTGTCAAATATATTTTTTTTAAATTATTGTTTGTTTGCTTCTACTAAGGCAACTCAAAAACAGCAGTTTTGAAACTATCTATTATTATTTTAATTATAAGATAAAAATGTGTATCGTTGCAGCCCAGACACAAGGTTCAATCTCAGAGTGCAGCTTCTTCCAGTTGAATGCTTGTGGCTTTATAAATAACTCTTTGGCTAGATTGTTACCCACAAAATAAACAAATGGAAACAATTGTAGCAGTCAGCAAATCATTTGGTTGTAACCTACTGCTATAGACAAGTGAGGCAGAGGAGAGGATACTTGAGTGGGGGGTAAACTGTCTTATGTCTTTCTTTCATGTAGTGCACGAGTGATCTCTTGTCACACTCTACTTGAGAACAGCATTCTTTGTCCTGTCAGTTTTATACTCTGGCTTTCATCTTCAAAGTCCATTCAAGGACCATCAAGAGAACAGTGAATAAGTTTAAAAAAGAGGGAACAGTAGAAAGGAAAACTGGTTCAGGAGGTCACAACAGGAAGAGAGATCAACATTTCAACTAAAGAGATCATTTAGAAGAGATCCAACTCAATCCATAAGATGCTTGGCATGTGAGAGAGGAGTTTCAGCTATGACAGTCCAAAAAATATTGAAAAAAGACTTAAAAATGAAATTGTACGTGAAACATATGAAGCACCTTCTTACTCCAGGAATGAAAACTAGAAGATTAGTGAGGGTGCAGATCATCCTGAATAAGTTGGAAAATGATCCTGGAATAATCATCTGGATTCAGATCCTCATGAGTGAGACAAGAATGTCACTTTCAAGTGCAAATACTGCTGATATAATGGTTTTTGCTTGTATGGCCTCTGATGGCAAGAAGATGCCATTGATCATGTTTGATGAGAGAGTTTGAGTTTGCTATGTTCAAATTTTGAAAAAGGTAAAGATCTGTATTCTTTCCTAATATTCTGTGGCTAGAGAAATTAAAAATCCAACACAATCAATAAGGCCTCCAAATTTACATTCCAGTAGGATGGAGCTCCTTGTCACATGAGAGCAGTGACTCAAAAATTTTGTCAGAGATGAGTTTGTGAACAGGTTTTGGGATAAGGAAACTTGGCCTCTGTGGTTAATTTAGTTTGCCAGTCATTTGCGATAACTGAAATGGATTAAGGTGCTTGCTTTCAAGCAACTGACCTCTTCTTTCTTCTCTCGTTCTTGTTCGTCTGTCTGTATGACATCACACCAACAAAAGTTTTGCCGATCCCCCTCACAGACTCGCTTTTATGCCTGAGTTTCAGGGAACTAATATTTGCATACGAGACTTAATTCTCGTTAGCACGAGACTTTCTATTTTATAAATTCAAGCTGGTTTGAATTCTTAGTCTTTTTCATTGTACATCTGCACGTGAGATAGGAATTTTGGAATAATCCATTTCACTTTTAATGGCGGTTGCGATCTTTCAACATGACCTGACACGCCAAGCAAATTCGCTTTGCAGGAGTTGAATCATCTCGTTCCTCACAGCCTCCTTCATCACCTGATTTGAACTCCTTAGACATCAGCATCTGGAATGAACTAGCCAGAAAAGTTTGTGAGATGCCCTAAAAAATCCATCAATAAGACCTGGTGGAGAACATTGATGAAGAATTTATTAAAAAAGGCTTGTAGTGTATTCAAGAAGAGGATTGAGGGTCACTGCCAAAGGCGTGAGAGAAATGACAAGAAGGATGGAGGAATTGTTTACACTCACTGAGAAGTGATAGTGTGGGGCACAAATAAGAGAAAGAAGGAGTTATTGGGGTGGGTCAGTACTTGTGACCACTGTCCATAAGAAAAGGGATCTCCCAAATTTGGAGAGATAATTAATTTTCTAAAGCCAGATAACAAAGAAAACTTGTTGGAAGATAGGGGCAAACCCGGGTCTTCTACACCTTTCACTTCAGTTGTCATTTTGACGAATTTGATTCTTAAACCTTGTAGCCAAAGATTTGGGAGTAGCCTCTGGTTCTTAATTAGAATTATCATTTGAATTTTGCGTCAGCAAATTTTTCCCAGCCTGGTCTTGTTCATACAATTAGAAATTTACCAGCTGTTTCCTCCGGTCAGCTAGCTCCATATCTTGTTTGAGTTATCACACTTTAAGAACCATGGGCTGGGTCTTTACATAAAGAAATTCTATTTCTCAACTTGTCTTTAAAAATTACCAAATATTATTTTTTTCAATTGGCTTTCTTTTCCAGCTGGTCCCTAGGAAATATTTTCACAACTTCCACTTTAAGGCAGCGCCATCAGTCAATTACTAGCCTGGCTTTTTTTCAGTTGGCCTCTGTTGTAATATCTTTCCCCAAAACAACAAAGTTACATTCTTCAAGCTGTCTCTGCTTAAAAAATAGATTTTCAAAATTAAATGCAATTTCACATTCTCTCAGTTTGTCTATCATTCCATTCTTGAACTCTTTTCACCTTGTTCCAAGTTATATTTTAATTTTAACCCTTTTCTTTCCATTTGTTAGTGTCACATGTATATTGGTGATATCTATTTTTGTGAAAAACGTATTTAATTCATCTTCTGTAAAACAAAGAAAATTTCTTGAACATGATAAAAATTACAATAAAATTTACAAAATTCATCAAAATTATTGTTTGTCTGAGATTCATTATGTTTTTCATCAAGTATGATTTGGTAACATGTTTCCAGGGATACAAAAGGTGATTATATACCTTTGGTGGAGATGAAGATACATGAGTAATGTGACGACCCAGGCTGAGGCTAAATCTGCTTTGCTATGTCCTCACTAGTGACATAGCAGATGAATCTGGCCCACTTAAATATGGAATCCTAAATATGGCTTCTGCGGAAACACAGAATAATCTCTGGCAGGGAATTATTATAAAATAAGACACTATCTTTTTGTTTTCTCTTCACACTTCTTGTTGTTGCATATACATGTTAGATTTTCTCTGTGTCGGATAAATGTAAATATGTGTATATAATTTTGTGTATGACTTAGTGGTATAAATCTCTCTCTGAGAACAAAGCATGTTTACTATTCCTTTCCTTTTATCTATTCCATTCTGTCCATGAAATAAAGAGTTATTATATCATGGATATAATAATGCCTATAATGGGGAAAATGCAAATGGGAAAATAAACCTTTCTTCCACAGTTCACCTATAATCAGGTAATATGATATTATTTAACCCACATTATGTTGAACTCACTTTCTGATTGCATTATACAATATTTTCCATGTGTGTGTTCAATTAATATAAACAAATTGACTTATTAGTTCTACAGTATCATGTAAAGTGTTCCCAATTTTTGGTTAACGAAGTGATTTTTTGTGCATTAGTAAAGTTGGTTAGTTTTGCTCTTTGTTTACATTTGCATTCATAGAAATAAATAAATATCTGTTAATAATCATAAAATTCTCCCTTATAAAATGTATAGTTGCTAATTAACTAATTACTAGATATTACTAACGAGCACCTGGCTGAAAATGTCCTCAGTAATTGTTATTTAGTATGGCTGCTAGGCTTGTTATAAGTATAACCATGATATATATATATATATATATATATATATATATATATATATATATAAACTTAATGAACTTATGTTGGCTTGTAATCACAGAAATAACTCTCTTAAAGTATTTTAATTCTGGATAGATAGATAAATTATTAAATATCACATGTCCTTTACGTTTTGGCCGTTGTACACTCCGGTCTTCTTCAGGTGGTTGAAATGTCAAACTGAACCCATTATTTCGCTCACTGGAGTAGACTGTTCTAGTTCCACAAGACATGTTTTTTAATGGATGTCAGTTATCAGTTATCTCCTGTTAATTCTCCTCTCCAAGTTCTCCACTGCCTTAACTGAGTATTGAACTCACACTGTTTGGATCCTGTCACTGGATCTAACCAATGCCTTTATCCACTGTGCCATGTGTCCTTGAGGCATTGGGTAGAACATTGTATAATTTTAAATTTGCTGGACCACTAATATGAATTTAGAAAAAAAAGGCAAATACATTTATATAATAAACAATAAAAGATTTTGCATGGACCACCAGTAGTCCGTGGACCACCAGTTGGTGACCACTGGTCTAGACAATAAAAGTTCTGCCTTGATTCTCTGTATTGACAATACAAAGAATTTTATCTTAACAATTCTTGTCTTTTCTTTTTACCTCACCAATGATACATGTTTTGTTTGTTCTTTTGTGCTACCATACACACGTTTATAATACCACTGATTTTTAAAAAAGTCTAAATAGAGTTCTCTCTAGATGAACTATTTTAGTATATGGGAGTAAAAATACTGATAATTATTAACAGATGAGAGAGGAATAGATGTGTGAAGCAAGTACGATGTCACTGCTCTTCAAGAAAAGATTCCTTTGAGAATAGTGATTAACTGCCACATCAGCATTTTGCAATAATTTCAACCAATACTTCTCCAGCTGGAGTTCAGGACCAAATCAGATGCCAAGTATCTTGTACAGGTCATATGCCCAACTGAAGTGACTTAGAAAAAAACAACTTCTCTACAAGCTCAACCTCAAGACATATGTCACTATCTCATACATTCTGATTTCTATGCAAACCTCCATAAATTTGGCAGTGCTTGTTACAATGTTAAATGAAATTGAGAAAACAAGCATCCAAGTACACATGCAAAATAGGTAAGGCTTTCTTGGCTTCTTCTTTTCAAAATCTGTCGTTATCATCATTTCGTGCACACATTCTGCTGTGAAAATATAACCATAAAGTATGCTGATAGATTTTAATATTTGGCATCCCTACGCCATCTTTGAAATGATGGTGGCAACATAACTTACGATATACCTATGACCCTTAAAACAGTATAAACAGGGTTCTGTCTAGCTTAAATAGTTTGGTATATGGAAGTTCTGACAATTCACAAAGGATTAATGGTTCGGAAACTTGGTTAACGTGTCTTGAAGACTGCACCAAATATGGTCTTCCCATATCCATGTTGGTTCTAATCTCTTTGAATATTCCTTTCAGAATTTATCAACCATGTCAGGGTTGGTGATTGTCCTTGATAAAATTTAATATGCAAATGTATATAAGTACCATTCCTAAAACCCTCTTAGTCTAAATTGTATCAAGTATACCACTAAATCACCTTCTTTATCTGTTTTTTTATCACATTGAGGCACAGAAACATTTAGGAGCAAGGGTCTCATATGAGAAGATGGAATCCAAGAAGCATTGAACCTTGCTTATGAATTGTATTCGAGGTTGTTACATATGTATGCTCCCTTGATATGTTAAATACAAAGTTGAAGATTTGGGCTAAGATCTTAAATCAACTGTGGGCTATGCTGGATTGTCTACCATGATGATATCCATTATATATATATATATATATATATATATATATATAAGAATGAGATGGAAAATTTACTTCCACTTTAATCCCCAAAACAAACCTACAAATCCTAATGACGCCTTTTACTTGAAATCTCAAAACACCCCCACCTAGCAGTAAATTATTGGAACCCTTTGAACATGACTTAATTAAGTTAATCAATAAAATATCTTTCAGAAAAACATACAACCCATTCCAATCCAAACTTAAAAAAGACATTACAAGTATCAAAAGTTAAAAAAACTATGGATCAGAGCTGATAAATCAAAAAATATCTACAAGATTAATCCTTCTGAATACAATGATTCAGAATAAAGTCTCTAGTTCTTATAAAAAAGATAATGACTCCAGGCAACTATCCTCCATACAAACTACTAAATTCGCATTTAAATATAATATTGCTGATAGAATGGGTACAACTAAGAGATGCCTACCTACTTTTTAAAGACCATAAAGCCAACTTTCAAAATAATCTACATTCCAGACTAATAAATCCCTCCAAATCAGAATTAGGAATAATTTCTAAAAACATCCTAAAAAGAATAAACACATCAATATTAGAAAAATACCCCGTAAACCTTTGGAAAGATTCATCTGACACCATTAACTGGTTCCAAAATCTAAAATCTAAAAATAAAGCCACTTTTATCCAATTAGATATTATTGATTTCTACTCCTCCATTTCTAAAGATTTATTAGAAAACAGCTTAAGTTTTGCTAAAAATTATACTGAAATTACTGATGAAGAAATAAAAATCATAATGGACTCTAGACAGTCTATACTATGACTTAATGATACCATTTGGATTAAAAAAAAAAACAAAGACAAATTTGATGTCCCTATGGGAGCATTTGATTCAGCTCAAATAGTGGACTTAATAGGTATATACATTTTAGACATCCTGAGCAGATTCCTTAACCCCCAAAATGTAGGGCTATACAGGGATGATGCACTTATTGTTATACCTAATACCAATGGTCCTTTAACATCCCAACTACAAAAGAAAATAATTAAGGCCTTCAAATTTCTAGGATTTAAAATCGAAATTTCTTCCAACGTAAAAATAGTAAATTTTCTAGACGTTACATTTAATCTCGACAATAACACTTATAAACCCTTCCTAAAGGAAAATCAATCGCTCATATACATAAATATCAACTTTAACCACCCGAAAGCAATCATAGTACAAATTCCAAAATACTGTAAATACAAGAATAAACAAACTGTCTTCTAGTAAAACCATTTTTAACCAAAATAAATCGATATATAATCAATCCCTATTAAAAAGTAAATTTAAACAAACACTAAATTATATAGATAAATCAATTAATAACACATCCACTAAGTTCAAAAATAGGAAAAGGAAGATTATTTGGTTCAATCCACCTTTTTGTAGACTTTCTAAGATTAATGTAGGAAAATACTTCCTAAAACTAATAGACAAACATTTTAGTAAAAATGAACTATTGAAAAAGATGTTCAACAAAATGAATTTAAAAATTAGTTACTCTTGCATGAACAATGTAGAAAAAATCATTAGATCTCACAATAGTAAAATTATGAGAGAATTTCAGAACAATCAATTACGAAAGGATTGTAATACAAACTGGACGAAAACATCTACCTGTAATTGCAGGACAGGATTCGATTTTCCAGTTGAAGGAATATGCATGGCGAATAACATGATATATGAAGCTACAATTTTCCCCAAGGAAAATATCGAACAAAAAAAGATATATATAGGAATATCAGGAGGAAATTGGAAGCAAAGGTTTTATAACCATCGCCAGTCCTTCACAAATAGATAAAAAAAACACCATACAGCACTGTTGAAACGTTATTGGGATTTGGTGGAGAGCAGCTTAACCCCACAAGTAAAATGGAGAATCATCTCGAGAGCTAGAACTCCAACAAATTTCAGAGATAGATATGACTTGTGTATAAAAGAGAAGATCCTAATAATAAAACATAAAGATCCGGACATATTACTGAACCAACATTACAAATTGATTTCGAAATGTAGACACAAAAACCACCTCAATCTAACTAAATATATTTAGAAATAACTATATAGAAAGGAAAGTGTTATGGTATTTTTGGTTTTGGAATTGATTATATGCACACATGGTTGCTGACCCATGATTGTATTTTATACAAATATGTAGACGAACATGTAATTTTATGTGTATATGTATATACATTTGTATAGGGGTGTATGTATGCATATGTATGTGTATTGTAGGCACATATGTAAGATGGGTATATATGTATGTGTATATATATATATATATATATATATATATATATATATATGTATATGTATGAATATATGTATGTGTATAGATATATGTGGATGTGTGTGTGTGTGTGTGTGTATAGGTGTATCCAAAAATTTAGGTAGATGTTTGCATATGTGTATATGTGTGCGTGGATATATGTGTGTATATGTATATATGTATATGTGCGTATGTGGATATCATGTCATGTATATAGGATTGCATGTAGTCTGTGCATGCAAATATGTGTATATATAAATGTAAATATTTGTGTGTTAGTATATGTAATGAGTGGAAATATATGTAAAATATAGTAATATAAATAAGTATGCAGGTGTAGGTGTTTATGATTATAGAATTTTTTTTGTGTATTTGTACATATATATATATATGTGTGTGTGTGTGTGTATTTATATATATATGTGTGTGTGTGTAGATATATGTGTGTGTGTGTGTGTGTATATATATATATATATATATATATATATATGGAAAGTATTCTAAGGGAAGGACTTAAAGTTTCTTTATTATCTTAATATTCTCTAATTATAATAATGGGATTGAAATGTTTTTTTTTGTTTTTCTTTTTTAATCAGCTGGAGGTAATTCCTGTTCAAATTGATAAATTAATTTAAATTTAAATATATTACTATTTAACTATGAATATGGATAGTAAAATATTAAAATTAATAATATTTAATTTGATATTTATAAACTTGAGTCATCACCTAACGTTAAACATTAACTGTGAACTTTATGTAAAATTTAAAGAGATATAAATATTAATATGTGTAAAAAATTGAAAACATATATCTAAGTACTGATATATGAAAGTACACGAGTACCTGTGTATGTAGATACATGTGTATGTGACTATGTGTGTAATTGTACATGTAAATGAACGTATGTATATATGTGATTTGCATAAGTGTATGTGTGACAGATATATATGTATATGATAAAACAAAATATTTAATAATTGCATTCAATCATTACTCCATCTTAATTGAATCCCAAAACCTCAAGTAAAAAAGATTACCCATCTAAAAATAGTCTTATATTACATTCATGAATTAGACTCAAACTGATAGAGATGTTGCCTTAACAATCATTTACAATATTGAAAGATTAATATAAGTAAACTGTTATAATTTAAATAATTAGTTTTAATGTACTTTCTATGAATGTATTTTTAAATATACTATTTAAATAATATTAAATCCCTAAATTACTTGTTAAGAGTTAGAATTTTAAATTGCTAGCAAATATCAATTTAATTTCTTTAGTGTTTTTAAAAATTAAATTACTATTAAACATTAAAATATTTTTTACATAAATTGCTAAAGTTATCTCTCCCACTGTCGGTTAGCAAAACTTATTGACAGCTTCTTTCTCTCTACTTCCCCCTCCCTTCTTTGTTTCTCTCTTCACCCCCTTCCCTCTGAATATATCACTTCCGTTAAGTTAACCAATTAAATTGGTCAATATCTGGGCACCCCCACCTTAATACTAAGTATGATAGATAGAAATATTAATGTAAACCCTCTCTAAATTCGATCATGTATCTCACACTACACCATTTCCCTCTCTGTTAAATTACATAAACTTAATACTACCCGTCAAAGGTGTATAGGTTCATTTCAATTTTCATTTATCATTTTTCGTTTCACCATTTGGAAGTCGAGTCTGATGAGCCTGTGTCCTTTAATAAAGTGCTTAGCGAAATAAATTATTACATGGAGCCTTAAAGTGGTCTGTTTTCCCTTTAATATATATATATATATATATATATATATATTCTATCCTGCTTTTATTGGATTTATAAACCTCAATGAACTGAAACTCTTCTTTATAGTAACATTCAACACAGTATACATACCATGTCTATGAAGAAAAGCAAACATGTGGCATTCAGAAAATTTGTGGCCAAGAATTATTAATATAAATTTTTTGTATTGCCAATACAGAGGATGTGAGATGATCGTCTCTTTGTGGGCAAGAGAAGCAACTTAGAGGAGGTGTAGAGTTGGTAGCGCCTGCATATTGTTCTCAATATATCAAAGGCCACTCACTTATCTTTCCTCAAGTTTATCTGTTCCCCATTCTCAAGTAGATCCTGCCTCAAATCACCATTTATCCATCACATACATAAATCCAACTTGACTGCAATTCACAATAATAAGAATAACAATGAAAATTCTTTTGATAAATGAAAAAAAAATATACAAAACATATAAAGATGTAATAGAAAAAGGAAAAAAGGGGAAACGTTTATAAATTTATCATTTTTCTTTTATTTAATCATCACCAGAATTTTTTTTAAATAAATTCTGGAAGGGAAAGTATTGGTACATTTAGTACCGCATTGTTTGTTTTCCACTGCGTCTTTGTCATGTGTGCACATGTGTGCATATAGATTCAAGTGAGCATTTTTATGTCAGTCTGATGTATAATACTTGAAGAAGGTAATGGAATGTCGGCATACCTGTATGATTGTGTATCATATTTCTAGTTGGTTGAACAGGATTCAGGTAATAATGTACATGCATGTGTCTAGTTGGCATTTTTGTTTGTGTCTGGTACAGTCCATGTGTTAAAAGATGTGTAAAATATAAAGATGTATAAAAGTAACAGGACAATTATTTATTAGTAAGAATTTATTATCAAAATGCACAAGAAGAAGCAAGAAGCAGAGAAGGATTGATGACAAGTTAAAAAAGAAGTAAAAGTTCAAAGAAAAAATATTTTCCAAAATGTGACAAAAATTGTGGCAGAATTCTTTTATTTTCTAAAATACTAATCACTTTATAGTTGGGATTGTCTTTATAAGAGTCTTCCAAGTAAAGAGGGTGGAGTCAAAAAACAGGGAAACTTCTCCAAATGATGAGGGTGGAATGAAATAACAGGAGACTTATTCCTTCATGAAAAGAGAATGAAATCAAATAGTAGGGAAAATTATTCCTTTATGAAACAAGAATGAAATCAAATAGTAGGGAGATGTATTCCTTCATGAAAAGACAATGAAATCAAATAGCAGAGAGATTTATACCTCCATAAAGTGAATATAAAATAATATAAAAATTGTAGAATTCTTTTAGTTTATATAAAATTAATCACATTGTATGTGCGATTGTCTTGTTTATAAACATATTTCAAGTAAAGAGGGTTGAGTCAACTAACAGGGAAACTTATGAGTGAAGAGCATGGAATCAAATAATATGGAGACTTCAGGATAAAGTCAAAAGGCAGGGAGACTTATTTGCCCATAAAAAAGAAGGAAAAAAATCAAATAGCAGGGAGAATTGTTTGTCCATAAAAAGCAGAAAAACTCAAAAAAGAGAGAGAATTATTCATATTTAAAAAGAGGATAAACTCAAATACCAGGGAGACATTACTCCATGAAACTTGTTTTATACCTCCCAGTCAAACTGAAAAGAATTTAACATGGACAGCCAATAGAATAAGTCTTCACTGAAATCAATTACTTGTTGATACTTTTAATATAATTTTTGATTTTTTCTTTATCCTGATCACTCAAAGTGTTTATCCAATACTCATTGAAGCTGTATTTTACACAGCTGTCTATTTTTTTCTCTTTGATAAGCTTAGCAAAGAATTTCAGCCATTCTACCATTAACTGCTCCTCGTTGACTTCTATGAGGAAATAAAGAATCCTCGTAATTACCATAAATGTTGTAGGCCTGCAAATAAAAGAAACAAAGAAAATTCAATAAAAACAAATGGAATGCTTAAATGAAAAAGATTAACTATAAAATAAATATATAAGGTTTGCTGAAAAGTTCTTAGTTCAATCATGTGTGTGTGTGTGTGTGTGTGTGTGTGTGTGTGTGTCTGTGTGTACATTGTGTACATAAAGATGTTCAGAGGGTATTTACACATTTCACTGTTGTAAATTAGTAGTCACCAATCAATGTAAAATGAAAGTTACGAAAATGGGTCTAGAATTAGTTTAACATCAATTCTAACCAATAATGTCTTGCTTAGAGCATTTAAAAGTTTAACCCTGTCATAGATTATACATATTTAAAGTCACATATTCATCTTTGCTTATTGCAAGGAATTCCCAAAAGGGTAATACTTCTACAAAGGCCTTCATAAATATTTCAACACTGAATACAGATGCTGTTAAGGCTCGAACCTGGTACATATGATTGTGACCTATCTGACAAGTGTCATTCTTGAAGACCACCCACTCTGAAAGAAGAACTTTTGAAAGAAACTACTGAATTAGATCCTTACCAAAGCACCAGAGATCTGACAAAATCTTTTATGTGTCATATTCAACTGTTTATGATCAGCTCCAGTAAATTGGGAAAAACTTGCAAAGTAGAAATTTGCATTCCTCACGAGCTTTCACTTGTGAACTAAACACAACATTCCATCATCTGAAGCAATCTTTTAATCCAAAATGCCAACTTTTCAATTTTGAAATTACATTATTACAGGTGATGAAAAATTGGTTTTGCATGTCAAGAGAAAACAAAAAAAGATATTGGTTATCAGAAAATGAGAAACCAGTGTCAACATGAAAATCAGGATTCACTCAACAGGAATCCTTCCTTTGTGTCTGGTGGAATATGAAATGAAAGTTATTGTCAATCAAGAGCTACTAGAACATGGAAGGACCATTATTTTAGACTTTTACTGCCACCAACTTAAGTGAGTAAATGAAGCATTATGTTGAAAATGTCTCGCATTGATAAATAAAAAATGGTGTTATTTTCCAGCATGTCAATTCAACGGCACACTCTGCAAAACAAACCCAAGAAAAAAAAATAAGATCATTAGGATGGTAAGTTCTTCCACATCATCCATAGTCACCAGATTTAACAACTACAGAAACAAAGAATTTGAAAACAGTCTTTCAAACTTCTTCTTTTGAGGGGGGGAGATGTCTTTAAATGTGGAACTGAAAATTTGGGCATCAGTCACAGAAAATGAAGGAGATTATATTTTTAAGAAATAATATTTAAATAAAATTAACTTACATTAATTTTTATATCATTTGTGGTAAAACTTAATTTTGTAAGACTCTAATATATAAACAGAGTAGACACAGAAATCAACACTGCATGGTGACTGTCAGCTTCACACCTCAAGTAACCTTCAGAAATGGTTTCAGCATTAGATGAGGTGTGAAACTGACAGTCACCATGCAGTGTTGAGTTCGGAATCCAGAATGTCTATATCTTCAAATGCTGTTAATACTTTTCTTTCATAAATAGAGCAAATTTGAAACAATGTAATTGTATAGAATCATAGATTACTTATTGGGTAAACTCTTCCAATAATGGTTTGGACCCTCTTTTGCCATGTATCTATGTATGATTCCCAAGTTGGCTTGGCTGCATCATCTTTCAAACTTAGAAAAAAAAAACACTCAATAGCTGGAATGATGCTCCCACTGCTCCAACTGATCGTCGAGGATGCACTGGATACCAGCCCCCAAGGGAACACCCAACTGGTTAATATGTTTCTTTTAATATATATATATATATATATATATATATATATATATCATAATTAAGTAATTCATCGAGTCTAAAAGAAGCCTCAACAGAATGCAGAAAGCACTGGACAACCGTTTCATCCTATATTTAGGACTCATCAGCAGTGCACATCCACTACCGAGAATCAAACCCAGACAAACATCATACCAACTGTTCAATGGGCCTCGGTGATGAAGAGGGAGCAAATCAGACTTGATATAGTGCCGCTCGATCACATATTCTGTGGTGGAACTCAACTGAGTTTCCATTTATACCCATTGGAGCAGCTTGTTGATAGTAGTCATGGCTCGAGGGGGCACAGTCCTATGCAATTATACATTTGGGAAGCACTCTCACTTGACTATTATTTGATCATCTGACATATTCAAATCCATGAAGATATTAAGAATACAAATAATTTATGGTAAGATTCTTCAAATATAAGATGAGAAATGCCAATTTCCTCAGATGTATATCAATCTGCATAACCTACAGGGAATTCTAAACTAAACCCTTTAATTAAACTCCGAGGGTAGATTGTTCTCACTCCACTGCCCATGTCTAGGGATATCTTGTCATGTTCTTATATTTAATACAGCTCAGTTATTGCTCATTCATTTCCACTGAGTCCAACTAAACACTGCCAGGCTCAGGATAGGAATAATTAATGATAAAATTATCAAAATATAAGAGCCCAACAAGAGAACTGGTATTTTCTGTCTGAATTTCTGGGTTAAGGCATTATCATTATTTATACGAATTGCATTCAGACTATTGTCCTCATCCTTGTTGTCATTATCACAATGTTTCAGCTGTTGTGTACTCTGGCCTTTTACAGGTATATATTGATCTAGGTAACCTACAGGTAATTCAAGACTGAATCCTTGATATCTTGTCTAGTTCTTATTTTTAGTCTTGCTCAGTTATTACTCATTCATTTCAACTGAGTCCAACTACACACTGCCTGGCCCAGTATAGAGACAATTAACAGTAAGATTCTTCAAGCATAAAACCTCATTATGAGACTGAAAGATTCCAGTGTTAAGAGAAATAATTTTGTGCAGAAAATAAAGAAACCTCATAGAATTATTTAATATCTCAATGAATTTGGTGACACAGTAATTGTGAGTTCAATCTCTGGGCCAGGCAAAGTTCACTTGGACTCAGTGGAAATTGGCAAGCCACAACTGAGCAGTATTAAAAATAAATAAAAACATCATCCCAAAGGTGCTTTTCTTTATATTTTCTTGGCATACATTGGGACCAATACAAGCTAGAATTTGGCACAAACAATAAAAAAGTATTGATCTATCCTGCATTGTACCAAGTTTTTGGTGGTGGTGGTGTAATGGTATAGGGAACATTTTCTTGGCATACATTGGGAGCATTGGTACCGATAAAAGATTGTTTAAATGTCACAGCATACCTAGTTAGTGTGACTGACTACATGCCTCAGTTGACAACTATGGTACACCCATCCTCTGGTGGTTACTTCCAGCAGGACTATGCTGTGAGCCACAAATGAAAAATAGTACGAGATTGGTTTATGGAACATAGCAAGGAGTTTTAAAGTCATCAGGTCTCATTCCTATAAAGCACCTTTGGGATGATTTTCAACTGGGGTATGTCAATTTTTCACTTTTATAACTAAATTAGTACTAAAATAATGAAGGATATTTAAACCATAAATAATTTAAAAAAAGACCTAATTCAAAATTACTTAAAACCTAATTTCAGTAATTGGTGAGTGCTTGTATCTGAGTTTACCTGTCTACTAGAGTGTCTAGCCAATCATTGAAAGACACCTGCTCAGGCATATTTGTGCTTATTCAACACCTGCAGAGCCCACCTGTAGTTTATACTGCAACTTATCTACAGTTTCTGGAATAGAGCACATTATCTGGCATGATCAACAGTCTGACCAAAGCCAGTACACTCAAACCCTCAGTCACAATGACTTGTGACTTCATGCTAGCACAGCCATCAACGGCTCCCAAATAGTTCCATCTACCCAGTTTTACTCACAAGACTTGGGTCAAGTGTTTTCAGACACTTTCCAAAAGTGCGGCATAGTGGGATTACCTCCTCAGGCTGATAATCTCAAGAAATCTTCTTCCTGACAAATCAACCATGGTGAGATTTGAACCCAGGTCTCATGGTTGGGTTCTAACCATTAGGTTATGTGACCATACTACTTTCTATAAGGATACAGTTAAAGTAAAATCAAGCACTTATCTTGCTCATGTAGATTATGTTTTTGTGCAAAGGAATTCTTTGTTTGATCACTTTCAAAAATGCACAGAGGTAAAAAAAAAATTGCCAAATTATTTTATATATCTCCCTTTCCAACAGGGTTTTGTCCAACTTTAATTGCATATCATTAAGTTTGAAGCGATGTTTTCAGTCAAGAATTAATTTTTGTTTTAATCATTTCACCCCAAGCAAGGTGATAACACCACTAGAATGCCACTAGAATGCCAGAGCTTAGTGGGAGTGAAAGAGAATGAGACAAGCAAGAAGTATGAGAGAAGAAACTATTAGAAAAGAACTTATGGTTACAGCATTAAAATGATGAGACCTAATTGCCAATCTAGTATTGCATTTAAATTCCCAAAGTTGAGGTATCAAAGAGGAAACCTCATCAGAACAATTACCATGAAAATATTTACAGAAAAAGCACAGGGCAGCTACATTACAGCAGTGGGAGGAAAGTGACTGAATTCAATATGCTAGGTCAGGACCAATAATATTGCAGATTCATCTTTGGATTTTGTCAATATCTCAAGATATATAACAGGATCATTATATTAGATGTGGCAGCAATATTCAATATATGGAGAAATGGTAGAGTTAAATATACAATTTGCATTCTGATGAGAAAGATTTTCCAGTGCTACACTGAACCAAATTTCCTTGCATTGGACTTAGAAACTGATTTAATATAATTGTTTCACTTCATGTCACTGCGAAACATGAGACTGAGAAGATGTAAAGTGTTTCTCTCCTGGAGGTTGGCCTCATACATAAATAAACATGAAATTACAATCATTACTTACGAAATTACTGTCCTAAATCGTTCAAAGTAGTTGTGAGTCAGAGCAAATGTTTGGGAATCTTCCAGCAGCTTCATTCCAAAAAAGTCAAGCATTATTCGAAAAGCTTTCAGAACACGCATTTTCAATGTGGGTGAATTGCAGATTTGCTGAAAAAATAAATTAGTAAATTTATCTCTCTCTCGCACTTTGTGTGTAATTCAATAAGTCCTATAAGAGTCTGATTCACAATGAAGATAAGATTTGGCTTTCCCTTATTAATTACCACCCCACCATCCCTAAAATCTACGGGCTCCCCAAAACCCATAAACCTGACATTCCTCTAAGACCCATTATTTTGGGCATAGGCTCAGCCCCTCATAACATTGCTAGGTTTCTAACTAAATTTCTCACCCCAATTCTGGGCACCATAAGTCACGCGCATATAAAGAATTCAGGCACTCTTCTCTATAAGTTAAGCAATATTGACATAAGAAACAAATCCCTAGCCAGCTTAGACGTTAAATCCCTATTCATATATATATATATATATATATATATATATATATATATATATATATATATAGGGTGTCCATAAAGTTTATGTGCACTTTAAAACATTTATAACTTTATTTGTATTTGCAATAGAAATAATCTGTAAAAAATGTTATAAAGTTTAATGTACCTAGTTTTAATTATAGCTAAAATAACTAATGTGATTTCAGGCCTTACTGTAAATCAGTTACCAAATGTTTTCCGTGAACAGCAAAATCGTATTAACTTTTGTATTGCTAATGATGGAGGACATATAGAAACTTAAATAAAATTTCAATAAACCTTAAAAAACATAGATTTACTTCTTTCTAGTCCTTTTTACAAATTATTTCTATCGCAAATGATAACAGCAAGCAAACTGAGGAGTCAGGCATTTTCTCATTTCAGGAGAACATCAAGCAGAATAGAGCATGAACAGGCAAAATTGGCAAGTGGCCCAACATGGACCCTATTGAGGTATCTACAGTGATGTACATAAAATACATGTCATCTTTGATGGTCCCAGGGGTTGTGAACAATGAGAACCATGTGATGCCACCTCACTTTTTCCCAGAGCCTCAATACCACTACCTACATCAGAGTAGAGGAGGCTGTATTTGTTTTAACAGGACTGTAGTAGACCGATGCGGTGTGTGAATGGAAGAAGAGAAGATGAGTTATCTCTAGGTTATGGCTTCTGCTGGCTGGTCCAGCTACATAAAAATGTTGGACTTTAATGGAGTCCAATGAAAGCAAAAGAAAACAAACGAGACCGATATACATGTATGCGAACAAATATATATTAATAGATCAAAATACGAATTACAAATACATTTAAGACATGAATAAAATGTTACAGAATCTGTATGGAAAGTTGTGTATGTTGGGTATAGTTGAATGTCCGTACGGGGTGAATTTTGTTTTAGTGAGTATGGGAAACGCTGGTCGTGTATAAGAGTTCACATATTGGAAATTTTTAGAGAAAGTTTTTTGTACCTCGCCCCACGTGCGAGGTTTCGGCCCGCGGCCGAAATTGACATAGTTGCTCACATGTGCGCGTAAGCAGAGAAAAAGAGAGAGAGAGAGGCGAAAGGTCAACCAGTATTTATACTCCCGGGAGAGAGAGACCCCTGGTGAAGGGTTAAGGAAATGAAGAGGAGCTAACTGCGACTGGATTGTTCACTAACATTTGGTTGATATGACCCAGAAATGGCTAGCTGATAATTTTCACAATTATGTGCCAAAACACTCCTTATTTGACTTTGTTGGACTACTTGACCTGGGGCAAAGAGGTATCAGTTAACCCCAGCTTTACATAATGTTTCCTCAACTTCCTTCAAACAAACTGTCCATGGTTACTTACTTCAACGTCTTCATCAGTAAGCAGTGGAGCATCATGGTTCTGTCCAGGATTTCTGTTAGGAAATAACCTGTAAGCATGAATATAAAATAAATTGTTTATTATTTTTGTTATCATTTCTCAAGAACAAAGAACATGTATAAATTCACTTTCATCATATGTTTAGTTTTTATTACAATTCTAATCAACGCTTTTAAAAAAAATAAACATTACTGAGGAGTGGAGTTAGTTAAAATAATAGCAGTGATATACAAAAAAATTTTTTATTATTTTTGTTATCATTTCTCAAGAACATGTACAAATTCACTTTCATCATATGTTTAGTTTTTATTACAATTCTAATCAACGCTTTTAAAAAAAATAAACATTACTGAGGAGTGGAGTTAGTTAAAATAATAGCAGTGATATACAAAAAAATTTGTTTATTATTTTTGTTATCATTTCTCAAGAACATGTACAAATTCACTTTCATCATATGTTTAGTTTTTATTACAATTCTAATCAACGCTTTTAAAAAAAATAAACATTACTGAGGAGTGGAGTTAGTTAAAATAATAGCAGTGATATGCAAAAAAATTTGTTTATTATTTTTGTTATCATTTCTCAAGAACATGTACAAATTCACTTTCATCATATGTTTAGTTTTTATTACAATTCTAATCAACGCTTTTAAAAAAAATAAACATTACTGAGGAGTGGAGTTAGTTAAAATAATAGCAGTGATATACAAAAAAATTTGTTTATTATTTTTGTTATCATTTCTCAAGAACATGTACAAATTCACTTTCATCATATGTTTAGTTTTTATTACAATTCTAATCAACGCTTTTAAAAAAAATAAACATTACTGAGGAGTGGAGTTAGTTAAAATAATAGCAGTGATATGCAAAAAAATTTGTTTATTATTTTTGTTATCATTTCTCAAGAACATGTACAAATTCACTTTCATCATATGTTTAGTTTTTATTACAATTCTAATCAACGCTTTTAAAAAAAATAAACATTACTGAGGAGTGGAGTTAGTTAAAATAATAGCAGTGATATGCAAAAAAATTTGTTTATTATTTTTGTTATCATTTCTCAAGAACATGTACAAATTCACTTTCATCATATGTTTAGTTTTTATTACAATTCTAATCAACGCTTTTAAAAAAAATAAACATTACTGAGGAGTGGAGTTAGTTAAAATAATAGCAGTGATATACAAAAAAATTTGTTTATTATTTTTGTTATCATTTCTCAAGAACATGTACAAATTCACTTTCATCATATGTTTAGTTTTTATTACAATTCTAATCAACGCTTTTAAAAAAAATAAACATTACTGAGGAGTGGAGTTAGTTAAAATAATAGCAGTGATATGCAAAAAAATTTGTTTATTATTTTTGTTATCATTTCTCAAGAACAAAGAACATGTATAAATTCACTTTCATCATATGTTTAGTTTTTATTACAATTCTAATCAACGCTTTTTAAAAAAATAAACATTACTGAGGAGTGGAGTTAATTAAAATAATAGCAGTGATATGCAAAAAAATTTCCTTTTGGCAGTTCATTTTTTGTGGGCTTAAAAGTTAAAAATTCCCAAATCTTTGATGGATTATTAATCCTTTTGAGGCTCAATTAAGAAAAATAAACCTGACTTAATTTTTTCCCTAAAAAAAGAAAATACAAAAAATTATTTATGATAATGATATTAATAATCTTAAACTTGTTTCAATCTTTCAGAAAATGTTTTTGATTCAGAAAAACTAACAAGATCATCTAATTACCTCATTATGGTATGTTTCATAATTTGTATCTGAGAATAGGGTCAATCAAATATATTCCAATGTCGTCAAGAAATAAGAACATCACTGCATTTATAATAGGAGAAATGTTACTATAAAAACTGATGATTATAATATATTCTGCAATTTTTAAAAAGGTTATAATTTATCCAGCCTTTGAATACTGCTGACACATCTGGTCTTGTACTTCTGCTATGTATTTAGAAATTCTTCATAAAACCCAAAGAATCTGCAATGTTATTGGTCTTGAAGACTTCTGAAAAATTAATCAGTTGAAATATGGGCATAACAAAAAGAATAAGATCAAAATATTAATCAACTCATGAACCAGTCCATTGAGTCCTCATTTGTAATATTTCATTTGTTTTTTTCAAACCAGCTGTCCAAGTACATATTCGCAACTGTCTACACTAAATGATGTTGGAGATTTGTCATGCTTCTGAGACCCTGAACATCAGTAGAATTACCAAAGTGTGAAATCCTCACTGGAGGTATGATAAATAAATACATTATATAGAGTCAGCTGATAGTCACACTTAAGTGTCATGTTGCAAATTCTGACTCAGGAAGATTGGCATTAGCCATCACGAAAGAGAAAAAGAAGAGGAAGAAAGTGGCTGGGTTAGGGTTAATATAAAACATGACCGTCACCCAAGCTATCCACTAACTAGCCAATGATGACTCCACATTGCATTCCATTTTTCCATCTTGTCGGTGTTCATTAGGTAAGAGTGTGTTACATGCTCACAGGGTGAAGACAAACACCAAATCATGAAATAAGAAAGCGTACTCTGTTTCCCACATTATATAGGTGTTTTATTCAGGGTGTCACCTGTACTTCTGGGTGGATAGGTAGATGATACTTGAGACAACTTCTGCAATATCAGATCTTCCTCTTAACAAATCCTCATGTAGTGGCTGGCAATACAAAATGGGGACATTGAAATATCTGCACGAACACATCCATTTCCTTCCAGGAGATGACCGATAACCCCTCGTACACCATTTTACTTCTGTATTACTCTTTGGTCAAAGTGGATGCTACTTAGAAGACCGGACATTAAAAGGAACTATCTGCTGGTCTATCAAACAGAAACACTTGAGATTGAAATAAAACTACCTTTTCCTCTTTCTTTGTGGGTGTCCGTAGTATCACACAGAAAGAGGGTGACAGGTTACTCATAAAAGGAGTTTCTTCCACCAAATCTTTTCAGTGAGAATTTTGGCCTCTTAGTGAACATGCAGATCTGGAGATGCTAGAAATTGGAAGTCTCTCTCCAACTCACTTCTTCTTTCTCTCTCCTTTACTGCAGATTAAGTTCAGGGTTCAGGGTTTAATTCCCTGAAGATTACCTGGATTAACAAATACCTAAAGAAAGGCAGAGGGCATAATGGCTGAAATATGATGATAATAACAACAAAAACTGAGGACAACAGTCCAAATGTAAATGAAAGAAATAAGTAAAGGATTATGTAAAAAAAGAAAAAGATAACTAATGGCAAAATATTGGTCCATGTAACAGATTTGGTTGGGATTTAGAAAACTAGATTTTACTTACCATGGGATATAATTAAAGAAGTCACACAATTGTTGATAATTTCCAAGCCAGTCTCTTAGAATTGTTTCAATATAAAAACCTTTGAATAAAAAATAACATTTTCTATAATATAAAATTATTTCTGTATTTGTTTGTTTAGTGGCATAGCAACTCCTTATGGGTCATTTCATGCTGAAATTTAATTTTCTTGGGAGCATTAGTCATTTCTTTTACAAAAATGTTAAGCAATGTCTAGTCTGATCAGTACCTAGATGGGTGACCACTTGATGACAATATGACATTGTCTAAGAATGGAGATTTTGAGTTTGTTTGTTTAGTAGCATATCAACTCCTTATGGGTTATTTCATGCTGAAATTTAATTTTCTTGGGAGCATTAGTCATTTCTTTTACAAAAATGTTAAGCAATGTCTAGTCTGATCAGTACCTAGATGGGTGACCACTTGATGACAATATGACATTGTCTAAGAATGAGTATTTTGAGTTTATTTGTTTAGTGGCATATCAACTCCTTATGGGTCATTTCATGCTGAAATTTAATTTTCTTGGGAGCATTAGTCATTTCTTTTACAAAAATGTTAAGCAATGTCTAGTCTGATCAGTACCTAGATGGGTGACCACTTGATGACAATATGACATTGTCTAAGAATGAGTATTTTGAGTTTATTTGTTTAGTGGCATATCAACTCCTTATGGGTCAATTCATGCTGAAATTTAATTTTCTTGGGAGCATTAGTCATTTCTTTTACAAAAATGTTAAGCAATGTCTAGTCTGATCAGTACCTAGATGGGTGACCACTTGATGACAATATGACATTGTCTAAGAATGGAGATTTTGAGTTTGTTTGTTTAGTGGCATATCAACTCCTTATGGGTCATTTCATGCTGAAATTTAATTTTCTTGGGAGCATTAGTCATTTCTTTTACAAAAATGTTAAGCAATGTCTAGTCTGATCAGTACCTAGATGGGTGACCACTTGATGACAATATGACATTGTCTAAGAATGAGTATTTTGAGTTTATTTGTTTAGTGGCATATCAACTCCTTATGGGTCATTTCATGCTGAAATTTAATTTTCTTGGGAGCATTAGTCATTTCTTTTACAAAAATGTTAAGCAATGTCTAGTCTGATCAGTACCTAGATGGGTGACCACTTGATGACAATATGACATTGTCTAAGAATGGAGATTTTGAGTTTGTTTGTTTAGTGGCATATCAACTCCTTATGGGTCATTTCATGCTGAAATTTAATTTTCTTGGGAGCATTAGTCATTTCTTTTACAAAAATGTTAAGCAATGTCTAGTCTGATCAGTACCTAGATGGGTGACCACTTGATGACAATATGACATTGTCTAAGAATGAGTATTTTGAGTTTATTTGTTTAGTGGCATATCAACTCCTTATGGGTCATTTCATGCTGAAATTTAATTTTCTTGGGAGCATTAGTCATTTCTTTTACAAAAATGTTAAGCAATGTCTAGTCTGATCAGTACCTAGATGGGTGACCACTTGATGACAATATGACATTGTCTAAGAATGGAGATTTTGAGTTTGTTTGTTTAGTGGCATATCAACTCCTTATGGGTCATTTCATGCTGAAATTTAATTTTCTTGGGAGCATTAGTCATTTCTTTTACAAAAATGTTAAGCAATGTCTAGTCTGATCAGTACCTAGATGGGTGACCACTTGATGACAATATGACATTGTCTAAGAATGAGTATTTTGAGTTTATTTGTTTAGTGGCATATCAACTCCTTATGGGTCATTTCATGCTGAAATTTAATTTTCTTGGGAGCATTAGTCATTTCTTTTACAAAAATGTTAAGCAATGTCTAGTCTGATCAGTACCTAGATGGGTGACCACTTGATGACAATATGACATTGTCTAAGAATGGAGATTTTGAGTTTGTTTGTTTAGTGGCATATCAACTCCTTATGGGTCATTTCATGCTGAAATTTAATTTTCTTGGGAGCATTAGTCATTTCTTTTACAAAAATGTTAAGCAATGTCTAGTCTGATCAGTACCTAGATGGGTGACCACTTGATGACAATATGACATTGTCTAAGAATGAGTATTTTGAGTTTATTTGTTTAGTGGCATATCAACTCCTTATGGGTCATTTCATGCTGAAATTTAATTTTCTTGGGAGCATTAGTCATTTCTTTTACAAAAATGTTAAGCAATGTCTAGTCTGATCAGTACCTAGATGGGTGACCACTTGATGACAATATGACATTGTCTAAGAATGAGTATTTTGAGTTTATTTGTTTAGTGGCATATCAACTCCTTATGGGTCATTTCATGCTGAAATTTAATTTTCTTGGGAGCATTAGTCATTTCTTTTACAAAAATGTTAAGCAATGTCTAGTCTGATCAGTACCTAGATGGGTGACCACTTGATGACAATATGACATTGTCTAAGAATGAGTATTTTGAGTTTATTTGTTTAGTGGCATATCAACTCCTTATGGGTCATTTCATGCTGAAATTTAATTTTCTTGGGGGCATTAGTCATTTCTTTTACAAAAATATATTGCTGGTACGTTTTTTTCTTACAAAAATGTATTGCTAGTAATATTTATTTATTTACTTTTTTAATTTTATTCTTACAAAAACGTACTGCTGGTAATTTTTTTACTATGAAAACGTTTTACCTGTATTTTTACTATAAAACTTTTTATACTTTCATAGTGTTTTGACTCCAGTTAGGGGGTTAACTATTTCCCCATAGCTGGTACCCTAACAGGGTTTACCACCCTAGGTCAGGTTGGACCTAGTACAAAAGCAATTAAGTGGTTGTTCTATGCTCCTCAAATCCAAAATCAGATGTCGTGCTGCTGGATGTAGTTTATCGTCATACCCAGGATAGACCTAACTATAAATTTATGAATAAGTTCAAGTTTTGAGAAAATGATTTCATGATTATTAGATATAATAAAGTTCTATGTTGTAAAAATAAACTTTAACTTCCTGCAATGAATCTCTAAAGATACCACCTGACTTATATCAGGATTTTGAGGAAGAAAACAAAAAAGGATTGGCAGGATTTACAAAACTAATTACCTTCCTCCACCCCTCATAATTACATATTCAGTATTTTGTCTACATGATAAAGATACTGAGATCTAAGTACAGTATTGTGTAGCCTGGTCTTTTCCTTATCAGTAAACTATTATTATATCCAAAGTTCTTACAATCTAAAAGTGTATCCTAGTCTTGTCCTTCAGTCTTAAGAAGTTAAGCAGCACTGAGCTTGGTCAGTACCTAGATAGGTGACTACTTGGGAATAGCAGATGCTGTAAACATGGATGTGCAGTTGGTGTAATGAATAACAGCTTAGAATTAGAAGTTGGTGAGACAAGTTCCAATTCCTGTTGCACAAATACCTTGCAAGGTATGAATCCACTTTTTCTCTCCCCCACTCCCAGCTCTGACTTTAAATAACCTACAAAAGGTTGATAAGCCGTAAAAAAGAAATCAATCACTCAATCAATTAATGCAAAGGCAATTGCCGAGAGATTAGTCACATTGATAGAAATAAATGCTGAATTTGACAGAAAACTTATATATATATAGGTACCTCCACAGATTCGCTAAAGAATGAGCATACATGATGAAAAAATGCACCAAGTTTAATAAAAACAAAGTTTTATCATAAAAATCTTTGTGTTATTATTAAGAGGAAAAACCAAACAATGTTTTGATTATTAAATTATATTTTTTGATCATTTTTAGAATTTTTTGGCTAAAATTTTCTTTTTCTTGTACCAATGAGGAACCAATGATTAGTATAGCAAATTTTAATGTCTTTTTTACAGTGAAAAATGTTGATTTGGAAATTTTTTTTTTTTTTTTTTTTTTTAAGCTTATCACCCCAAGCAAGGCTGGAAGCCACTAGCACGCAAGGGGTTACAGAAGGTTTGGAGGAAGAGCAGATAGGAGTGGTAAAGGAGAGGATGTGGAGAAAGATAGTGGATCGATCAAGGCAAGGGGGTTACAGAAGATTTGGAGCGAGAGCAGATAGGAATGAAAGGTGAAAGGATGTGGAGAAGGGAAGTGGATAGATCAAGGCAACTGGAGATGTCGATTGACATTACACTTAAATAGTTGGAGATTGTATTTGTCAGGGAAACAGGAATAAGGAAGGGAGTTCCACAGGTGAGATGTGCAAGACATGAAGCTATTGGAGTAGAAGAGACGTCAACATCTAACAGTTTCAACAGTGAAGGGGTGGGAATGGGATGCCAGCCTTGTAGGACGTTTAAATTCATGAGGCCTAGGAACCAGCGAAAGCAGCTCATTGGAGCAATTACCGTGAAAGTATTTGTAAAAAAGACAGAGCGAGGCAACGTCGCGTCTGTGAGAGAGCGACTGCAGACAAGATGACAGATCAGGGCCAATGACATTGCATATCCGTCTCTGGATCTTATCAAGAACCCTAAGGCAAACAGCAGGGGCTCCAGACCATATATGGCAGCAATGCTCCATGCAAGGGCGAATGGTCGATTTATAGATTTGGAGGATCGATTCCGGGGAGAAAAATTTCCTGGCTCGGCACAGGGAGCCAACTTTCCTTGCGGTGGATGATGCAATTGACTCGATGTATTTGTTCCATCTCAGATCAGCGGACAGCATGAGACCGAGCAGCCGCAGAGAGGAGCTCTCGAGAAGTTGGTCTTCAGACATTCTAATGGGATGCAGGGATGGATCCCTGTGGTGGTTAATAGAGAGCAGTTTTGTTTTAGAGGCGTTAAAGTTAACCATCCATTTCTTGCTCCAGTTCACAACCGATTGGAGGTCCTTTTCTAATCGAACTGCCAGGTTAACTTTGTCAGCATCACTAGATTTGTGTTTGCGGCAGGAGTAAATTGTGGTGTCGTCAGCATAGATGCCGACTTGGGAATCTATGGCATCAGGAAGGTAGTTTATGAATATGAGGAACAGAGTAGGGCCTAGGATGGAGCCTTGAGGAACACATGCATTAGTGGGATAGGAGCTGGAGATGAATCCATTGAGAACGACCTTCAATTCACAGTTTGACAGGAATGATTGTATTAGGTCAAACAATCGACCTGTAATACCATAACCCTGGAGCTTGCGAAGAAGGCCGGCATGCCAAACTCTATCAAATGCTTTGGAGATGTCTAGGGCCATGGCACGAGCTTCACCGTTATTATGAATAGCTTGGTAGACAAATTCAGTCATGGCTATAAGCACATCGGCTGTAGATCGGGCAAAACGGAAGCCATACTGCTTGTCTGAGAGCAGATCATGGGATATCGGGTGATTAATCACTTCGGTGTTGATAAGGGCTTCGAAGACTTTGCCGAAGAGGGGTAGGAGACTGATAGGACGGTAATTAGAAGGGTCGGAGGGGTCACCAGAATTCTTAAAGACAGAAACAATGGTTGAGGACTTCCAGCAGTCAGGAAAACAAGACTCCTTGAGGCAGTGGTTGTATAATTTAGAGAGGGCAGGTGCCAGTTTAGGCGCGCATTTCTTCAGGACAATGGCTGGTATCCCGTCACCACCAGTAGCCTTGTGGTGATCTAAGTTAGAAATAATGCCCAATACCAACGTCGGTGATATGTGCAATCCGCTCAAAAGGGCCTCGGTTCTGGGAGGGAAATCGGGCATGGGTACCCCGGAAGAGTCAAACGTTGAATTGGAAGAAAACTTCTGAGCAAAGCATTCAGCCTTGTTGGCAGAGGTGGTCAGGACCTCAAATTGATTGAACAGGGGAGGAATGGAGGGTTTGCTATTGTTCAGAATGCTCTTGCAGAGGCGCCAATAATCTTTGGAGCCGAATTCGCGAGATGCAATATGTTCATTCATCCGAGCAGCAAATAGTGACTTAGCTTCATTGAGGATACGCTTACACTCGTTACGGGCAGAGGTAAATAGGCGTCTATTGCAGTCAGACATATCACTACGAAAACGGTGGAAGAAGTGGTTCCTATGGGCAATGGCGGCTGAGCAAGCAGCTGTGAACCAAGGGGAGGAACGCGGTTTGACCTTGAATTTCCTTGAGGGGAAGAAAGCGTCAATTCCAGCTTTAACCCAGGAAGAGACCTCTGAAGCACATTCTTGAATGGGGAGCTTAAATACAGCATCCCAGGGGGCATCGCGGAGGAAATCACGAAACGAGTCCCAGTCAGCCCGTTGGTAGTAGAATGAGGTTCTGGTGGTAGGAGGCTCCTTGCAGGGGGTGGGGCTGAAGGAGATACTAACAGACACTACAGCATGATCAGAGTTACCGATAGGACAGAGCTGTGTGGCACTACAAGACTCAGGGATGGAGGTAAAACACAGGTCGAGAAGAGAGGCCTTACAGTCCCGGTTGTAAGCAAAACACGTGGGGAAATCAATTATCTGTGTGAGGGATTGATAGACTGAAAAGTTGAGAGTATGAATGCCTGCGAGGTCGGTAGTAGCATTCTTAAGCCACTTGTTGTGATGGGCATTAAAAATTACAAATATTTGAGCGAACGGATGGAGAGAGAGGGCCTTGTCTATGCTGTCAGAAATGACATCGAGTATTTCACAGTCCTGAGAGGATGGAGAGCGATAATTGTTGGATTTTAATGAAATTTTCAGGAATATTCACAAATGAATGAAATTATTTTGGAAATGTTTCTTTTTTATAAAATCTTTCCTAAATTTTTTAACATACTCGGTAGTTAAAAATTATATAAAGAAGCAACTCATGTTATATTCCTCAAGTAATTTTTAGATATAAATTAGATAAATTTCTGGTTGTTAGTTAAGATGTTAACCTGTCAAGACCTTAAATAAACACCTACGTCCATGTTAAAAAATGCCTTTCTGTGATATTTAAAGTAAATAATATTTGTTTCAAATTTGATTAATTAAACTTTAAATCAGCTAATGTTCCTCAAATAAAGCTTCAGAAAAGTATATTTTATTTTTTAAAGATTTTTTAATAAAGAGAATTATATTGTGCTGACAGGTGGGTAAAAATGGCTAAGATCAGCAATATTTAAAAAAAAAACAATCAATCAATTTAAATTAGTTTGAAATACAGCAAATTATTTTGCTTATTGGAAATATTGAATTTAAAAACTTTAAATTAAAACTAAAACAAAAGCTTCAAGAAAGATATTTTTCATTTTTAAAAGTTCATTTTAAACCTTAGGCATCACATTTCTTTGGAGGTACCGACTTATATATTTATCATATTTTTGTACGTCTTTACTGTGAAAAAGATTTCCAAATTATTTTTCAATAAGTGGTACCCGGAAATAATATAAAGCATAAAGCATAGAATATACTGTTGTTAGAAGAGTTTTTCTTATTTACTTAACACTTCTTCTTACCTCGTGGCCCAGAAGGAATTTCATTTTTGTAAAAAGCAATAACTGCTGACCGGTTGTTATTTGCTGGTTTGACAAAGAGAAATAAAATGACATTAAGAGACTTAGTTATGTCTTTATTCATGACCTTTTATTTCCAGTCAACTTGCTAAGAACTAGTAACAAAACATAAATCACTTCTCTGAGTTATTTTATCCAAGAAAAGAAAATATGAATGAACTGAAGAATTACTTCTATCGATAGAAATTTAATTCATATTAGCTGACATTTCTTTTGCATAGATTAAATTTTTCACAATATGAGAGGCTTCCCAACTTTTATATATAAAACAATTGTTCATGATAAACGTAGATTAAATGAATATATTATTGTACAGAGATGATATTTTCATTGAATCTGAATCATAGAATCATACCAAAAACTTTCTTTCTTCCAAGATTTCAGATTTTGTTTGTTTTTCTTTCGGCAATGACAACCAATTTTGATTAAAAATGGAATAAGTAATTTAAGTTTCTGTTGAAACTTGACTAATGCATGGAATAATAATGCAACACAAAATGTACTTAGAACAAAATGTATTGAAACAAGAAAGTGTACACAATATTTACATATAGTCTTTTGTATATTCCTGGGAAGACTGTTCCTGGAGAATGTGTTGACTAAGTCGCAGTCGGGCAGAGTCTCTAGTTGAATCTCTTGATTCGCCTCTCATGTCTTCCCGGTACCAACCATATTTATATCGTCGGTACTCCGCTATGCAAATTAGGTGGATCCTACCACAACAGTTTCATAGCAGCAGATTCCACTACAGAAACTTACAAATTTCAAGTTTTATAATACATATATGTACATATATATTTATATACATATATATACATAGATATACATATATATACATATATATATACATAGATATACATATATATATATATATATACATATACATATATATACATCAATATACATATATATATATATATATATATATATACTAGCAGCATGGCCCGGCGTTGCCCGTGCTTGATTCAAAAATCGTACGACTCTTGACTTAAAATATTTTTGCCCTTCCTTGCCTTTAAAGGAGTGCCCTTTGCCGTGCTGATGTTGCTACATGCCTTACTTCTTGCCTATCTCATACTGCAAATTTTTTCTAAGATCTATACTAAACATTAAATCTGTTACGAAAAAAGAACTAAACAAAATGAACACAAAACGATCAGCTTTATAAAAGGACTCGTAACTGGAAAAACCAAATGAAAAAAGAATGTTAACAACAAATACTTTTTCACACCCAACCCACTTCTGCAGAATCAGAATCAACGTTGAGTTTAAGCAAGCAAATGAGCTAATTGGAGTAAAGTGCCATGCAGATTTAAATTTTCCCACTTGTGACGAATGCAGCTATCGATTTTTTTTGCATGCTAGCATGCTAGTTAACATTTGTGTCAGTCAGTTGTTGGCTCTCACACTGACCAATAGAATCTTCCTGCCTATTTGTGCCTATATATATATACACAATAGGTATGTATATGGATAAGTATATATATATATATATATATATATATATATATATACACACAATAGGTATGTATATGGATAAGTATATATATATATATATATATATATATATATATATATATATATATGTACAACAGTGGCAATATACCAAAAGATCTAAGTAATCCATATCCATATCTCTACCTAAGAAGCCAGGTGCAGTTGGTTGGGAAATTTACTGGGCAATCCTAATGAGGCATGTAACAGAACTTAACATCCGAAGCTTGATGAATAGAGTGCACAGCAGAATCAGACTGGAAACTGAACAAGAACAGTGTGAGTTCATTAAAGTCATAAGAACAAGGAATGCCATATTTATGCTCAGAATGGTATCAGAAAGAAAAATACAAATGCAGCCAAAATCAATTCAAGACAATGATATTTTTTCAGATGATAATTCTTCATAAACGGAAAATAAAAGCTTAATACTGACTATTGTCAAATGCAAACTTTTCCTCAAATATTAGACAAAAGATATTCCGGTTTTGTTTAAATAATGCAACATTAAGAACTGAATAATGTTCATAATTAGAAATAAATTCTGTCCAGCTCTGGATATGGAATTATAAAATGGTACTTACCTTTTGGTGGAGCAGCTACTGTAGCATAAGTTCTTTCACCTGGAGATAAATAAAAACCATCAAAAACTGATATCATTTGCTATAAGTTGAATAACATACAGGGTGCGATGGATAAATTGTCGTCTGAATTGCACAAAAAGGAATATAGCACTAGCATTTCATCTTAACAGACATATTCCCCAAAATGCTGCCATAATCCCTGCCTTCAGCTCATCTTTGGTGTTACAAGGAATTTTGTTGATCTCTCCCTCAACTGTAGCCCACACATAATAATCAAGGGGTTACACATTGAAAATAGAATTTTGTAATCCAACACTGAGAACTTGCCTAAGTGTCACACTCTTTTAGGACAGGTTGGGACAATACTTGTTGTAAACCAAAGAACCAATATAAAGGTAAACTTTGTTACTTATTATCTGTGCATCATATTTTTTAAATTTTTTTTATTTTTATTGATGTGCACCTTCACCCTAGTGAATCAACTTGGTAACAAAGATTCCAACAGCAACCAGACCTGACTCTCCTATGATTAAAAATTCACAACGTGAGATAGGACAAAGGTTGGGACTGAACAGGTTACTTCAGTAACTTTCTGCAGCATCTTATATCTTGAATGAGCCTGAGGGCTTTGGCGCTGCATATTCAGATCCGATCAAAGACCTTAGAGCACAGAAGGTGGTACATTATTGGTCCCTTGACCAAAGGCAGCCAAAGGTACCACATTATTGGGTCCTATGGTTAACGATTAGAGCCCCCAGAACGTGTCACACCAGGATTTATTATTGCAGCCATAGTCTTAACAATTTTAATCTTAACAACATCAGATATGCAGATGACACTGTGCAGAGCTGGTGCAAGGGTTTGGAACTATGATGCAAAGCCTACCCCACTCTAATATATCTCAATTTTCTATTTATACTATTTACATTATTCAGACTGTTATCCTCATCTTTATTGGCATATTCACATTAATTATAATCATCCTGTACAGGATATATAATCATAAAATTGTACTTGGTGAAGTAGCTTCAGTAGCATGACGTCTTTCATCTGGAGATAAATAAAAGGCATCCAAATTTAATATCATTTGCTATAAATTGAAGAACACATATCAGGATCTTCTTTTTTTGATTTAATCATAAAAAAACACATTGGATATGGATCACAATATCACATGGATCACATGGATACGTCACAAGGAAATTCAACAATGAGAACTCAAAGGTGAAGGCCAAAGAGAAAAACCATATACATGTAATATTGAAAACTATATGAGCAACATTTGGGTTTCTTCTTTTCCTTTTTTTGATAATTCTGCTTCTGTTGAGAAGAATAAATATTTTTTAATAAAATATTTATTCTACTTGAAACATTTTTAAAAATAATTAATTTTCGATCAAAATAGTAATATAATTATTCAAATTAAAAATACAAAGAGAATGTATCCTACTGATTGCATGTATGATGACTTTCACTCTTAATGTTAGTGAGATGACCATTTATATGGGTGCAAAGAATGTTTTATAAGTGGGGAGACAACATGGGAAAAGACAACAGTGGGGAAAGCAATGCGTCATGGCATTGCACACAAAGTGTGGATTTCTGGCCTTATCTTCACTTACTTTACCTAAAAGCTGCTTAATACTGATGCCATATGAATAAGCCTGTAGTTTGCTATTATATTTGTACATTTGGCAGATTTTAAATCATAAATTGTATCAAGGGAGGTAACTCCACACAATTGTGACAATAAAGTGTTAATTAAAAGCTTTTTATGAGTTTATGTTTGCTGAAACTCAAAAATCATAAAATGTATCAAAGTAGGCACTTCCATGCAAGTGATATGCTGTTAAATAAAATAATGAAGATGAAAGAAAATTTATTTGAAATATTTAAAAAAAATAATAAAATTAAATGAATGAATTAAATTAATATTGATTGATAGTAAAATAACTGTTCAAAGAAAAAAAAAAAAGAAATGTATCCTACTAACTGGATTCATCCTGGGAATTCCTGACCTTATCTTGACCTGCTTTGCCTAACAGTTGCATTATATTCCTCAATTATTTTTTTTAATGGTTAACAATTCTGAGTCATTATTTATTTACACTAACCACACATCCAAGCTTACAGCATGTAGTATTCCCAAGTGGTTACTCATCTTGGTACTGACCAGGCACAACACTGCTTAACTTTTATAAATGATGACAGATTTTATACAAGATATGGAATTCTCTTCTGGTTTCATGTTTCCCTGCTACTTACAGTCTACAAAAATGTAAATGTAATATCAGTTGCCATCTTCTTTCTGCCTAAATCCTTTTCTTTTATTGTTCTTTCCCCTCACTAAAATCTTCTCACTCCCTTCCACTCCCAGTAACCTCTTGCATCTTAGTGGCATTATTGCCTTGCTTGGCATAAAATGATTAAAAAAAAAACCCTATAATATAGGGTTATATTTTTTTATAAATCTACAATTAATACCAAATTTTGACTTTAAAATTTTATAATCTCCGGACAAATTTTTGAACGGATTCAGTCTTTATCTAATTGTGAAATGAAAGATGTCCTTAATGGCCACTCTTTTTGATCCTTTCGTACTAATGCAGGTGTCCCCAGGGCTCTACCCTTGGTCCTACTTTGTGCTTAACTTTGCTCAATGACCATCCTGATGGCATCGGCTCTCAACTTGGTATCTATGCTGATGACAGAACTGTTTACTCCTGTCTTGATAGTAAGTCTGATCAGTTCAATAAGGTCAAATTGGTAGCTAATCTAAAAAAAAAAAAAAGACCTAGTCTATTGTTAACTTGGACAAAGGATGGTTTGTTAATTTTTAACATCTCCAAAACAAAACTGCTCTCATCTGAGAGACCCCTTTCTGCCTTCCATAGCAGAAAGAGGTCATCTGTATGGCTGATACTAAACTCCAGGGGAGTGACTTGTGCCTTCTCAGGCTAAAATTTTTGGCTAACATGAAGTGGAAAGATTATATTGAATCCATTGTTAGGACTGCAGCTAAGAAAGTTGATTCACTGTGTCGTGCTAGACAATTTTTCTCACCTGAATCTATCTTACATATCTAAAAGTCTACCATTTATCTTTGTCTCAAATATTGCTGTCACATATGGGTTGTTGCTCCTACTTTATATTTAGAGATTCTTGATAAAATCCAAAGAAGAATCAGCAATATTATTAGTCTTGATCTAGTGTCTCAGCTCAGTCATTTTCCAACCACTGTAATGTAGCTTCCCAGTGCCTTTTCTATAAATACTTTCATAGTAAATTATTCAGATGAGCTCTCCTAAGGCGCCTAGACTTTATGAATTTAAGTGCAGTACTAGATTACTAGTACTGCACTTAAATACATAAAGTCTAGGCAACAAAGTCCTATTAGTTTACAGTATAATTAGCTAGATGTAGCCCTAAGTTCTATAGTAACAGTTTCTTTTCTTGCACTTCGCACCTGTGGAACTCTCTTCCAGTTTCTTGCTTCCTAGATATGTTTGATCTTCAAAGATTTAAATGCAATCTCAATTGTTAACCTACTGTCATCCTGATTACTCTTCTATTGTTCTCACTCTGCAATAAGGTTTCTGTTTTCTAATTCTCTCACATCCAGTAACTCCTTATGCCTTAGTGGCTTTACTGCCTTACATGGAGTGAATCCAATTAAAAAAAATTGAAGCTGAAAATTAATAAGCTAATAACCCTTTTCAGATGGAAATTATTCAGATAAAAAGAGGTTCAACTTACTTGTGTGCATACTGCTGATTTTTGTAGTGTCTCCTTGAGCAGTTTTCCCCATTTTCAATTGAGATGAAGTATTGGAAACATCAGGGTTGAAAGTAGTTGCTGTGCTACCAGCATCAGTAAATTTCACATCCTCTGGCCTGCTATAAGGCTCCATCTCCTCAGTAGGTGCTTTTGTGTTAGTAGTAGTTGTAGGACTAGTGATATTTTCAGTAGTATCACTAGGTTTACCATGTGTTGTAATGTCAGTTAGTTTTGGTAATTCATCAACGTATGATATCAATTCTAATTTGTTCTCAGCATCTAAAGTATCAACCCAATATTTCTCAAAAGAGAAGTGAGCAAAGGAGAGTTTCTTTTCTTTGTAGATCAAATCAGCCAGAAATTTCAACCAAGGTAGCATCAAATTGTCATATCCTAATTCTAAAAGTGCTTTTAGGATTCTTGTAATACGTTGGTGGTTGTGATTGTACCTGCCAGAAAAGAAATGCATGCAAGAACATCAAGTAATTTTTAATCATTGCAGAAAAATCAATCTGTCTAAATGACAAAATACATATACATATATATAAATATATATATATATATATATATATATATATTAATGCATGTTTCATTAAATAATATAGACAGGTTTTTCCTATTTATTTTAAGTAAGTTCCTTTCATATTGTCTTAATCACATTATCGTTGAAAGATGCATTAATGAAAAATTGCTGCCGAAATATACACAATATATATATACTAGCAGTATGGCCTGGCGTTGCCCGTGCTTGATTCAAAAATCGTATGACTCATACAGCAATCGCTATCACTTGACTTAAAATAACAATGTTAATGCTTAGTATAGAGATTAGAAAAAATTCACAGTGTGAGATAGGCAAGAAGTTTGGGTTACATGTGAAATAGGCAGTGAAGTACTGAGGTGTACTGGGCCGCGTAGTAAAGGCAGTACACTTCAACTTACAGTAAAAACTGTAACATGGAGGTAAAATAGGTTGGGCAAATGATTGATTAAATAAGTAACTTGCGACAGCAGTTAACTGTCTAATAACAAAACTGAACAACAAAAAGGTAGAAATAGGTATGGAACGCTAAGATGGACTGGGCTGCGCAGTAGAGGCAGCACGCGGAGATAAAATGGGTAATGCAAACGTTTAAGCAAATAGGTAACTTGCGGTAGCAGGAAGCTGTCAATTAATCCAAGGACAGATGCGTTAATGGCGATCAAATCAAGACATAAGTGCGAATGCAGCCATGCTGAAGGTATTTAAAGGGAGCGTGACTTGTCATTGATTGGTGTAGCCTGGACAATGGCCATGACTTAGACCAATGAATGAGCTCACGCAAAATGGAAGATGCTAGCACGCATTCACGCATGCGTGCATGATTTGGCAAGCGCAAGCCTTGGCCGTAAACAGGGTCAAGCTGCCTGCTGCATGTGCAGATTGGCTCTAATGCATGTGATGCCGGTGATGAGAATGCAAGGAGCTGCAATGAAGCGTTTGCTCATTTGGTTTGTACGACAACGAAAAGCCGCTAACCATTTGCCGGCATTAGCTTTGAAATGGATTGGGAGGAAGCCCTGCTGTTTTAGTGCAAAAACTCCTCGTCAGGTCTGGGATGCGGGGAAAAGGTTTAAAGAACTGGAAAATGGACTGCTGAGGGCAGAACCATTTTCACTCAGCACATATGCGGGTTTCTTTTTCAGTAAAGACGCGAATAAAGGAAGTGCTTATTTTGGTAAGATGCGACGATTAAAGCAAAAGTGTTGGCAAAGTCGAATATGTCATTTATGGCTCAAAGTCAGACCTGGTAGCAGGGATAAAAAAGCCGAATTTCAATGGCCCTGCACCCATTCCAGAATTTGAGGTCAAATGTTTTCTTCCACTCCGCTGCACGCATTGACCTGTTTCTTCCCACGCATAGCGTGACCTTAAATTAATCTGCATTTAGGAAATACCCAACTGGAAAAACATTTTTTAAGGGTTGACCGATTGTCAATTTGCACTCTGTTTGGGGGGCGCTCAGAGTTGAAACTTCACATGGTGACTCCCAATGGCCTCCTCATAAATCTGGTCAGTTTTCGCTAAAAACCGACATGCGGTTCAGGCGCAATCTGGGCATATCAGTTTTTGGGTTTTATCGATTTTCCGCGCTGTTTAGGGGTCCGTGGTCATGAAACTTCTGGACAACACTTCTAATGGTAGACTCTAAGAGGGTGTCAAATTTGGTGGAAATGCGATCATTCCTTCTGTAAGCAGATTTTTTTGATTATCGATTTTTTCGGAAACTGAGTCCAAACTCAAAAATCAGGCTCCGTCATGTCCTTACGGCAGCCATTTGCAAACTTGTGGTGAAAACCGCATCGAAATCAGGTGAGAAATGCGGCCTGGGTGAGGTAACAACGCCCATGACAGACACACAGACAGACAACATGAGAAATATATATATATATATATATATATATAAAGACATTTATATTATGTTTAACGTTCTTTTTATAGATACATGTATTTAAGCAAATGCTCTGTTTTATAATAAACAGTATTAAATAACATTTACCGGCCTGAATGTCCGAGAAATTTTCATAGAAAATTTTTGCTCTCCGACAGGAATCGAACCTGTATCCTATACGGAACCATCATTTCGCGTGATGTGCCTTAACCTTTCGGCCACAGAGCAGCGTCTGGTTAGCAAGGTCGATTTTACTATCTTTAAACTTAAATCTTCCATGAATCTCTTCTATTCATATCTGCTCTAGTGTATCAAATGTAAACAAATGACGTCATATATTTTAGAATTGGACATAGCCCGACAATTTATTTAAAGACATTTATATTATGTTTAACGTTCTTTTTATAGATACATGTATTTAAGCAAATGCTCTGTTTTATAATAAACAGTATTAAATAACATTTACCGGCCTGAATGTCCGAGAAATTTTCATAGAAAATTTTCGCTCTCCGACAGGAATCGAACCTGTATCCTATACATATATATATATATTTTTTTGGATAATATTAGTGGTTAATATACACATACATATGTAATCATATATCTAAAATATATAAATATATATACATACATACATATAGGTATAAAAAATAATTCCAAGAGGATAGAATCCAGGTAGAACTCAATGTCCAGGACAGAGTAAGGATATAATAAAAAGGCTTAAACACTAATATTCCAAGCTTTTTGAATTTGTAGGTCTGATGAATTGGATCGTATTTATGATTCCTAATGGAATAAATTATGACCATGGAATATTAGTGTTTAAGCCTTTTTATTTATATATATATATATATATATATATATATATATATATATATATATATACATATATATATATACATATATATATATATACATACATATATATATATACATATATATATATACATACATATATATATACATACATATATATATCATATATATATATATACATACATATATATATACATATACATACATATATATATACATATATATATATATACATACATATATATATACATACATATATATATACATATATATATACATATACATACATATATATATACATATATATATACATATACATACATATATATATACATATATATATATATATACATACATATATATATACATATATATATATATATATATATACATACATATATATATATATATACATACATACATATATACATATATATATATATATATATACATACATACATATATACATATATATATATATATACATACATACATATATACATATATATATATATATACATACATATATATATACATATATATATATATACATACATATATATATACATACATATATATATATATATATATATATATATATATATATATATATATATATAATTGATATTTACTTGATATTTACCAAGCTTAACTAAGCCTGACACAAGGTGAATAGTGAAAATAAGCAATTGTTGTTGGCACCCACTCACATCCAGACTGTCATCCTCTCTCCCTATTTCCATTCTCTCCCTAAATGGTGGTGGTGGTGGTGGAGATGTCTGAGAATCAAAGAGTGTTTGATGAGGCCCTACACATGAATTTGATTTTGGTAGACAACTCTGCACAATGAAGAAGCTGACACACTTAGCCAGAAGCGTCTTCCTCACAGTTGAAAGGAGATTGAGCCAAGCGAAATCTGTTAAACCTGGTTGCATCGGGCTGTCAGATGTTTGGTCTGTCAAGCTGCATCTTGGTTATGCCAGCTTGACTGGTGATGTTCTCTTCTGCCAGTTTAGCTGTTGAGAATCATGTAGACCTTTGACTATTCCACCATTGAGGTCTTCAGGGGTTGGTTGCATTCAATCTGTTATTTCCTTTTCAGCCATACCTCCATGAGTGGCCCTACAGGAGTTGGAACTCCATATGAATTTGCTCTTGGTATCACTCAGACAAGTAAGCCCTCTCCTATGACAAGGAACGATATACATATTTTACATTTTTTATATATTCTACAGTGGATGTCAGAGTGAATAGTTCGTTATCAAATGTACCACTGTGACTCTTTTTTACTTTAATGGCAATGATAGAATCAAATCAATAAATAAGAAAAGAATAAAACTAGTAAAAGTATAAAATTATCAATAAATATATAAGAACATTTTTTTTTATTATTGCTGTTGCTAAAAATAAATATTTGAGAGATAAATAATAATGAAAGACATTTAATATTGAACAAAAAATGTAAAGAAAATAACATTACAACACGAAAAGCTTTTCCCCAAATTTCAAAATACGTTCTTGTCAATAAAAAATGTTACTGCAATCAATAAATAAGGAAAGGATAATAGACTAAAATTATTGGCAAATGTTGTTAAAAATGTTTGTATGTTAAATGATAAATAAAGAAATTGATACTGAATGAATAGTCAATGATAAACTAAACAAAAATTACCATTCGAAATGCATTTCCTACAATTCCAAAAATTACATTGTCCTCTTTCATAAAAAAAGAGAAATGTTAATGCTTAAATATAAATATAGAATTATTCATGCCAGTGTATAAGTAATTTTTAACAAATTAAATATTCCTAATATAACAATTCCTAGTGATAATAGGCATTCTTAATAAAGTAAATAAAATAAGCTAAAACACTCATTTTAAAAATAAAACAAAAAGCAATTGATATATACATCAAGTTAAAAAATAAACAAATATGTATTCTAATAATTAGATATTGTAAATGCATAATAGTATAACGCAATTATAATATAATAAACAAAGAAAAATATAAGAATAAATGAATAATTAAAATAAAAACTTCCTTTTTAAAATATGACACCGCTTTTTTGAGCAATGAAAATACATATCCATTCATTCTGACATCAGTGTCTATCCAGTCAATAAGCAATAAGATAATAGTGGTGACAATAATGAGATGGAGTAAAACTAGCAATAAAATGATAATAGTGAAAAAGTTTCATCTAAAAGATGATAATAAGATTGTTATACTCGGCTGCAAATTAGATCTATTTCTTTTTTACAATATGTATCAACTGGATAAGAGCACTAAGAAAGCAAAACCCAAAATGAAAAAAGCCGTCTTCTGCACAGGAGCTAAAAAAACAAAAATCTAAAATACAATAGGCAGTCATGATCATTCCTGCCAAAATAAAAGGATGACAGCCACCATATTTTCTTAAAAGAAAGCTTTTTATAGATGACAGATTCAGGACCTGGTTGACAGACCAGCTGTCAACAATAGCAGACTTTCATTGTCATCACCATAATCACCTCTCTCGTAATCACCATAACCCCACTTAATCCATTATAATGGCAACCAGATTCCTGAGTTCACCCAACTCTTCACATACAGAACCCAGCCAACAGGCTAGCTGTCGACAATGGTGAGTTTTTGATGTCAGCACCAAGATTTTGGTCAACCAACCCACAAAATACACCAACTCCAGATTCATGACTTCACCAACTGCATGCTTACACCTTCTGTGTCAGCAGAGTCAGATTCATGACTACACTAATCCACACCAGACTTCTCTCATCACCTCTGTAAATCGACTGGGCCAAACCAAACGCACCAACTCCAGAATCCAGACTTCACTTGACTCTTCACACAGAGAATGTTGCTGATAGGCTAGCTGTCAACACTGGGGTCTTGATGTCACGGATGTGATTGCTAAAACCTTAATGGCCTCATTAATCCACACCAAGCCTCTATCGTCATCAGCACAATGAACTCAGTCACCAACCCAACAAATCTATCAATTCTCAGCTTTACCAGCAACACCTAATCACTGCAATTACTAATAGCAACTAAAAGACCACAAATCAACAATTTTGTTATCTTTCACACCACCTCAGAGGCAGGTTATTGCTGTTTTTGTTTGATCTCACGTTCAACCAGCATCCAACAAAGATATTCCACTCAATCAAGTTTCATTATCACACTCCAGGCCTCTCATCAACACCACCATCACCTCAGTTAACTGACCCACTGAAAGCACCTTCCAAGGCCTTATCACAGATCAGCCCTTCCCACGACATGTCACTCAATCTCCCATATACCTCATGAACTCATACTTCTGAATCCACACCAGACAAGTCTTTTTCACAGAACTATGTATGCTGGTATTGAGTATTATGCATATATGTTGAAAATTGGTCGATACACATTTCCTAAAATTGTAATTCTTGTAAGTTCTTTCCTTTAAAACCATGCACTAGTTATAAACAAGATGAAGCAAAACTAGTAATGAAATGATAATAGTGAAAAAGCTTTCTCTAAAAGGCAACAATAGTAAGATGAATCAAAACTAACAATAAAATAATAATGGTGAAAAGGCTTCATCTAAAAGGCAACAATAATAAGATGGAGCAAAACTAGCAATAGAATAATAATGGTGAAAAGGCTTCATCTAAAAGTCAATAATAAGATGAAGTAAAACTAGCAATAAAAGAATAATGCTGAAAAAGCTTCATCATAAAGACAAATATAATAAGACAAAGCAAAACTAACAATAAAATAATAATGGTGAAAAGGCTTCATCTAAAAGGCAACAATAATAAGATGGAGCAAAACTAGCAATAGAATAATTATAGTGAAAACCTTTATCTAAAAGGCAACAATAAGAATAAACAAAATGAATATGGTAATGGTATTATTAACTGTCACCTTATAAGGAGACATTTGACATTCATTCATCAAGCATCTAGAAGAGCTGTTCATTGAAATTTATCAAATCTTTCTCTTAAAACAATTTTTCCAGTGAATAGGTTTTTTGAGTCAAGTAACTGATATTCATCACAATGCAACAATAATAAGATGAAATAAAATTAAGTTGAAATTTTGGAGATTAAGAATTATCATTATTACGCACCTTGCTATTTAAACCAGATTTCTCACCTTTGTCATTATGCTCACACCTGTGTGAGTCTCTTTACTCCTATTATGGAATTCTTTTTGAGCATTCTTTCTTTCAGCCTCTTAAATAGTATATATCTCTATAGTACATCTACTTAGGAGATTATCAATGTGGTCATTCTTGATCATTTTATCCTCTGGTGTTTCTTTTTTATTATCTTGAATTAATTTTACAAGGGTTACTTTTCCCTTCATATCACACCAGCCATGCCTGATTTCAACATCCATCCTCTGACTACACCTTTTCATTGTTCTTCTGCCCTTACTTTTAGCAGGTGCCTGGTTCCTTGCCACAACTGCATGGGATTAAATATATAGAATATTTAGTCATGTTTTCATCATAGGGTAGAATGCAGACATTTAGGTTTAAGGCCCCAGAATTATGACATGAGACTGTCCAAGAGACACATAGCTTATCACAGGGCTTCTTAACCTGGGGTCTATGGTCCTAGGGTTTTAGGAGGGCCATGAGGATGAGATAAACATTAATTATTTACATTCACTACAAAGCTCTTTTTCCAATCAATTTGAAATAAATAAAAGAAAATGCATCCTGCCATTGCTTGAAAGAAAAATAAACCCAGATTCTACTTACAGTGCCAACCAGTACGCATCTTTTGATTTGCTGTTAGTCTATGTTTATCATTTAAACATGCATCATCATTTTCTGCATTTTCCATGGTTTGTCATGGTTTGATTATCTTCTCGTATACTAGTGAGGATTAATTGGCCACAGTTTCTTTCAAGTGTGATTGGCTGAAAAGTTATGTGTGTGCAGAGTATATGAGGGTGAAGTATGGAGAAATGTGCATACAAGTGTTGTGAAAACCCAATTGGACTGAATATCTACTTGTCTGTCTATCTGTCTATGAAGGGCTAGTTCTTAAGGTGGTCTGTGATTCAAAAAGGAAATACTGGCATAGTGGATTGAAACTTTACTTAAAACATACCTGCTTTCCAGGTAATTGTGATTTTAATTACTATATCAGGTAATATTATTTTATAATAATAAAAATTGATTTTTCCGTCATACATTTTTTATTATTATTATTATTATTATTATTATTATTATTATTATTATTATTCGGTCGAGCTAGCTTGGACATTCATGAGTCTGTCACGCCAGCCATCATGATTCTGAATCAATGCTGAGAGGTCATTAGGGTGGCATTCTGTGCCATATCATAGCTGATCAATGTAGATGGTTGCTGGGTGACCAACCAATCTTGCACCATGGCTAGGTATCTAGACTAGTAGATCACTTGAAAATTCTTGTTTTGCTTGCTGGCCATGTTCTGCAAAGTGCATTCTGCATTCACATAAGACTGTAGAAATATCAGGAATGGGTCCATAGAGCTGGGATTTAGTTGGATGTTGTCTCCAGTCAAATATAGCTGTCTACATCTGAGTGTAGGTTCCAGGGTTTTAGTCAATGTCCAAGCAATGGCACCATACATTAAAATGGACCCTACATTGGTGCAGAA
>OZ038501.1:17611807-17656807 GCA_964036315.1 Acanthosepion esculentum | reverse complement strand
TATCTCCTGCTAATTTTCCCTCTGAAAGTTCTCCACTGCCTTAACCAGGTATTGAACTCACACTCTTTGGGTCTGTCACTGGATCTAACCAACGCCTTTATCCACTGTCCTTGCATTGGTCAGCACAATGATCCAAAGCATCAATGAAAATCAACAAAAGAATGGGTTCGAAAAAGAAATTTCAAGTCTTGGAATGGCCAGGTTTTGATCTAAACCCGATTGAAAATCTGTGGTTCAAGTTAAAGAAGGCAGTACATGCATGAAATCCAGGTAATATCAAGCAATTGTGAGAGTTTTGCACAAAAGAATAGTAAAAATATGATATTCACTACTGCCAGAAACTTCTTACAAATTATAGAAAAAAAAGACTGCGTGACACTATGACCATAAAAGAAGGAATCAACAAATATCAAAAAATGATATTCACTACTGACTTCTTTATTGTTCTGGTGCAGTTTTGGTTACCCACTCATTTGCACCTAATGACAGGGAGAAAAGTGAGTAAGCAATGTTTAGTGTTGTGTAGGATCCACCTAATCTGCATAGGTGACTACCAACTATATAAATAATGGTTGATACCGGAAGACGAGAGAGGGAAGTGGAATCACGAGATCCAACTAGAGACTCTGATCGACTGCGACTAGTCAACACATTCTCCAGGAACGTCTTCCCAGAATTATACAGAAATACTATATGTACTTATTGTGTACACTTTCTTGTTATAATACATTCTTGTTCCAAGTACATTTTGTGTTGCATTATTATTCCATGCAATAGGCGAGATTCAACATTGAGTCAAGACTCAACATTTAGGTTACAATTTTTCTCCCTTGGTGCAAAACAGTGCTGTCCTAAAAAGGGCTGCATTGTCACGAAGGGAGGACAAGAATTACAATTACTCACAGATGTATAAAACGGCCATCTACCCTTCACTATCCATGTGCAAAGTTCAAGCTGGGAATCTCCAGTGACATCTCATGCTTCCATCACTATGACTTCAATGCCACAGGTCTTCAAGAGCACAAAACATATTGGTGGTGTGCACTGAGCAATATGCACCTAAATTTTTTAAATAGTGGTCATTGTTTGTGCAGCACAATGCACATTCTCTGCATCGAATCCGCATAGCCTGTACTGGTGCACATTTTATTACATGTCAGGTTCTGAAGTGATTGCAGACTTTAAATCAAAACTTTCCTTTTCCTAGGAAGATATCCTAACAAGGACTAAGAGGTCTCTCTCTCTCCCAGTTGTTTAACTGCATGCCCAGATACCAACTCAAGTATTTCTGCACACATATATTTTACACTGGATGTTGGAGTAATGAGTTTGTCATCAAATTGGCCATGTATTGTTATTACTATTATCATAATTCCTGTTTAAATGATAAATAATCATATTCAATCAATAAATAAGAAAAGGATAAGAGAAAAAATTATCAGTAAATGTTAATACTGTTTGAATGATAAATGATAGGGAAAGAAATAGACAATACTGAACCAGACAATACTAAATAATAGCTACTGTATTAGAACTTCCAAACCTTTGCTTCTTCAGGAGAAAGGGGATAAGAATGTTCATTCTTCCCTTCTTCAATATTCGGAAACAACCTGTAATAGAATGTCAGTAAAAAATGATTATACAAAAATGGCAAGTATTAAAACAAGTATTTTGTGAAATTTGTGCCAATATTATCAGCAAGGCCTATGAGAAGTGGGGTCCAGTTGGTACTTTGTTCCAGGGCCCAAGAACTAAGAAGAGCCCCACAGTAACTATGCAACACCCATACTCCCTTGAGAACAAACACTTTCTACTACCCTCAGTCTGACATACACTTACATTCATATACTCAAACATAACTATGCTTATAACGCCACACTTATTTCTTTTTATTAGTATTTATTATTAATTTTGTAAGCCTAGTTGTATAAACATATGTTAATATCAAAAGTATCTACCTACAGCACGAAGGAGGGGGTAGATGCATAAATTAGCATAATGATTTCACTAGCACACACCAGAATGTTTGTGTCATCATCTGCCTGCATGTATTATTATTTTGAGAAAAATCTTTTCTTGCCTCGTAGCCTCAAAGGAGTCTTGTACTGCCTTGCAAAATTTATCTTGGAGACCCTGATTATTAGTATGACTGCTATCACAAAACAGTAGGACATTACGGGTAGATAGGTTGTCTGTAGATGGTGAAATCCATGAATATGAAGTCACCTATGAAATAAAAATAATTGTTTGTATGGAAAGTAAGGACCTATGTGCATCAAACTGTCTTTAAATTAATTGGCAGCAGAAGAATTATCATTGAAATTTTAAAAGATAAGCTTAGATATTAATGTGATACTTTAATTTTGAGTTCTTCTGTAGTTTATTGTTGCTTATTGTATCTACTCCTACCTACCTATTGTGATGAAAGCCCAATCAAGAAACCTCCGCAAGAGCTGGTTTAAATGCTGCTTGATAGGGTGGCTTTTAAGCTAGTATAGTAGGACATTACAGGTAGATAGGTTTTCTGTAGATGGTGATATCCATGAATATTACAGAATCATATCTACATAATAAATGCAAATGTCAGTGTGTCACACTTTTTCAACTTTACTCCTAGAGGCCTTAACCCAATATATCATACCATTTTAGAATCAGGTTGACTCCATGAGCAAATTAAAAACATTCTGAGCCAGATCTGGACCCACAATCCTGAAATTTTAGATTCCCAACTTTTGATCACTGTGATTATCTTTTTTGATTTTTTTACATAATTTTTTGCAACAAATTTTTTTGTACAATAACAAATAATAACAATAAATTTGGGAATAATTAAAATTAATAGCAAAATCCAGCTAAAGTCACCCATGAAATAAAAATAATTGTTTGTATGGAAAGTAAGGACCTATGTTTTTAAATTATGCGGCAGCAGAAGAATTATCGTTGAAATTTTAAAAGATAAGCTTAGTTATTAATGCAATACTTCAATTTTGAGTTCATCTGTAGTTTATTGTTGCTTATTGCATCTACTTCTCCCTACCTATTGTGATGAAAGCCCAATCAAGAAACCTCTGCTTGATAGGGTGGCTTTTAAGCTAGTATACTAATATACACAAAACTTTCCACACAGCATGAGGAAATTTTAAAAACACAAGACTTACGTGACAAACATAGACTTTCTGCCTGAATTTCTGCAATGAGGAGTTATCATTATTTACATTATCTACCTGCAGATTATTTTCCTCATTTTTGTTGTTATTATCACAATGTCTCGGCCATTGTGGCTTCCAGCCTTTGTCAGGTTTATGTCAACCTAAATAACCCACATGAAATTTTGAACTGAACACTTTATTTAATCTATAGTGGTAAATTGTTCTTGTTTCCCTATCCATGTTCAGGGATATCTCATCTAGTTCTTATTTTTTATTGCTCAGTAATTGGTTGCCCCATTTTCACTGAGTCCAAGTACACACTGCCCGGCCCAGGGACTGAACCCACAATTACTATAGCACCAAATTCACTAACAGACAACAGCCTAGTGGATTAGTGTTGGTTGATTGAAACTAAACATAGAATCAGTAGTGCTTGGTGTAGTTTATCCCAACACCATATACAGTAATAAAGCTAAAACATTAACCAAAGAACTTGTGTCATGTTCTTAAATAGTCTTGTTGGATTGAGACTTTTATATGGATGTCATGAATAGTGCCAAACTTATTCAGAAATATCTAAACTGTCAGCTGTGTACAAACACTTTCTGTGATGGTTAGGTCTTAGTGAGGACCATCCTTCATTGGACCTCATGAACTGGCGCTAAAGAATCCCATACAAAGAACTGCATCAAAATAACCACATTATTTGAGGACTTTTAAAAGCAGCAACTATTTATCACATATGACTGAAAAAGAAAATAATGACATAATCAAGATGTTGGCGTTCCACACTATTTCAAGTAAAGGGTTAGGAAGGAAACTGCCATCAATACTGGAAAGAGCAATAATTGACTTAAGAAACAGATTTTCTTGAAAAATTGCTTTAATAGAAAGATTTTATAAAATTTCAACTGAAAATAACACAAGATGCTCAGCCAAATATTTCCTTATAAGGAAACAGCTAATATTACCGTTACCATTTATTATGATCTTGAGCAAGCTTATTTAATATCCACCACTCATTAATTGGCAACTACAAAATTATATTATCCCTGAACCTTGTTTTTCTTGTACTTCCTTCCCCAGGTACTAATACCCCTGAGAAATAATTTAGACAGACCCTTCACCCAAACAGATACTGAACTATCACCAATCATAATGAATGGATGTTCTCTCAGAGAGGCCCCATGTCAAAACTCCATCCAGACATCAAGTGGAGCTCATACATATATATGATCCATCACTAAAGATGTGAGAAAATAGACCTTATGATGTTTTTATGTGAGACGGAGTTTAAAGCTTACTATGGTATCTCATATGGTGAGGTCACCACAGATCAACTCTTTTTAGATCAAAAGTTCCTGAAGGACATTAAGTTTGTTTCAAGTCACATGCTGTAAAAGTATTATGATAAAGATCTTAACCCATGTCTTGTTTTCTGGATGAAACACTGAATGTCATTTCTGAGGAGGCAATTTCAAATATGGAGTAAGTAAAGCTTTCTTCTAAGCTAAAGGATGAGAGTGGTTTCTGGGTTCACATGGTGATAATGGAAGATCAATAGTTTTTATTCTCATGGCACTGAATATGACCAGCCAGTTTTTCCCTTCACTTAGCTGTTAGAGCTAGATCAGAGGTAAGATCAGCTGCCAGCCTCAGGTCATCAAGAGTTTTGGAAGTGCACTCATGCTCTATTGTTATGTAAACTTATCCTCTTTCTTGGCAATGGGTCGTCACTGTGAAAGGGAAAAAATGAGAGCAACTAAAAATTGCAGAAATGGGGAATTTATTAAATGAAAGGGGGGAGTGGGTTGCATTATGAAAGAATGTTTGGAGGAATAAAAACTTATAAGAAAAGAAGCTTTGGTTGGTGAATGAATAGACATCATGTGGGTGAAGACAAAGAAGAGAGGAGTGGAGGCAAGGAGGAAGCAAGGTAATAGAAGAGTGCAAGTGGCATTGTGGAGGAGTGGAGGCAAGGAGGAAGCAAGGTAATAGAAGAGTGCACGTGGCATTGTGGAGGAGTGGAGGCAAGGAGGAAGCAAGGTAATAGAAGAGTGCAAGTGGCATTGTGGAGGAGTGGAGGCAAGGAGGAAGCAAGATATTAGAAGAGTGCAAGTGACATTGTGGAGGAGTGGAGGCAAGGAGGAAGCAAGATATTAGAAGAGTGCAAGTGGCATTGTGGAGGAGTGGAGGCAAGGAGGAAGCAAGATATTAGAAGAGTGCAAGTGGCATTGTGGAGGAGTGGAGGCAAGGAGGAAGCAAGATATTAGAAGAGTGCAAGTGGCATTGTGGAGGAGTGGAGGCAAGGAGGAAGCAAGATATTAGAAGAGTGCAAGTGGCATTGTGGAGGAGTGGAGGCAAGGAGGAAGCAAGATATTAGAAGAGTGCAAGTGGCATTGTGGAGGAGTGGAGGCAAGGAGGAAGCAAGATATTAGAAGAGTGCAAGTGGCATTGTGGAGGAGTGGAGGCAAGGAGGAAGCAAGATATTAGAAGAGTGTAAGTGGCATTGTGGAGGAGTGGAGGCAAGGAGGAAGCAAGATATTAGAAGAGTGCAAGTGGCATTGTGGAGGAGTGGAGGCAAGGAGGAAGCAAGATATTAGAAGAGTGCAAGTGGCATTGTGGAGGAGTGGAGGCAAGGAGAAAGCAAGATATTAGAAGAGTGCAAGTGACATTGTGGAGGAGTGGAGGCAAGGAGGAAGCAAGATATTAGAAGAGTGCAAGTGACATTGTGGAGGAGTGGGGGCAAGGAGGAAGCAAGGCAATAGAAGAGTGCAGGTGGCATTGTGTATTATTTTGTTTTCTTTTCTGTTGTGATCAAGGTGATTGCTAGAACCTTACAACTCTGGGGAAAAATAAATGTAAAATGTATATCTACTTCATTTTATTTCTTTTTTTTTTTTTCACCAGTCCTTCAATTCTTTTCCTTTTTATCCTTTTTCTTCTTCTAAAATAGTCAACTGACTTAGAAATTGCAGGAACACACAGGTGATCGTTCAATTCAGATTTCATAGATAAAATTATGACCAGTATTTCCAGTACGGGAACGTACCCTTAAAAGATCCCCTTCCTAAAATCATGACATATTTTAGATTTAAATTAAACAAAAATTAAAGAATTATCATAGACATAAATAAAATAGTAAGGAATTAAAGATTTTACATACCACTGAATGTAAAAATGATTATTTTCCAATAACTCAAAGTTTCCACACCATTTATTCAATATATCATCAATGAATACATCTTTAAAAATAAAAGATAAATAATTAAATTGAAGTTTAACTTAGGAATAAACATGTTTTATTTTAATTATGATGTATTTTAAGAATAAGGTGTATCAGTAAATTATAATGCATGGGTGAAAAAGCATGGGGAATGACAAAATCACTTGAATTCAATGGAAACAGAAATTCTAAGAATAACTCTAAGAGATGAAAAGAAAATGCAAAGATAAACCAAAGAATTGATTAAACTGCAAAAAATGCAGGTGAGTGTGGTATATAGCAAGAAGAAAAGAAAACAGATGAAGCAAAAGGTTGCTTGATAGGTGCCTAATGGACAGTAAATGTAGGAGAAAATGAAGAGATACAGAGATAAAATAAAGAGGTGCACTGGTAAGTTGTGGCAAAGAATACCACAGCCATTGTCATCATGGAAAGATTTAGGAAAGCTTTTGTCCTGTAGCAAACAATCACTGGCTGCTTCGACAGGTGAGAACCGAAATTGGTAACCATTTTCAGTTCTCACCCGTCGAGGTGCAATTGAAATGCACCAAAATGAAGTTGCATCTTTGTAGTGAGTAAACTGTTTTTGTCTATATGATAAAATTATAATAAATAATTATCGCTCTACTATCAGTATCGAGAACTCTTTTGGATTAATGCTGTGAATGTTAGAATTTATACATTACTTTCATTCTCATTGCATTGGGTATATATATATATATATATATATATATATATATATATATATATATATATAATTGTGTATTTGGACAGCAATCCCACTTTTATACAAGCTTCAATATGCATTGTGATTTATTCAAATTTTCTTGCATTTGTACAAGTTATTTCTTTTCTAGACATAAAGTTTTTAAACCTGTCCGAATGATCTGTGGATTCAAGTGTTTTCAGCTAAGCCATTAGTCATTATCAATGATGATTTTTATGCTTAACTGAATGTGTAGATCATTATGTTTTTATGTATATATAGTGATGGGTCACAAAAGTCGCTTGGTTTAAATTTTTTATTGTATTTTTACAATTTTTGAATGTTTTATATCGGAATAAAAATTGTGAATAAACTGCTTGAAATTTATGTTTTCTTCAACTGTATCAGTCATTATAAAGAGCTGGATGTTGTCAGTATCATAGACAAGACTTTACTGGCTACCTCCTGACATTTTTTAGAATGCTTGAATTTGAATTAATTGAATATGATGTCATGTGTAACATGTAAATAGAGTGAGATCGCATTGGAACAGCATGTATCAAATATTATACATATTATTATTATGTAACTTATATTCAATATTTTTATACATCCTTCAATAGATCAGTTCCTGTGGAGAAAGATATTTTCTTTCATAAGGTTGATTTTCTTGTATTATAATTTTGAGTCTTTCCATGTAATCAGTCCTGTATAATGGTATTATCTAATAAAATTTGTGTTATACTGATAGTTTTTTTTTTTTGCTTATTTGTTATGTGATGATCAATATCTGTCCAAATTGCATTAAGTTTTGTTAAGTGACAAGTCAACCTTTGAGAGAGGGTGATGCATGTGTGACCAACGTAAGAATTTAATGCTACTTTATATTGTTGATATTAAAGATGCAATCTTCCAGAAGATATGGGGGATATCTGAGGTCTTGAGTTATTGGTAATAATTTGGTCAGCCATTTTGTACTTTTTGTAGTAAATGATAAAATTTAGGTCAAAAGTATTTGAATAAAGATAGAAGAAAACATGCATTTTGGAGAGTTTATTTCAATTTGAAATTTACTCAGATATTGACGTCTAGTCAGATCTTTGACATTTAAACATATTGACATTTGATCAGATACTGACATTTAATTAGCTATTGAGATCTGATCAGATATTGACATTTGATAAGATATTGACTGACATAGGCTCAAATATTGACATGTACTCAGATATTGCCTGACATTTGACCAGATATTGACCATTGCTCAGATATTGACATTTGGTAAGATAGTGACTGTCACTTGATCAGATATTGACATTTGGTCTGATCTAGACACGTGATCAGATATTGATATTTGATTCATATTTATGCATTTAAGTGCACGCACACACACACACACACACACACACACACACACACACACACACACACACAAAGAAAAAAAAATTTCAGATACTATACAATATGTATAGTATCTGAAATTTTTTATTATTTGGTAGCAATATTATATTGAAAAATAACGAATGATAAATAAGTAACCATAATTTTTCAATGAGAAGCACACGTTCATAGGTTCATTCAAATTGCATCCCAATATTTTCACCATTCTGTGACTAGAACTTTTTAAAAACATATTACAGATAATAGAATGGTTGCTTAAGGAAGTTATGCCTGTTCTGGTTATTAAAGGAATAGCTACTGTAAAGTGTCTACAAGCCCAGGAAAAAACTTTGTGGGGCTGTCTTTTCTTTTCTTGCCCATGGAAAAACCTAAGAGGAATCATAACGAAACAGATCGATTATCTAAAAATAAGCAGACAATTTAGAAATGCAATTCTACATTGCAAAGTATACACAAGTGTAAGCATTGAGAAAGAGCACTTTCCTGCCATATGCAAACTAAGGATAAATCCCCCCCCCAAAAAAAACTAAAGCAATGCCTAAGCTACAATACAACATTCAGAATGACTTTGCAAACAAAGATATGATATTTTAGTTAAGAGCAAATATAAAACCTTATTAACCTCGGTAACTCAAAGTGGAATACCTTCAGGAAAACACTAAAAATAACAGTCATCCTGAAAGGAAGAGAAATAAGTTTTAAAAAAGAAGTGGAAAGCAAATGAAATTCTTAAACTAATGAAAAAGAGATAGCAGATAATACCCAGGAATGGCATAGAATATAAGATGTTAAAAAAAATCATTGGAAATAAATTCAAGCAAGCAAAAGAGGAATGACTCAATGAAAAGTGTGCAGATAGAAACACTACAAAACATTAACATAAGTAATTTCTGGCAAGTACACAACAAATGAAATAAAGTAGCACAAATTCTGGTGAAGGAAATGAAACAGTGAAATTGATTGTCCTATAGCAAACCACCTTCATCAAAATGTACCCTCTCCCATACACATGATATTCAAAATCTATACAGGAACATTGTATTTGATGACAAGCATCAATATGGGTAATGTCTGGTGGTTACACTCAGCAGCTGAGTTATAATAACATGGACAGAACATGTGATCAATTAGGAAGTTAGTTTTAAGAAAAATAAAGTATGAAAAGAACACTTTAGTTTAAAATCAAAGACAGCTGAACTTTCTGGGATGTATCATGAGGAAAGAGGTCTTGGAGAATTTGACACTCATTGGACATATTGTAGGCAAAGGGAAAGATCAAGTAACCTACCTAGTAAGATTATGTTTAAAGGATGGCAGAACATGAACTGAGAAGGATAGTAAGGGGCGAACATCGCTTAGAGCTGCAAATGATAGGACGTTGTAGAGAGCTATGACTGTCCACATCCTGAAAGTACATTGCCACATAAAAGAAAGAGAACAAGAACTAGTGGATAATGACAAAAAGTCTAATACTTTCATTGTAACTAACAAAAGAATCACTGTTGCAAAATTTTCTGACTTTTTTTTATGTTCCTTTTGCTGGGCTTTTTGTGCTTCTACTATTAAATCGACCATTCGCCCTTGCATGGAGCATTGCTGCCATATATGGTCTGGAGCCCCTGCTGTTTGCCTCAGGGTTCTTGATAAGATCTAGAGACGGATATGCAATGTAATTGGCCCAGATCTGTCATCTCGTCTGCAGTCGCTCTCTCACAGACGCAATGTTGCCTCGCTCTGTCTTTTTTACAAATACTTTCACGGTAATTGTTCCGAGGAGCTGCTCTCGCTGGTTCCTAGGCCTCATGAATTTAAACGTCCTACGAAGCTGGCATCCCGTTCCCACCCCTTCACCGTTGAAACTGTTAGATGTAGACGTCTCTTCTACTCCAATAGCTTCATGTCTCGCACATCTCGCCTGTGGAACTCCCTTCCTTATTCCTGTTTCCCTGACAAATACAATCTCCAACTATTTAAGTGTAACGTCAATCGACATCTCCAGTTGCCTTGATCTATCCACTTCCCTTCTCCACATCCTTTCACCTTTCATTCCTATCTGCTCTCGCTCCTAATCTTCTGTAACCCCCCTGCCTTGATCGATCCACTATCTTTCTCCACATCCTCTCTTTTACCACTCCTATCTGCTCTTCCTCCAAACCTTCTGTAACCCCTTGCGTGCTAGTGGCTTCCAGCCTTGCTTGGGGTGATAAGCTTAAAAAAAAAAAAAATCTGTTGCAATTAAAGAAGATCAGACATTACTTTGAAACAAATCATAATAGCACAATTGAAAAAGAAGGACACTATTTAGAGTACAAAAATTGGAATCCTAAGAAATTTGTGTTCATTTTGGAACAATTGGAATGCTTCTATTGTTAAAACTTCTGTAATTAAAAAAGAACGGACATTACATTTTGATATTATATTTTGACTGACTCTTATACAATTGAAAAAGAAAGAATCTATGTTGAGGAGCAGATTTGGAATCCTGTGACATCTGTTTTCATTTTGGTATGCTTTTCGTTCTTCTACTATTAAATCTGTTGTAATTAAAGAAACATTTTGTCCGACATTTGCACAATGATTGAGGAGGAGGAGAATATGGTGAGTGCTAGATTCCAAAACTTGAGTCTTTTGTGCTCATTTGGGAATAATTTCTGTGCTATTACATTTATATCTGTTATAGTTAAAGAAAAAACAGGCATGACTTTTTGACTAACTTTCATATTTCAAATAAAAAAGTAAGGAACTTACCATTTGGTGCTGGTCTCAGTTTATTTTCATAAAAACTGACATTGGGACAGTAAATATTCGGATAAGCTGAAGTCAAAAAATTCATAACAAAATCAATTAAAAAGAATTTTAGTTTGACATTATGTCATTTTAACATGTACTCTGACCCATTACAATATACTTAGTTACATAAAAAGATACAGCCTTCCAGTGATGCTGGTAGGTTTTTAATGTAGTTAGTCCCTGGGACCCATGTGTGGTGATTTGGTTGCAACCCTGGAAATTTCAATGGATCCCAACTAATCTGCAGGGAAACAAACTAAGTTTTTTCAGGGGGTTTTTTTTTTTGTACCATCACCCCCGCCCAATAAGTCATGCTGAATTGACAGAACAACTTTTTTTTAATTAAATTAAAAAAAATTAAATTAAAAAAATTAAATTAAAAATTAAATTAAAAATTAAATTTAAAAAATTAAATTAATTAAAAATCAAATTAAAAATTTTTTTTAATAAATTCAAAACAAAAATCGTTATCGGCCATATCCTCATAATCTTGACTTCCTACTTCCTTTTCTTGCATTCATATCATAATCATTCCATGACACTCTACATTGGGTGGCTCTTGGATTTTGTATCAGGTGAACTAAAGTAAAAAAAAATTTAAAATGTAAATCTACAACAGATACTTCTTTCTCTGTGTTTCGGCAACTGTACACATCATTCCACGTTTTATTTCAATTTCAGTAAGCACTGGTGTGCATAAAAACTGTGACCTCTCCTACCACCTGTGTGCCCATCTCTATATTATGACATTGAGAAAGAGTGTTTGAGCTGTGTATGGGCATGGAAGAAATTTAACACATATGTCACAGGACTTGAATCCTTTAAACCCTTTATGGACCATAAACCCTTTACACCGTTAATAAACACACATAATTACCCCATTAGGATATCAAAGACTTCCGATGATACTGTGAAGATATAACCCAGCAGCAGAACACATTCCAGGGAAGGCACTAGTCATACCTGATAAACCATCAAGAAATCCTTTATCCGAAACTGATAGTAATACTAGCAAAGATGTTGGCATATACACAGACTGCATAGCAAGAACCAGACCAGCATCAGATGAGAAATTAGATTAAATAAAAATAGCTACTCTATAGGACAGTGTATTACAGGAAGTAATACATTTCACACTAAATGGATGGACACACAAAGAAGAAAGAATTAAAGAAAGTATAAGGCCATATTTTGTAAATCAGAATAAATTGTCAGTTCTTGAAAATTTACTCCAGTTTCAGGACAGAATTGGCATACCTGAAAAGCTTAAACCAAAAATATTAAGACCTCATAATGGTCACTTGGAACTAAACAAATGCCAAAAGAGAACCAAAGAATTGGTGTGGTGACCTAAAATATCTCAAGAGTTGGAGGAGTATCTAAAAAAAATGCACATTTTGTAATGTTCACCATCAAACAAATAAAAATTAAATGTCACATCATTTCCTCAAGGTTCATTGCAAAGAATAGGTACAAACATTTTCACTCACCAAGGACACCAGTATATTGCCACAATAATAGATTATTTCTCAAGATATACAGAAATAGCAAAGCTTAATCCAATGACAAGTGAATGTGTGATAGGAAAGATGAAAAATTTCTTCTCACATTGGGGAATTCATATTGAACTTGTCAGTGATAATGGGAAACAATTCTCAAGTTAAACTTTCAAAGATTTTGCAGACAGTTATGGATTTAAACACATAACATCAAGTCTACATTATCCTGAAGCAACTGGAGAAGAGGGAAGTGCTGTTAAAACACCTAAGAGAATTTTGGGACATTTAGACACATTTCAAGCATTAATAGCATACCAGAGTCGGCTAATTCAAACAACAGGTGTCAATCCCACTAAATTAATTATGGGTAGGAAAGTAAGAATCACATTACCTTTACATTCAAAAACATTATTACCATACATATCAGTGAAAGAGACAAACTGGCAGAAACTAATATGGAAAAGAATTATAGCAGATTCCATAGTGACAGAAATTTACCAAGTCTAAAAAGAGCAAATAGGGTTAGAATAAAATCAGAGAAAGAAATACTGGAACACTGAGGGGACGGTCAAGTCAGGAGACACTGACGACTGGTCATATATGGAGGTAACTAATCAAGGGGATTTCCAAAGAAATAGGAAACATATTTCATTTTCAGGTTTTGAAAATAGGCCTTTGAGAAGTAAACCAATTAAGGATCATTGCAAGGATCTTCAAACAAATAATATTACAAGAGAAAGTACTGGAAAAAATAAGGTGAGGACAAAAAATACAAACTTCAAAATATCTGTTTGATTTCACAAAGTGAGTGAGTTATCACCCTCAGACTGTAACAAAAATAAACTTTCATTTATAATTATTTATTTTGTAATTTGGAAAAGTTAGAAATAAATTGATAAAGAAGCTGAATTACCTTAGGAAGGGGGAAGTTATAACAACATCAATAATTGTTGTGGATCCAGAATAGGTCCGAAAGAAAACTCGGACTCAGCAATTTAGTGAAAACATATTATTAAACAAAAGAACGAATACAAAAGTGTTGTACGTCCGACTGACAGCAAAGTACAGTAGTCAACTCGTCAACGGTTGACAGCGATATTTACTGTCGCCCCCACGAGGGATAGATGCGGCACAAGGCCGAGTTTAACGTGGGTAGTCCCGAGCCCGTAGGCTCGGCCAAAAAATGCCCGTAGAAACTGTAAAACAGAATCGGGTTGGTCAACCTCCCCAAACGAGACTCTGCCCTTTGGCGGAGCCTCGTCCGGGTTCCTCTCTGCTCAGAGGCAGAGAGTTCGACCGTCTTGTTGGAACAAGTCACAGCAATCTGTCAACTGTGGACAGCTCTCCTGAGAGGCATAATCTCCCTGTATATATAGTAATAGGACGAGTCCATTTTGTCCATAAAGGTAGGTGCCATAACAATAATGATGATGATTATTGTAAGGACTTCTGGTCCCACTAGGAAATGCTCGGATCAAGACGGATTCATTGGGCAGTTTAAATAAATGAGATGCTAAGTTTACCATGTCTCATGTCTTTATGTTGCTTTGAATTTGTAGTTGTCTTTATCTATTTTACCATGTGTCATGTTGTCTTTATGTTGCTTTGAATTTTCAGACTCATATATGTTTCCACCCTAAGCCAAGTGGTAAAGAAATAAATTGGATGCCTTCCTTATAAGACATGACCATACCAGGTAATTGAATGGAATTGCAGAAAGCATGGAGCAGAAGGTGAAAATACAGTTGAAGGCATTTTTCCCATCCAGAGAAACCATAAATAGTTACATACCAAGACTAGTACTGCGACATAGAACTATCCCTCTTGCTGGAAGAATTTAAAGTCTCTCTGCGTTGATGAGAATACAAATTATATCACTGATAAAAATGGCCTGTTCAACAAATGAGAAAATATGGTAAAAAAAGGCAGAGAATCAAGTCCAGAAAAAGAAAACTTTATTGAATAAAAGGGGCTTAGTACGGTGATAATAGCAACAAGTGGACAGAATTTATTTGTTCATTCTGATCGTATAAGACCTAGATGTAATGGTGAAGAAGTCGAGACGGAAGAGCAGGAGGAAATGGAAAGCGAGGAAAGCATGAGTGTTTCTGATTGGGAAATTGAACATAATATTAAAGAAGCTATGAAGGATAGTTTGCATAAATCTGACATGGAGTAGGAAGATCAGAATGAAGATCTATGTCTGGACTCAAAAAGAACCAGGTACACACCTCAAAAGAGATAAGAGCTTGTATCATTGTTCGAAGAAGTCACAGATCAATGAAGGGCATAAAACAACTTCGTTTCCATGAGGTGCATTGATATAGGCAAAATTGCATAGAGTTCAATGACAACTAAGTCAATTGTTACACAGTATAGAGGTAGAACTTCTCTGTTACAGATTAGAAGACATCATAACTTGTTGCCTGGTTAAACCAAGTTGCAAAAGACATTTTATTACTTGAAGCATAACTCCAGTTTACCAGATGTTGCCACAAACAAATGACACTTATCTCAACATTCTATAATCTCCACTCCCACAAGTAAACTCTTCAATAAAAGATAAAAGGATTTGATGCTACAGTAATAATGAAATTACCCAACAATTCTATATTTAAAAAATAAAAGAAACACTTATTATACCTACTTTTTGTTAATATCATCAATTTCTGCATTATACAGGGTGTCCATAAAGTTCGTGTGCACTTTAATAATATTTTTGTTGAAAGAACATTTCAAAATAAAAAAATATTTCTTGAACTTATGTCTTTTCTCTAAGGTAGTTTTCAATTATTATATAAACTTTATCCTTATAAAATAAAAGACAAAAACAAATGTCAAAATCCTCCAATAATTGCCTACAAAATAAGAATTCTTCATCATGCTCTCAACAATGGGATTGCTACAACTTGCTTGCCAAGAAATGGCTCTCATCACCCACTAGGTGGCATTGCATGTACCGTGTCCCTTCTGGACATGGGCGATCATAGGTTTCCACAATTTCTTATCTTCTCCATCTCTTAGTAAGGTTTCTTAGCAATATTTAGATTTTGTGCCTGCAAAAAACCTTGTCTCAAAAGGACTTGATACTGCTATTACTGTATTACTGTATATATTTTTGACTCCCTTGGCAATGTTTATTTACCATATTGTAAAAAAACATGAACCCAGTACAATGTGATATTCATTACTTACCTTTTATAAAGATTTACTTACCATTTTATAAAGAAACAAATTTGAAAAGAAACCTTTTTATTCAAAAATTACAAAATTATCAAAATATGTAAACCTACTACAGTGTCCTGGGTATGACAATAAACTACAACCATGTCCTGGGTAAGACGATAAACTACATCCGCGTCCGGGATAAGACGATAAACTATATCTAACAGCAAGGCCTCTGATCAATTGCTGGTGTTCCCAGGTCCACCTTGACCTGAGGTGGTATCACCTGTTAGGGTCTCAGCTATGGGCAAATAGTTAACCTCCAAAACTGATGTAAAAAGCATTATAAAAGTGTAAAAATGGGTTTTAATACCAGAGATACTTTGTAAAAGAATTGTTACCAGAAATAAATTTTTGAAAAAAAATATTACCAGCAAAATATTTTTGAAAAAAATATTACCAGCAATACATGTTTTAAAATAATATTATTAGCTATACATTTTTGAGGAAAAAAAAATATTACCAGAAATAAATTTTTGAAAAAAAAATATTACCAGCAATACATGCTTTAAAATAATATTATTAGCTATACATTTTTGAGGAAAAAAAAATATTACCAGAAATAAATTTTTGAAAAAAAATATTACCAGCAATACATGCTTTAAAATAATATTATTAGCTATACATTTTTGAGGAAAAAAAAATATTACCAGAAATAAATTTTTGAAAAAAAATATTACCAGCAATACATGTTTTAAAATAATATTATTAGCTATACATTTTTGAGGAAAAAAAAATATTACCAGAAATAAATTTTTGAAAAAAAATATTACCAGCAATACATGCTTTAAAATAATATTATTAGCTATACATTTTTGAGGAAAAAAAAATATTACCAGAAAAGAATTTTTGAAAAAAAATATTACCAGCAATACATGCTTTAAAATAATATTATTAGCTATACATTTTTGAGGAAAAAAAAATATTACCAGAAATAAATTTTTGAAAAAAAATATTACCAGCAATACATGTTTTAAAATAATATTATTAGCTATACATTTTTGAGGAAAGAAAAATATTACCAGAAATAAATTTTTGACAAAACAAAATATTACCAGAAAAAAAAGTTGTCGGCATTAAATAACCCAATGAGGTTGATATGCCGTAAAACACACCAAACCAAACCAAACTAAACCTACTACAATGCAATATTTATTATTTACCAATTCATACTTAATTATGAAAACAAGTTTTTTTTTCAATCTAATAAATAAATAATAAATAAATAGTGTTTAATATATTTATTGTCAATTCTCAAGAATAAAGAAAATGTATAAATCCATTTTGACATGTTTGAGTTTTTTATTAAAATTCTAATCATTGCTTTTAAAAACAAACATTTCTGAGGGAGTCAAAAGTGTATACAGTAATAGGGGTCTCAAGGGAATAACCATCCTTTTGACACATCTATTTTTTTAGCAGGCATGAATGTTAAACACTGTTGGTTTGTCTTTTCCCCATCCATCTCGGTCTGCAGTTTTTTTGCCTTTTAAACATTTCAGACTAAATTTTCACCCCCTCCATCTTCCACAATGAATTTCAGAGTATTCCCTAAAGAATATGTAGTACTACTTAAGAACACTGGTCCGCTCATAAAAAATAAGAAACTGGAAAAGAGTTTCACAGTCGAGAAATGTGAGAAAAGAAACTAGCACATAATAAGTAGGTGGACTAATTTGCCATGATCACGGAATCATGAATTTGAAACTGAATCTGTTTTTTTTTATGATTTTCATTAATAAATAACATATTATTTAATCATTTGATATTTTTTCAAATTTGTTTTCTTTTAAATTCTTTCAAAACTTAATTAACATACAAACGTAGACATAAATTATTTTCTTAAAATTTGTTTTTACAAATATTCATCCTTATAAGATATGAAAGAAAATTAAGAACAAAAGATTTTAGATTTAAAAAAAAAAAGGAAGTTGGTTGTCAATTTTCTGAGAAAAATGTTATCTAGTCGATTTGTAGTGACATTTGCCCTATTTTGCATAGAGTCGAATAGTTACTAGGTCAGTTGTCACGGAAGAGGAATTTCTACATCACACACTAGAAAATAATGTAACACTATTTTCAAATATATTTTAAGAAACTGTAGCAAACTGTGGAGGTGGGAGGATAGACAAAAACGAAATTTCCCAAAAGTGAAAACAAAATTAAGGAAAATTTAAAACAGAAATTTGGTCCCTGTACACAGTGTACACTATGGTTGCATCTGGCTACTTGTTCAACAGTAAAATTTAGTTGCCAATCTAGTAGTATGCTTAAATTAATACAGTTGAATTATGCCAACCATTTACAGAAGCTTGTAAGATAGGTTACTCAAGCCGTGTACAAATGGAAAGAAATCAAACTTTCTTTTTGTCTGATTCAACCATGTTAAGAGGCATATGGGTGTTTGCAGTTAGTTACGCATAGAGGGAGACAGTCCCCAGGCAAACCAACTTTTAGTTTCAACTAAGTTACACACACATACACTGTTGTGATATACGAGTTGCCCCTACCTCCTTGAACTGTTAAAGATACCTCCCAAATCACTTACGTCCCCTTATCTATTTGTTACCAAATACGCCCGTTTGGAGTCTCCAGATGAGGCATTAAACCTGGGGTTAACATTAACAGAAGTACTCTACGGGTATTCAGCAGTCGGGAATAAATGATTTTAAATAATACCAATCTTGGTCGTCATTATTTACTTTGACCATTCTTCAAATGTTGTTTATGCCTGTCACTGGCAACCTCGACATAACTTAACACACAATTAATCACGTTTATCTTTTTCCTTTTCGATGTTGTTCTGTAGATAAGTATAAAAATGATATGTATGTGATAAATTAAATTCATTTATTTTGAAAGTTTTCAACCAAATTCCCTACAAAGTCAAGTTTATTGAGTCAGCAACTGATTTTCCCCTGTTTAGTGACAAGTGAAAAATAATTGATTTTTAGAACATAATTAGCAAATAAATTACTTATTACAATGATATTTAGAAATTAAAATTAAACCTGGCAGCATTTATCAGAATCAAAAACAAAAATCCCAAATGACAAGTTTCTTTTCTTATTTATAAAATGGATATTTTTTTTATTAATTATAGAATCATTTTATGATTTTTCTCAATTCAGTGAATACAAATCATTAGAAAATCTGAAATTTTATAGAAAGGAACTTAAATCTGGAAAAATCAGAAGAATTTTATCTTAATGACTTTTTCGTTATGACTTAGAATTTTTTGGGTCATGACCTAACAAAGATATTTTGGAAGTTTTTTTTGGCATTTTTAATTCTGATATTTTTTACATTTGATTTCTGAGATTGTAAAAATGATTATCATATGACTTTTAAAAAAACATTTCAAAATAGAAAATTCTGAAAGAATTATTTAACTAATTTAAAGTATAAAAAAAATGATTTTGACTCACTAGTAATTGCAGGTTGTTGGATTCTTTGTTGTGTGTTTGAAGTTTCATTCTGAAAAATAAGCATTTTTAAATGAATAACTTCTATAAATTTGAATAAATATTCACTGGGAGAAAAATAACCAGTTCATCTCTATTTAATATAAACAAAATTATTAGTAATAGAAAATAATTAAAAAATAATAATTAATAAAAAAAGTGTAAATAACTATAAATAAATAAATGTTACACTTACTTTTTACGGAAGTGTATTTAAAAGAAAGCCAAAAGGTTCATAAATGATAAAATTTAATGCATTACATTTGTCTGCAAAATTTTCTAAATTTAGAATTGGCTCTAAAAGAACCACCAGAAATAATTTGGTCAAATTTCATTTTTTAAATTTAAAAAATAAGGGGGGGCTTCTAACTTTGTAAATTTAATGTTAAGATTTTTCTGGAGCCACTTCTATCTCATACAAGAGGAGTCAGCAAATAATTTTCGGTTATGATTTTTGACCAGAGGGCACAGAAATGTCTGACAAGAGATTGTGGAAGAGTGCCAGAGGTTATTAGCAATATTTATCAGAAACATTGGAAATAAATTAACAGAACCAAAGGTACAAACAAAATAATATATATTTATTTATTTGACTTCGATTCGAGCAGGTCCTTTTCAATTTGGGGTAGCGAAAGTTCATTTTAAGTTCTTGGAATCAGTCAGGTGAAAGTCTGTTTCGATTCTGTAGTTGATAGTTAGAGAAGTCAGACCTTGGAAGTAGATGTCATCTAAATTATGCAAAAAATGAAAATAATACTGGCATCTTATTTTAAAAGATATATTTACCAAATCAAAGGAGTTGCAGTCTGGGGAGTTAGGTGGCCAGATGTAAGTGGTGATGTAGTCACAGAAATTGTCTGACAACCATGACTGTGTTCTTCAGCTTGTGTGGCATGGATCAAAGTCCTGTTGCCAGACATAGGATCTCCTCATCTTGAGTTAGGCTGTGGTGAGTCTAAGTTCCTGTGGTAAGATCAATGGAGGCATAACATCGCTATCACTAGTGATCACTCCAAACACCATGAGGTTTACTGGATATTTGGTTTTCATCACTCTCGGTACATCTTTTGGAGACACAGCAAGCCAACAGTTGTTCTGTGTGTTCACCATCTTATCCTGGCAGAAATTGTTAAAAGTCCCAATGACATGGGTGCATTTGTCGAAGCACCTTTCCATTTTTTTTTTCTTTCATCTCTCTATTATTAGTAGGGTGCCACATTTTTAAAGAGTATTTTCAATCTGATCTAAAGTTTTTGTAGTCTTCTCAACATTTTGCTGCGGCAGGAAATTTTTCTCGCCAGAGTCAATCCTTCAAATCTACAAATCAACTCTTCACCCTTGCATGGAGTATTGCTGCCATATATGGTCCGGTGCCCCTTCTGTTTGTCTCAAGGTTCTTGATAAGATCCAGAGACGGGTATGCAATGTAATTGGCCCTGATCTGGCATCTCGTCTGCAGTCGCTCTCTTACAGACGTGCCGTCGCCTCCCTCTGTCCTTTTTACAAATATTTTCATGGTAACTGCTCTGATGAGCTACTTTCGCTGGTTCCCAGACTTCATGAATTTAAGCGTTCTACTAGGCTGGCATCTCGCTCGCGCCTTTTCACTGTTGAAACTGTTAAATGTAGCCGTCTCTTCTATTTCAATAGCTTCATGTCTCGCACCTCTCGCCTGTGGAACTCCCTCCCCTTTTCCTGTTTCCCTGATAGCTATAATCTCCAACTATTCAAATGTAATGTCAATCGACATCTCCATATGCCTTGAAAAATCCCCTATCTTTCTCTTCAACCTTTCCTCTATCACTCCTATTTGGTCTCACTCCAATTCTCTGTAACCCCTTGCATGCTAGTGGCTTCCCACCTTGCTTGGGGTGAAACGCTTAAAGAAAAAAATATTATTTGTAGATTGTAATATAAATCTTTTTAAGAGCATTTTGATCAGTTATCTCCCTTTTCTAAACTAAAAAAAGTGTAGAAAAGGAAATTTTTGTGCAAGCTTATTCTGTAAAAGTATTGTGTTATATTGTTTTGATGTCTTGTAATAAATGTAATTTGTTTAAGAGACAACATTCTCTCGTATAGCATCTCTCCAGAAAAAAATAAATCCTTTTATTAAGAAATGAATTTTAACACTACAGATAGAAAAAATACATTGAGCTAAAATTTTGGCTTATACTAACTATAAAAATTATTTCTATAATAAAAAGAAAATGTTGGAATGTTGTAAAAAAAATTAATATAAAAATCAGAGTTATTTTGTTTTTGTTTATCCATACAAGTTGCTGAAAGGAAAAAAATAAATGAAATTCTTTTAAAAGAGGTTCACCCCCGAAAATGACATTTACATTTTTTTAAATCTCCAAACATGCCTTTATTTAATAAAATAAAATTCTTTTAAAAGAGGTTCACCCTCAAAAATGACATTTACATTTTTTAAAATCTTCAAGCATGCCTTTATTTAATAAAAGAAAATCTTGTGACGAACAGCAATGGGATGAATTTCAAAAATGTACTGAAATATTAAAAATAATTGAAAACAAAAAAAAAATTTAGAAATTTTTTTTCTGGCCAATCTGAAAGAAAATAACCAATGTGTTTTATGTAATTGGGTTATGGAAGCACCAATTCACAAAAAAAAAATTTTTAATTTTATTGAATTGTATTTTAGCAAAATTCGGGTCAAACTTTCCGTATGTTAACACTCGAATACAGTAATATTGCGGGTATAATTAAAAGAAAAACTTGTAGTTCCAACAAATTATTTATTTTTATTGAAATATTTTGACTAGCAGTTGCCTGTCTTGGCCACTCCTTAATTTGAGTAACAACATTGCAAAGATACTCAAAACGCTAAAGAATTCAAATCAAGGAACTTTAATACTGCGGGTCATTTGCTTTTAAAGCCCCGCACTAAATATCTATTAAAAATTTCCCAAATCATTATATTTCCGTGGAAATATACATGCTGAACTCAAAAATATCAATTAAATTTTGATAAAATCTACCGTTTTGAAGTTATTGACAATAAAATTCGGACTCAGTCTTGTTCATTTGCCCGCCATTACTGACCTTGTTTAACTACATTCATTTTGCACACGGAAGCTTAATTAACGGTCTTTTTTCTGCACTTAACTGATCTTACTCCTCTAAATTACTGTGCACTTAAGTTGTGTCGGAAAGCAATGACAAGTGTTGTTTTTTTTTAGCAAAGCTTTCTTTTTAAAATAAAAAAAAACAAATTAAATAATAAAATGAAGCTTTTCTTTTAAAGTAAAAATAAAACAAATAATAATTAATGCACAAAGTGCATAATTATTTACAAAATAAAAAAATCCAAGAATATGCAACATAATTGGCCCTGATCTAGCATTTCGTCTGTAGTCGCTCTTTCACTGACGTGCCATTGCCTCCCTCTGTCTTTTTTACAAATAATTTCATGGTAACTGCTCAGAGGAGCTGCTTTCACTGGTTCCCAAGCTTCATGAATTTAAGCATTTTACTAGGCTGGCATCTCGCTCACACCCTTTCACTGTCAAAACTGTTAAATGTAACCATCTCTTCTACTCCAATAGCTTCATGTCTCACACCTCTCAACTGTGGAACTCCCTCCCCTCTTCCTATTTCCCTGATAGCTATATTTTCCACCTATTCAAATGTAATGTCAATCGACGTCTCCAGATGCCCTGATCTATCCCCTATCCTTCTCTTCATCCTCACCTCTATCACTTCTATTTGCTCTCACTCCAACTCTCTGTAACCCCCTGCGTGTTAGTGGTTTCCTGCTTTCCTTGGGGTGAAATGCTTAAAAATAAAAAAAAATCATCCTCTTTTCAAAGTTCATGTAAAGTTTACGCATGAATTATTTTCTTTCTAGCATTTTAAAAAAATTGTATTTTGGAAATAGTCATGCTCTTTCTTTACAAAGTTTGTGCACTAATTATTATTTGTTTATTTTTAATTTAAAAAAAAGCTTTATTTTCTTATTTAATTTGTTTCTTTTAATTTAAAAAGAAAACTTTATTTTCTTATTTAATTTGTCTCTTTTAATTTGAAAAGAATGATTTATTTTCTTATTTAATTTGTCTCTTTTAATTTAAAAAGAAAGATTTATTTTCTTATTTAATTTGTCTCTTTTAATTTAAAAAGAAAGATTTATTTTCTTATTTAATTTGTCTCGTTTAATTTAAAAAGAAAGATTTATTTTCTTATTTAATTTGTTTCTTTTAATTTAAAAAGAAAGCTTTATTCTTATTTAATTTGTCTCTTTTAATTTAAAAAGTAACCTTTTTATTATTTAATTTGTCACTTTTAATTTGAAAAAACTTTCTTTTCTTATTTAATTTGTCTCTTTTAATTTAAAAAGAAAGCTTTATTTTCTTATTTAATTTGTCTCTTTTAATTTAAAAAGAAAGCTTTATTTTCTTATTTAATTTGTCTCTTTTAATTTAAAAAGTAACGCTTTTCTTATTTAATTTGTCACTTTAAATTTTAAAAAATGCTTTATTTTCTTATTTACTTTGTCACTTTTAATTTAAAAAAAACTTTATTTTCTTATTTAATTTGTCTCGTTTAATTTAAAAAGAAAGCTTTTTATTTTATTTGCCTCTTTTAATTTAAAAAAAGCTTTATTTTCTAATTCAATTTGTCTCTTTTAATTTAAAAAGAAAGCTTTATTTTCTTATTCAATTTGTCTCTTAATTTAAAAACAGCTTTATTTTCTTATTTTCTCTTTTAATTTAAAAAAAAGCTTTATTTTCTTATTTAATTTGCCTCTTTTAATTTAAAAAGTAACCTTTTTCTTATTTAATTTGTAACTTTTAATTTAAAAAAACTTTCTTTTCTTATTTAATTTGTTTCTTTTAATTTAAAAAGAAAGCTTTATTTTCTTATTTAATTTGTCTCTTTTAATTAAAAAAAGCTTTATTTTCTAATTTAATTTGTCTTTTTTAATTTAAAAAGAAAGCTTTATTTTCATATGTAATTTGTCTCTTTTAATTTGTCTCTTTTAATTTAAAAAGAAAGCTTTATTTTCTTATTTAATTTGTCTCTTTTAATAAAATAAGAAGCTTTATTTTCTTATTCAATTTGTCTCTTAATTTAAAAAAAAGCTTTATTTTATTACATAATTTGTATCTTAATTTAAAAAGAAAGCTTTATTTTCTCATTTAATTTGTCTCTTAATTTAAAAAGAAAGCTTTATTTTCTTATTCAATTTGTCTCTTTTAATTTAAAAAAAAGCTTTATTTTCTAATTTAATTTTTCTCTTTTAATTTAAAAACAGCTTTATTTTCTTATTTAATTTGCCTCTTTTAATTTAAAAACAGCTTCATTTTCTTATTTGTCTCTTTTAATTTAAAAAAAGCTTTAGTTTCTTATTTAATTTCTCTTTTAATTAAAAAAAGCTTTATTTTCTTATTTACTTTGTCTCTCTTAATTAAAAAAAGCTTTATTTTCTTATTTAATTTGTCTCTTTTAATTAAAAAAAGCTTTATTTTCTTATTTACGTTGTCTCTCTTACTTAATAAAATCTTTATTTTCTTATTTAATTTGTCTCTTTTAATTTAAAAAGAGAGCTTTCTTTTCTTATTCAATTTGTCTCTTTTAATTTAAAAAGTAACCTTTTTCTTATTTAATTTGTCACTTTTAATTTTAAAAAAAACTTCATTTTCTTATTTAATTTGTCTCTTTTAATTTAAAAAGAAAGCTTTTTCTTATTTATTTTGTCACTTTTAATTTAAAAAAGCTTTATTTTCTCATTCAATTTGTCTCTTTTAATTTAAAAAAAGCTTTATTTTCTTATTTAATTTGTATTTTTTAATTTAAAAAGAAAGCTTTCTTCTCTTATTTAATTTGTCTCTTTTAATTTAAAAAGTAACCTTTTTCTTTAAAAATAAATTTTATTTTCTTATTTAATTTGTCTCATTTAATTTAAAAAGAAAGCTTTTTCTTATTTAATTTGTCTCTTTTAATTAAAAAAAAAGCTTTATTTTCTTATTTAATTTGTCATTTTTAATTTAAAAAAAACTTTATTTTCTTATTTAATTTCTCTCTTAATTTAAAGAAAAGCTTTATTTTTCATTTATTTTGTCTCTTAATTTAAAAAAAGCTTTATTTTCTCATTCAATTTGTCACTTTTAATTTAAAAAGAAAGTTTTATTTTCTTATTTAATTTTCTTTTAATTAAAAAAAGCTTTAATTTCTTATTTAATTTGTCGCTTTTAATTAAAAAAAGCTTTATTTTCTTATTTAATTTGTCTCTTTTAATTTAAAAAGAAAGTTTTATTTTCTTATTTAATTTGTCTCTTTTCATTTAAAAAGAAAGCTTTATTTTCTTATTCAATTTGTCTCTTAATTTAAAAAGAAAGCTTTATTTTCTTATTTAATTTACCTCTTTTAATTTATATAGAGCTTTATTTTCAAATTTAATTTGTCTCATTTAATTAAAAAAAGCTTTATTTCCTAATTTAATTTGTCTTTTTTATTTTAAAAAGAAAGCTTTATTTTCTTAATTTGTCTCTTTTGATTTAAAAAAAGCTTTATTTTCTGATTTAATTTGTCTCTTTTAATAAAATAAAAAGCTTTATTTTTTTATTCAATTTGTCTCTTAAAGAAAAAGCTTTATTTTCTTACTTAATTTGTCTCTTTTAATTTAAAAAGAAAGCTTTATTTTCTTATTTAATTTGTCTTTTTTAATTTGTCTCTTTTAATTTAAAAAGAAAGCTTTATTTTCTTATTTAATTTGTCTCTTTTAATTTGTCTCTTTTCATTTAAAAAGAAAGCTTTATTTTCTTATTCAATTTGTCTCTTAATTTAAAAAAAAAGCTTTATTTTCTTACTTAATTATCTCTTTTAATTTAAAGAGAAAGCTTTATTTTCATATTTAATTTGTCTCATTTAATCAAAAAAAGCTTTATTTCCTAATTAAATTTGTCTTTTTTATTTTAAAAAGAAAGCTTTATTTTCTTAATTTGTCTCTTTTAATAAAATAAAAAGCTTTATTTTCTTATTCAATTTGTCTCTTAAAGAAAAAGCGTTATTTTCTTACTTAATTTGTCTCTTTTAATTTAAAAAAAACTTTATTTTCTTATTTAATTTCTCTTTAATTTAAAAAAAGCTTTATTTTCTTATTTAATTTGTCACTTTTAATAAAATAAAAAGCTTTATTTTCTTATTCAATTTGTCTCTTAAAGAAAAAGCTTTATTTTCTTACTTAATTTGTCTCTTTTAATTTAAAAAGAACACTTGATATTCTTATTTATTTTGTCTCTTTTAATTAAAAAAAGCTTTATTTTCTAATTTAATTTGTCTTTTTTAATTTAAAAAGAAAGCTTTATTTTCTTATTTAATTTGTCTCTTTTAATTTGTCACTTTTAATTTAAAAAGAAAGCTTTATTTTCTAATTTAATTTGTCTCTTTTAATAAAATAAAAAGCTTTGTTTTCTTATTCAATTTCTCTCTTAAAGAAAAAGCGTTATTTTCTTACTTAATTTGTCTCTTTTAATTTAAAAAGAAAGCTTTATTTTCTAATTTAATTTGTCTCTTTTAATAAAATAAAAAGCTTTATTTTCTTATTCAATTTGTCTCTTAAAGAAAAAGCTTTATTTTCTTACTTAATTTGTCTCTTTTAATTTAAAAAGAACGCTTGATATTCTTATTTTGTCTCTTTTAATTAAAAAAAAGCTTTATTTTCTAATTTAATTTGTCTTTTTTAATTTAAAAAGAAAGCTTTATTTTCTTATTTAATTTGTCTTTTTTAATTTGTCTCTTTTAATTTAAAAAGAAAGCTTTATTTTCTTATTCAATTTGTCTCTTAATTTAAAAAAAGCTTTATTTTCTTATTTAATTTATCTCTTTTAATTTAAATAGAAAGCTTTATTTTCATATTTAATTTGTCTCATTTAATTAAAAAAAAGCTTTATTTCCTAATTAAATTTGTCTTTTTTATTTTAAAAAGAAAGCTTTATTTTCTTAATTTGTCTCTTTTAATAAAATAAAAAGCTTTATTTTCTTATTCAATTTGTCTCTTAAAGAAAAAGCGTTATTTTCTTACTTAATTTGTCTCTTTTAATTTAAAAAAAAGCTTTATTATCTTATTTAATTTGTCTCTTTTAATAAAATAAAAAGCTTTGTTTTCTTATTCAATTTGTCTCTTAAAGAAAAAGCTTTATTTTCTTACTTAATTTGTCTCTTTTAATTTAAAAAGAAAGCTTTATTTTCTTATTTAATTTGTCTCTTTTAATTAAAAAAAGCTGTATTTTCTAATTTAATTTGTCTTTTTAATTTAAAAAGAAAGCTTTATTTTCTTATTTAATTTGTCACTTTTTATTTAAAAAAAACTTTATTTTCTTATTTAATTTGTCTCATTTAATTTAAAAAGAAAGCTTTTTCTTATTTAATTTGTCCCTTTTAATTTAAAAAAAGCTTTATTTTCTTAATTAATTTGTCTCTTTTAATTTAAAAAAAGCTTTATTTTCTTATTTAATTTGTCTCTTTTAATAAAATAAAAAGCTTTATTTTCTTATTCAATTTGTCTCTTAAAGAAAAAGCGTTATTTTCTTACTTAATTTGTCTCTTTTAATTTAAAAAAAACTTTATTTTATTTAATTTGTCTCTTTTAATTTAAAAAAAAATTTATCTTCTTATTTAATTTGTCTCTTTTAATAAAATAAAAAGCTTTATTTTCTTATTCAATTTGTCTCTTAAAGAAAAAGCTTTATTTTCTTACTTAATTTGTCTCTTTTAATTTAAAAAGTAAGCTTTATTTTCTTATTTAATTTCTCTTTTAATTAAAAAAAAGCTTTATTTTCTAATTTAATTTGTCTTTTTTAATTTAAAAAGAAAGCTTTTTCTTATTTAATTTGTCTCTTTTAATTTAAAAAGTAACCTTTTTCTTATTTAATGTCACTTTTTAATTAAAAAAAATCTTTATTATTTAATTAGTCTCTTTTAATTAAAAAAAAGCTTTATTTTCTAATTTAATTTCTTTTTTAATTTAAAAAGAAAGCTTTATTTTCTTATTTAATTTGTCTCTTTTAATTTAAAAAGTAACCTTTTTCTTATTTAATTTGTCTCTTTTAATTTAAAAAGAAAGCTTTTTCTTATTTAATTTGTCTCTTTTAATTTAAAAAAAGCGTCATTTTCTTATGTAATTTGTCTCTTTTAATTTAAAAAGCAACCTTTTTCTTATTTAATTTGTCACTTTTTATTTATAAAAAACTTTATTTTCTTTTTTAATTTGTCTCTTTTAATTTAAAAAGAAAGCTTTTTCTCATTTAATTTGTCTTTTAATTTAAAAAAAGCTTAATTTTCTTATTCAATTTGTCTCTTTTAATTTAAAAAAAGCTTTATTTTCTTATTTAATTTGTCTCTTTTAATTTAAAAAAAACTTTATTTTCTTATTTAATTTGTCTCTTTTAATAAAATAAAAAGCTTCATTTTCTCATTCAATTTATCTCTTAAAGAAAAAGCTTTATTTTCTTACTTAATTTGTCTCTTTTAATTTAAAAAGAAAGCTTTATTTTCTAATTTAATTTTTCTCTTTTAATTTAAAAAGTAACCTTTTTCTTATTTAATTTGTCACTTTTTATTTAAAAAAAAACTTTATTTTCTTAATTTGTCTCATTTAATTTAAAAAGAAAATTTAATTTTTCTCTTTTAATTTAAAACAGCTTTATTTTCTTAATTAATTTGTCTCTTTTAATTTAAAAAAATGCTTTATTTTCTTATTTAATTTGTCTCTTTTAATAAAATAAAAAGCTTTATTTTCTTATTCAATTTGTCTCTTAAAGAAAAAGCGTTATTTTCTTACTTAATTTGTCTCTTTTAATTTAAAAAAAACTTTATTTTCTTATTTAATTTGTCTCTTTTAATTTAAAAAAGCTTTATTTTCTAATTTAATTTTTCTCTTTTAATTTAAAAAAAATCTTTTTCTTATTTAATTTGTCTCTTTTAATTTAAAAAAAAACTTTATTTTCTTATTTGTCTCTTTTAATTTAAAAACAGCTTCGTTTTCTTATTTGTCTCTTTTAATTAAAAAAAAGGTTTATTTTCTTATTTAATTTGTCTCTTTTAATTTAAAAAGCTTTATTTTCTTATTTAATTTATCTCTTTTAATAAAAAAAAGCTTTGTTTTCTTATTCAATTTGTCTCTTTTAATTTAAAAAGAAAGCTTCATTTTCTTATTCAATTTGTCTTTTTTTAATTTAAAAAGAAAGATTTATTTTAGGTACCTTCATGAGATCGACAAAAAATGAGCATAGCATGATAAAAATTGCCTTAAACTTGACGAAAATAATTTTTATTTGTCTAACTGTTTATGCTATAATAAAGAGGAAAGATCAAAGTATTTTTTGATTATTTTTTAACTTTTTTTTATCATTTCGAGCACATCCAAAAGTGTCGTTTAAAATCATGTTTATTTTTTTCTGAAAAAAATCGATCGTCAGACATTTTTTTAAAATTTTATAAACAAAAATTTAATTTTTCCGTTTTAAATTCTGCCAAGAAATAGTTAAACTTTTTTTAAAATTTATTTTTACAAAATTTAAAATTTAAATGTTTATTTAACATATTTGGAAAGAAAACATTACTTACTTTATGCGCTGAAAAGTGTACTTTAAAAAAAAAAGACAGCGGGTCGGAACAATAGTGACACATTCGAGGTGTCGATTGATGCTGTCAATAAGTATTGACAGCTTACGCGACCTAATTTCATCGTACGGATGGACGAAAGTGAAATAATTTAGCTTCTTATTGAACCAACTTACGTAACCAGTTATTAAGGGAAAATTTCAGCGTTTTAATTTTTAATTGTTTCTTAGCTTTCCATCTTTACGTGTACGATGCTTTATGAAAATTTTAAAACTAAGACTGTTGATAGAAAAAAAATTCATAAGGTGCATACAAATTAATTTAATTATTTTAATTACTTTAATTCGATACCTTTCTTATGAAAGGCTAAGGTGTAAAATATAAACATATACATTTATTTTATTTTATGGTATTATTTCTATTTCCCGTCATTTTATTAATTTTGATATTTCATATAGAAAAAGAAATAACTGAGAAAATAAAAAAATAAGAAATTTCATAAGATAGGTACATAATACTTTTAGGTACCCTTATCATTTGAAATATTACACAATTTTTTTTTGTTAATTTTTCTTCAAAGTAATACGAATATTGAAAAGACTTTATTTCACATAATTACATAATCATATACACTTTATTTTATTTATTCATAACCAAGTAAGAAGAGAGGTCTAGAGATGCAATGCAATTCGTACCAGAGATTCGTGAAATATTTGTGGCCCTTAAAAGGGCCTTTTTTTTGTTGCTATTTTTCCCATAGCTGGGACCCTAACAGGTGCTACCACTCCGGGCCAGAGTGGACCTGGGAACAACAGCAATTCTGAGGTGGTTCAACGCTCCTCACAAACTCCAACCTAATGATCAGAGTCCTTGCTGCCAGATGTCACAGGATGGGGGTTAGCCATTAAAGAGCAGGTCGTGCATGATATAGTCGGTAGCTATTTCACATTTGTCCAGTTGATAGTCTTCATTATCTTCTTCATAGAAAATGTTGTAATCTGGGTCAGAGAATTCCATGACCCATCCTACAAATATCTTATCAACAGAATCAACTGTCCAGATGTGTTTTATAGTATGGCCAACTATATCACCACGTAAGATTTTGTAAATGTTATCTACAAAATCTTGGGAAAAGTCTGCTTTGATGGCAGAATTGGTGTGTTCAAGGTCCTTCAATCTTTTCTGTAGCTGACGCCTTTCCTTTTTTTGATGCTGTCTCTGCTTTTCTTCACTCCTTTTCAGGATCTCCTTCTCTAATACTTCCTTCTTAGATATTCTGATCCTGTGTGGTTCTGTGCTATACTGCATGGCAACATCCAAAAGGATTGTTTAAACTTTAAAGGAAAAGAAAAATATCAAAAATTTCTCCACACGTGTCTAGCACAAACACAGTAAAGGCTGACCGACAGCGGAGGACAACATTTATAGCCAGGCAAGCCACGTGACTTTCTTTTGTTTTCATGACGCTTCCGGTCTTCCATATATTTGAATTTAAGCTATTTTTGACACAAAAAAAAAAAACATGTTATATTAGATTTTTACCTAAAAGCAACTTTCTGATTGTAACCAGGTTTATTTTATAATCTGTAAATGATATTATCTACTTAATAATACATTGACTAACTGCAACACCATTTTGATCAATTTTAAAATATTTAACAACTTTAAGCAATAAACATAAATTTAACAATAAGAAATAACAAATAATTGTTGTAAAAACTTATTTTTCATCGAAAATGTTTTTTGCTTTCAGGAAATGTTATCCATAGTCATACAAATAAGTAAAAGCAACTAAAAGTTTTTGAAATTAAATAATATCTTTGTTTTATTGAGTTTTGTATGTTACAATTCAGAGCTGATTTTAAGGTAGACGGGTCCGAAATAAAAAAAAAAAAGTAAAATGGATTTGCTTTGGTCAAAGCCTTGTGCTTTTAACTAATTAGTCGCTAAATCGGAACACCTTAGAATTTCATGAGTTTTCATGAAATTACTTATGGGGGGGGGGGTGTAATAAATAAAATAAAAAAATTACCATGATTTAAAAAAAAAAAATAAACACATTTATAATAATTTCCATCATTTGTGAATAGTTACTGAAAGTTTCATGAAAATCCGACAATTATTTTTATTTTTACAAGATTTTCAAAATTAACGGCTCCCATTAAAAAAGAAAATTCAAAAAAAAAAAATACACGCGCTCATGAAGGTACCTAATTTATTTTATTTAATTTGTCTCTTTTAATTTAAAAAGAAAGCTTTATTATAAAAAAAGTTGTAATTGCTTTTCTACACAACTTAAGTGCGCAGTAATTTAGACGGGTTAGATCATTTAAGAGCAGTATAAAGAACATTAGTTAAGCAAAGCTTCCGCGCGCAAAATGTTCCGCAGTAAACGTAATTAAACAAGGCCAGTAATGGACGAATGAACGCGACTGAGTTCGAATTTTTATTGTCAATAACTCTAAAACAATAGATTTTATCAAAATGTAATTGTTATTTTCGAGTTCGGCATGTAATTTTACACGGAAATACAACGATTTAGGAAATTTTTAATAAATGTTTAGCGCCGGGATTAAAAAACAAATTACTCCCCTTTTTTTTTTTAATTTTTAAACCTATAGTGCAAGCAACACTTCGGTTTTTACGTGAGAAAACCTGATTTTTTTCATATAGCTGATGTCGTCACCCCAGCTTCTAAGCAATTATTAGGCTTACCGTAGTCAAATAAATAAAACGGTTTTCATTTTTTTTTTGTACAAAGAAAGCTATCTGAAAATGAAAAATAACGGTGAAAAAAAAAACAAACACTTACCGTAAAAAAATAAAATAAAATATCTGATACGAAGATTTAGATACCGTACTTTTGTTTTCGTTCATGTCTGATCATTAACTTAAAAAAAAATTACCCATCTAGTGCGGCCGCCTACTTTTTGCGTAAAAGACTGATCATAAAAACTCGCGCTATAAACGAGTATATATTCGCCCTATACTCGTGTGTAGGGCGAGCTTTTATACGTTTTTTTAAAACAAAGTTTTTATCGGGTCGTAACTGTAAAAAATAGACGAACATTCCCCAAAATTAGAACTTACTCACGCGATATTGAAATGATGGGGCGTGAAATGTAAGTACCAAAAAAAAAAAAAAAAAGAAAGTATTTCCCCAGTTCTTTTAATTAAATAAACTATTCAGTAAAAAAAAAAAAGTAAAACTGTTGTAAACTTTACCCGTGTATAATGCGACCCCCTATTTTTTCGTAAAAATGACTCGCACTTACTCGAGTATATTCGGTAACTAAAAAAATTGGGTGTCACTGTTATTTAGAAAAGCAATGACAAATGTTTTTTTTTTATTATAGTGAAGCTGTAATGTAATAATAATAAATTCGTGTTTAAATAATAAAATAGATTTTAAAGGGTGGCCTATAAGCAATTGTCATTGCTATTTTAAATAATCATGATATTGCTTTTTAAAGTCTAGAATTTTTCTGATGCGTTTTTATCTTTAAGAAACAACTTTTTGAGTGCTCCCGACTAACCCCAAGAAGAAAACGCAATCAATTCCTACCTTTGTCGGAGTGTAGCTGGCGTTGAATCTAGTATTGTTGTCATGATAATTATTAAAGTTTGTGGTGTTATTTCTTGTCGTTTGATTATTTTCCGCCATTTTAAATAAATCTAACTTTTTTACAGAATCTGGCAAATCTTTCTGATAATTTGTTTTAAAAAAAGAGAAGTTAATTCTTCGCTGCAAATTAAAAAAATCGCTGTCAAACGAAAGAAGTTTCTTTTTTAATTGTTCTTCGTTTTTATAAGTTATTTATACTGAAAATGAAAGTATTATTGTGTACTGTAAAAAACTCACTTCCTTAAATTTTTAAAGTAATTTAGTTTCATTATTCTTGTTTTATTGAAATAAAGTCAGATATTCTTTGAATATGAAATCTAATATGTAGAAAAAATAAAATTGGAGAAGAAATAAAATGAAGAAAAATTGTTTTTTTTCTAGAGAGAGATAGTGTTGTAGAGGATGTGCAGGATTATTAATTATTATGTGGAGGTTGGGTAGTATGTGTTACTGTTATTGTTATGTTATATCAGAAGGTTTAGGTTGTTAGATCGATGTGTTCTTTACATTCATCCTCAACAATATTAAAAACAATATTAAAGTTTAAAAAAAATATGGAACAAACAAAGCAAGAATAAATTGAAATAATACAAACATTTATATACAACTGAAAGGTATTTACAATAGTGTTTTCTTATGTTGCCGGATGTTCAATATTAGAAGTAGTGTTGTAAGTCAAGAAAAGTTGCGTACCCTTAACTTGCTATATTTGTATCTAAGCTCATATTAGAAGTAGATTGTAGATGCGTAAGTTTCATAAAGTTAAGTAGTGAATGTTCTGTTCACTTTGGGTAAGCAAAGTTGTTTTATGTTCGAAAGTTCTTTTACGTCTGACAGCGTTAGTCAAAGACGGGAGTTTCTTGAAGGTTACATTTTGGTAATTGTATTGAGCGGTCGAAATTGGTTTGCTATCTGCTTTGGAATGCTCTCAAGATTTATTTGTAAAAATACAAATTGTGGCACGTGGCCTAGAGAGGGGGAGGGGTAAGGCTGGTCTTGACTAACTATCCTATACCTAGCTAATCGGATTCGTGACCCATTCATACATTACAATTGACGCATTCACCACAAGAATTCGTCCATCACCATTCGATCCTCCGAACACCATAATACCACATCCTCACCAGGGGGGACCTACAAAAACGCGCCCCATTTAATGATAATGAAAATACATAAAAATATAATCGTGCGCGGATGAAAGGGGAGGGAGATGAACCCCATAACAAACTAAAATTTCAACAAATTCTTAAACTAAACATAATTGATGTTAGTACGGCCCGTCCAACCCTCAAAATAGAGAGGCCGCTGTATTCTGCCCAGAGGACAAAATCAAGAAACACCCTCGCTAAGGGAGTGGGAAAGAGATAAAATAACTGGGACATGGGGAAGTAAAAGGCTGATCCAGTTGAGATGAAAAGGAGGCCAAAACAAACTGGGGAGGTTGGGAATCTCGACTTGGATCATAACTAAAATGAAGGCCGGGAAACAGGCCGGGAACAACACTTACTCATATTAACTAGGTACACTTAAGCATGTCTAACCTAACAGAGGGGAGGGTTCCACAGGAAACCACCCTGATGTGACTTTGGTTGACCTAGAAAAGAAAATCAAGGCTAACCCTGTTCAAACGAACCAAGCTCGCCTCTTTTACCCACCTTTCAGTGAAGACTGTCGAATGCAATCGTTTTCTATCAGTTCTAATCTTCATCTTGAGCTGATGCTCAAAGAATCGGATCAGATCCTGATGCGAAAGACTATTGCCTCGCAAGACCTCCTCCATTCGCGTCGTCCATATCACCATTCGAGCCGTGGCTAGCAGCGTTAGAAACACCATTCGTTTCACCCCGGAATACGGGGGCGACACATTGTCACACGCGTATGCGCGATCAATGGACACGAGTTCTTCGGGAGCGAGACGAGCCGTCAGCTCGCCGACATGGTCCCATAAGGGGCGGACCCGGGGGCAATGGTAGAAGGCGTGCGCAGCCGTTTCCTCTAACCCAAGGCTACACCGATCACAGTCTGGCAAATCCGCCAAGCCCCATATGAAAGCCATGTCGTTGAGAGGCAGCCGATTCCGAGCCAATCGCCAGGTAAGCGAAAACTCAGGGTTACTGAGATAATCCGCCGCTGGCGCCCAAGACCAGTAGGGGCGATACTCCTCCTCCGAACAGTCGAGCGTATCACGTAGAGGATCCTTCGCGCGACCCTCCACTAATCCCCGATAGAAGACCCTTCTCGGCCGTGAAAGGTCACTGGACCGCGGAATAGCCCTCAAGGCTGACCGACACGTGCTCGGGTCTGCTCTCTTTGGAATCTCTCTTAGGATTTATTCGTATAAAATACAAATTGTGGCACAAGGCCTAAAAAGGGGAGGGGTAAGGCTGGTCTTAACTAACTATCCTATACCTAGCTAATCAGAATCGTGACCCATTCATACAATTGACGCAATCACCACAAGAATTCGTCCATCATCTTTCAATCCTCCGTACACCATAATACCACATCCTCACCAGGGGGGACCTAAAAAAAAACGCGCCCCATAACATAAAAATTTAATGATAATAAAAATACATAAAAATATAATCATGAACAGATGAAAGGGGAGGGAGATGAACCCCATAACAAACTAAAAATTCAACAAATTCTTAAACTAAACATAATTTATGTTAGTAGGGCCCTTCCAACCCTCAAAATAGAGAGGCCGCTGTATTCTGCCCAGAGGACAAAATCAAGAAGCACTCTCGCTAAGGGAGTGGGAAAGAGATAAAATAAGTGGGACATGGGGAAGTAAAAGGCTGATCCAGTTGAGATGAAAAGGAGGCCAAAACAAACTGGGGAGGTTGGGAATCTCGACTTGGATCATAACTAAAATGATGGCCGGGAAACAGGCCGGGAACAACACTTACTCATATTAACTAGGTACACTTAAGCTTGTCTAACCTAACCGAGGGGAGGGTTCCACAGGAAACCACCCCGATGTGACTTTGGTTGACCTAGAAAAGAAAATCAAGGCTAACCCCGTTCAAACGAACCAAGCTCGCCTCTTTTACCCACCTTTCGCTGAAGACTGTCGAATGCAATCGTTTTCTATCAGTTCTAATCTTCATCTTGAGCTGATGCTCAAAGAATCGGATTAGATCCTGATGCGAAAGACTATTGCCTCGCAAGACTTCCTCCATTCGCGTCGTCCATATCACCATTCGAGCCGTGGCTAGCAGCGTTAGAAACACCATTCGTTTCACCCCAGAATACGGGGGCGACACATTGTCACACGCGTATGCGCGATCAATGGACATGAGTTCTTCGGGAGCGAGACGAGCCGTCAGCTCGCCGACATGGTCCCATAAGGGGCGGACCCGGGGGCAATGGTAGAAGGCGTGCGCAGCCGTTTCCTCTAACCCAAGGCCACACCGATCACAGTCTGGCAAATCCGCCAAGCCCCATATGAAAGCCATGTCGTTGAGAGGCAGCCGATTCCGAGCCAATCGCCAGGTAAGCGAAAACTCAGGGTTACTGAGATAATCCGCCGCTGGCGCCCAAGACCAGTAGGGGCGATACTCCTCCTCCGAACAGTCGAGCGTATCACGTAGAGGATCCTTCGCGCGACCCTCCACTAATCCCCGATAGAAGACCCTTCTCGGCCGTGAAAGGTCACTGGACCGCGGAATAGCCCTCAAGGCTGACCGACACGTGCTCGGGTCTGCTCTCTTTGGAATCTCTCTTGGAATGCTCAAGGTGACACGTGTTGCTACGGTTTATATACAGTCGAAGAGGCTCCATGAACAATGGCGCGAAGAATAATCGTGCGCGTGGGAGCGATCTGATTGGTCGAAACTGACCAATCAGCAAGCCGGATTTACGGTGATCGACCAATGGATGTAAGAAGAGTTTATTTCCAGCGGAGGGTAGACTGACTGTCGTGGAAGATTCCACAGTGTCAGTGTGAAGGGTGATGTCAAAGACACAAATTTAAATGAAAAATTCAATTCTCAATCAAATTTAAATTTTACCCGTATACGATTTTTTAAAGTAATACAGTGTAACCCGGATATAAGAGAGATTTTCTCTGGTCCCAAATTACAGCCTGTGTTAATGTATATATAATAGACCAAACCCGGATATAAGATACTTCTTCTCCGGTCCCAACAACTCTCTTATATCCGGGTTACACTGTATATTTAAATTACAATACAGTGTAACCCGGATATAAGAGAGATTCTATCTGGTCCCAAATTAGAGCCATTACTTACCTAAAAAAATAGACCAAACCCGGATATAAGAGACTTCTCCGGTCCCTACAACTCTCTTATATCCGGGTTACACTGTACTAAACTCCCGATTTCGTTCTTGGCTTCTTCAAAGGAAATCAACCACAAGAAGCAGACGATCTTATAAACAACTATATACCGTTAGTGTTCACATATTAAATATTTATTTCAACAAATCAAAATTACATGTATATTGATCCATAAGTGGGTAACAAACAAAACAAAAATGAACAAAAGGATTTTTACTTACAAAGCAATGTTGTCAGCAAGCAGACAACGCAAACATCTTTCAACAAGTTCGCTCGCTGATTGGTCGATGCCAACCAATCAGATCGTTTGCACTTGAAGAATAATTCTTCCTGCTGTTATAAAATAAAATAAGACATATCTCGGCTGATTTGCAGGCAAATAAACGAACATACTCAAGAAGAGCGAGAGCCGGATGTAAACGGGACAAGGCCCCGTCACAAAATGACTCTTACCGTCGTTTACGCATAGGCCCGACGCACGAGTTTCGGTCGAAAAATAAAATAATATTTCAAAGTGCTTCTATTTTTCGACCAATAAAATGCTTTCCTCCTAATTATACTCGCGTCGTTTTTCGAGTCCGTTAAGCCATAAAAAACGCCATAAAATTGTCACACGGCGAAGTACAAGGCAGTCACCGGGAGGCCAGGGAACTGATCTGTCACGGTCAGTCTGGGTAGTCAGCAGGAGGAGAGCCACGCCAACCAGTGAGAACTACTATGAAAGATCAACCCAGATTTTAGTCGTCGACTCAATCTAGATAGATTAGCGGTGCAAACGGCTTTAGAAGAAAAAGTTGATCGGGCAGTGAAATCCCGTAATAATGGGGAAATAGACTTAGCTAAGGCAGAGTTGTCCTCCTTGCTTATCAAGTAGGATCAGGCTCTGTTGGTTAGGGCTAGGTTAAAAAGAATGTCCTCTGAGGCGACGAATATGGCCGCTGAATTGCGTGCAGAGGAAAATCGGAGCGCTGCTAGGCGACATATCGCGTGCGTCACATTGCCGGATAATCACAGTGACTACAAACGCGGGCATATGCGAGGTTTTTCGAGATTAATTTCAGGATCTTTTCACCAGGGAGCCCAGTCTGAGCCCTGCTCGGTTCGACGCATATTTGGCCGACTTTCCCTGCCTCGAGGCAGCTGAAGCGGCTGGGTGCTAGGGTCCCATCACAGAGTCGGAAATCTGGGAAGCACTGAAGCAGGTTGGCCTGGATAAATCTCCGGGATTAGATGGTCTTCCATACGAAGTTTACTTGAGGCAGTCGCCCGTTTTTGTTCCTTTGCTGGAACTGATCTTCAACAACTAGATCAAGCAGGGGTCTATACCCCAACGCTTCACCAGGAGTGTGATCAAGTTGCTGCGTAAGGACAAGAACGGTGGGATGGGATAAATAACTTTCGCCCTTTGACTATGTTAAACACAGAGTTAAAGATTTTGGCGAAGATCTTAGCCAACCGTTTGCAGCTTGGCCGTCTAGTCTGATTGGCTTCGAACAGACTTGTGCTGTGAAGGGCAGGACTATTCAGGATAACCTGCATATGGTACGCTTGATCTTAGAACAAGTCGACAGCGAAACCGCGCTGATCAATTTAGATCAGTCCAAGGCCTTCGAAAGGGTTGACCATCGCTTTCTGGAGGCTGTCCTTTCGGCGGCCGGTTTCGGAGCCGACTTTCGCTCCTGGATCTGACTTTTGTATGCAACCCCTGGTGCGCTGGTGGAGGTGAATGGGGTAAGATCGAAGCCTTTCGTATTGTCTCGCTCTATACGCCAAGGTTGTCCGCTTTCGCCTTTGCTTTACGTTCTTGCCTTGGAACCTTTCCTTCGCAAGTTAAAGGCGAATCCGGTCCTGCGCGGAATTTCCTTGCCTGGGGCTACCACCTCAGCCAGGTATTCTGCCTATGCTGACGACGTTTCGGTTCTTGTGTCGAGCAGAGCCGAGATTGACGAAGTCAGTAAAGAAATCAGTGGCTATGAGATGGTGACAGGGGCCAAGATCAACCGCGATAAGTCTGTTGGCTTGCGGTTGGGTGCCTGTAAGGGAGTTTCTCTTCCCGGACCTTTCCTCTGGACGGATGGGCCGATCAAGATACTCGGCATCTGGTTCGGTCCTGATCTCCAGTTGGAAATGAATTGGTCGGAGGTACAAGGGAAGGCCGAGATCGCGATTAATCTGTGGTCTCGGAGGAAGCTTTACTTGAAGGGGAGGGCGGAAGTATGTGTTTCTCACATCTACCCGATTCTCCTTTATCGACTCTCTGTACTTCCACTCCCGTCTACCAAACTAATTGTTGAAACTTGACTAATGCATAGAATAATAATGCAAACACAAAATGTAGTTAGAATAAAATGTATTGGAACAAGAAAGTGTACACAATATTTACATATAGTCTTTTGTATATTCCTGGGAAGACCGTTCCTGGAGAATGTGTTGACTAAGTCGCAGTCGGGCAGAGTCTCTAGTTGGATCTCTGTATTCGCCCCCCTGTCTTCCGGTACCAAACATATTTATATCGTCGGTACTCCGCTATGCAAATTAGGTGGATCTTACCACAACACTAATTTTATTAGTAAAGCTTCTGTTCTCTTTCTTGTGGAGAGACAAAGCTCCTATGGTATGTCGCGAGATCTGTTGCCTTCATCCCTCTGAGGGCGGTCTGGGTATGCCTAGCATTGAGATTCGTTAATATATGCTTTGCATCAACTTTCTAGACCGAATGTGTCGCGGATCGGATGAGGAGGGCGCCTTCTGGAAGGAAGACGTCCGTAAACATTTCCCATCCCTGAGAAGTGTGCACTCGTGCCGGGAGGAGGCCGGCTGTACACCCCGAGCCGAATGCTCCTTCTACCGCGAATGTCGTCATCCGCTGAAACGCCTCTCACGGACGTCGGAAGGCCTCTCCAACGTCCAGACGTTGTCTCGTAGGGCATTGTATCAAGTGTTAGTCTGGGGTGGGCGTTCAGGATGATCTGATTGACGAGCTCGGTCTAACGAAGCAGGAGGCTCGCTCGATATGGCCTTGGGCGCACTGGTTGAAATGCCTCAATAATGATGAGGAATCACTCACCTGGCTGGTGATTCGTGGGGCCCTCTGGGTCCAGCAGGCTTGGAGAAATATCCAAACTGCCGTCGCTGTACTGGGGAGGTCGAGACCATTGATCACACCTTCTTTCATTGCAAGGCGGTAGTGCCGCTGTGCAAGTTTGTTGAAGGCCTCATGGTTCGCATGCTGCAGGGAAAGTTCTTTGTCCTTGAGGCCAGTTCTGTTTGTAGCAATGTGGTGCCGCAGATGACGAAGGCTGAACATTATGTGTTCTGTTGCTTACTAGGTGTTATGAGAGTCGTGATTTGGACGACGCGTCACAAGGAATTCTATGAGGGCGAGAAGTTCACTTCTTCCCAACTGATCTTGTTCTTTAAGCACCAGCTTAAAGTCAAGATTAGGACGGAAAGGCGGCGGCTCACCTCATCAGAATTTGGCCAAATGTGGGTGAATCTTGTGCGTATGTGTCGAGTAAAAGGGGCTGACATGGAGTGGCATTTTGATGCCGGTTAGGCATCAGGATATTGTTTTCCTGGGTTGAACTTGGGCAACCCATCCCTGGATTTAGGCTAGAGTAGGTTTCTGATTGTTTAGTTTTTCTTTTCTTTTCCAGTAAACTTAGCTAGGGTGTGTTTGCTCATTGGCCCCTTTTATTTCTGTCCCCACTTTTTTTCCTTTAGTTTAACTCCCCATCCCCTCCCTCGTTAGGTGGTCAGTGATTTCAGTTCTCTGGTGGATGCGGGGCGCCTTTCGTTTCGCGTGCGTGTTTTCGTATTTGTTGTTGTGTCTGAATGAGTGCATGTCTGTGTGAGTGTTTGGGATGGATGAATGTTTTCTCTATTTTTTAAAAAGTCCCGCATCGATTTCGTCTAGTTAACTGATTTTTCTGCCACATTTAAGGTTTGGGGGGGGGTATCACTAACATAATTTTGTTTATTTTCTTGTAAATAATTTTATGTCATATTGTATATAATCATTGGGGTTTCTTTTAAACTTGTTATTTTAATTCCCCTCCCCCCACAGACATTATTTGTACATATGGGGTTAATTAGCATTTTCATTGAGACAGTGAGGTATTTTAGTGGGTGTAGTAAGAAAGGTAAGTATGAATGTGTTGTTTTGGTGGTAGGAATATTGTTTGGTTTGATTGGGTTGTGGCAAGCTAAGTTTAAAATTAAGACAAATGATGACCGTCATTTTTTCCACCCCCCTCTTTTGGCCTTGTGCCACATTTGGTATATTTTTCAGCAATAAATATTGCCCGGAGATATTACTATCTTAGACGACGCCGCCGCCAGAGCACATTTTTCCCCCTCCCACCTACCCTCGGTGAGTATAATAGCTTGTTCTTTTAGTCACCACACTGTTTCATATTCTTTCTTAGCTTAAATATGGATTCATTGAAGGAATTGTTGAAAAGCCCGCGATTAAACGATTTTGGTATCTGTTTGATTATAGAAGGCGGGTGGTTGGAAGATGTGTGTATATAGAATGGTTTATCATTTGGTTTTCTGTATGGTTTATATGTGCTTTTTCTTAGGTTGAAGGTAACATCTAGAAAATCTACTTCGTTTAGGTTAGTTTTTATATCTATGTCGAATCCGTTATTTTTGAAAATCTTTATTATTGCTTTTCTAGTTTTGTCTGTGTTTTGTTTGTTACAATTTCTTAAGATTATGAGACCGTCGTCCCTGTAGAGTCCTGTGTCATTTCTATCTATTATTTTGCTTAGTTCGTGTAGTAAGTAAATACTTATGATTTCGCATGTCCATGCACCGTCAAAGCTACCCATTGTAGTGTCAAATATCCCATCTTTCTTTATCTATGCTTCTTCATTGTAAAATAGTAATGATTTACGGGAGTGCTTAATGATGTCGATTTCGTTTGGTTCTATTATTATTTGTTCCTGAGCTAAGTTGATGGCCTTATCTAATATATATATATATATATATATAAAAGTGAACATTGCGCAATCGTCAGGTGGCCTGATGATTGCGCCTAGTATGAAACAGCCTGTCGCCTCTGAGTGTTGACTTCAATGTTCACTTTTATATATATATATATATATTTACATATGCTCTATCTCTAATATTGAGCACTTTATCCCATAAATATAGCACACCTTAAAACTATATTTCTGCATATATATATATATATATATATATATATATATATATACTTTTTCATTAAGAAACTGATTGAGCTACAGAGGATCGTTCGGTTAGCAAGATCGATTTTAAGGCATATTACATGGCTCATTAGGATTGCCCAATGAAGTTCCCAATCATTTGCAGCTGGCTTCTTAGCTAGTAATATGAATATGGATTACTTAGATCGTTTGATACATCTCCACTAATATATGTCATCTATGGGAAATTTGTCCCGGTTTTCCCACTTGAAATGGTGGAGGTTAAAAATGCGACAAAATTGAAAAAAGCAACAACAGCTTGAAAGGTTAGAGTGGGTAGATCTCTATTTTGAGCAAAATGCGGCAAATTTGTCCCGGCTTTCCCACATAAAAGGGTTTGTAGTGAACGAAACAAGATCTAGATTTAAAATTCAAATGCTAAGCACTGACTCATTGATTTTGTTAGAAATTAAAAAGACTCGAATTTACAAACTTTGCTTAACACAAACGCAAAAGCGAATCCAAAACAAAATTCGTGAAATTTCACACCTTTATTCTGTTTTTCGGCCAATAGAAAACTAGGAAACATCTGAAAACAAAATTCAAATAATCTTCAATTCTCAGTAACAAATTTTTTTACAGCCCTTTTCGCGAGCCGACGCGAAGTTTGTTCGTCGTCCAATGGAAAGACCCGAATCATATCCGGGAGTGAATTCCCAAATGACCTCTTCAAGCCCCACAAACAAAATAAAAGACGGGCAAGTTCGCCTGTCACCAGAGAGAAGGAGACGAGCGTATTAACACGTCCCTTGAAGTGAACTTCGGATTTTCGTTGGAACGTGTTGCTTTATTCTAGTATCCAGCCTTTGAGTCGTTCTCCCTATGTAGCGTGAACCACAACTACATTTAATTACTTATTACCATCTAAACATTTTTTTCTCTAATCCACTTTGTCCATTTTTTAGTATCAATTCAGTTTATTAACCTCGATTTAGCTATGTTGAGTGAGGTTCAAAACCGGTTTGCTGGCCCGTTTTTCAGTTTTACTTTTTATTATCATTATGAGTGGTAATAATAAAAATCATTTTTGTCTGTTTATGGCAGTTATAATGTTTTGTACCACAAAACATATCTTTAAATATTTTAAGACAAGGTACCCACCTGATTTAATCAGTAGATTGAATTCTTTGTTAAAAGTTAAAAGTAAAATTAGAACTACCGCAGCTAACAAATATTTTCTTCAATTGTGCTTGACTAATAAAGTCTGTCCCCCTTTTATTTCCTTTAGAATTAAAAGGGCCAATTTACATCCAGGGCAGAAAATTGAGGAAGCATTTATTACTAATTTTATATCTAAGCTTTTTTATAGTTCTGCAAATTCTACAAGAAATATTATCAATTATGGAGTATTACAATGGGCATACTTTCCTATTTTGATAGGATTCGTTTTGTCCGTTATGTAGGATTTATTGACGAACGCAGTCGTTCTCGACATCAGAACCAGTTGCAACATTTCATTTATACAAAATTTAGGTGTTCTGTTAATCCTGGTATTGGTCAAAATGCCTTAAATCTGTCTTCATACCAGTTGTCCGAGCTTGAATTATCGATTCTCTCGCACGGACTGGATTTTTGTGTTCCTCCCTCGCGTGGAGGTGAGGTAAAATGTCTCTCTTTTTCCACTTAGGCCAATATGTAACCTCTCACAGATACAGCGTTTCCCAAATTCTGGAAACACGCTAAGAACATTACACGTACGTACGAACACTCACAACACACATTATTTCTCCACACAGATTCTATGTAACTGTCCATGTCTTTGTTTAACTTGTTATTAATATATATTTGTTTACACAT
>OZ038501.1:17569307-17606807 GCA_964036315.1 Acanthosepion esculentum | reverse complement strand
CTTGCCAATTTCCACTGAGTCCAAGTGAACTTTGCCTGGCCCAGAGATTGAACTCACAATTACTGTGTCACCAAATTCATTGAGATATTAAATAATTCTATGAGGTTTCTTTATTTTCTGCACAAAATTATTTCTCTTAACACTGGAATCTTTCAGTCTCATAATGAGGTTTTATGCTTGAAGAATCTTACTGTCAATTGTCTCTATACTGGGCCAGGCAGTGTGTAGTTGGACTCAGTTGAAATGAATGAGTAATAACTGAGCAAGACTAAAAATAAGAACTAGACAAGATATCAAGGATTCAGTCTTGAATTACCTGTAGGTTACCTAGATCAATATATACCTGTAAAAGGCTAGAGTACACAACAGATGAAACATTGTGATAATGACAACAAGGATGAGGACAATAGTCTGAATGCAAGTAGTATAAATAATGATAATGCCTTATCCCAGAAATTCAGACAGAAATTACCAGTTCTCTTGTTGGGCTCTTATATTTTAATAATATTATGATTAATTATTCCTATCCTGAGCCTGGCAGTGTTTAGTTGGACTCAGTGGAAATGAATGAGCAATAACTGAGCTGTATTAAATATAAGAACATGACAAGATATCCCTAGACATGGGCAGTGGAGTGAGAACAATCTACCCTCGGAGTTTAATTAAAGAGTTTAGTTTAGAATTCCCTGTAGGTTATGCAGATTGATATACATCTGAGGAAATTGGCATTTCTCATCTTATATTTGAAGAATCTTACCATAAATTATTTGTATTCTTAATATCTTCATGGATTTGAATATGTCAGATGATCAAATAATAGTCAAGTGAGAGTGCTTCCCAAATGTATAATTGCATAGGACTGTGCCCCCTCGAGCCATGACTACTATCAACAAGCTGCTCCAATGGGTATAAATGGAAACTCAGTTGAGTTCCACCACAGAATATGTGATCGAGCGGCACTATATCAAGTCTGATTGGCTCCCTCTTCATCACCGATGCCCATTGAACAGTTGGTATGACGTTTGTCTGGGTTCGATTCTCGGTAGTGGATGTGCACTGCTGATGAGTCCTAAATATAGGACGAAACGGTCGTCCAGTGCTTTCTGCATTCTGTTGAGGCTTCTTTTAGACTCGATGAATTACTTAATTATGATATATATATATATATATATATATATATATATATATATATATATATATATATATATATATAATATATATATATATATATATATATATATATATTAAAAGAAACATATTAACCAGTTGGGTGTTCCCTTGGGGGCTAGTATCCAGTGCATCCTCGACGATCAGTTGGAGCAGTGGGAGCATCATTCCAGCTATTGAGTGTTTTTTTTTTCTAAGTTTGAAAGATGATGCAGCCAAGCCAACTTGGGAATCATACATAGATACATGGCAAAAGAGGGTCCAAACCATTATTGGAAGAGTTTACCCAATAAGTAATCTATGATTCTATACAATTACATTGTTTAAAATTTGCTCTATTTATGAAAGAAAAGTATTAACAGCATTTGAAAATATAGACATTCTGGATTCCGAACTCAACACTGCATGGTGACTGTCAGTTTCACACCTCATCTAATGCTGAAACCATTTCTGAAGGTTACTTGAGGTGTGAAGCTGAGTCACCATGCAGTGTTGATTTCTGTGTCTACTCTGTTTATATATTAGAGTCTTACAAAATTAAGTTTTACCACAAATGATATAAAAATTAATGTAAGTTAATTTTATTTAAATATTATTTATTAAAAATATAATCTCCTTCATTTTCTGTGACTGATGCCCAAATTTTCAGTTCCACATTTAAAGACATCTCCCCCCCTCAAAAGAAGAAGTTTGAAAGACTGTTTTCAAATTCTTTGTTTCTGTAGTTGTTAAATCTGGTGACTATGGATGATGTGGAAGAACTTACCATCCTAATGATCTTGTTTTTTTTTCTTGGGTTTGTTTTGCAGAGTGTGCCATTGAATTGACATGCTGGAAAATAACACAGTTTCTTATTTATCAAAGCGAGACATTTTCAACATAATGCTTCACTTACTCACTTAAGTTGGTGGCAGTAAAAGTCTGAAATAATGGTCCTTCCATGTTCCAGAAGCTCTTGATTGACAATAACTTTCATTTCATATTCCACCAGACACAAAGTAAGGATTCCTGTTGAGTGAATCCTGATTTTGATGTTGACACTGGTTTCTCATTTTCTGATAACCAATATCTTTTTTTGTTTTTTCTTGACATGCAAAACCCATTTTTCATCACCTGTAATAATGTAATTTCAAAATTGAAAAGTTGGCATTTTGGATTAAAAGATTGCTTCAGATGATGGAATGTTGTGTTTAGTTCACAAGTGAAAGCTCGTGAGGAATGCAAATTTCTACTTTGCAAGTTTTTCCCAATTTACTGGAGCTGATCATAAACAGTTGAATATGACACATAAAAGATTTTGTCAGATCTCTGGTGCTTTGGTAAGGATCTAATTCAGTAGTTTCTTTCAAAAGTTCTTCTTTCAGAGTGGGTGGTCTTCAAGAATGACACTTGTCAGATAGGTCACAATCATATGTACCAGGTTCGAGCCTTAACAGCATCTGTATTCAGTGTTGAAATATTTATGAAGGCCTTTGTAGAAGTATTACCCTTTTGGGAATTCCTTGCAATAAGCAAAGATGAATATGTGACTTTAAATATGTATAATCTATGACAAGGTTAAACTTTTAAATGCTCTAAGCAAGACATTATTGGTTAGAATTGATGTTAAACTAATTCTAGACCCATTTTCGTAACTTTCATTTTACATTGATTGGTGACTACTAATTCACAACAGTGAAATATGTAAATACCCTCTGAACATCTTTATGTACACACACATACTCACATGTATGTATATATATATATATATATATATATTACTTTGGAGATCTCAAGGGCATTTGACACAGGGTTTAGCATATTGGTCGTCTTGACAAGTTGAAAGGTTATGTTATTTCTGGACGAATCTTTGAATTGATTCAGTCTTTTTTTATGCAATCATAAAATGAAAGTTATCTTGATTTCTACATTTTTTTGCAGTAATTATATTCTTTCATGAAATTATGGCAATTCAATGATGACAAAAACTAAATCTTTCAAAGTACATGACCTCAGACGATATGAAAAACGCTTTCTCATTTAAATTTTAATTGAGAAAAAAATATTAAAATATAAATATAATGACTTCACAAAATGATGATCTTTTAACATATAATGGTCTTTTAACATATGTTGATCTTTTAACATATAATGATCTTTTAATATATAATGAAGTTTTAACATATAATGATCTTTTAACATATGATGATCTTTTAATATATAATGATCTTTTAACAGATTATCTTTTAACATATCTTGATCTTTTAACATATAATAATCTTTTAATATATAATGATCTTTTAACATATGTTGATCTTTTAACATATAATGGTCTTTTAACATATGTTGATCTTTTAATATATAATGAAGTTTTAACATATAATGATCTTTTAACATATGATGATCTTTTAACATGTTGATCGTTTAACATATAATGATCTTTTAACATATGATGATCTTTTAACATATGTTGATCGTTTAACATATAATGGTCTTTTAATATATAATGATCTTTTAACATATGTTGATCTTTTAACATATGTTGATCTTTTAACATATGATGATCTTTTAACATATGTTGATCTTTTAACATATAATGATCTTTTAACATATGTTGATCTTTTAACATAATAATCTTTTAACATATAATGATCTTTTAATATATAATAGTCTTTTAATATATAATGATCTTTTAACATATGATGATCTTTTAACATATGTTGATCTTTTAACATATGTTGATCTTTTAACATATAATGATCTTTTAACATATAATGATCTTTTAACATATGTTGATCATTTAACATATAATGATCTTTTAACATATAATGATCTTTTAATATATAATGACACTAAAAGTTATCATTTCAATAGCAATAAAATATTACTCCATAACAAGTTGAATATTTTTGATAATTTTAAAGTTTTTCATTGAAAAATTATAAATGTACAATGGCATCAGCAGAAGATATATTGTAATAAGTTATTACATCCGTACTGCGAGAAGACAAGTGGATGCAAGAACCTAAGGAAGTTGCTGATTAAACCTAAAACTGCATCCTTCTTTCTCTCACTGATACAAATTTGTCAATCACAACCACTTAACAATGAAGTCAACAAAAAAAACTGTTACTGGCAACATTCAACACAAACAGTCTGTTGGTGTCAAATGTTGTTCGATGACTGAGTTGTTAATAATTAATGAATTAATTACAAATATGCAAATCATATGCTTTACTTGCTTCACTCTAGATATACCATTGCTTGTTGATTCTAGAGAAAATGGGCAACTAATCAGTTTGCCTCCTCCTGTCCTAGTTGTTACTCATGGTTAGAATTCTGATATGCAAATAAACATTGCATTTTAATCTATAAAACATTTTGTTTAACTATTGTTCACCCAAAACAAGATCTAAGGGCCACTGAAAGTAAAGAGTTATTGAATGGGGATGTAACAAGGGTTTTTAGGGAGGGTGCAAAGGTTGCATATTATAAGGATATGTAGAATAGATAAAGATAACATGTAATGGCACTGCATGAAGATATATTCTGTCACTGATACAAATTTTTCAATCACATTCGTTTAACATTGAGATCAGTAGAAAACTGTTGTTATTTACATTATTTACATTAGAACTATTGTCCTTATCTTTGTTATTGTTATCAATAACAACAAAGATGAGGACAATAGTTCAAATATAAATAGTGTAAATAATGATAATTCCTCATCTGAGGAATTCAGACAGAAAACTGCTACTTGCAACATTTAACAGTGCTTATTGTGTAATTATTATAACATTGTATTCTGTAGTGTCAGGTCTTCCCATGACATATGCCCTTTCTTGCAATAACCTAGATAAACCACTGAGTTGAACCCACTTTCAAACGTTGGAACTAATGTCAGAATTGTTTAGGGAAGTTGTTGATTGAACTAAGAACTTTTTAGCAAACCTTATATATTTATTTTATAGTTAATCTTTTTCATTTAAGCATTCCATTTGTTTTTATTGAATTTTCTTTGTTTCTTTTATTTGCAGGCCTAGAACATTTATGGTAATTACGAGGATTCTTTATTTCCTCATAGAAGTCAACGAGGAGCAGTTAATGGTAGAATGGCTGAAATTCTTTGCTAAGCTTATCAAAGAGAAAAAAATAGACAGCTGTGTAAAATACAGCTTCAATGAGTATTGGATAAACACTTTGAGTGATCAGGATAAAGAAAAAATCAAAAATTATATTAAAAGTATCAACAAGTAATTGATTTCAGTGAAGACTTATTCTATTGGCTGTCCATGTTAAATTCTTTTCAGTTTGACTGGGAGGTATAAAACAAGTTTCATGGAGTAATGTCTCCCTGGTATTTGAGTTTATCCTCTTTTTAAATATGAATAATTCTCTCTCTTTTTTGAGTTTTTCTGCTTTTTATGGACAAACAATTCTCCCTGCTATTTGATTTTCTTTCTTCTTTTTTATGGGCAAATAAGTCTCCCTGCCTTTTGACTTTATCCTGAAGTCTCCATATTATTTGATTCCATGCTCTTCACTCATAAGTTTCCCTGTTAGTTGACTCAACCCTCTTTACTTGAAATATGTTTATAAACAAGACAATCACACATACAATGTGATTAATTTTATATAAACTAAAAGAATTCTACAATTTTTATATTATTTTATATTCACTTTATGGAGGTATAAATCTCTCTGCTATTTGATTTCATTGTCTTTTCATGAAGGAATACATCTCCCTACTATTTGATTTCATTCTTGTTTCATAAAGGAATAATTTTCCCTACTATTTGATTTCATTCTCTTTTCATGAAGGAATAAGTCTCCTGTTATTTCATTCCACCCTCATCATTTGGAGAAGTTTCCCTGTTTTTTGACTCCACCCTCTTTACTTGGAAGACTCTTATAAAGACAATCCCAACTATAAAGTGATTAGTATTTTAGAAAATAAAAGAATTCTGCCACAATTTTTGTCACATTTTGGAAAATATTTTTTCTTTGAACTTTTACTTCTTTTTTAACTTGTCATCAATCCTTCTCTGCTTCTTGCTTCTTCTTGTGCATTTTGATAATAAATTCTTACTAATAAATAATTGTCCTGTTACTTTTATACATCTTTATATTTTACACATCTTTTAACACATGGACTGTACCAGACACAAACAAAAATGCCAACTAGACACATGCATGTACATTATTACCTGAATCCTGTTCAACCAACTAGAAATATGATACACAATCATACAGGTATGCCGACATTCCATTACCTTCTTCAAGTATTATACATCAGACTGACATAAAAATGCTCACTTGAATCTATATGCACACATGTGCACACATGACAAAGACGCAGTGGAAAACAAACAATGCGGTACTAAATGTACCAATACTTTCCCTTCCAGAATTTATTTAAAAAAAAATTCTGGTGATGATTAAATAAAAGAAAAATGATAAATTTATAAACGTTTCCCCTTTTTTCCTTTTTCTGTTACATCTTTATATGTTTTATATATTTTTTTTTCATTTATCAAAAGAATTTTCATTGTTATTCTTATTATTGTGAATTGCAGTCAAGTTGGATTTATGTATGTGATGGATAAATGGTGATTTGAGGCAGGATCTACTTGAGAATGGGGAACAGATAAACTTGAGGAAAGATAAGTGAGTGGCCTTTGATATATTGAGAACAATATGCAGGCGCTACCAACTCTACACCTCCTCTAAGTTGCTTCTCTTGCCCACAAAGAGACGATCATCTCACATCCTCTGTATTGGCAATACAAAAAATTTATATTAATAATTCTTGGCCACAAATTTTCTGAATGCCACATGTTTGCTTTTCTTCATAGACATGGTATGTATACTGTGTTGAATGTTACTATAAAGAAGAGTTTCAGTTCATTGAGGTTTATAAATCCAATAAAAGCAGGATAGAATATATATATATATATATATATATATATATATATATATATATATATATATTAAAGGGAAAACAGACCACTTTAAGGCTCCATGTAATAATTTATTTCGCTAAGCTCTTTATTAAAGGACACAGGCTCATCAGACTCGACTTCCAAATGGTGAAACGAAAAATGATAAATGAAAATTGAAATGAACCTATACACCTTTGACGGGTAGTATTAAGTTTATGTAATTTAACAGAGAGGGAAATGGTGTAGTGTGAGATACATGATCGAATTTAGAGAGGGTTTACATTAATATTTCTATCTATCATACTTAGTATTAAGGTGGGGGTGCCCAGATATTGACCAATTTAATTGGTTAACTTAACGGAAGTGATATATTCAGAGGGAAGGGGGTGAAGAGAGAAACAAAGAAGGGAGGGGGAAGTAGAGAGAAAGAAGCTGTCAATAAGTTTTGCTAACCGACAGTGGGAGAGATAACTTTAGCAATTTATGTAAAAAATATTTTAATGTTTGATAGTAATTTAATTTTTAAAAACACGAAAGAAATTAAATTGATATTTGCTAGCAATTTAAAATTCTAACTCTTAACAAGTAATTTAGGGATTTAATATTATTTAAATAGTATATTTAAAAATACATTCATAGAAAGTACATTAAAACTAATTATTTAAATTATAACAGTTTACTTATATTAATCTTTCAATATTGTAAATGATTGTTAAGGCAACATCTCTATCAGTTTGAGTCTAATTCATGAATGTAATATAAGACTATTTTTAGATGGGTAATCTTTTTTACTTGAGGTTTTGGGATTCAATTAAGATGGAGTAATGATTGAATGCAATTATTAAATATTTTGTTTTATCATATACATATATATCTGTCACACATACACTTATGCAAATCACATATATACATACGTTCATTTACATGTACAATTACACACATAGTCACATACACATGTATCTACATACACAGGTACTCATGTACTTTCATATATCAGTACTTACATATATGTTTTCAATTTTTTTACACATATTAATATTTATATCTCTTTAAATTTTACATAAAGTTCACAGTTAATGTTTAACGTTAGGTGATGACTCAAGTTTATAAATATCAAATTAATTATTAATTTTAATATTTTACTATCCATATTCATAGTTAAATAGTAATATATTTAAATTTAAATTAATTTATCAATTTGAACAGGAATTACCTCCAGCTGATTAAAAAAGAAAAACAAAAAAAAACATTTCAATCCCACAATTCTAATTAGAGAATATTAAGATAATAAAGGAACTTTAAGTCCTTCCCTTAGAATACTTTCCATATATATATATATATATATATATATATATATATATATATATATATATATATATATATATATACACACACACATATATATATAAATACACACACACACACACACACATATATATATATATATGTACAAATACACAAAAAAATTCCATAATCATAAACACCTACACCTGCATACTTATTTATATTACTATATTTTACATATATTTCCACTCATTACATATACTAACACACAAATATTTACATTTATATATACACATATTTGCATGCACAGACTACATGCAATCCTATATACATGACACGATATCCACATACGCACATATACATATATACATATACACACATATATCCACGCACACATATACACATATGCAAACATATCTACCTAAATTTTTGGATACACCTATACACACACACACATCCACATATATCTATACACATACATATATTCATACATATACATATATATATATATATATATATATATACACATACATATATACCCATCTTACATATGTGCCTACAATACACATACACATACATATGCATACATACACCCCTATACAAATGTATATACATATACACATAAAATTACATGTTCGTCTACATATTTGTATAAAATACAATCATGTGTCCGCAACCATGTGTGCATATAATCAATTCCAAAACCAAAAATACCATAACACTTTCCTTTCTATATAGTTATTTCTAAATATATTTAGTTAGATTGAGGTGGTTTTTGTGTCTACATTTCGAAATCAATTCGTAATGTTGGTTCAGTAATATGTCCAGATCTTTGTGTTTTATTATTAGGATCTTCTCTTTTATACACAAGTCATATCTATCTCTGAAATTTGTTGGAGTTCTAGCTCTCGAGATGATTCTCCATTTTACTTGTGGGGTTAAGCTGCTCTCCACCAAATCCCAATAACGTTTCAACAGTGCTGTATGGTGTTTTTTTTATCTATTTGTGAAGGACTGGCGATGGTTATAAAACCTTTGCTTCCAATTTCCTCCTGATATTCCTATATATATCTTTTTTTGTTTGATATTTTCCTTGGGGAAAATTGTAGCTTCATATATCATGTTATTCGCCATGCATATTCCTTCAACTGGAAAATCGGATCCTGTCCTGCAATTACAGGTAGATGTTTTTGTCCAGTTTGTATTACAATTCTTTCGTAGTTGATTGTTCTGAAATTCTCTCATAATTTTGCTATTGTGAGATCTAATGATTTTTTCTACATTGTTCATGCAAGAGTAACTAATTTTTAAATTCATTTTGTTGAACATCTTTTTCAATAGTTCATTTTTACTAAAATGTTTGTCTATTAGTTTTAGGAAGTATTTTCCTACATTAATCTTAGAAAGTGTACAAAAAGGTGGGTTGAACCAAATAATCTTCCTTTTCCTATTTTTGGACTTAGTGGATGTGTTATTAATTGATTTATCTATATAATTTAGTGTTTGTTTAAATTTACTTTTTAATAGGGATTGATTATATATCGATTTATTTTGGTTAAAAATGGTTTTACTAGAAGACAGTTTGTTTATTCTTGTATTTACAGTATTTGGAATTTGTACTATGATTGCTTTCGGGTGGTTAAAGTTGATATTTATGTATATGAGCAATTGATTTTCCTTTAGGAAGGGTTTATAAGTGTTATTGTCGAGATTAAATGTAACGTCTAGAAAATTTACTATTTTTACGTTGGAAGAAATTTTGATTTTAAATCCTAGAAATTTGAAGGCCTTAATTATTTTCTTTTGTAGTTGGGATGTTAAAGGACCATTGGTATTAGGTATAACAATAAGTGCATCATCCCTGTATAGCCCTACATTTTGGGGGTTAAGGAATCTGCTCAGGATGTCTAAAATGTATATACCTATTAAGTCCACTATTTAAGCTGAATCAAATGCTCCCATAGGGACATCAAATTTGTCTTTGTTTTTTTTTTAAATCCAAATGGTATCATTAAGTCATAGTATAGACTGTCTAGAGTCCATTATGATTTTTATTTCTTCATCAGTAATTTCAGTATAATTTTTAGCAAAACTTAAGCTGTTTTCTAATAAATCTTTAGAAATGGAGGAGTAGAAATCAATAATATCTAATTGGATAAAAGTGGCTTTATTTTTAGATTTTAGATTTTGGAACCAGTTAATGGTGTCAGATGAATCTTTCCAAAGGTTTACGGGGTATTTTTCTAATATAGATGTGTTTATTCTTTTTAGGATGTTTTTAGAAATTATTCCTAATTCTGATTTGGAGGGATTTATTAGTCTGGAATGTAGATTATTTTGAAAGTTGGCTTTATGGTCTTTAAAAAGTAGGTAGGCATCTCTTAGTTGTACCCATTCTATCAGCAATATTATATTTAAATGCAAATTTAGTAGTTTGTATGGAGGATAGTTGCCTGGAGTCATTATCTTTTTTATAAGAACTAGAGACTTTATTCTGAATCATTGTATTCAGAAGGATTAATCTTGTAGATATTTTTCGATTTATCAGCTCTGATCCATAGTTTTTTTTAACTTTTGATACTTGTAATGTCTTTTTTAAGTTTGGATTGGAATGGGTTGTATGTTTTTCTGAAAGATATTTTATTGATTAACTTAATTAAGTCATGTTCAAAGGGTTCCAATAATTTACTGCTAGGTGGGGGTGTTTTGAGATTTCAAGTAAAAGGCGTCATTAGGATTTGTAGGTTTGTTTTGGGGATTAAAGTGGAAGTAAATTTTCCATCTCATTCTTATATATATATATATATATATATATATATATATATATATATATATATATATATATATATATATATAATGGATATCATCATGGTAGACAATCCAGCATAGCCCACAGTTGATTTAAGATCTTAGCCAAAATCTTCAACTTTGTATTTAACATATCAAGGGAGCATACATGTGTAACAACCTCGAATACAATTCATAAGCAAGGTTCAATGCTTCTTGGATTCCATCTTCTCATATGAGACCCTTACTCCTAAATGTTTCTGTGCCTCAATGTGATAAAAAAACAGATAAAGAAGGTGATTTAGTGGTATACTTGATACAATTTAGACTAAGAGGGTTTTAGGAATGGTACTTATATACATTTGCATATTAAATTTTATCAAGGACAATCACCAACCCTGACATGGTTGATAAATTCTGAAAGGAATATTCAAAGAGATTAGAACCAACATGGATATGGGAAGACCATATTTGGTGCAGTCTTCAAGACACGTTAACCAAGTTTCCGAACCATTAATCCTTTGTGAATTGTCAGAACTTCCATATACCAAACTATTTAAGCTAGGCAGAACCCTGTTTAGACTGTTTTAAGGGTCATAGGTATATCGTAAGTTATGTTGCCACCATCATTTCAAAGATGGCGTAGGGATGCCAAATATTAAAATCTATCAGCATACTTTATGGTTATATTTTCACAGCAGAATGTGTGCACAAAATGATGATAACGACAGATTTTGAAAAGAAGAAGCCAAGAAAGCCTTACCTACTTTGTGTGTGTACTTGGATGCTTGTTTTCTCAATTTCATTTAACATTGTAACAAGCACTGCCAAATTTATGGAGGTTTGCATAGAAATCAGAATGTATGAGATAGTGACATATGTCTTGAGGTTGAGCTTGTAGAGAAGTTGTTTTTTTCTAAGTCACTTCAGTTGGGCAGCTGTACAAGATACTTGGCATCTGATTTGGTCCTGAACTCCAGCTGGAGAAGAATTGGTCAAAATTATTGCAAAATGCTGATGTCCCTGGTCTCAAAGGAATCTTTCCTCAAAGAGTAGCGACATTGTACATGATTTACACATCTACTCCTCTGTCATCTGTTAATAATTATCAGTATTTTTACCCCCATATACTAAAATAGATCATCTAGAGAGAACTCTATTTAGACTTTTTTAAAAATCAGTGGTATTATAAATGTGTGTATGGTAGCACAAAAGAACAAACAAAACATGTATCATTGGTGAGGTAAAAAGAAAAGACAAGAATTGTTAAGATAAAATTCTTTGTATTGCCAATACAGAGAATCAAGGCAAAAGTTTTATCATCTAGACCAGTGGTCACCAACTGGTGGTCCATTGACTACTGCTGGTCCATACAAAATTTTTGATGGTCCGCAGAAAAATTGGGACATTATTTCAATTTTTATGAAGGTTCAGATTCAAAAAGGACTTGTAACAAAACATATTATGGATGGTATATATGTTCAAGCCCTTATGTAATCTCAAAATAAACACGAGTATGAAAGTACACAAATGTGATATCATCCAGCCATAGTATAACCTTGCAAACTTCAAATTTTCAATTTGTTTTATTTAAATAATTACACTACAACTTTGTTAACTTTTAATGGATGCATTAAATATTAATAAAATAAAAGTTTTTATGATTATTATTATATAAATGTATTTACCTTTCTTTTCTAAATTCATATTAGTGGTCTGGCAAATTTAAATTTATGCATTTAGTGGTCCATGAAGTTCAAATGGTTGGTGACCGCTGATCTAGACCATCCTTGCTGCAATTCCATTTGGCAGAGGATGGTATAGAGGTGTTTTGTATGGCCTACATCCCATTCATGTTAACCATGTATGCAATGAAGAGATAAAATTTTTTTCTCCATCCCTGGGATGATCTCTGTCTTGTGAAAATATAAACCAGATCATCTGCTTGTCATGACAGGATTGATCTTCATAACTTAACTTCTCAGAATGGGTTTGTTCTTTGTTTAAACTTCCCAATTCATTTTTGTTAATGAAAATATAAGCCCCATCTGTTTCTCTTCTAGTTAATGATATTTGTTTACTTAATTCCTCAAGGAAGAGATAAAACCATTTCTCCAAATCAATTATTTATCTGCTTGCCAGATACTCAATAGATAAGAAAAATAAACTTTAGGAGAGAAGAAATCCATGACGCCACTCTCTCTATCTTCCAGCTTACATTTAATTTTGGGCTTAACCCTTTTTCTGCTCAGAATTAATATTTAACCACCTCATGGCCTCAATATTACACTGGAACAAAAAGTTAGTGAAGAACAGTTTTAATTACATGAGAGACATAGATTAGTAATACAATAATAGCAAATACCGAAGTTCAGTGTGACAATATGTATGACTCAACACTCTTGTGACTCACTTCGAGACTGTTCATATGAGCAGACGTCCTACTCATAGTAAATGGATTAGTCTATGTGCAGTCTTTTATTTGTATTTACTTTTTGGTAAATGTTAAAGGTTGGATTTTATAAAATAATTTTTTGCAAAACACACTTTTCTGTTAGGATTAAAACTGTCGTGTGGAAAGATGACCAACTTTCTCAACACAAATTGCTTATTAGTTGTATTAATTGGTTAAATAAGGTTCTCTTAAAATATAACTTTCTATTGACATCATTTTTAAGAATTCCATTCCAGCATTAAAAAAATGTATTTCTAATTTTTTTTGTTAGGACACATTCAGAAAGGAAGGAACCACAAGAGCCTAAAAAAAACCAGGCAATTTTTTTTTAATAAATTCACCGAGCAAGCAGATAATGTTACTAAGATGCATGAGGTTGCTGGGAGTTAAAAAGAATGAAAAGATTTTAGAAGGAAGCAGAAACCCAATTCTAAACAGGAAACAAAGGATAAACCTCTACTCCTGTTCAAAAGACCAGAGAGGAATGTGAATCAGATGATTGGTGAATTTATTTACTACTATCTTGATTGACAACACGGTGACTTGTTTAGGAGATTTATCTGATCATCTTTAGTCTACAAGTGCCTGGAGTAAAAGGCACCAACCTAATCAAAGTGATAATGCTATCAAAACATTAGGGGACACCAAAAGTGAAAGAGAAGGAAAACATTTTAGATGGAACCAGAAAATCAATGCTAAACAGGAAACCAAGAATAAATGTCTATCCTCTGTTCAAAAGACCGAGGAGGAGTGTGAAATGGACAATAGGCAAACCTATCTACTCCGGTTGAGGAAATATAAATAAATAGTAAATAAATTTCATAGTTAAGGGAGGGACCTTAGAAGTATCAAGTTGAAGTGGACTATAGAAGTAATTGGAAACCCAATCTAAAACAAGAAACAAGGGATAAATCTCTACTCCTGTTCAAAAACCAAGTCAATATTTTATGTTATTTTATGTTTTATTTAATGTTGTTCAAATTATATGATAATTCTAGAATTTTTGTTATGATAATATACACCTTGTACAAGGTGAAAGCGTCCCTTGAAGTAGAGGGTTATTGAGTAAGAGGCACCATTAATGCAGCTAAGTGTTGAAGATAACAGTTAACGCTAGACTTGAACAGGTTAAGATTGTAGTTGTCAGAGAAGCATCCTCTTGGGAGTCGGTTCTACAAAGCAGCTGTTCATGGGAAGAAGCTGCTTGAGTGAAATTTGCATATCACTAATGGAATACAAAGGGAATGAGGGTGATTCACTACAATAGGCGTGGTATGGTTGGTATCAACCGTGAAGGTTAGAACTGGTAGACCCAAGGAATGTAGGTCTTCTGAACACTTTCTATGTAAATAGCGATAAAATAGTGAGGGTCTTGCAATGTTCAGTCTATGGGTAAGGGGTTGTAGGGTGGAAAATAAATAATCACCCACAAGGATATGGGGATGCTCTTGGACTATCAAGACAGGACAGCTCCTGCGCATATACAGCAGTAGTATGCCATTTTTGGATTGATCTGACTCTTGTAAAGGTAGAGGATAGTAGGAAGAGTCAGGTACTTACTGGAGCGGTACAGGGAACCGACCATTTTACCTGTGTCCTTAGCAATGGATCATATGTATGAGTTTCACTTGAGGTCAGGGGGTGAGTTTAAGTCCTGATAGTCATTCAACATGTGAGACCTTCCTGACAGTAGCGGAAAATTCAGGATTTGCTCAGTAACCATGGAATGGATTCAGAAATATATTTTCACCATAAATTTATATTAGAAACATAAATGAACCCGTTTATGAGAAAAACATTGTCCAGATAATTATACAGGGTTAAAGTGGGCAGGGTGGTGCAATGGATAATGGCTCAGAATGAGAAATCAGAGAAGCGGGTTCAAATTCCAGTCAATATCATTGCATTCATTTACACACAAATACCCTTGGGAAAGGTATCAATCCATCTCTACTCCCCCATCTATGAGTTGAATAGTCAGACTGTGTCCTATAGCTTTGGTTGGCAACCAGTCTATCATAGGAAGAAATGCCAACCTACTGTGCGAAAATCTTCTGCCTAGTCAGTTTTGATTCTCTTGTTTATGAACGTATCCCGGAATCATCAGGATTTCTTATGAAAACTATTTTTCTTCATCTGCGTTGGTGTTCTTCTTTGCTCACTTCAGCAAACAATATATACAAGGCAAATTAACAATAATAAAGCAAAGCAACAGTAATATGGCAAAAAGTTTACAAACTAAGAATTGGGGTGGACACACAAAAGCAAATTTAGACAAGTGACCGTGGTGTTTTGATTTCAAGACAAGACAAACAGGGACTGTATCAGATGAAACAGAGAACCAGCCTATTTTATTGGCTTGGAAAAAAAAAAACAGCATGCATTCTACCTGTAAAATATGGAGGGAAAAGCATTTTGTGGTCATTCTCAGAGAGATTGGAATGAACATCAGAAAGCTGTACTTGGCTTAATATTGGCCCTGATTGTCAGGTTTTTGTTATATATGACCATAATAGAAAAATTACCATAATAGAAAGATTTCTTGCTTTAATGAACAACAATCTATTATTAATTTGTTAGTATTTTGTTAGCTACCAAATATTTCAATACCCACAAAACTCTCTCATGAAGTATTTCTCAAAATTAAAATTTCTTACAAACCAGGGAAGGAGACATTTATCGATGAAATGTATTCAAGTAGTTGAGCACAATCATTCCCATTCAAAAGATGAATCCAGTAATTTTGAAGACTATGCTGTGCTTTATCCAATGATTTTCTGTTATAAATGAGATGAGTCAGGAATTTCATCCATGGCAACACCAAATCTGCATGTCCAAGTAATTGCAGGGAATCCAGAATTCTTGAAATGCGACGAAAGTTATGATTATTACTGAAAAAATTTAAGAAAAAAGAATGTTAGTGCAAGGCTGAATATGCCGGCAAAACAATTTTATATTATTGTTCTTTCAATATGAGGCCTAAGAGCCACTCGAGGTAGATAGTTTCTGAAGAGGTTGTTGTAAAGTGCATAAATAGAGGAAGTATAAGGATTTTTTTAACCAATTCACCCAAAGGCTGACAATAAAGCCACTAAGATGCAAGGGCTTACTGACAGTAGACCATAAAATGTAAGTGAGGACAATAAGAGACAGGATTGAGAGACAGAAGATACAATTGACATTTAAATTTTTGACGATCATAGTCAACAGGAAAGTAAAACTTTGGAAGAGATTTCCACAGGCAAGAAGTGTGACAGAATAAACTATTAGAATAGAGCGTGTGGATACATCTACCAATTCCAATAATAAAATGATGATACCTAGATGCCAATCAAATACTACACTTAAATTTATGAAGTTGAAGTATCAAAGAAAACTCATCAGAACAATTGCCATGAAAATATTCATAGAAAATTCACAGTGAGAAATGCATAGGCAGTGAGAAATTGATTGAAGCTGTGATGCCAGATAAGGATTGATAACATTGCAGACTCATGTTTGGATTTTGTCAAGATCTTTAGAGACATAGCAGAAGCACCAAATCAAAGGTCTCAACAGTCCATTCCGGTGATATCTATATATCCAGATAAGTAAGATAGATTGATCTTAGACGTGAACAGTGGAATCAAGAAAGCATCTTCTTGGTAGTCTGTTCTGCAACATAACAGTTCTGGAAAAGAAGATGTTTGTGTGGAACTTCTTCCTTATTAATGGTCAATCCTGTGTATGTGTCATAGCAGGTCCTAGCTGAGAAGGTCTGGACTGGTAGAACTGAGGAATGTTGCTTGTCTGAAGTGAGAGGCTAGGAAAATTTCATATGTGGGGAAAGGGGTTGTAGGATGGAAAATAATTTATCATCCACAAGAACCCATAAATGCTTTTGAACTCAAAACTGGAAAGTGAGGGTTGGTATGCTCCAGCCCAGATATAGCAGCAAATACTTCATTTTCTTTTGTTTGAGCTGACCCCTGTAAAGATGGAGCATGTTAGAAGACATCAGGTACTCTTTGGAGCAGCAGGACAAGAAAGCAACAAATTTTTTCAGTCTTTACTGATGAATCATATATACAAGTTCCACTTGAGGTCTAGTGTGAGCTTGAGTCCCAATTAACATTCAAGGCTAGGAACTTCATTGAGAGTACAACCTTTCATCATGCTTGGAGAAAACTTACAGCCTGCTTGGTGATTATAAAATATTACTAGCTTGGTTTTCAAGGTAAACAATTTTGGAGGTGAAGACTGATTAGCACATACTGGTTAAAATCCATCAAGAGCAGTATGAAAATTTGCATACATTTGTTATTACTTCTGGTTCTGAAATTTTAGAGCATGTCGTAAATAATCCGTCTTGCACCACATTTTTAAACCAGAACTGAATCTCTACTATGTGATTTTCACATAAATCTGATTTCTGCTATCATCTTCAGATTCCTATAAGGCTTGTGGACTTTTTGAAATCCTTGCAACTGTCCTATAGAAATGTTTTCCCAGACTGACTTCTGTCCTCTGTAAACTCTCTAACAAATGCCTTGCTGCTTCTTGCTTTCCAGATTGTTGTAAATCATCCTTTGTAGATCTCATCTTTAAGAAATCAGGTGAACATTTTGATCCCTTGAATTATTGTCCTATTCTACTTCTTTTTGACAAAGTACTAGAGGTTCTAATCAACTCCAAATTGGTTAACCATTTCACTTCACATGGCTTTCATTCTGATGAAACTATATCTCTTTTTGCTTCTCACAATCAACTGCTGTGTTAATGTTTAGTGTTGGCAGAGTTATAGTTACAAACAGCTTTAGATATCTCACAAATAAAAACAGCTGTGGCTTTAGATATCTTGAAGGTGCTTGATTGGTCTTTTTCATGAGCTGAAGGAGTATTTTTGATTTGATCCAATCTTTCTAAAAAAATGTTGTAATGAAAGTCATGTTGAACAAACACTTTTTCTCATTAATGTGGGTCTCCTCCAGGTGTCTATGTCTGGACCTACTTTGTTCAAAGTTTCAAAACCTTAAATGCAATTCTGTTCTCAAAAATGTTTTCACATTCTCTTTCGCTCCCAGTAACCCCTTGCATCTTAGTGGCATTATCGCCTTGCTTGGGGTGAAAATGATTAAAAAACATGATTAAATGATAAAAAAAAACAAAAGAAAAAATAGCATCTATTGGAAAAAGAGAATTATTTCCTATATAACAAAGTGGTTGGGTTCTTTTTCCTTGGTAGCATCCCAGATTGACTTGATAGTCCTGGTGAAACAGCATCATATATAACAGGATGCTGGTGACACAGCATCATATATAACAGGATGCTGGGGTGTGGTCAGTCATTCTCAATTGCAATGGGTTGGTTTGCTGCATCAAATATGATCAGATTGATCAGGTAATTCATCAGTATCAGCTGACTACGTCATGCCCGGAAACAAATGCCAATAAGGCCAGTAGATTTCTCTGTCCTGATTCACTTGAACAGAGATTAAGCCTTTCCAAGTTGGACACATATTCTGTTATTGTGTCCCTGCAGAGAATCAATGAAATCAATCTCCTACATTGCATGTTAAAACATTTGCTTCTGGTTGTTGGTGGTTGGCACGAAGGGTAAAAAATGTTATTTGATAAATGAACCAAACAAATTCTCTAAACTTAACAGAATTTAATGTGAAGAGTAAAAAAATAAGTCTGCAGAATTTGACTCCTACAAAAAGATTCTTAAGGTTTTTCTCTGTATTCACTGTGTGTTCAGCAAAAGGTGAATGTGTCATTGAATCTGACATCTTGCTCTCCACATGGAAAGTGACAGCCATGCAAAATGTGTATTGGTTTATATGAGAAAATCTTTCCCGATAACAATGATTAATGACTTCACTTTACCTAACCTGGCTCCAGAAAATGACAATTTACAATGCTCATAGCACACATTTCATTATCTCCATATTTACATAAATTAACCAGATGGATCTACAATCAGTAATGAATTTCCGACCAGAAATCAAAAATAATGACGAATATATAAATTGCAGATGACTGTCACAAAAAAGAAACATCTGTTCTTTCTGCTGGATTTTCACTACAAGCTAGCTTCCCCCATCTCTCTCTCTCTCTCTCTCTCTCTCTATATATATATATATATATATATATATATATATATATATATATATATATATATATATATATATATATATACATATATATATATATATATATATATATATATATATATATTTATATATATATATATATTTAAAGCTAGCTAATATAATCTTATAACTATTCCCATGCAAATAAATTATCAGTGCCACCTTTGTAGAGCTATATTTTACAATTTGCCATTTTGCTGTGGGGAAAAAAAGCCTCAAAACTCTCAGCTTCAAATTTATTTTGCCCTCACCAGTTTTCAAACCTTGTACTAACCCTTTTCAAACAGACACTGTAGAGTTCATAAAAGCAAATCCAAATGCCACCTATCAGCACACCAAACCTGTTCTGGCCAAAAAGGCACTTTGCACTGATATTTGTATTCTAAAATACATTAATCTTACTTTATCAGTTATCAAACAAACTTCTCGTTTCCTTCTTACTAGCAATGAATTTTTGAAGGAAAAAATTATTACCAGCAATACATTTTTGGAAAAACATAATATTACCAGCAATAAAAATCTTGTTGGCATTAAATAACTCACTGAGGTTGATATGCTGTAAAACAAACCAAACCATACCAAACCAAAGCAAGACTACACCTCACAAAATTATGCCCTATGAATGGTGCCACATAATTGGTAAAGCAAATCAATGCACAAGTTTTCAAAAGGCAGCCATTATTGGTTAATTGTAAATGTATGTTGCCAATCCCACTTTCTGTACTAATGACTGCTATGTTATGAGCATAGAGTTACCTACCTTGAAGAATATAAACATTTTAAATTGCAATCTTAATGTCTTATAAACAACCAGGTAAGTTTCCCATACATTTAAGATACAGTATTTATAAACAACTCACGATGTGTTGAGCATTTGTAGTCTTTCCTCAGCATTAGCTGATAATTCAAATTGGCCGTGCCTTGTGAGTATCATGCCATAAAATTCTAGCATCATTACAAAAGCCCTTTTCACTTTTTCCTTCAATTTTGGTGTTTCACGAATTATCTGTTAAAAAAGAAAGTGATGATTAGAACTGACCAAGAAAAAATGCTTAATACAAACATATTATATAGTATTTTTATTATGTTACAAAATGACAATTAAACATTGATATTTATAACTAAAATGATCTGAGATTGTTTTCCTTAACATTAGCATGAAAATGTTGGCTAAATCAGAGGTCAGCAAATTTATTATGGTAATAATGATTTGGGATTTATGGGCTAAAACAAACTCAAAGTATGACATATCTCTCATTCTTTCTCTCTCTCTCTTACTATATATATATATATATATATATATTGTTGTAGCATATGTATGGATGATAATGGGTATGTCCCCATTCACATAAATACAGTAGTAAATACTGTATGTTGGTCTGCAGTTGGAGATTCAATGTGGAATTCACTTGACTCAAATCTAGCATTTGACTACTACTTCTACACACTGCTGGCAAATCTTATATGTATTGTTCTTGTCCTAAGTATTATCATTCATTACCAACCTTTGTGTGATTATTTTATTCAGTAACCTTCACTAGGTAACATATATATATATATATATATGTCCAAATGCAATGAGAATGAATTGAATATAAATTCCAACGTTTGTAACATTAATTTAAAATATAAAAGTAGAGCTGTATTGTTTATTTTATGTTGTAATATCCTAAAATAAAAAAGTATACATATATATTTTGTAATGCCCATTTGTAGGAGACACTTTGCAAATCACAGATACAATAATAGTAATGCCTTCGAACAAATTCTCCATCGAGCAATACTCAGTCAGATGCTGCTAATTCCCATATATATATATATATATATATATATATATATATATATATATATATATATATATATATATATATATATATATATATATATATATATATATATTTTCCTTTACCCATCATGAAATCTAATTATTCCAAGATGAACTCAACTCTGCTTGCTCTCTTGCAATCCGTGTTCAAACCTGAGTGTCAGCAACAACACTTTATTCCTGTATGACATCTCCCTTTTGAGATGACTTCCTCTGGAGTCTGTATTTCTTCAGCTTCAGTTCAATATTCAAATGTTCCTTTGCTCTTCTTTTTCTTTTACTATACCTCCTTGGTTCACTAATTTCTAGTGGCATGGTATGTCAAACATGTTATATAATATTTCCATGGGTACCTCTTTGGATAATAATGAATGATGATCTGTCTGTAGTATGAATTCTCTACCATGTATGAATTTTGGAAACTTTTTCATGGCAAATATGATGGCTAATGCTACCTTTTCTATCTGCCTCTAGATTTTTCAGCTGCAATTAATGATCTTAAAGCATGAGCTATTGGTTTAGTTGTTCCGTCCTCATATTTGTGTAGTATCACTGCTCCAATACCCGAACCACTTGCATCTTATGCAACCCCAATCTTTAATATAGGGTCAAAATGAGCTAGTGACAAATTCGACATTAAGACTTTCTTGATCTCTTTGAAAGCACTTTGATATTTATTTGACCAATTCCATTTCACATCTTTCTTTAGCAAGTTATTCAAGGGTGCTCTTAATTTGTGCATGTTTGGTATATATATATATATATATATATATATATATATATATATATATATATATATATGATAGTAGTTAGCAATCCTTAAAAATGCTCGTAACTTTGTTGCATTTTTATTTGAGCAAGCATCTATTTTATTGCGCACGCCTTTGAATGATCCAGTCATCTACTGTTTTCTTTTAGAATTTGTCCTAGATACTTAAGTCTGGACATAAACAATTTGCATTTTCCTTCACTGATCTTAAACAATATTCTTTAATTCTCTCAAATACTTTTTTTGCATCTTCCGTATGTTGCTTTCGGTCTTACTTTTCATAAGTACATCATCTAAATATGCTTATGCACAATCCAAACCGGCAAGCATGGTATCCATAATCTGTTGCAATATGCTTGGTGCTACCTTATACTGAAAGGAAGTCAGTTAAATTTGTATAATCTTCTATTAAGAGTGTTAACTGTTAATAGTTTTCAGCACTCTTCATCTACTAGTACTTGTGGGTAAGTGTGGGACAGGTCCAGTTTACAAAAAAATTTACCACCATTAAATTTGGCAAAAATTTCCTCTGGACTTGGTAACAGGTAGTTATATAGTTGTTTTAAACTTTCATTTAAGTCCCTTGAAAAATCAGTACATCCACTGATTTTATTATTTCTTTTTTTTTTTGGCGTACACTGTTGGCGATGCCCATTTGGAATAGTCTGTTTTTGAGATCACACCTAATTTTTATAGTCTCTCTAATTCCTTATTAATTGGTTCTAAAGCTGCAAAAGATACACTTCTTTTTGGCTTAAATGTCAGTGTTACATTCTCTTTGAATTCAAATTTAGCTTTAGTTTTTGTGCATGTCCCTAGACCTTCTGAGAAAACTTCTTTAATTTTCAGTTGCCGTATTAGTACTGGAGGTAACAGTATTTATTTTGATACAAAAAGAGTTAATTGGAAGGTTCCAAATATCAAATAATGCAATCCAGTCAGTTCCAAACAAATTAGCTGCATTCTTTAATACAAACACCACTGCTTTCTTGGTTTTTCCAACAAAAGAAATGTTACAGGTGAATTTACACAAAAGTTCAATCTCTTTCGTGAAACTCCATGTGCAACTTTATTAGAAGTCAATAAACTAGGTTTACCCATTTTCCTCTATGTCTGTTCATTTATGATAGTGATATCAGCAGTAATTTTATTTTTACATTATTAATTTCCACAAAAGCAAATTTCCTCTTTTGAGATGTTTCTAAATCAGTTAAAAACATGTTCTAAATCTTGTTAATTTTCCTTTTATGCTTCTTATCTTTACTCCATGCATGTTATCTTTACTCCTATCATGTTCACACACGTTTTATTTTTCCTCCATTTTTTGTATCTGCAACAAGTACTTTTGTGTCCTACTCTCCAACATTTGTAGCATCTTTTGTTCTTGAAAAAGAAATTACTTTTGAAATGCTTACCTCCACAACCATGGCAAAAGCGGGGTGGTATCATCTTTTTTTACTGTTCTGTTAGGAGTTGAAAAACGTCTACAGTTTTTTTTCTCTTAGATGGTTAGATGCTATATACTTGTGAAATGTCTCTTTCTTCAATCCTTGCGGCATTGAGTTTTAGATTTACAATACGTTGACACTCTTCCAATATTTTCTGGAGAGTTCATTTGGAATCCATTTCTAATTTAGCAAGTATCCTGGGTCTTATTTCTGCATTCTTATTAGAAGTTAAACCCTGTATGAATATTAGTCATTTGTTGCAGTTAGCTCCTCCTCGGTTTCCTTAATCCTTCAACAGGGGTCTCTCTCCCCTGACTATAAATACTGGCTGACCCTTCTCTCTATCACTGTTTTTCGACCCAGGTCTCGGGCCGCAACCTCGCACAGAGGCGAGGTAAAACTTTCTCTTCTTCACTTAGGCCAATATGAGACATCTCACAGAGACAGTGTTTCCCATATTCTGGGAACATGCTAAAGACAATACACGTACATACGGACACTCAACACAAAACACACACATAGCTTCTCCATACAAACACTCTGTAACTTTTCATGTCTTCGTATATTAATATGTTTGTTTACCCATAATATATATTTGTTTGCATATATGTAGTGGTCTTGTTTGTTTCTTTTGTCTTCTTTGGACATAATTCTAGTCCAACATTCCTATGTAGCTGGACCGACTAGCAGGAAATCTTAGCCCAGAGATATCTCCTCACATTTTCACCCCTCAGTCCTCTACAAATGGTGACCCCGATGTGATTTCAATTCCTGCTAACATGCACAGGATGATATATATGAACAAGCAAATTCTTATACACACCTTCCAAATGAGAGCCAGTCAAAACAACATAATATTGGAAACTTCTTTTCTATTCTACGCTCGCCGTACTCTATTAATGAAAGAACTTTTAATTCACTACAACATGTCTAAAAAACAACTTTCTCCTTCATGGCAAAAGGAATTTCTACAACACGTGGAAACTGCAATTACTACTATGAGTGAGCCTTACAACTCTTTCTCCGCATTGGTCTATATTTGCTTGACCGTTTCTTTCTCTCGGCGACGCTTGACCTCAATTTCACCCGGCTTACCAAACGGAGAACGCAATGCCATTTTTAACTAAATTCAACTTTCTTCTGAACTGAAATAGATAGAGTGTGAACCACATCTCAAACAAAGGCAACTCACCATCCTTTATCTTACCCTGCAATGATGCAACACGAATTATCTAAGAATTTGTGAGAACGATATTTTACCATCAATAATAGCAAATTCTCCCAACTTTAATTTGACACTCGGTAGAAATTCTACATCAGCTCAACTTGGCCCCGGGGTAGAGCGACGCGCTCCCCCCTCCCCTCTCACCATCATTTGGTCGACCATCGTCGCTGACCACTAGAAACAGCCAAGCCTAGCAGCAGCAGCAGCAGCCACCAACTTCACCACAACACTGCTTAAATCTTGGGTGCCAATTTTATCCTCGCATCCCCAAAACAACCTCATCTTTCAAGCAAAAACTATGACCAGGCCGGCAACAGGTTAACGGGACGACAAACCCAACTCTACGCGGAGCATTGGAAAAAAAGGCAAACGCTGAACACTACCGACATTTCTTCCAGGACGTGCCCCGACTCTGACTCACTAGAGAAATGCACAGCACCCTGACGACAACAAGCACATTTCGTCGAATCATGCATCGCAACCACAGACACATTTTCTTTTCAGCGCACAAGAATAATTTTCAAAACTTTTTACATTTTAAAAGTTCATTTCCTACAACTTTTAATCCAGAGGGGAGGTATTGTCACAGTTAGCTCCTCCTCAGTTTCTTTAATCCTTCAACAGGGGTCTCTCTCCCCTGACTATAAATACTGGCTGACTCTTCTCTCTATCTCTCTTTTTCGACCCAAGCCTCGGGCCACAACCTCGCGCGGAGGCGAGGTAAAACTTTCTCTTTTTCACTTAGGCCAATATGTGACATCTCACAGATACAGCGTTTCCCATATTCTGGGAACACGCTAAAGACAATACACGTACGTACTGACACTCAACACAAAACACACACATAACTTCTCCATACAAACACTCTGTAACTTTTCATGTCTTCCTGTATTAATATGTTTGTTTACCCATAATATATATTTTTTTACCCATGTATATCGGTCTTGCTTGTTTTCTTTATCTTCTTTGAACTTAATTATAGTCTAACATTCCTATGAAGCTGGACTGACAAGCAGGAAAGTTTAACCTTCTGATACCTCTTCACCATCTTCACCCGCACGTCCTCTATACATTTAAATAAATCCAGAGTTAATTCATTCTCGATTCACGACTTCTGCATAAGTGACAAAATCTTCATTGACACACTTTACTAAATTAAAACATTGCCATTGTGTATTAAATAATGAACTCCTATCACCAAAAACTTTTGATAGTATTACAACAGTTTCATCAAAATTTATCTCACCTGTTTTTTTTTGGCAAAATATAATTCACATATTTTTCATGTTCAGCAGGGGACAATTTCCTTAATAATGAACAAACTTTCTTTTCATCATTCCAATGCAAACAATCCTTTTGAAGATCCCTTTGTACCTTTGTGACGTTGCACTGAGTTTACTAAGCATAGATGCTTCTGGCAAATCAGTGAAGTGGCAGGGAGGGCCACGACGTTGGTTTATATACCACCAAATTCTTCTCCGTCTCCCGTTTTTTGTCTGTCCGGAGGTGAACTTATAGGTTAGTAATTATCCAAAATTGGATGACGGGATTTTCTCGATTAGGCTGATAATTATCCAAAGCTGGATGACGGGGTTTTATCGATCCTCGTTGGCTCGGGGGTGGGGGTGGTGACAAAGCAACAACACTGATGGACATCAAATGATTAAAGCAAAACAAAAAAGGAACAATACATGTACATATTCATACATATATTTACACAATGACAAACACTTATCAACATAACATACAATATGAATGAGAGAGCAACACGTTCGTGACTATATAACAAAAAATGTCTTTCTCTTTCTGTAACAAAGTTTATAGAGCCTGGCCAAACGTCTCTTATTCCTTTTCTTCTTTTTTATATATATATATATATATATATATATATCTGATCCTTTCTTTTTTAACCCACGTGCGTTTACAGATCTTTTCCTTTTCTTTTCTTTTCCTTGGAAAATAGATTGAGTCACGAGGGTCTCGTTTGTTCTACTTTCCCTTCTCTTTTTTTTTCTTTTCTAAGGCCCGTTAACCTTTGCATAGGCTATATGTCGGAAAATGGCGGTACTTATCTTACTCCTTTTCTGAAGGGGGGGGGGGTGTCTTCTTTTTGATAGAATTCTTCTTCTTACGGGGCTGGATGTGCCTCGGAGTTATGATATCTTCGACCTTGCCTCGGCGAACATCAGCTCATAACTGACTTTTTCTTCCACGATTTTCCCCACGTGGGTCGCTTTTTGGTGCCAACATTCTTCCTCTTCTCGATTGACCAACGTACCCACACGGATCCGACTGCTGGCACACTACCGTGACCACCGATAGACACTACTCGCTCAGAGAGAGTGGGCATTTTTCTCTCTCTTCGTTCGCCTAGGATTTGTATGGAGGGGACACGATGACTCTTACCGCTTCCTTCCCCTCCCTCAACGGCTGCTACACAACTGACCTCTGCTTTACTGGTCAAAGGGGTTGCAAAGGGAGGATGGGGGTGTTTCTCCCTCTTGCCTTCTACAACACCTCGTCACACCTATAATAAACTGGAAAAGTTATCCCTTCATCTGGATTGTATACAAATTCACTAATTGAACAAAATCTGGAGTGAATGAATCTGAAGTCAGTTCTTCCATAGTTTTAGTAAATAATTTTTAAAAATTCTGTTGTTGTTATTGTAATTGAAATTGCTGTTCATGTTGTTTTTTTTTCTGCAATTGTTGTTCTTGTAGTTTTTGTTGCTGCAACTGTTGTTCTTGTTGCGTTTGTAGGGCCAACATTTGAATCATGATAGCTTTTAGTTCTTCCATTTTGGTGTACTCTGGCGAATAATTTTTGAATAACTTCACCTGGTTATTTCTCTGTAGTCCTGCAAATATGATGTCTCTTTGGTGAAGTGATAAATATTACTGAATATCCTCTTATGACATGTAGGATATGTACATTTTATTTTTTCTTTGTGTAAGTTCAACAAATACTCATCGCCACTTTTGTAATGCACGTTTGTTAGAGAGACTTTGTAAATCACAGATACAATAATAGTAACACTTTTAAACAATTCTCAGTCAAACAATACTTGGTCAGATGCCACTAATTCCCATATATATATAAATTTCTTTACCTGTCACATGATCTAATTATTCCAAGATGAGCTTGACTGTGCTTGTTCTCTGGGGATCCATGTTCAAACCTAAGTGTCAGCAGTGACACTATATATATATATGAAGAAATATAGTTTTAGGGTATGCTATATTTATGGGATAAAGTGCTCAATATCAGAGATAAAGCGTATGTAAATATAAATATAAAAGTGAACATTGAAGTTAGCACTCAGAGGCAAGAGTCTGTTTCATGCTAGACGCAATATATATATATTAATACTTGGGTAGAAACCTTTCTTTTAAACATAGTTTGGTGAATGTGACAGACAAAGAAAATTTAATTAATTTTCTATTTATTTTCTCCAGAATTATTACATTTTTCCCTTTGGTGGGAATAAGGGAGTGTGTGATAATTGTTTGTATATCTGAACAGTTTTTGGTCACTTCTTTAGCCATTCTCAAGGGGTTTGTTTTTAGGTTTTGTTACTTTCTCTTCATGTTTGACTGTTTAAGATGTGTTTTTATGTTGTTTTGAATACCAGTAGGAGCAGTTATTCCAAGCTCTACGTATGGCTGGAATTCTAGTGAGCATCTTTCTATTTTTTAAAAGGCATTCAACATGCCATTACTATTGTAGAATAAGTTTAAGTTGATATATATATATATATATATATATATATATATATATATATAGATAGATAGATAGATAGATAGATAGATAGATAGATAGATAGATAGATATATATATAGATAGATATATATATATATAGATAGATATATATATAGATAGATATATATATAGATGGATATATATATAGATAGATATATATATAGATAGATATATATAGATAGATATATATAGATAGATATAGATAGATAGATAGAGATAGATAGATAGATAGAGATAGATAGATAGATAGATAGATAGATATAGATATATAGATAAGATATGTAAAAGTTTTGTGATTTAGCTGATTGATGCTACCTTCAGCATCACAACTCCAGGGTTTCATAGATGGGCCCATCCATTTACTTGTTAGGGGGTATCTGCAATTGACTGTTTTACAGGTATGCTATATTTATGGGTAAAATTGCTTAATATATTTGTAAATATTATGTGTAAATATAAAAGCCTGAAGACACACTGAGTGCTACTTCTAAAATATAAATATTTTCGATATACATATCATCTGTCGGAATTTTATTGACTTTAGGTCCGTACCTAAAGGATAAAACCTACTACCGGTATATTAACCGGGGTCCGACGTAAAAAAAATGTAACTTCGAAATACAACTACGCACACAACTGTAGGTCTACATATATTTTTATTAGAGGGGTAAAAAAAGTAACCTTTTCTTGCAAGATATTCCCCTTGCTAGGGAGTTGGAAATTCCCTAGCAAGGACATAAAGCACCCACATGAGATCGACTTTTACAATCCCAGCAAGGGTTGAGCAACCCCTTACTACCAGCACAGTTGGCTTCAGAATGATATGGGTCTGTACACAGCGCACACAGCCGTGACCTCCGAGAGACAAGGCCTATTCGGTAGTGACGTGACGTCACAAAAGTAGTCCATGCAGTGAAACAGACAGTAATCATAATGTAACGAATAATTGTAAGAAAAAAATTAGTTTTAGAAAACTTTTAAAAAATACATTGTTTTACAAAACAAATAAACAGAATTGGATTTTATACAGAACTTTATTTCATATTAATTTTTTTTAAATAACCGATAAGAAAAAAAAAATGTTGCTGAATGTTTTGTTAAAGAAATTAAACATCATGTTAGATTTCATTAAATTTTAAAGACTGAAATTCGTTCATTATTTTTTTATTTGTTCCAAATTTGAAAACATTTTTTAAATCATTATCAGTATTGTTTTAATTTGCATGTTTTTATCTTAATTTTAGTAATTATTCTGTAAAGTTACAATATCGTAATTATTAATGATTTTATTCATATACACTCGGACAGCAACAACTCAATTATGAATTAGGAAACAAATAAACAATTAAATAAATAGACGAGCAAATTACATGTAAATGATAAATAAACGATTAAAATAAGAAACAAATAAACTAAATACATGAAAGGAAAGTAAATAAATTTGATACAAAAAAGAGATTTAAAATTCAAATAATACTTATAGAAAAGTAGGTTACAGACAATTCATTTTAAGAATGAAAATGAAATTCATTCATGATTTCAATTGTTTCACATTTGAACATTTTTTATAAATCATAATCAGCATTGTTTTAATTTGCATGTTTTTATTTCAATTTTAATAATTATTCTGTGAAGTTACAATTTTTGTAATCATTAAGAGATTATTACAGTAACAACTGAATTATGAATTAGGGAACAAACAATAATTAAATAAGCAAATTATAATTAAATGATGAATAAATAAAATAATTATGATAAATAAATAAAACAATTAAACATAAACAAGAAACAAAAACACAAACAAGAAAATACATTAGATACAAACAATAAATAGATTTAAAAATCAAATAATACTTTCAGAAAAATAGATTACTGATACAAAATTTAGCTGAATGAAGTTTTCTTTTTCTGCTTAACTTGTTACTTGTAATATTATTTTCCCTAGAACAAAAATTATTTAAAAGAGCATTTGTAGAGCTCCAGACAAACATTCTTTGTATTTTTTCTATATTGTGACCCTCATCACCAGTGTCAACATAAAAAAGAACCTCATAATCTGCAAAAAACATTCAATGTTATATGCATGGCTTATTTTATTTTTCTTTGATTTACTGAATGAAGAAAAGAATGATTTTTTATCAGCTTATCAATGACTACATAATTATTCAGAACAAAATTTATAGTTTTATCATTAGGATATAAGAGAGAACCTCTATTAATCCCCTGAAAATAGCTGCTTATTTCAGGTATTTCTTCCACATTATCTCTTACACTTCCAGATATTAAATCTTTTCAGCTATTGCATTTAATTTTCTTAAAAACTGCATTACACCAATAACTTGCTAAGTATAGTATTACAGGTAGAACTTCTCTGCAATTATTTACATCATCCTCTTTAACATCAATTCTATATTTATATATATATAACTTTTCCTCCTCTGTCACTTCATCCCAGTTTGGTTCTTGTAAACTCTTTATATCAATTTTAATGCATTGCTGATTAAATGGTAAGTTTAATTTTAAAACTGATTGCATTCTAATAATTTTTTCACACTCAAACACTTGCCGTATCGAGATATTATACTGATCCCCAGTAAGTTGTTGATATTGACCAAACCTTGCCTCAAGGTGATCAGTTTGAAATTTGCCTGGTAATATGTACAGCATTTTCGGTTCTTCTATGCAATACTTGGTCAGTTCTAGAAATGCATAGGTTGTATGATGCAAAGCTGAATATAATAAGTGTCTTTGTTAATTTGCCATTTCTTCCAGAAATGCTATTCCAAGATTCTAACCAGTCACAGAATACAGAGGGAAATCTAAAATTTTCTTCATTCATTCTAAGTGGATTGCAGTATTTATTTCTAAGCCGACAACCTTTATATGGCATTTTAACATTCATTATTGTCCACCAAATATAAAATATGTTTATATATTCTGCAAAATTAGGCAAATATTTCTGTTTTCCTAAGATCAATAATCCTTGAATAGTGTATTCATTAAAAATTTGCAGAACTAAATTAGCATTTTGCCTTTCAAGATTAGTAGGAGAAAGTGCCTTTGAGGTTAATTTATAACAATATTTTAAAATTGACTGAGATTCTAAGGCATGAAGTTTCTGTAAGGTAGAAAATGTGGCACTTTGGATACTATCTAATTCATGATTTCCATCATGACAAAATTTGGGGAACAGCATGCATTTATTTGCATCTTTTTGACTAAGCCAATTGTTTCTAATGTATTTTAATATATGGACCGAGTCAAAAAGGAAGAAAAGAGGTCGAGACTTTATAACTGAGGGTGGATATACAATGGAAAGCTTTGGAGAACTGCAAAAGAAAGATATAGCTTTTTTATTTATAGCATTATTATCTGTTATGATTGATAATACTTGAAAGCCTATCTCCTCTAAACCAATTATTATATGTTTAACTATATCAAATAACTTCTCAGCTTTAAGACATTTAGTTGGCATAACATGCACAACATTTTATATTGTGAGAATACACTGCTAATCCTAAAAGCAAAAGCACTTGTTGCAGCTTCACTGCTGTTATCAGACAAGCCAACACTATTACCACCCTTATAATGTTTTAGATGAATTTCATCAACAAGTAAAGATACTGTGATGTCCTGCACTAGGAGCTTAAATTTATTTTTAATATACATAAGAAAATTGTCATGTTGCTCAATCAAAGGATTCATATATGTTGATAAGGTTAATCTTTTAATGGTTGAATAGCTAGGTAAAATTATATTTTTGCTGTCTCTTAACAATCTGTCCCCTTTAGGGGAGCAGTTATATAACAATGAAGAAAATATCATTTCTGTTGAATAATCAAGCTTATTTTGTGTCATTAAATTTAGCTGCTCATATATAAATTTGATTGCATTAATGTTTGATTCTTCTTGCACCAATAGTAGAAATGACATTACCAATTTTAATATAAAACTCATATTTTGAGGTTCAAGTTGCTGTTGTTCTGTGTCCATTTTTTTCATGTTTTCTATCAGAATTTCAAGAGTATTTTGATCAGTTACGTGTTTAGAAATCTTATAATCCCCTATTGAATGTATTTCCACATCTCTACAAAAAAACATGTACTGCAAAATCAGATTCGATTACAAGAGACAGATAGATTTTTGGATATGGGGATTTGATGATGCTGAATATAATAAGTGTCTTTTGCTGCCTAACAAAACTCCAGTAATTTCTATCAAGGAAATTTAATTTCCCTTCTAGATCATTATTATGGAATTTCTTCTGCATTTTATATGCTAAGACTTAAGTCATCATTAATACTTTGATTTAAAGCACTTTTAAGAGCAGAATTCTCTAGTCACATTCTCCTGGAATCTGGTGACTCTCTAGAAGTAGTCAATGAAGATAAATATGAGGGACAGTTTGGGAAAATTCTAGGAATAGCACCATCATGAAGATATATTTTTTTAGGTTAACTGCAATTGTGACACCTGTTTTTTCGTCAAAAGCTGACGATTCACTCCTTATGTCCTCCGGTCGAAAATGTAGTTCACATAAAAACTCAAAAAGATTTTAAAAACCAAACCTATTTTAAATTCTTGTGAAAATCTAAGGAAATCAATCAGCAAAAATCTAAAAAATAATATGAAGCAATAACTATTTTAGGAAAAGTGGAGAGAATTCAAGAAAAGATTATTAGTGACGAAGCTATGTAGAAATAAGAGAATTTTTAACGTTTATTCATTTCTTTAATTTAAAATGATGAATGCAAAACATTTTTATGAATAAAACAATTCTAAAAAATTGTTAAATTATTAGAATTATTTTTATGCCTAAAAAAATTCCTTTATTAATTTATAATATCGAAAATTTCTTAAAGTTTATTTTTATAAAAATTAGATTTCAGCTTTTAAAAACTTTCGCAAATTTCTTTTAATGTGTTTTGTGAATTATAAAGATATAAAATTATTTTAATCCTCAAAGTTTCAATTGAGTTTAATAACTTTTTAAAACAAGTTACAAAGCTGTTTTAAAATGTGTTGTGAATTAGACATAAAATTCAATTCAATTAAAGTTTCATTTAGTCACGAATAAAACAATTCTAAAAAATCGATAAAATTATTTTTTATGTATATAAAATATTCCTTTCGAAAATTTCTTTAAAGTTTATTTCTTAAAAAAATGAGATTTTAGATTTTAAAAACAACACGTACGAGAATGAATGTCTCTCTCTCTAAACTTTCTCGCTAGATTTATGTCTTATTAACTTTATGTTATGAATTACAAAGACATGGTATTAATTTTATCATTAAAGTTTCAATAAAATTGACTTATTTTTTAATACAAAAAATATACTCACTCTGCTGAATTTAGTAGATAAAAATGATCTCTTCTGATTGTACGAATCCAAACATCAGATAATTCTTTATCTTTAGTTAAAGAAAATACATATACTTTAGGGCCGTTTTTATAATTCCCTTTGCAATTTGGTACAATGCATCTATAAGGCATTGTTTTTGTTTTAAATTAATTCAATATTTAAAAGAAAATAAGTAATTTAAAAATGCCGCCGTAAAAAAACTGCTACACAAAACAAACGACACGCTTCTTGCAAGTCGGACTCAATGTGATGACGTCACATTTGTCAACAACGAAATGAAACAGGCCTTCTCCTGTCGGTGGTCACGACACAGCCCAAGGTCCTTACATCTATCTAATCTCTCCTTAAAGGAAGCGTATTTCTTACACCTATATGCAGAATGTGTGTCAACACGACAGAAACTACATCTAAACTTATTTCTTCTAGTTATAACGCTAAAATTCTCTAAAGTAGCCGGTTTTTTACTAGATACTGGGGACTTAGATTTTCTATGGCTAAAACTATCCCCTTTATAGTTATGGCTCTCTGTACTACTAACTTTGGTATTAGTCAATTCCATAACTCGAAGAACATTAGAGTAGGAGTCAAATAATTCTCCTAACGAAGGATAAGTGTTACCTATAACTCCAAAAATTTCCTTTTTAAAATATGTTGGCAACTTGTGTACCACCACATGGCTAAAGTAGCGGTTGCCCGGAGTGCCATCTTCCAAGAAGTCTAACGAAAATGAATTCTTAAGCTCATCATAAAACAAAGATTTCATCTCAGCAAAAAAATCCCTAATGGAAGAATAATGATGGTCCCATGTAGGCTTAGCAGCGTCTATCGTCAAGAATATCTGCTCAACCATGTATCCCTCGTCCAGATATTCACTGCTGAGAATCTCCAAGGCTATGTCAAAACTTTCTGCCGAAATAGAGAGGTGGCTAACAATCTTCAGGGCGTGACCCCTGAGATGGTTCTTTAAAATAAGCAACTTAAGTGCTTTATCATGCATGTCCAGCACACAATTCTCAAATTGCACTAAAAAGTTTTTATAGGCTAACTTATCCCCCACCAAACTGCTAGGGTCAAACACCGGACACTTTAATTTAGGAGCCATGTCGTACTGAAGAAAAGGCCTCCTATCCTGAGACGGTAACTCATTACTACTACTATACTTATCCTCACATACTGAGAGGTCCTTGAGAATGCGAAGATTAAACAAAGACTCTTCATCACTCTCATTATCTAAAACCTCTGCAGCGACTTCATTCTCAATAAATGAGTCCAAGATTTGCTCATTTAAATGAGTTACAGTAGCAAGCCATTCCTTAATTAGTTCCTTCTGGGCAAGGAAGGTACTTTTTACCAACCCTTCCTCTGCCGTTATAAAATTCACGGCAGTAGTTATCTTTCTCTTATAAATGTCTCTCTTTTTGATAAGAGTAGTCACTGTTGGCGAGACAGACATTTTGGGAAGAAATCTCTCACTAAACTACTTAATTATTTTTTTTTTTCACGAAGTACCTCAACTGAAAAAAAAATGCAAAAACAAGCTCAATACAAAAATGTGATGTTTTCTGTAAATACACAACACAAATAAAAAATTTATAACAGACAGCCCCTAAAAGGGACCTTGCTGCCTTTAGGTAAATCAATTCTCTCAACAAAAGGTGCAATTCACATACATAAACGCATACGCCGAAAAGAATAAGCACAATAAAATTTCGCAAAAATTAGCGATAAAATACACAACAGCAAAAAGGGAGCAAAAAATATCAAGTAATGCTCCTCAAAAAGTGGTTACACAGGTCAACGTTAAACGGGGAAAAAATGCTTGCAAGGTAAAGCTAATATAGAATGTTTGTTCGAACCCAAAATATAAGTAGACCTACAGCACTCACTAATTATGAAATGTACCCAGTAAATTTATAAATTAATTTACAAGGTTAAATCTCCGTAATTTATACAGCAATTATTTCTTTTCTTTTAAAAAATATCTGCAAAGTATAGTTTCCCCACCGAGGTCAATTCCGTAGAATGGTAGAAAAAAAGAAGCAAGTGATTAAATTTTGATAATTCACTTGTTAGGGTAACAAATAACCACCACAGAAAAGCCCTAAGAGAAAATACCCCTATACTAGAGAAAAATTTGGTACGTAGTATATCTTAATTCTTCATCCAAGAATAACAACAATAATTCTTGAATAAAAGTTGCAAAATGATGTTTAATTTGTCTTAATACACCAAATAAGGAAACCTATCTTGCAAAGTGTCGGAATTTTATTGACTTTAGGTCCGTACCTAAAGGATAAAACCTACTACCGGTATATTAACCGGGTCCGACGTAAAAAAAATGTAACTTCGAAATACAACTACGCACACAACTGTAGGTCTACATATATTTTTATTAGAGGGGTAAAAAAGTAACCTTTTCTTGCAAGATATTCCCCTTGCTAGGGAGTTGGAAATTCCCTGTAGTAACAATAAAAAAATGACACTACAAACAAAAGTAGAGTACAAAAACCAAGTAAAAATAAAAAAAATTACCCACTTTTTTCCTTTGCCAAAAATGGCCACTCAAACACGTGGTCAATGTAATTCAGGGTCTCCCTCGTGGGAGTAAAAACAAAGTTCTGTTAAAATGGCCTCGTTAACTCGCGGCCTAAATAAATCTAGTATTCCCTCGTGGGAGTACAAAACAGTTCTAGGAGTCGAAGAAGGACTGGGAGCTTCTTTGAAACTTTCTTCCTCAGGACTTCAATCACGACTGGGTCTTCCCGGAAATTTCTTCTTTCAACCGCTGCGTCAGAGATCTTCTTTCTAAGGAACAATTCCTAAAGTTCTTCTTTGGATATAGAACCTCACTAAGGAAATAAAACTGACTCGCTTATTCCTCGGTTCTAAAATTACTGCTCCCTCGGCAAAGAGGCTCTATCTGCCAGAAACTCGCCACTTCACCGGACCCCGTAACTTTTTTAAGCAGTCACACTGCATAAAATCAAGGTCTGACACCCAACAGGTGGTATCAAAAAGAGCCCGAAGTCGTTTAGATCGGCGTTTATATACACCTTCCTCCCCTGCCACTTGCTGCTGCTGCTATCAGTGACAGGCCCGGAAAACAACAAAGGGCAATAACCTCCCAGTCCTTCTTCATTATAAATTTTCACACTCTCCCGAACAAAAGAAAAAAAAGGTTGGGCTGAGACCCAAGGACTACACCCTCAAAGGGTCAATAGTTAAAGTACAATTTTTAAAATACCAATGGCAAAGGAAAATACATGCCCACATTAAGGCGTGGTAATTCAAAAAAAATTATAATGTAAAAAATGGGTGATATGGAGCTGTGGTAATATGTTCGACATTATATTCCTTGCA
>OZ038501.1:17529307-17564307 GCA_964036315.1 Acanthosepion esculentum | reverse complement strand
CTGATCTTTGCATCCATAAGAACATTTTTTTTACTTTTCAAAGTTTGAGTGTTTTGGATATAGTAGATAATCATCTGATTGGTCAGTAATTTTTTTTCTTTTTTGGTGGTGGAGGGAGTAGAACAAAAAAACCTAGTAGATAAACATCTGATTGGTCAGTAATTTTTTTTCTTTTTTGGTGGTGGAGGGAGTAGAACAAAAAAAACCCTAGTAGATAAACATCTGATTGGTCAGTAATTTTTTTTCTTTTTTGGTGGTGGAGGGAGTAGAACAAAAAAAACCCTAGTAGATAAACATCTGATTGGTCAGTAATTTTTTTTCTTTTTTGGTGGTGGAGGGAGTAGAACAAAAAAAACCCTAGTAGATAAACATCTGATTGGTCAGTAATTTTTTTTCTTTTTTGGTGGTGGAGGGAGTAGAACAAAAAAAACCCTAGTAGATAAACATCTGATTGGTCAGTAATTTGTTTTCTTTTTTGGTGGTGGAGGGAGTAGAACAAAAAAAACCCTAGTAGATAAACATCTGATTGGTCAGTAATTTTTTTTTTTGGTGGTGGAGGGAGTAGAACAAAAAAAACCTTTTTGGGGAATGGTGATATTGCATTAGCCAATCCATAATTAACAGAGATAATATGAGTTTCATTATCTCTATTTGCAATGTGTAATATTTTACTCCTGTTCATTTATTAAATTACAACATTTCTGCTGCTCTAATTCCCAGTTTGTTTATGCTCACATCCCACAGGGTGCAGGACAACTCAACACCACCAACTGAACACTGGGGACAACTCAGGACCGAGAAAACTCAGCACCAAAAAAATGTAACTTTTTTATAATCAAATACAAATAATTTATTAAGGATTAAAAACTAAATTTCTTTATGATTTACTTTATTAAAAATAATTTAAAAAATATTCACTAATTAAGGTTTTAATCTTTAATAATTTACTTTTATTCAGTTTTAAAAAAAGTTATGTTTTTCTGGTCATGAGTTGTCTCAGTTTTGTCTTGTCCTGGCACTCAGTGGTGTTTAGTTGTCCCTTCTTGCATCTCACAAAGCTATACAGAATTTTCACTGAAGAAGATTTCAATAAAAGAAAACTAGAGAATTGACTGGTTGAAACACTGTTGACAAAAAATATGTAAATTTATTCTTTATTTTGATAATTTGACAAGAATATTTTTTGTTTGAACAAAAAATGTGATTGTTTTAAAATTACAATTAAAATTTTGTTACAAAAAAGACACAAAAGATTTTTAGATATATATGAAATATTGAAGCACAATATATATAAAAATACTGAGAATAAATGTATCTTTGAGTTCTTCCTAGTTATTATGAACATATTGCTTCCTAGCACCTCATCTCAGATAGGCGTAACATCTCCGTTGCATGCACACAATGATAAAATATAGTTTTAAGGAATGCTATATTTATGGGTTAAAATTGCTCAACATCAGGAACAGAGCATATGTGGATATAAAAGTGGATACTGAAGTCAACACCTAGAGGCAAAAGTTTGTATCATACTAAACACAATCAGGTTATGTGTTTATACATGAAACAGACTGTCATTGTTGGGTATTGACCTCAATGTCAAATTTTTATATTTTATATTTACATATGCTCTATCTCTGATATTGAGCACTTTAACCCATAAATATAGCATACGTTGAAGTATATATTACATTATAAAAGAGAGAGAACAGACATGCTATCAACTACTTTTTTGTTCATTGCCACATGACAAGGAATATTGGGAAATGGCTACAGAAAGAAGGTGCAAAGAATAAATGTTAGAGGATAAGAAAGAAAGCAAGGGAAAATGAAAAGAACCTCAGGTAAAAGGAACAAGGGAAGGGATGACAATGAAATAAAGATAAAGACATATCCTGTCTTTAGGTTTATTATTCATTCCATCTTTTTAAGGTTGGTGAGGCAGTAATGTTTTTTTTGGGTTTTTTTTTTTGCCTGGGGAGCATGGTACAAACTTTACATAGAAACACAGAGTTGAAAACATCTTTTCAATTTGACAAAAAGTTTCTTGAAGAAACAAGTAGGAAAATATTTATAAATTTGACGTTTTGCCATTTATTTGGCTTCATCTGTAATCTTGGAATTAGAATAATTCAGTATTGTTTTGATTTTTAAATTTATGTAGTTTTGTTTTCATTGGTTGTGCAGATGTCACATGTTCATTTTATAGCATTAGTATGCATTAGTTTTGTTGTGTGAGTGTCATGTGATTACCTTATGGTGTTTGTGCTTAAGTTTTAGTGCTAGCATAATTTAAGTGTCTATTGTAAATTGAGTATATCAATGTATTTTAATTGTACAATAATTATGATGAATATTGAAAGTTAATGTGTAATACTAGGTTACATCATTTGCGAATTTAACCATAGGGTGGTAGGTCAGTACTATGGTACTGCTACAGTATGGTACTGACATAGTATGGTAATAATATACTATGGTACTGATACAGTATGATACTGATATAGTATTGTACTGACATACTATGGAACTGATATAGTTTTGATATAGAAATATGAATAAGCATTATCAACATTGCTAATTATTAATTTTAAATTTCATTTGAATATTTTATTAATTGGTATATCATAAATTTCCACAGGTTGTTGATCTATAGCAGTGAATAGATGACATGTATAATATTGCTGGTATTAATGCTATTACTATAAAAGACAAAAACATATAGCAATGAAAGACTGTGGAATAGAGCGATGGGTTTAAGGCTAGATTTGATTTTCTGTGAATAAGGAATGATCTTCATTTCCTACTAATGCTTCTATCATTCATATTATACCTCATTCATTATAATGATTTTAACAGTAACCTCAAACTTGAGTGGTTCTAGAGGCTTGTATTGGGTGAAGATTTGTATATATATATATATATATATATATATGCAGAAATATAGTCTTAAAGTGTGCTATATTTATGGGGTAAAGTGCTCAATATCAGAGATAGAGCGTGTGTAAATATAAAAGTGGACATGGAAGTCAGCACTTAGAGGCGACAGTCTGTTTCATGCTAGTGCAATCGTCAGTCGCCTGACGATTGCACTAGCATGAAACAGACTGTCGCCTCTAAGTGCTGACTTCCATGTCCACTTTTATATATATATATATATATATATATATATATGTAAAAAAAGTCTTAGATCAACGTATAGTAGATGTTCTCCTCTCTGTTGTGTTTCTGCTGTTAGGAAGTTTGTGATTTCATAAGGTATTCCTAATTCTGAAGATTCCAACCCAGTAGCAGCACCTCCCTCATTGAACTAAAAGCAAGGATTGAGGAATACTGATGTCTGTGTGACAATAGTTGCAGGGACTGGGCAAATTTTGTCTTCGGTCCATATGGGTACCACATGTTTAATGGATCATGAGTCAAATCCTGCCACTGTAATTTTGAGAGTTAGGTAAATAGTATCAATCACAGCTGCTGGTATATTCAAACATACTTTCCTCGAGATAAAATGTACCATTAGTTCAAGTCTTGGTTACTCACTGCTGTAGATTGATAGCTTGAGTAAAGTTGTGATAAAAAGCCACTACACAAATCAGAATGGAAATAGGCAGTTGTCAAAATGAATCATAATAATGTTGGCAGAAAGTAAGTATAAGCAAATAAGAGAGAAACCTAGTAGATTCAATAATGTAAGTATCAAGTTGCTTTTAGATGTCCATCATGACAGAAACTATATTCAGTAAGGCAAGTGAATTCCATACGTATTCTCCAAATATCTTTCAAGCTCTAATTTATCTGTTCCATCAAGTGTCTTAATCCAGTGATGCTCAAAGCTTGATTTGGCCTTATCCAAATCACCGTACTTATAAATCCGATCAGCCAGAAAATTCATCCATGGCAGCATCAACTCTTGGTGACCAAGTTCTTTGAGAGCCAACAGGATTCTTGAAATTCGAAGGAAATTGTGGTTGCCCCTAAAAAAAATAGAAAAAAAAAGAAACAATCATAAATTTTTGTAAGCTTCCTACTAATAATATTATACATGCTGTCCATAAAGTTTGTGAGCACTTTAAAAAATTTATAACTTTATTTGTATTTGCGATAGAAATAATCTGTAAAAAATGTTATAAAGTTTAATGTACCTAGTTTTAAGTATAGCTAAAATAACTAATGTGATTTCAGGCATTACTGTAAATCAGTTGGCAAATGTTTTCCATGAACTGAAAAATCGTATTACCCTTTGTATTACTAAAAATGTTATAAAATTGAATGTACCTAGTTTTAAGTATAGCTAAAATAAATAATGTTTCAATGTTCACTTTTATATATACAGGGTGTCCATAGAGTTTGTGTGCACTTTAAAAAATTTATAACTTTATTTGTATTTGGGATTGAAATAATCTGTAAAAAAATGTTATAAAGTTTAATGTACCTAGTTTTAAGTATAGCTAAAATAACTAATGTGATTTCAGGCATTACTGTAAATCACTTGGAAAATGTTTTCCGTGAACTGCAAAATCATATTACCCTTTGTATTGCTAATGATGGAGGACATGTGGAAACTTAAATAAAATTTCAATAAAACCTTAAAAAATATAGATTTACTTCTTTCTAATCCTTTTTACAAATTATTTCTATCGCAGATACAAATAAAGTTATATATTTTTTAAAGTGCACACGAACTTTATGGACACCCAGTATATTTATTAGGACTACTCTTGTTTGTTTCATACATATACTAGCCGAATTATCCATGCCTTGCTGCCTTTTACAGATTTTTTTTGTAAGAAAATAATACATCTCAATATTACTCAATGATTTTGCCGATGTGACATCCAGCTTTTGACTTTCGCCTTTTACATTTTGGATAGGAGACATTCCTTTGTTTAAATTTAAATTTAATTTAAATCAAAGCTAAAAAGAATTCAGTGGTGGGGGTTTGTGCACCCTGGGGACCCCTTTGATCAAAAAGACATATACTTATCCAGGTACCCTAGGAGTCATTCACTTGTTCAAATTTAAATTTAATTTATATCAACGGGAAAAAAATTTTCACTGGGGAGTTTGTGCACCCCAGACACCTCCTATGATCAAAATGAAATATACTTATCCAAGTATCCTGGGTAATGTAGTTTCAGCATATATATTGTTCTGGGGGTTGTCTATCTCCAAAACTCTAGGAGGGGTTTGATAACAAACATACAGACAGAGGCTATATATATATATATATATATATATATATATATATATATATATATATATAAACTTTATATATATATATATATATATATATATATAAAAATTTTATATGATTATATATATATATATAAAAAAAACTTTAAATATATATATATATACACACACACATATATATAAACTACGTCTAGAGATTATATGCAAGTTATGAATTGATATAAAGAGTTGCGTCTTTAATGTTAAAAGTCCTATTATGATGTTGTTTAGATTCTACTCAATATTATTAACTTAGATATATAGTGATAGAGAAAACTATTGTTTTTGGTTGGAAAAAATTTTACTAAGTTAACAAAACAGACTAATTTGACTGTCAGTAGTTTATTTGCAACTATTTATTTTGATACTTTTACATTATTATACCTTGTAAAACTAATGTAAAAACATAATATGAAAATATTTTAGAACAAATTCGTCAATTCCTTAAAAAAACAAACATTTTATTTTAAAAATAAAAGATATATTAACAAAAAATAATAAGAACCTCCTAACATTTATTGCACAAATGATCCTTTCTTTTCAATAGCTCTTAGCAGCCTATTGTCAACATCTGATGTTAGATTTGCAATTTTAGCGGCTGGTAAGTTGTTTGCAGCAACTTTAACTGCCTCCCAGAGGTCACACTTGCTGTTGAATTGCCTTCCATTAGAATAAATATCTCCTTTGAGGATGCTCCACAGGTTCTCAATGGGATTCAATCACAGCTATTTGAAGGTCAGTTCATAATTTAGATTTGCAATTTTAGCTTTTTGACATATCTATTATAATAGCATATGCACTGACAGAACAAAGTACAGAAGAAGAAATTAAATCTTTCTAATCCATGCTAGACAAGGCTCAGTGCAAATCACAAAAAGTTATAATTATCATGGTAGACCTGGCAGGAGGCACATTGAAAATCCCTGAATCTATTTCCAACTCCCATTGCTCATAGATGACTCATTAGTGTCGCTTGCAACAGAGCATTGGTCCCATGCAGGTTGGGGGTCTTTAACATGATGCAGCATGCCATCAATGGGGACAGATTGTGTACTAACGATGCCAGTGACCTTCCTGGTTGTAAATTTGGAGGTACATCTCGCCCACACAACATCTCCAACTTTATAGGTTCAGTGGATTGTCCATGGTGTTAGTGCAGGTGCAACATCAATACCCTTGAGCCTAATCTCTTAAGTATGAATTGCATTAACTGGTGCAGTCGGGCTTGACATGTAACCCTTTGGCATTGCATTATACCAGTAAATGGCTTCTTGTATGGGACACTGCTTCAGCACCACAATCTGCACCTTTCTATTATTCCATTTCCAGACAGCACATGTGCACACAAAAGTGCAGCTGTATGCCCCATTCCTCCATGAAAACGTTGAATAACCTGTGGGTGAATACAGTATCGTTGTCGGTAAGGATTTCATATGGCAGACCTCTTTCACAAAATACTGAATCCAACAGCCGAATAACACTCTCAGAATCTCAGGTCTATGGGTCACCACACAGATAACCGTGTTGGCCCACAATCAAGCAAGGTTAGGTAATGACTGTGGCCATATTGTATAATATCCATCCCCAGCCTGGACCACGTACTGCTAACTCCTAGTGTTCCATTTGGCCAGCACACCGGTGCCGGATTTATGGACTGACATTCAGTATGCTTCTGAATCACCATCTCAACAGTTTTGGCGGGATCAACTCACCTGACAAAGTAAGTAGTACGCTTAACACCAGGGTGACCACTACGCTGATGTATTTGCATTATTTCGCATCGTCCCAACTCTCCTATGGTGGCACCAGATGCTGAGAGGAGAAGATTTAACAAATCTAACCACCTCTGTGGAACTCTGGTAAGTTCGTCAGCCTTATTTTGGATGGACTTTGTCACCCTCACATCCAAGTTGAGGTCATACTCTGCAATTAGCACCCAAAGCGTCTCCAGTCATCTCCGCACAAACATCTCACATGCGGCCTTTGTTTTCAGGTGTGCCTTTCTGGTTAAGGTGTTGTTGATTCGGCAGTACATGCATGCAGAATCAGTGACTAGATACAACACCTTCACATTCCACTGAAGGGCCAAGTTTATGCCCTTTGTTGGGGCGCACCCACCTTCACAAGCACAATAGACTGATCCTATTATTATAAATAGAACAGTAGTTCTAGAGACTGTGAGGAGTGTAGCAGTGTAGTGCAGTGCAGAGTGAGACTTCTGTAGTGATCAGTTACACTTCTGTTTCTCGACCGGAAGATACCGTTGGACTTTATTACTATTACTTATTGTTACTACTAACCTACGTTCATTCTACTACTAATCTCTCTGATGTAAATACCTCTCTGAATATACCAGTATTTTTCCCTATGACTGTGTTTGTTCGTTATTACCATATACTCACGTGGAAACACTCAACATCTCAACACCCTTTAACACTGCATCAACCTCAGCTAAGTTAATATGTTGAGCGTCACAATTGCGATAAAGCTAGCATGTGTCCTCCACAACATCTCCATTCACTTCCAGTGCTACCCCTCTGGCCAGAGAAATTTGCATCCACCCACACTTTCATTTCCTGGCTGCTCACACACCAGCCTACTCTTGCAGGGTCTTCTTGATGCACTCTTATCACCATCTTGTGGATCATGCGCTTTGTGGGGGGGGGGTCGTCATCCCAAACTTCAGTTACGACAGTGACTCGTCGCTGTCACAGCACCGTCTTGATAATTGCCATCATTATAAGAGGTGCCACATTGAGACCGAAGCCTAATCGTTGTCCTCACTTTCATAATCGCTCGGGCAAACAACTGATCAATAGACAGCACGTCCATCCTAGCCAATGCAAAAAGCGTCCGTTTCACATTGCCTGGTAACCTGTGCACAAATGCACAAGCTAGCATACATTCACTCATCCCACCCATCAAGAATGCGAGTTTCTTTAATTCAACCAGGTATACATCCATGGATTCGGCATACTGGAGTCTTTTCTTGGCCTGACCTGATTCTCTGTTACAGGAGGTGGAGAGCCATGATTGCCTGCACCCTGAACGGACACAGTACATAAAAGAAGGGTTTGTAGATAATAAAATGTATTGTTGTTGATTTTTTGTGGGAGTCCACCATACCCAGGACCACAACAGGTTGTTGACTTGATTAAACAGCTTCTATTTCAGCTTAACTAAAAGTCTTATGTCAGAGAGTTGACAGTATCCCAAAACAGATTTCTTCATGTAATGATCTAGTATGAATCTGACTCTTCATTTTTCTCTTTACCTGCAGATATCACCCTGTGTCCATCACTTGCAAAATCCCCAATATTTGCCCATCCAGTTTTAAATACTTTAACCTATTCATTTTCTGCTTGTAACATTCTTACGTTCTATGCCTTCCAAAAGCTAAGCAAAAAATTAAGAAAAAGAAAAGCTTTTTAGAAACAAAGAAAAAGGTACTGAACTCTTAAGTGATATCTGTCCTCCTATATGGCAGTGAATGCTGGACACTTTCCTTAAGGATGAAAAAGTGAACAGAAATGTGTTTCTACAGAAGGATGCTGAGGATACCACGGAGCAAATATGTGAGAAACAACAAAGTTTTAAAGAAAATGGAATCAAAAAGGAAACTTATATTTAACATCAGAAAGAGATAGTTGAAATTTCAAGGGCATATAATGAGAAAAGAGGGTTTGGAAAATCTGATACCCACAGGACAGATTGTAAAACAACACATAACATACTTAGTGAGCTTGAATGAATGGATGACAGAACAAGGAGAAATAACAAAAATTAAAAAAAACAAACAAAAAGTTTAAGAGCTCTGAAGGACAGGAAATTGTGGAAAGCCATGATCACCTATGTCCTGAAGAGATATGGCATGTAAGGCGGAAGATGTCCCTATTACTACTTTTTGTCTATTGCAAATGGCCGTGGTACCTTTACAACAAGAAAGCTCACCAGAATTTATTATATTATGTCTCTCTACTTACCACTTGTTAAGTTCTTGCAGTCTTTCCTGGTAATTCCACGTCAGTTTAAAAGTTATACCATCGAGCTCCATGCCATAAAAGTCCAGCATCATTTCAAAGCAGCGTTTCACTCTGTTCCTCAATTCAGGTGTGTCTTGGATTATCTAAGAAGAAATTTAAAACAAAAAAAGAGAGGAAAAACATTAAAATAATTAAAAAATATGCCATCTCCTTAACTGCAGACAAAGATCAAGTATGAATGATGGAAATTTCCACATCAATTAATGGCTTAGTGTATCAATATAGCAAATATGAAGAGAAAAAAGATTTCCAATTTAAAATGGCCAACAAATCCTAGAAGCAGACTTAGCAATTGATTCATTATAACTGTTTTGCTTCTTATTAGTGGAAAAGCTGAGACTAAGAAGGCACATTGAGTTGATCTCCTGCAGGTTAGCATCAGCCATGCTAATGGAAAGTAAAAAAAAAATGTTTTTTTAAGATGATTGCTAACAGTTTTGTTTTGGAGGCACTAAAGTTATCAAACCACTTCTTGCCCCAGTTAACAACTGATTGGAAGTCATTTTAGAGATTAGCTGTCAATTTGACTTTAACAAAGCTATCAGAATTACTATTAAGACAAGAGTAAATAGTTGTCACCAGGTTAGTGACTCAGGAACTGATGGCGTCAGAAAGGTTGTTGATAATAATAAAGAACAAAGAAGTTCCAAGAATAGAGACCTGGAGGACATTTGCATTAATGCAAAAATATCTAGAAGGGTAGCCATTCATACAACTTACATTACGTGCTTTGACAAAAAAAAAAAAGAAAATGAATAAACCCAAACAAATCACCAGAAACACCATCATGCTTCAAGATATCTGAAGCAATTCTTACCTAAAGCTTGATGTACTCTGTTAGCAATAACTGTCAACACAATGGTGGTTGACCCAAAGATGCAAAAGCCATATTGCTTGTCTGAAAGAAGACCCTACAAGGTGAGATGCTTAGCCAATTAAGAGTTGATTAGAGCCTCTAGTAGTTTATTGTGATTTTCAATAAATTTTATTTAAGATTATCTCCTTTTGGTCAGGCGAAGTCACATGGGCAATATGACTGTCATTTCACAGTGATGAAAGTGTCTAGCCCATCAGTCACCTTTCAGGAATCCAACAAGCAGTTGTTTTTTTTAGCTCAGGCCCTTCAGCCTGGGCTGAGGATAAATTTGCTTCCCCAACCAGCTGTCACTTGCTCTAGCTTACTAGCCCATAGCTCCATTTTACTATGGAAATATATCTTCACCAGGTATAGAAACTATCTGCAGCTCACAGTCCACAATTTGGGAAAATCTGTTTTCCAGATTGTGGAATATATCCTTGCTGGTGACATAGCAAATAAATCCAGCCCTCTCAAATCTTAAATCTTAAATATGGCTTCTCCAGAAATACAAAAGAATCTCCAGAAGCTTCAGTTTACAATGGGAATTATTACAAGTAAGACCCTATCTTTCCATTTCTTTTTCACACTGCTTGTGTAGACGTGTTATAGTTTCTCTGTATGAGATACATGTAGATATACATAGAAAATTTTTGCATGATTTAGCAACATAAAACTCTGGGGAACAAAGCATGTTTGACATTCCTTTTCTTTCAGCAATTCCTGTTTGTCCATGAAATAAGGTGTTATTATATTAAGGATATAATAATGCTCATAAAGTGGGAAAGTCCAAACTGGGAGAATATTCATTTCTTCCATAGTTTACCTATTAGCTGTATCATCTACCCCAAAGCTGTTGCTTAATGTGATGTTTTCAGTACTTCTAATACCGATTCTCTGTTTATTTGATTTTCATGCCTATAAATCTAACACAGAGATACTATCAGGTTAGATAGATAGATAGATAGATAGTTAGATAGAAAAAGGACTTAGATAGATAGATAGATAGATGCCCAATTGGTGAGACTCTTCCTGGCTGTTAGCCTAAGGCATATTGAATCTAATGACAGTTTCCTCTGCTAGGTTTGAATCCTGTGGGAGGGTGTATCTTTTCTTTAATAAGATTTCTTGGCAGTAAAAAAAAAAAAATATAGTTTAATAAATATATACAGTGTAACCCGGATATAAGAGAGTTGTCGGGACTGGAGAAGAAGTCTCTTATATCCGGGTTTGGTCTATTATATATACATTAACACAGGCTCTAATTTGGGACCAGAGAAAATCTCTCTTATATCCAGGTCTCTTATATCCGGGTTACACTGTATATATATATATATATATATATATATATATATATATATATATATATATGGTTAAAGTGAATCTCAGTAGAGTTCCACCAAGGAATTTGTGAGTGAGCGGCGCCATATTGAGTCTGATTTGCTACCTCTTTGTCACTGAGGCCCGTTGGAGCAGTTGGTATGGTGTTTGCTTCACAAATAAAGATAGACCAGATAAATGTCAGGGTTTCAATTCTCGGTAGTGGATGCGCACTGCTGATGAGTCCCAAATATAGGACGAAACGGCCGTCCAGTGCTTTCTGCATTCTGTAGAGGTTTCAGACTCAATGAATCATTAAATATATATATATATATATATATATATATATATTTGTATTTAGGCAGCAATCCTTCTTTCATGCACATTTCATTGAAAACAATAGAAAAGGTGTTTTTATTTAGTTTTTTATACAATTTCTCATGCGATCTAATATTTTTTTTCTTTTCAGATGATAAATTATATAAAAACTGTCCAAATGTTCTTTTTATCTGAGCGCTTTCGGCTATACATTTAGCCATTTTCAAGGATTATATTTTAACTGTTAAAATTAGAAATTTGTTGTATGTATGTTTTATATTTTTTTGTTTCAAAACAGGGTCAAGATATTATGTCCATGTTCAAAGTTAATATTATTAAGTGTTGGTTTGTTTGTTTTTATTAATAAGGCTTCCATTATTTTTAGCTTTTTTTGCATGTGGATGATGCTATTATATTAGGGTTGTCGACAAGTATGTTCCGAATAGTATCTGAATATATATATATATATATATATATATATATATATATATATTAGTGCCTTTGTTCAGAAAAGATAAATACCCACTGTCATGAAAGAATTGTCGGAATTTGAAAAAAGATCTTATAGGCATTTTAAATAAGATGCGGTTCAGAAAAAAGAAAGAATTTATTCCAGAAAAAAATTATCACTGGATAATTTATATTTCAGAGCTGAAAAAAAATTAAAGAAAATTTTTGTTATGGGCAACAAAACAAAAAATTTGATGCAATGAGCCCAAAGAAGTATAGAGAGTTACAGAGGAAGTAACTAAATTCTATAAAAAGGCTCCTGCTTCTTACATGGAAAATATTAACACAAAAGCCAAAGAAATCTCCAGAACATTTGACTGAAAAGCATGTCTTCTTGACAGTAAAGGACCACAAAGAAGACTTCCTCAACAGCCCATCATTCTTCTTAATAAATCCAACAAAAATAGGGTTTAGTATTATAAGCCACAAAATTGTAATGGATACTTGCAAACTACTCAGGGTGACTACGCAAGCCAACCAGTGGAAGAGCACGTCAGATTGCATTTCGTGGTTTGAAAACATTCCCAACAAGAGTAACAAAGTGTTCATCAAATATGATATTAAGGATTTTTATCAATCTATTACTAAAAGAATTTATTGGAGACCTTGATGTTTGCCAAGCACTTTGTATGCTTAAAGCCCGAACAGATTAAGGTAGCCCTGCATTACTGTAAATCAGTTTTATTTTATCGTTATGAAGTATGGATTAAGAAATCCAAAGCTTGTAATTTTGATATACCCCAAGGATCATTCGACAGGGCAGAGATGTCTGAACTGATGGTAATATACATCTTAAGTAAATTAATAAAATTGTTGCCATAGTTTCTCCTTTTCAAATGAGGGTTTATAATTAAGCTTCTATTGCCGGAATCTCTCAGAGCAGCTAATCAGAGAGTCACCCTTAGAACTGGTAGAGGGACTGTTTGTGCCATTACCTATTCTAGTTTGTGTGTAACAAGGTCCCACTGCCTAGAGATTCTCTTTTACCCTGCCAATAACCTGCCATTATCCCACTCCCTTCTCTGCAACCGCACAAGCAGTGGGCAAAGACTTTTTGGGCAATGGTGGCTAAGAGTTGAACCCAACTGGGGGTTTAATGACACCAGTCCCAATCACTGGCATGCCGTTACAAGTGAGACGGAAATAACAGACTCAGCCAAAGGGAGATTTGGGTCAGCAGGGGCCAGAACTTCAGAGGCCTTCTTCTCTGTGCAGGTGATTAATCTGCCCACACTTCCAGCAAAAATATACACAAAAAGTTAAAATAAGCACACGAAAGATTTAAGAAATAAAACAGAAAATTTAACAGATATTTAAACAAAGAACAACAAAGAATGAAGTAACATGTAGAAATAATAAATAAATGAAGAAAAATTACAGTCAGACATAGAATAAATAAAGAAAGAAAAATAAAGTTTTGTGGTGGAATTACAAAAAAATTAAAAATGGCAAAAGATATTGAAAAAATAAGTATAAAATAAAATAAAATCAAAATTAATAATAAAAGAATAAGAAACAAAAATGGCTAAAGTAAAACTGATGGGAGGGTGAAAAAAATGAAAAAAATCACTTTTGGCACAAAAGTCAGTAAAATGAATGTAAGAAAATGTAAAATTCAAAGGAACTTAACATAAATAAGTGTTGTAAATCAAAATCAGTTCACAGTTAATGGCAGAAATGCATCTGGCATCAAACACTGGTTGTACAAGGTCTGAAAAAGACAAACTTTCCCTACAGAGGTACCATAGTCAAGATCTCATCCGAGCAATTATCATGAAAGTATTTATAGAAAAAGCACAAAGCGGTAACCTTACAGTGGTGGGATAGTGACTGAAGATGAGCCACCAGATCAAGGCCAATAATATTGCAGATTTTTCTTTGGATTTCTTCTGGCCAGTCTCCTTGTTTAAATTGGTGAATGCTGCCATAATACAAGCCTTTTTATTATCTTTGGTATTAAAAGGAGTTGGTCTCCTCCTCAACTGTGTCCCACACATAATAATCAAGGCGGTTTCAGCCTGGCGAGTTAAGTGACCTGGTATAAGGGGTGATGTGGTTGTATTAATTGTCTGACAGTCATGACTGGGTTCTCTTGCTTGTGTGGCATGGTGCAGAATCCTGTTGCCATACATAGAGTCTTCCAGCAGCCACCCTCTTGACCCAGGGAAGTACAACCTCCTCAAGGCACTGTGGGAAGATGAATGGAGGAATAATACCACAATCACTAGTGATCACTCCAAACAAATTCTTAATCACAATTAAACTCTTTCTGAATCCTGTGCACTGTCCTCAGATTGACACCCAAGCACTCTGAAATGTTCATATTGGAATGGCTGGCACAAATGCCAAGCAGTACAACATGCCGTTTCCAAATTTCTGGCAGAATAAATTGCATGACAATGCTTTTTTTTTCCTCACAGATGATGCCAACAGACCCTACTACAATCAACAAAGTCAAAAACAATGTACATGCATGAAATTAAAAATATAAGATGGCGACAATTTGCCGATTGCACCATATATATATATATATATTATATATATATATATATATATATATATATATAGTCTCATGCTTTTTTCTTTTTTATATTATTATTGTTAACTAAGCATTTTGCCAATTCCACTTGAACCCTAACCCACTTAGTCTGCTGCATTAACTCTTGCTCACCATATCAGTAAATCTTTTGATTTTTACATTTTCTTTTCCACTGATAAGAATAAGTGTTTTTGAATTATGTCAAGTCTCTCCTCTCTGTTTCTCACGACAGCCTGTACTTCAAACACCAAACACTCTCTGTCTTTTCCTACTTTTTCTTGCAAAATGAATAGATATTTAAACTTTCCAAACCTGTGCTTCTTTGTCTGTAAGGGTGCTAGCATATGGGTTGACACCAGGATTCCTGTTGGGGAACAACCTACAACAAATTTTTTTATCACAAAATTAAAAGGCAAAATATACACACACACACACACATATTTATATAGTAACAATAAAATCCAAAATTACCTCATATGGAGAATAGACCTATTTCAACCGACAAAAACTTTGGCAGTCTTATTCAACCCCAGTATACAGACTGAGTTGGTGTTGGAATTAGAAATTTAACTGTGACAGCTGTTGAAAAACTAATACAGAATTTATCCATTTATTTATTACCTTTACTATATATATATATATATATATATATATATATAAAAGTGGACATGGAAGTCAGCACTTAGAGGCGACAGTCTGTTTCATGCTTGACTAGTCGCCTGACGATTGCACTAGCATGAAACAGACTGTCGCCTCTAAGTGCTGACTTCCATGTCCACTTTTATATTTACACACGCTCTATCTCTGATATTGAGCACTTTATCCCATAAATATAGCACACTTTAAGACTATATTTCTGCATATATATATATATATATATTTACTTACCTGTGTATACAAGCCAGTATGCGTGTATATGGTTGCTTATATTTAGTTATTTCATTTTCCTAAAACTATATATATCTATATCTTGCATATATTTTAGAAGCATGTTTTCATTAAGACATGTCTCATCAAATAATTTAGACAAGTTTTGTTTACTTATTTTCAATAGGATCCTCTCATATTCACGGACAAGCTACTTAGCATTCTTTTAACGAGAGAAAATTACTGTGTTAATACATATTCATTTACTCATTTAGTTCCTGTTCATAATATGAATACAGTGTCAAATCAGTCTTAAACAATTATCTTTACTTTCTTTTTATTTACAAATGTCAAGTTAGAAACTGTGCTTATATCATTGATAAATGCAAGCTTTATTGAAGAAAAATCATTAGCAAATAAAAAATGTACAGATAATTCATTAAGAAGTCAAGGATCAATTTAACATGTTTTTAACAAAACTGTTTATGAGATCCAATGGATTGTGCTGTTCTTATTTTTATATTTGTCAAGTCATTTATTCTTCGTATATAACTTCAGAACTTGTAGCGCTCAGTTTTTTCTTACAGTGCTGATTTACCTCTGCTGATTTGTCACTGAATCAGTTTCTGTCTTAATACTTAACCACTAACAATCCCATTCCTCTTCATTTTTAATCTACAACATACAGATACTTACCTGGCACAGGTCAGGGAGTATCACAAGCTATGACCAGCTTAGACCAGCAGCCAGGGTGGAAACACTTTGGTCCTCATGTTAAAAACCGAACTTGTGTCACAACCTGGCTCAGTGGTGGGTCAAGTAAATCTCCATACAGATTGTGTGTCAAATTTTGATTGAACCAAGTCCAAATTTATAAAATTTCATTGTTTAATCATTTTTTTTCCAATCCTGATTAGTTAAAATAGGGTCACTTGCAAAAGGCCATCTAGAGGTGATGTATGGAAAAATAAAAAAACACTGTCAGCATTTCATTTGGCCTAACAGCATTTGGTATGTGTTCTCTGTCGCTCGTCAGCTTGCTTGATTTTAGTTTCGTTCAATTTCACTTCTCTTCCTATTCATTTTATTTTATTTATTTATTTACTAATTTAATTAATCAATTTATTTCTTTATTCTTGTTTATCGTCCCCACCACTCATTCATTTCAATCCCTGTATTGCGTTCTTTGTTTGTATATGAATTCCTCGAAATAGTCATGCTAGCATTGGACTCAGCCTCATATATTGGCCATGTTGTGGCTTAGTCTTTTTCCCCTTCCGCCAAAATACCCTATACTAAACATAACTGGTACAGAAAATGACTAAAGTTAAGAATAGAAATGATAGTGAAATAGAATAGTCACAGGTCTGTAATAAGGAGAAAACATAATATATAACATTTGAACTATTTAAACCCCCTATTCCATCTTGGATAGACTGTTCCACTTTAATATGTTTCTTTTCATTTTCTGTATTCTTTGTTAGGCGAATAAAGCCTTTAAGGTCATAAGCCTTTTGCGATTTTAATACAATTTATTTGCCTAATCTGAGTTGTTTTAAGAAAAAAAATATTACTGTCAGGAAAGACAGCTGAAACCAAGATATTTCTCTACTGATCCAGCTAGAAGTACGGCCAGTAAAGAATGGCTCCCCTGAAGGAAAAACATTTGAAATTTCCTTTTGTTTTTACCAAAAGAAGGCTCAGACGACTCAATTAAACTGAAATTGTTAATCAATTACATGGAACCTTCAGTACACAAGTGCGTCACCAACTTTTTTTATGTATGAAGATGCTATGGCCGAGTTTTATTTATGCTCAGCCGAAGGGTGAAGTTTTTCCCGCCATGTCCTTATAACTAAGAACCAGAAAATTGATGAGAATCTGGACCAGTACAAGCTCTCCATGTGATTAGTAAAGACTGATGATTTAAACCTGTGACAGCAGAGATTAACTGTGATGGGTATATCCAGGATGACTTCATAAACAAGCTAGTGTCTACTCATATACAGACAAGACACCTTGAGAATAGGTCACTAGACTTAAACACTGTGTACAACCAGGCTGTGGACCAAGAAAGTGCTACCAAACAATCCTTATCCTATATGGAACTGGCTACTTTAAGTGCTTCTATTAATGACCATCTTCTAAATGAAAGCAAAAAATGGTATTGATTACCGGGGCCACACATTTATCACAGGTCATTATGGAGGCTAGGATTAATAATATTCAAGTCAATGTCTTGATAGATATGGGGAGTACCAAAAGTGTTATAAATCACCGTGTTGTATAACAACTTAAGCTACCTGTCTCTTCTATGTCTGGAATTGTTAGCATGGCTTCTTCATTACTCTCTTCTAAAATTAGAGGTATTTGCTCGGTTAACCTACTAGTGGGTAACAAGACTTATCCTAATGTGGAACTGTCTATCTTACGTAACTTGTGTTGCGATATATTATTAGGCGATGATTTCTTACAATGGCACTCTTCTGCTTCCATCTCATTTGGAAGACCCTTGAACGAACTGTGTGTGGTCTTGTTGCCATAGGTATTCAACCTCTTTTCCTGTTTACCAGCCTTTCAATTGACTGTAAGCCCATAGCTGTAAAATCCCAATGCTTTTCAGATACCAATGAAATCTTCCTTGCTTCAGAAACAAAGAGATTGTTACAAGGAGTCATAGAACCAAGTGACTCCCCTTGGAGAACTCAAGTTCTGGTCACTTCAAGAGCTAATCATAGACAAAGGATGGTAATAGACGACTCGAAAACAATTGGTATACATTATTGGGTGCATGCGCACCCCCAACTCCTATAGTATTACACAAAGTATCACTACTTCAGTATGCTGGACTTGAAGAGCGAGTACCACCAAGTACAGATTAAGGATGGCAAGAAAAAGTATACCACCTTTGAAGCTGACGGTCATCTATATCAGTTCTGCCAATTACCTTTTGGCACTACAGAGTGGCTTGATTTTAGAGGATAATACACAACTTCCAAAGGACCTTCTGCTATGTTTGCTTATGTAGATGATGTAACAATCTGTGGTAAAACAAGGGAGGAGCATATCAACTTAAATAAAATCATAAGGGTTGTTTGAAAGTACCATCTAACCCTGAATGAGACAAAAAGCACTTTGGCAGCTAACTATATCACCCTGCTCAGCTATCTGATCAGCCAAGGATCAATTGGACCCAACCCAGAATGTTTACGACCCCTTAACAATATTCTGATCCCTCAAGATAAGGCAGCATTACGGCAAGTAATTAGACTATTTTCTTAAACCTTTATTAAACCCTTAATAAGAGCTACTTCATTCCCTCTGAACTCTAATTCTGAGAATGTATTCAAAGACCTTAAAGAGGGGATTGAAAAGGCCCTACTACATTCTATTGGTGAAAACCTTCCTTTAATCAATGAAGCTGATGCTTTGAATACTGCTGCAGCTGCTGCACTGAACCAACCAGGCCAACTGATTGCCTTTTTATCAAAAACCCTCTCATTCCAAATATAAGCATTCTGCTACTGAGAAAGAATCTTGTGCTATCATAGAATTGGTGCAAAAATGAACTTCACCTCTTAACTTTCGACTCTAATTCCAATCCAGAGAGATGAAAGAATATCTGACTAACCTTGGCATTCTAAATAGCTAGACAACTCCCTATAATCTGCAAGATAATGGACAATGTGAGTGGCATAACAGGGTGATATGGATAGCTATTAACCTGACATTAGCTTCCAGAAATTTTGAGACATCACTGTGTGAAATGGTATTACCTGAAATATTGCATTCAATCAGGTCACCGCTGTGCACTGCAACCAACGCCACTCACGATCAGAGACTATTTCGATACCAATGCTGGTCCCCCAGTGAACACTCCTTACCCACTGATGGATGAAGTAGATTTAATTGAGGCTAATCCTCAGTACATTCATGTATGATTGGCTGACGGATGAGAAGCGACTGTCTCTGTTGACAACTTAGTTCGTGTTCAGGAAGATCGGCTCCAAAACCCTTCAATTTAGATTCAGGTTCTGAGTAACCTTGGGGATTTGGTACTCACACCACCAGCATAGGCTGCAATCAAATCTAGATGCTTTTTGCCTTCTCCTGTGCACACAGAGTCTAGAGAGACCCAACCTGAAATAAAACATTCTACTCCTGGACCGGTGCAGTGGTCTACTTGAGAGTGTTGAATGCCTCTCAATTGCATGGACTACAAAACATAAAAATAAAAAAATAAAATATATATGTTTATAAAATAAAGGAGGGGAGAATGAACTATTTAAAACCTGTATTCCATCTCAGATGGACTGTTCCATTTTAATATATTTCTTTTTACTTTCTGTATTCTTTGTTAGGCGAATAAAGCCTTTAATAAGGTCACTAGCCTCTTGCAGTTTTACTACTATTGATAATAATTTGTTTTGATATGTTAGGTTTATTATAAAAACAAACAAAATGCAGTAAATTTATAAATACATCAAAAAAAATTCAGAGGAACATATCTTCGAATTGTACAATACACTTCATACTTGAATAAATTATTATATATATAAATGTGTATCCCTTCTATAATCTTCATCTGTCCTTTCTCCACTGATTTTTTTCTTTTGTTTTGATTATATATATATATATTATATATATATATATGACTAAAATTAATAGAAATGATAGAGTAATAGAAAAGTCAGAGGCTAGTAATAAGGAAAAAAAAGGCAAAGATCTTGGCTTTTTTTCAAAAGCGATCAGTACTAAAATAGGGTTATGATTAATATTTCTTTCCTTTTTTGTTTTTTGCTGAGTAAAAGAGAGTTTTCATTACTCATGAGCCCTAGAAAACCAGATTTATTATTTCATAGCCAATCAGATTTATTATTTAAAGGCCCAAGCCAAGATGTATTATTTAAGAGTCCTAGCCAAGATTTATTATTTAAGTGTCCCAGCCAAGATTTATTATTTCATAGCCAATCAAATTTATTATTTAAGGGTCCAATCCAAGATTTATTATTTCATAGCCAATCAGATTTATTATTTATTAGCTTCAGCCAATCAGATTTATGATTTAATAATACCAGCCAAACAAATTTCATAATACTAAAAATTTTTTCTGAATTATCTTCTCTCTATAAAAGCAGAAAAGGCTGTGATTCTAGCATATTAAATCCTATTTGTGATAAAATAAAATAATATCTCTTGGCTTTTAAGTTTCATTTAATGATTAAATTAATCTAGACTCTGGTGAGAAATAAAATTCAGTATTTTACTTACCATTGTATATAATTATGGTTTTTCTCCAACAATTTATAGTTCCCTTTCCAGACGTTCAAGATTGTTTCAATGGTGTCACCTTCAAAAAAGAAAAAATAATCATACAATGGTTTGCAAATTTCCACAACATGAAACAACTTATTCAACATCAATGTTGCATGGCAGCTCCGGATTATGGTTGCCTATCAGTAATTCCTCAAAATGGATCCCAATGCTGTATTAACAGAATGAATCAATGGCAGTCAATTTCAGTCAAGTTTCTTGGTTTCTTTTAGGGAGAGTGTGTTTGTGTGCGAGAAAGAGACATTTGTTATTGGTAAGCATAATCTTAACAATACAAGATACACAAATGACACTAGAAAAGACAACTACAGGATTTTCCAGACAGGGTGGTAAAAGAAAGCGAGAGGAAAGGTCTAACTATTAGCTGCATTGTAGGGAGGATAGTAACTGAGCAATCTCCTGACAGCAGCAGTTTTCTTCTTGCTGAAACAATGAGCATGCAAAGTAACCCAAGCGAGGAAGGCCTGGATGAGCATTAGATCTCTGGACTTCTCCAATGACACAACCATACTGCCTGTTTTCACATGTTTTTCAGTTTTATTTCAAAACTTACATAAAGACAATGTATCACAGTTAGAATTTGTTGGTACCAGTCTAGGAAAGGAATGATTTTAAAAACATCCTCCCTCCAAATGTACAGACAAAACATAGAGATGGGATTTTCTTCCTAGCCAATAAGATAAGCCACTTCTCAGCCTCATCTGACTTAGTTCTGTCCTTTCTTGTTTTGAAATCAGAATGCTGCAATCACTGGTCTTTATCCCTTTTTGTGTGTTAACATGATTCTTAATCTGTGAACTCTTTGCCTTATTACTGTTGCTTTGCCTTGCATATATTGTTTGCTCAATATTATTTTGGCCATATTCTTTTCTTTTTCATGCTACTCTTTATTGCAAATTTTGTTAATTCTGTTTGTTGGGCATTTCTCAATGCATTTTTTAAATGAGAGCCTGTCTGTTAAGTCTATGCAGCTTTACTTCTGTAAGCAGAAGAGATGGCTGCTGGGCCTTAATATAATCTGTGATTTTATACTGCCAATTCACTGTTAATATTGTTTTTCTTCTCACCTAATTTAATTCATTGTGCATATATTTACATGTTTTGCCCTTGATTGAGCTCTGAAGAGCAAGGAGCAATAACCAATTAGACTTTTGATGTTTCTTTTTATCTATATTTTTTAATTCACTACTTTACAGTGAATAATATTTTTTTATAACCTTTCTCTTTCTCTCCCATTATTTTAATTCATTTATTTCTTTTAGGCAAATATATACTTTTTAAATGTTTGTTGTTGAAGACATTGAAGTTGTTTGCAAATTGCAATTGTTCAACTTTAGGGCCATGACTGCAAATTGGTATGTCTGGCCATCTGGCCATGACTGCTCTGTGTGCGAGTGTTTCCCAAATTGGTCTACGACAATTTCTGCACCAGGTCCCAGAGGCACAAGCATTCCCTTATGAGCCCCAAGCAAATTTGGTGCAACACATTCCCCTTCAAGTCCATTTGTGTCTTTGAAATTTTTCATAAAAAAACACCAACATATCTAACAAGAAAAAAGTGAATGTGATTGCACACGATCTGAAGTTATCACATGTTAATACAAAGTAAAGGTCTAAGGCCATCCATGAAATGGTGAAACTGTTGCTTATACGGATTGAAGATTCCTTTGAGCCAATAAAAAAAAAAAAAACAAAGTGTAGAAAGATGATACAAATGGTATCATCTGTAAAGAAACCATGAAAATTATAAAAGAATACCATAATGCCTAAGAAAAAAATGATATAAAGATTACTAAATTAATTACAGGGCAACTTATGCCTAGATCAATTTATGACTTAGTCATAAATCAACAATGACCTACAAATGGAATGCTGCAGGTAACAAAGATATAAAAGGTTGAGAATAACAAATAATTCAAGATCATTGTAGTGAGAAAATGAACACGGGTGTAACTTATTGAAGAATTATTCATCTTAGAATGGAATGTGTCGTATTGGACTTATTTAAATAGAGAATACATATAAGGGGAGATAATCCATAGCATCATCATCATACAAAAAAAGACAAAATAATGACTTACCATCTGGCTTTGATTTCATTTGATTTCTGTAGAAGATTAAATTCTGATCTGAAGTTTTAAAAAGATTTTTTATAAACTTAAGAAAATGTTCAGTTCATCATGAATTACAGTAAAAACATTTTACATTATTGTTATCATTTTCTCATTATTCTACATATAATTGGCCTATTATGACAGTAATGCTCGGCTTAATTCCTGACTATTCACAGTTGTTTTCTTTTTGTTTGCAATAAATTCTATAGTAAAGCAATTAGCATTGCATTTCCATTATGCAAATAATAACCCTATTCTGTCATCATAATTATTAATTTTTTTATTTGAAGCAATTTCAATTATAATTATGAATACAAAAGCCTGCTTCATATTTGCTTTAATTCCATACAATTACAAATTGTTTGTATCCTTGTTTGCAATGCAAATCTTAAGTAATACTTTTACATTTAATAGCCCTATTCTGTCGTTAACAGAATACTATTGCATTGCATTAATAAAGAAATAATGTTGGCTTTAAAAGTTGGTTAGCACATTTTTATGATGCTATGGTCACCACTCCAGTCCATCTCACATTTGTGGTTCAAGGCAGAACAGGCTTGCTGGTTCCTCTTACCTCTTGTTGAGGTTACCCTGTCCCTCCTCTCAAAAGTTAAAGAGGCAAGACCTACAAGGTAGCAAGTGACTTGAATTCAGTTTTCGGTACATAGATGATAAATGAATGTAACAAATTCTTTGTATATCATCTTTTTGTATGTGTCATGTCCATTCAGGATATGAGGGATCATGGCTCCCCATGACTTCCTATCCTTTGTTGCTCTTAGTAATGTTTGTTTACTATACCTTGCACTCACTATTCTTTGAATATAACACTATATTATACCAGCACAATATGCATGTATGTGTTTTATTATAATTTTTCACTATGAAAGGATATTTTAAATTAGTTAAAAGCAAGAGCGGTTTTTGAATTTCAAGTTTGTGTCAATCAATTTCTATATTTCATTCATCAATTGCAGTTTTACTCAATTTTTAAAGAGTTTTATCATTAAAAGTCTAACTGGAAAAATAATCAATTAAAATGTATCTGGGGAAATAAATTGGATGAAAAATCTATTCTTGATATTTATTCTAAAGATAAAGTTTTGATGGTAAGTCACTTTCTAGCTAGAAAGAAGTCAATTATTTACCATTAAAATTCTAACAAGGAAAAAAATGGCTTAAAATCTATTCATGATATTTATTCTAAAGACTAATCTTTGCAAGCAAAATATAATTTCTAAGAAAAATAAATGTTCTTAATACTTTTCAGAATTTTCACTTGAAGAAACTTAAAATTTCCCCTACAGTGCATTGACTGCTCAGCCCTGGATTTGAACTCAGATTCTCTGAGTAATGAAACTGAGAATAGGCAGTGGTTATTTTTCAGACGATTGAAGTAATCTGTATAGTCCCACCAACAACTTTGTATATAGGCATATTGTGCCTGATAGATGTAGTAGGTCACTGCTTGGTAATTACTAAAGAAGGTAACTATTAACAGGAATCTGGGTCAAGCTTCACAGATTATACTTTGCAGGAGGCATAAAATAGGCAGGAAATATTTGGAGTTAATTATGGTGGTAGAATTCATATTATTTTTAAGAAAAAAGAGCTTACTTTACAAGATCTGTCATACTACTAAATAAATATATAATTATGATTTTTTTTAAGTTAAAAAATGTTACTTAATGTTGTGTGTAAAATAACCACAATGGCAATGATAGTAGTAATTCTCAATTACTTTATTCTTGCACCAACGAGATACAAATAAAAAAAATATATCTGGCTCCTGGCCCCTTAACGCTTTATATAACACTGAATGAGGTAACTTATGTCGGCCTGTGGAAGTCCCTCATCATCTAATAAGACCTTCCATTTCTATTCTACATGCCTCCTCTGACCACATGACAGGCAGACATAGTCAGTTAAAGGTTTGACCCAGAAGATGTGTGCAAATATCCTTGCATGTATAGGGATAAATTGGAAGTGCTTGTGCATTCTCCAATATTACTTTGTATTGCGCCTACTGAATCTGCAGTGTCATCAATTTCCATTTCTTCTGGTTCATTACTTGCGGTATTTGGTTTATATTATCGCACCCGGCCGGAAGTTACTGCCGGCTACTCAAACGTCTGAAAGTGTCACCACGGAAAACGGAACAAACGCCATTAAGTTCCAGTGACTCAGCGTTTTCAGACATCAAAACACAAAAATACAAAAACAAAATGAAACATAACATCCACAACTAAAAATAATGACCAGAAACTAATTCATATACACATGGGGCATAAATGAAACCCATGTGTACATTCAAAAGTAGAAGGTCATTTTTAGTCAATAACTAAAAGACATTGTTAGCCAAGCTACGATGCTGAGCCCGGCCGACATAAATACGGCCGATTTTCTTCCACCAAATCATTCTTCGATCCAGGTTTCAGAGTGTCATGCTCCCCTCACCGCTGACCTCAAGCAGCAGCCATCAGCCAGACCGAGTCCAGCAGCAGCACCAGTGATCAGCCCAGTTCAAGCAGCAGCAGTAGCCACTACCCAGACCGAGTCCAGCAGCAGCCACTACCCAGGTCAAGCAGCAGCAGCCGCTACTAGCCAGACCGAGTCCAGCAGCAGCCATTAGCCAGACCGAGTCCAGCAGCAGCAATCAGCTAGACCGAGTCCAGCAGCAGCAGCAGCCCGCATACATTCTTATGCGATAGCCCTTTTCAGGGCTAACGATTACACGTTTATGCCATAGTCCTTTTCAGGACTACCTGATTACGCATTTATGCAATAGTCCTTTTCAGGACTACCTTATTACACATTTATGCAATAGTCCTTTTCAGGACTACCTGATTACACATTTATGCAATAGTCCTTTTCAGGACTACCTGATTACACATTTATGCAATAGTCCTTTTCAGGACTACCTGATTACACATTTATGCAATAGTCCTTTTCAGGACTACCTGATTACACATTTATGCAATAGTCCTTTTCAGGACTACCTGATTACACATTTATGCAATAGTCCTTTTCAGGACTACCTGATTGCACATTTATGCAATAGTCCTTTTCAGGACTACCTGATTACACATTTATGCAATAGTCCTTTTCAGGACTACCTGATTACACATTTATGCAATAGTCCTTTTCAGGACTACCTGATTACACATTTATGCAATAGTCCTTTTCAGGACTACCTGACCACATGTTTATGCAATAGTCCTTTTCAGGACTACCTGACCACATGTTTATGCAATAGTCCTTTTCAGGACTACCTGACCACATGTTTATGCAATAGTCCTTTTCAGGACTACCTGACCACATAGTTTATGCAATAGTCCTTTTCAGGACTACCTGACCACATAGTTTATGCAATAGTCCTTTTCAGGACTACCTGACCACATGTTTATGCAATAGTCCTTTTCAGGACTACCTGACCACATAGTTTATGCGATAGTCCTTCTGGATACTACCAAGCTGCATCCCTGGTGACCGTCAACCTAAGGACGAGCAGGTTCCCTCAGCACTGTCTGGTCCGCTGCCCTAAAACAAGACGATCTTTCGGTTGGCTCTCCCCGATTTCATAGTGACACAATACCTGTACATACTTTTGCCAAATTGTTGAATAAAATTTGGCTTTGATTTTAAACCCTCACTTTTGTTATCCTTGCTTCGATCGTATTTTCCAATATAAATTTTACTGTTTGCGGGGTTGATAGCACCTGCTTGAAGGCCCCGCAACAATATTTTACGTTGGGCGATAAGGGATTATAATCCATGTCGCTCACCATAGAGGATTCACTTGGTTGCTGTGGCCTTACCCCAGGACCTGCAGAGGTATTATATGGTTATGGCCTAGATGTGGTTAATCTATTTTCTGTGTTACTAACTTCAACTGGCTGTAAATCGGGCTGTCATAAGGTCGAAGGACCCACACTCTGGGTAGAATGATATGGGACGTCAACAGTTAGGTGGATCTTACAGAGGAAATGATGTTTGTGTAGAGTTACCTAATTACTTCCATCCACCCATATATGTACTGCCAGTTATCTTTGCAATTCTTCGTTTTCATCCACTGATGAAGGTAAGGGCCATCTTGATTCTGGACCTAAACAAAATTGCCAATTTTTAATTCCCAAAGTGGGTGACAAACTTAATTGTAAAAAATTTTTGCCATTGTCTCAGTTCACCAATTTCTCTCCACTGTTTACGTATCTGGTATTTGTCTCGTAGAACAAAGAGGTGGTCTTTAATAATACAACTGTATAACATCATACCAGGAGACATGCCAAGATCCTGGACAGGAGTGTTGCATCGAGTCAGCAAAGCATGAGCTGCATGATCCTAACACAGCTGACCACAGCTGTCCGTGTAGTCTGTGAGTTTATGCTTAGCCATTTTGATGGCCAGTTCTTCCCAGTCATTGCTTTGTGGGTAGTAACCCAACAAATATGTTTTCATATTCCCCAATTCTTAAATGACAAGTTGTATTCTTAGAAATCAAAAGTTGATTCCCCTGTTAGAAGAAAGAGTTACATATCTGGTCTGTCAAATGCTGGCATCCAAATCAAGCCAAAATAGGTGTTGTCTCGCACTTGCTAGCATGTCATTTACATTCTGGTATACGGAATATAGGGCTACAAGTACATCTGCACAAAGTTGTTGAGGTATTAGGATTTTATCCTCTTCAATTGGTACCCACTACTTCGCTGAATAATGATCCTTATGTGGGTTGCAGGAAGACAGTCCCCCTCCACCCAGGTGGATGAATTCACAGATGAGATTGCACAGCAGCTAAACTGGTATGTCATGATTATAGGATTAGGGGTCACATAAAAAGGGTATGCCAGAAATCTACTAAAATTGAAATTGGAACTACAAACTGATCGACAGGATGTGATTTATTCACTTTCTCAAACATTAGTCAGAAAATCCCCCTCCCATGCCATTTGCAATGCTAGCAGATCAAAATGTAGCCGTAAAAGCCGTTTGATACTGCTCAGTGCTGTGCCTTATCTTATGTAAAATGGAAAGCAATTTGAAGGCGGTATCCCAGATCCACCGGCATCACTCACAATAAAAGTGTCTATTGTGCTTCAAACCCACACTTCATTTGGACGTACCCACACTGGACCAATTAGCCACGGTAGTCATTGCATCTTGTTCACAGTACCATGTAAAATAACCACAATGTCAATTGTAATAATAATACTCAATTACTTTATTCTTACACCAAAGAGATATAAATCCCAAAAAATATCTGACCCATGACCACTCAGTTGTTTATATAATACTGGACTAAGTAACATATGTCTACCTGTGGAAGTCCTCCATTATCTAATGAGACCTTCCATTTCTACTCTATATTGTGGATTATATCTTTTTATGTTGAAATATTTGGTCATGTTGAATGTTGCCTGCATGCGGACTATTCCAGTGAAGCTGATAGTTTTTTTAATGTAGGGATTCCCCAGGACCCACAGGTGATGATTTGGGTGTGCCCTGGGGAAATTAAAGTCTCTTAATAAATTTTTGTGTTAAACTGCAGAGTGGCAGACTTAGTTTGTTTTTTTTTCCCATAATTCCAAGAAAAAATTTAATTCATACTGAATCACTGCAATGTATAGAAAAACTTTTTTTTAATTAAATTAATAAATTTTAAAAAAAGACAAAAAAAAAACAGTATTTACCCGTAATCAGTTTTGAGAATTATGATAAATAAAAGTTTTTTTTATCTTTTTTTCAATTGAATCAATAAATTTAAAACAGAAACTGTACTTAAAGCAACAGTCAGCATATTTCAATGAGTTTAGGTGCGTCAAATAAATTACCACCTCTCTCGGACCAAGAAAGTTTCTAGTAAGGTAACATTGATGTCTATTTCATGCCACCCACACCTCCCACCACCCAGTGAAAGAAAAAGGAAGCCAATTTTTTCCCTGTTAGAATTTTAATGTTAAATAAATTAATGGTTAATAAATGAAATACATTCCTAAGTTCCATCAGTTCTGTCATTTACAGCTAGGATCTGCCATGCCACACACACAGAGTTGATTCCTCCTCATTTACTTTGTATTCCATTGGTAAGGAGCAAGTTCCAGTTGGAAAGTTTCTTCCCAATGACTGTTGCTTTATGGGATAGACTCATGAGAGGATGCTTCCTTAATCACTACAATCTTAACCTTTTCATGTCTAGGGCCAACCATTATCTATCCTACATATCCTCATAATATGCATGTCTTACTTCCTCCCTTACAACAACCTCATTTAGTAACTCTCTAACTAGAGTGTTTCTTGGGCCTTGTATTGAGTCAACACTAGTATATAAAGTAAAAATACCGTAAAAGCAATATTATCTTCACTAAGAACTCAATCAGTAAGAAAAGCTGGTGATTTTTACCTGATTTCCCTCGGCTAAAAAAAAAAGATATATTTTAATCTCACTGAAACATTATCTTTTATTTATGATCTGTGCTGATTACCAGAGATTGAAAGCCTGGGGAAAATGGCTGAGTAATCAAGATGAAAGTAACTATTATTTGAAATTAATATTAAAATTTCTTAAAATATCCTAACTCATATAAATCTTATTACATAAGCAAAAACAAAAAAAGGGAAAAAAAAGTACTTCAAAGTTATTTACATTCAGTCTAATTTTTTCATCTTTGTTCTTATTATCACAATGTTTTGACCATTTGCACCCTCCAACCTTCTTCTGGTGCCTGTTGATTCAGATAACTTGCAGAGGATTTTGAATTCAACCCTTTATTTAATTTATGAGGGGAGATTGTTTTCATTCTGCTGTCTATGTCTGGGGATATCTTGTTCTTATTTCATACTGCCTAATTTATTCTTGCCCAGTTTCCACTAAGTCTAAGTTTGTACGAACTGACACAGAGATTAAAGTCAAAATTACAATACCACGAAATTCCTGAACCAATGCTTAAGACTACTTTAGTCTTGTGGATTCAGTTTAAAACTCCCTGGAGTTTATTTGGATCAACTGAAAAGCCCAAAAATGAGTTCATTAGTTTGAATGAAAATAATGTCTATTGCTACTTATCTCAGAAATTCAGACAGAAATGAACTGAGCTTACTTTCTCTCCTTGTTACACTGTCTAGTCCTCTGTTTCTCCTAAAAAATATTTCTGCAAGATAAAAAAATTAATTTAAACTATTTAAAAGATTTTGGGATTTAAAAATAAAAAAGGAATTTATAAGACAGAGTCATTCCATGTCAAATCAATAACGGTCTCTCCATCACTGACACAAATTTTTTCAAATTTGATACACTTATAGTGCTTCATGATATGGATGGTAACTATTTTATATCTCTAGGTCAAAGGCTTACCAAGATATGGCCCTTTGACCTTTGCCAAAAAGGTGAATTTTGGAAAATAGTCACAAAGTTTAAATATCAATATCTCAGTTGCTTTTTCACCTACAAAGCTAAATTATATACCATTTTAAAGTACTTGGATAGGTCTAAAAAGTGATCTATTTATTTTCTTTTAAAAATTAATCAATCACTAATTAAGGATCAATTTTTAAGGTCATGGTCAAATTATCTCATTTGACCACAAGCTTAAAATTTGACCTTTTAGCTTCTCAAAAAGTATATTTTTAATTTTTCTAAATTTGACAACAAATGTGTCTGCCTTATGGCAAGATATGTACAAAATTTTGTGATGGACTTTTGACTGTGGCCTGAGTTACAAGGGTTTAACCAAATTGGGCCAAATTCAAAATGGTGGATTTTGGTATAAGCAAAAACCATCTCTTGATTTATGAGGATTTTATTTATTATTTTTTAATTTTTTTTATTCATTTTTCTACACAGTTTCATTTTAAAGCCATCAGCATAAAAAATAAAAATAAATATGAGGTTTTTGTTCATTAGGTTTCAGAAGGATCACTGTTCGATTTGCTCATCTAAAAGTTACTCATCTTGTTTGCCAAGAAACTGTCTGACACACACACACACACACACACACACACACACACACACACACACAAACTATTATACAGAAAACTTTAAAATTTCCCCATTATGGAAGAGTCTTTTCTGTTCTCAAGTCATGTTCTTAAATAGCTTTATCAGATCAAGACTTTCATATGAATGTAATTGATGGCATGAAACCCGTTCAGAAAGATCTAAACTGTCAGCTGTATACAAGAAAGTAAGGAAAATAGTGGAAGAAAAGGTCGAGTGAAGAATGATATAATCACATAACTGAAAGTGCTTTGCCTTAGTGACACACTTCTGCCACTGTTCCATGAATAGACATTCTACTCATAGCAGATAGACGAGACCATGCTCAAAATTACTATACTACTAAATTCCTGAACCAATGCTTAAGACTACTTTAGTTTTGTGGATTCAGTTCAAAACTCTGAAGTTCACTCAGATCAACTGAAAAGCCCCAAAATGAGCTCATTAATTTGAATGGAAATAATGTCTATGACTGAAAGTGCTATACCTTAGTGACACACTTTTGCTACTGTTCTATGAGCAGACGTTGTACTCATACCAGATGGACGAGACCATGTTTCTATAATAGTTTAGAGAAGGTTATACAGTCTATTTACACAACACTTTCTAAGACTAATAGTTAAAAATGGCTTTGAGCAAGTGAAGCTTGTATTTCTTGGTGATGTCCATATTTGTTTGAACCTTTGGATTGATGCTATAGAATCACAAAGAACTGTACCAGATAACAGAAACCACATCTCTTAAGAACTTTCAACAGCAAAAACTGCTAAAATGGACAGTACATGTAACTCAAAGAGAAAATAATGACATAATCAAGATGTTGACATTCCACACTACTTCAAATAAAAGGTTTAGAAGGAAAGCTCCATCATTATTGGAAAGAGTGATAACAGCTATTGGACTTGGGAAACCTATCTTCCTGAAAAATTGTTTTAATCGAAAGACTTTGTAAATTTCAACCAACAGTAGTACAAGCTGCTCAGTGAATGACTGCTGAATGTTTCCTTATAAGGAAGCAGTTAACATTAACATTATCAAGCAGATCAAGAAGGTTATCTTTAATGGCCAGTCTTTTGAAACTCATAAGATCAAAGCAAGCATTCCCCAAGGCTCTCTCCTCATTTCTATCTTCTTTCTGTCTTATATTAACAATCTACTTAAGAACATTGTTAAATCATTATTAAATAAAAGACCACAGCCTGGCAGCTGATCTCTCCTGTGATTGAGCTCTAACAAATGAATGGAGATAAAATGGCTAGTAACATTCAATACTTCCATAACCAAGGTACCAACATTATTTATATTCAGACTATTGTCATCATTTTTGTTGTTGTTACCACGTTTCAGTCATCGTAACCTCCAGCCTTCCTCAGGCTTATATCGAACTGGGTAACCTACAGTAAATTCTGAATTGAATCCTTTATTTAATCAACAGGGGTTCTTGTTCCACTGCTCATGTCCAAGGATATTGTCTAGATCTTAATGGCCTAGCATTGGTTTTTGAATTTGGTGACATAGCGGCTGTGAGTTCAATCCCTGGGTTAGACAGTGTGTACTTACACTCTGTGGGAATGGGTGAGCAATAATTGACAATACTAAATAAAAATAAGAACCAGACAAAAGAGAACAGTCTATCTCCGTAGATTAAATAAAGGTTTCAATTTAGAATTTCCTGTAGGTTATCCAGATTAATATACACCTAAGGCAGGCTGAAGGACACTACAGCCAAAACATTGTGATAACAACAATAGTGATGGGGACAATAGTTTGAATATAAATAGAATAAATAATGATAAGACCTCATCCCAAAAACTCAGACCAAAAGAAAGGAAAAAAGGTAACAACATTTCATTATCACCAGGCAGACCTTGAATATTCTGTTATGATGAATAATTTTACTCCTCATGAAGCCTTTTGCTTTGAAAATCTACTGGTACTCAAGTTCACACCCAGACCTCAAGTGGGACCCGTATATATAATCTGTAGTGATCTCACAATCACAAGAAATTAAAAAGAAAACCCATGATACCCTAGGAAAAAGGAAACCATCCTACTGGCACAAAATTGAGAGTCTCCCTTTTTTCATTGACCTCTCATGCAGAAAGCACATGGATTTGAGCAGCTCTAGGTACAAAGACCACAGATAAGTTTTACATAAATATCACTTTCTTATGTTTGGTATTACCTTTTAATGATAGACTTATCACTTGCAAATGATTTATTCATTCACCAAGACAAACACAAAAACCAGAAACATTTAGTAACAACCACATGACAAGAACTTTCATATATCTACTGAACTAGTACAACCAAATCCTTCTGATAATAAATCCTTATAAAAATGTGTGTGTGTGTGTGTGTATATATATATATATATATATATATATATATATATATATATATATAAGCATGTTTGGTTTAGATGTATTATGTCTATTTTAGTTTTAATCATTTCAAGTGCACAAATTAATTTCTTGGTGGCTGTAGGAAATTAAGTAAAATACCAAAATTTTCTTTCAAATAATTTTTACTTCCACAAGTACTTTCAATCTCATCTAAAAAAGGGGAGATATCATATAGGAAGAAGATGAGTAACTACCGACACAAATGTTCAAGCATAACACTCTGGACTTATGAATGTATGTTTCCACCAGGTGTATAAAGGTAAGTGTCAGGCTACTGTCTGCAGTGATTATTGAGTGACTATTGAGTGGAACTAGCCGGTCGAATTAGTGTGAATTATTGTGCGCCGATGATTTAGGTTTGATTTAGGATTTACCGGACGTTAAGTCGAGCTGCGCTACTAACAAGGTTGACTTAATTCTTTGGTCTTGATTTATTTTTGGTTGTAATTAAATACAGTTTTATTTTAACATTGAAGTCTTCAGTTATACTTAATTATTAACGGCAACCGTACGTCACAAAAAAAAAAAAAAAATAGAACACTGGTGTCGTATCTGGGCTGGAGATGCTCAGTCCTCACTTTCCACTCTTGACAGAGTTCAAAAGCATCTACATGGCCTTATGGATGATGAAATATTTTACACACTACAACCACTTTCGCACTAGTGAAATGTTGCAAAACATTCACTACTTTATCACAGTTTCCATGCCAAATTATTTACATTATTCAGACTATTGTCCTCATCTTTGTCGCCATATTTATTACAATGTTTCAGCCATTGTACGCTCCAGCTTTTTCAGGTGGTTGCAATACCGAACTGAACCCTTTATTTCGCTCACTGGGGTAGACTGTTCTAGTTCCACATGCCATGTTTAATTGATGTCAGTTATCTCCTGTTAATTTTCCCACTGAAAGTTTTCCACTGCCTTAACTTGGTATTGAACTCACACTCTTTGGGTCCTGTCACTGGATCTAACCAAGGCCTGTATCCACTATGCCATGTGTCCTCTTCATTCTGAGGGTACACGTTGACAGTTTTCTGGTTGATGTTTCCAACTGGTAGTTAGGAGCCCTAACTCTTGCATAGCGTCTTGAGCGGCCACTCTAATCAACAGTTGTATAATACTGGGGTGACTGTAGTGCATGTCGCGCATGGATAGGTGTCCCTGCATTCACCTCCGGTGGACAACCCTGAAGCCACATTATGTTGCAGGCTGTGCCAATTTCCCTCTGGCCACGTCACGGTCGATAACCATCTGCTTCTTCTACTTCAGGCTTTCTCTTTCCTTTTTTTTTTTCGCTACCGCAATTACACATCATGAAAACTAACAACGATCCAAAAAGAAATCCTAAACCAGCCCTTAGAAAATCACCTAAAGCCTTTAGCATTTCCTTCTCTAACATCTGTGGCATTCAAACCAATTTCTGCAGTGTAGAATCTTTCCTCATTGCAAACTGCCCGGATATACTGGCTCTCTG
>OZ038501.1:17446474-17508974 GCA_964036315.1 Acanthosepion esculentum | reverse complement strand
AAAAGAAGTGATATTTAAAACAAGTCTAACAACTGAGAAACTCCAACCAAAGTAAAAGTGTCGTTACAATTCTTTTTTAATTTACAAGGAAAACTTAGTTTCACTTTTGAAAAGTGAAAGGAAGTTTGATTAGATTTTCTTGAAAAAGGTCAAAAACAAAGCTTAGAAAATTGACTTTATTTTTTAAAATGATTTCATTTTTTATAACAATACATCGTAATTTATGTCGCAAGGTCACAGTAACGATGTCAAACTCAAAAAAGAAAGGACCTCTTTAAGTGTTTCTTGCTAAATAAATAAATAAATGTATTTTTATCACAACTCCAAATGCGACACAAGGCCTTTTCAGCGTAGGAGTCACTGGGTATATGTGGGACCAGAGGCCCCCAATAATCCAGTTCCTTCGGCATTTAACCTTTATGGGGCTGCCTCAAACCCCAGGTAATGACCCCAGATTGTGAACTTTTACCTAACCTATATAATCGGAAATATTGCAACTTATTAAAAAACAAAAAATCAATATTTTTTAGTTAGCACACCTAACTAAAAAATATTGTTTGTAGGAACATTATTTTAAAAGAAAATAAAGTAAAAATTAATTTTCCTAAACTTTTCAATTCATCACCATTATTTTCTGTTTTCATTTTGTCTCTAATTCTTGGAAATTAAACTTCTTTACTTCAGTCTTAAATTTTTTGTTCTGGTAAAAAAAAAAATCAAATTTGTTTTTTTTAGGGTAAGAAAAAGTGAAAGAAAAAATAAACATTTTTATTTTGAAATTTGATAAAATATAAAAGTTTAATTATAAATAAATAAAAAACAAACATTTAAATCTACCATTACGTTAACTTAACGATGATAAAACTTTTATTGTAAAATTAAAGTTATTGAAGAAGTATTATTTACTTTTTAAATTGTCTTTCATGTAAATTAAAATTATCTTGACTAAAAATATATTTACCTATTTTAAATACAAATGTAGCTTATTTTTGCCATTACGTTTCCTTGCACTAACAAAGCATACCTGGCGATTTTTCTTCAGTTATTTTTTTACATTTTTGTCAAAACTAAAGTAAATACGAAAAAGTAAGATTAAATCTCTAAACTAAAATTTTTACGGACCTTTTTGTTCTCAAAACTGGAAGCCTAATGAATTTTTTTGTTTTTTATCACTATTTTTGTTGTTGGTTTTTTAAAAAAAACTTGCAAAAATAAATAAATAAATAAAAAGTCTTCAACTCGAACTATTTTTCCGTTTTGTTATTTCTTTTTTGCGTGTATATTGTGAACACACCTGACTTTGTCACGTTTTTAATTTAAAGTAAATAAAAAATACTTATAAAAAATAGTAAAAAAAATAAAAATAAAACGATGTTATTTCCAGAACTCCCCCTTTTCTTAGCCGGATACACAAAAAAAAGCCTTTTTAATTCATACAAATTAACTAAAAAATCAAATCATCTTTTAAACAAAATATAATCAATTTTTAGCGCTAAATTTGGCAATACAAATATTCAAGGCAATTTTCGCCTTATTCACTGACGATTTATTTCTTGTTTTCTTTAGTTTAGTTTTACTTTTAACTTTTAAAATATAAAAACTGTTTTCTAAATTCCCACCGACTTTTTCAAAACTTATTCTACTTGAAAAAGTTCACAAATATTAAAGCAGCTTTGGTTTCACTTACTTAAAGTAAAGTTTTTTAATAAGTTTAAAAATATAATTTTATTCTACGTAAGTTTGTAAAAAAAAAGTTTTAAAGTTATTTTTAACTTAAAGTTAGGATGCTTGTCTCCGTTGGTAGTTGCATAATTAATAAAAGCAAAACTTTTAGTTCCAATGAAAATGAATGATTTTTATTTCGTAGAAATACTTCAACAACTTGTTGCTAGTCTTGGTCACTCCTTTAAAAAAAAAAACAAAAAAAACGAGTTGGTGACGTTTACAAAGTAGAGCATCTGCATACGCTTTTTAGCGAGGTCCATGACTTATTTGTATCAAAGTTAATGCTTGTCTGCTTTGTTGAGATTTATTTTAAATTAATAAATACAATTATGGCACAAGGCCGAAAAGGAGGAATGGGTTGAAGCTGGTCTTCAGTCTTCACTATCTTCGGATTCACGACCCATTCACTCGTTACAATTTCCCTATTCACCATAAAACTCATCCGTAGTCAATCCATACACCATAATACCACACCCTCTGAGGGCGGTGGTGGTGATGCTAAAAAAAACATTCCAATGAAATTATAAATATTATTATTTATATACAGTGTAACCCGGATATAAGAGAGTTGTGTACATACAAAATAAAAATCAGATGAATGATCATGAAAAGGAAGAGGTGAACTCCCAAGCAAACAATCCGTGATTTGAATTCGTAAGCGTTTCTAGTTTCTTTGCACCGTTTTGCTCAAATTAAAGGCTAGTAACAAATTGTTGAAATATTTCCATTCGTTGAAACAAAAAGTTTTCTTTTAACAGAACTTTTTTTAACTTCCTTATTTTCAAAATGCTAAGGGGACATAACTCGGAAATGATTTCCACTTGATAGTTAAACCTTTTGCATGAGAAAAAAATAAATCATCATAGCAGACGAAACGGTCGCCAGTTTATTTAATCGTTTTAAAACCTAACGTGAAAAGGTTTTAAAAAGATTTAAAAGTAGGTACATTTTAAAGTAGGTTTTAAAATTAGCTACAACCTCACAAAAAAGTGAAATCTAAGGTTTAAAATGCATTTAAAAAAATGAAAAAAAAAATTCTCAAAGCTATTATTTTTTAAATTTTAATTCCAAACATTAAATTTAATTTTTTCAATAAGCAAACAATACTTTGACGGTGAGTGAGTTGACATATTTCAAATTGATTGATTTAAATTGATTAGAATGATTCTTTTTCTGATTATCAGTAAAATCTATAATATTGACAAATCTGTCAACACAACATCATTATCTTTATCAAAAATATTTAAAAATAAAATATATGATAGAATCGTCCATATTTTCTACTCACCCACGAGATAAAATACACTCTTCCATCAGAATCAGTTTTAACCAACCAACACCTCACATTGCAAATCTCGACTTTTTATTGGTTAAGACAACACCAAAATGTGTAACAATTGTCAAAAACCTTTTTCATGCCCAGTTCCTTGGAGCCTATTTTGGATTCCAAAAACAAATAAAAAGGACCATTTCGACCCAATTCACCAGTCAGTCACTTAGCTTCAGAGTGATGCCACACGCGTGTCACTATTTTGACTTAAGAAACCTTTCGTGCGTCAACTGCTGACTCAAACACCAACATTATTCCCTCAAAATTCACTTACAACTTTCTAAGAAAAGTGTTCTTACACACTACTAAAATAGAAATTGTATTTAACAAAAGAGAAATACAGAACAATCCAAGGTAAACAACTCTAGAAAATTAAGACTTTTATACTCTACTTTATTCACGCACACAAACTACACAAATTTCTGTATAAGTAATATTTTCCATTTTACTCTATTTGACCAGTTCTTTAACACATGAACAATTTTGAACTGTAAATCAATAAGACACCCAATTTATACATGGTCAATTCTTGCATTATCAAACCACAAGTTTTCTAATTGTATATTAATTGTACATAAATGTCTGTTGTTTTTATTGAAACCTTAATTACCGTTGTTTCTTATTGAATTGCCTTGTGATTGATTCGTTTTGAATGCCTATTTTCTATATTGTTGTGGATTAATATGGTGAACATGCCCGTAAACTAACAATTTTAATATTAAAACCTTCTGATAACAAATTCAAACTCATAGCAATACCAACATATACTTTTTTAAAACATTACTTGAGAAAAATTAGCTTATTTAAAGTTTAATTAATCTGAATTGAAACAAATATCTCTTACTTTTAGTTTAAAATATCAAAGAAAAGTATTTTTAACATGGAGGTCGGTGATTGTATGAGATATTGATGCATTTATTTAACCTGATGTTTGGGAAATTTTTGTATGGAACGGAAAATTGTAATAATATTACATGATAAATACAATGTAAACACCTTTTTTCATAATTTTTTTTTACCTACTCAGTAATCTCAAACATTTGAAATATTTTAAGCATTCCAATATTTTATTGGATTGTAGGTTCTTTGACTTTAGTCTTACATTTTGTTCCTGCTAAATCTCAAAAAATACATAAAATTCACTATTTTTTATCCACAATGTTAAATGTGTTAAATTCTTGAATATTTAAACAAGAAAAATCTCAAGTTGATGTTAAAAATTGCCACAAAACATTGTTGATTTATTTAAGATGGAATGATCTATTATGACATGTCTCTAATTTGTATTTAGATACATTGTATTTATTTTCAATTTTTCTTGTTGAATTGTTCACCTATATTGCACATGATCCATTATTGTACATAATTAGGTTACAATAGAATTTGTATTTTATATGTATATTACCTTATGAAAATTGAGATGTAGTAGAAGTGGGGGGCGGGGGGCAATCATAGATTGGGAGAGGGTACAAGATCCTTGTACCAGCCCTGCTGGTTATTGGTGCAGAAAAGGAATTAAATCTAGTATGTTGCATTTGCTTTCCATTAATGCCTTTGATAAAGTCATGAATCTATGAGTTAAAGAGAAGACCAAACAGGGTTCTCTAGCTTCGGATAGTGACCTGTCAAGGAGAAAGATTATTCTTAATTCAAATGGATAGAGAAGATAGTGGGGAATTGCTCCATCATTATCAGCAAGAACATTTGCACATAATAAACAAAAGGAAGCTGTGGAAAATCATAATCCTGAGGAGATATGACATAAAAAACATAAAATTAGCTTCACAAAGTCTAACCAAATAATCAGTATTTTGGGAGGAATGTCTTTTTGGCAAAGCTAAGATCTTTTCAGCACCTCCTCATTCAACAGTTAAAGCTGTGTAATTATGTTCTGGTTCAAAGTCCTTGTGTTGCAACAAACCCACTATTCACTGTCTCCTGTTTCAGCAATATGCCTGTGCTAGCAACATAGCAGATGAATCTATTTAGATGTCAAGGTCACATGTGTTGTCTTTGTTCAATTACCCTGTAGGGATACAAAATATGATTATCTCCCTTTGGTCAAGATAAGTTACTTGACAGCCCCTTAGTGATATCATCTCATACAGTTACAAAAGTAGCAGTCAGTCAGTCAGTTTATAGGAGTCAAACTAACCAGTTGCTTTTTAGTACAAATGAAACACTTGCCTAGATGGAGGCTAAATCTACCTTCACCAGCAAGCACTCCATGTGTTACATCTTACAAGCCCTTTGCTGTTAATTCACATTGGGGAATATATCTTCCCCAGATATAGAAAATATCTATGGCTTGAAGTCATTGTGTTAGGAAAAACCTAGGACTAAGATGAATCCAGCCCACTCAAATCTGAAACTCTAAATATAGTTTCTCCAGTAGTACAAGAGAGTCTCTGGAAGACAAAATTCCCACTGTGAATTGTTACATGTAAAACAATATTCTCATTCTCCTTTCACTCTGCTTGTTGCATATGATTTATATTTTCTCTGCATGTGACATGTAAATTTGTATATATAATTTTGTGTGTGACTTAGTGATATAAAACTCTCTTTGAGAACAAAGCATCTTTATCATTCCTTTTATTCCAGCCATTCAGTTCCATCTGTGAAATACGTTGTTATTATATCATGGATATAATAATGCCCATAATGGGGGAATTTCAAACTGGAAGAATATTCATTTCTTCCATAGCACACTCAATATTTTTTGTCAACCCAACGTGACACAATAATATTTTTTTTTACTTCCATTAACTGTTGAACCTGTAGTGAGCCCAGAAATAAAATTAAAAAATGAAATATATAAACAAAAAATTACTTCCATTAACTGTTGAACCTGTAGTGAGCCCAGAAATAAAATTAAAAAATGAAATATATAAACAAAAAAAAAAAGAATTCATATTATAATTAGGTATTTTCTTTACTTTAAAACACATATCTCTTTTTCTTCCTCTAACTTTTTACACTTATCTCTCTATACTTTATTCCCAACTAATGAGAATACACCCCTCAAATAAAAAGAGGAAGAAGAAGAAAAGACTGAACACAGTTGAAAAATGGTGGAAGTTTTCTGGATCAGAGTCTATCTATTGTGACTAGAAATCTACCAAAATAAAGGAGGCTCTATGCATTAACTTCCACTATAAGAAAAAAGAAATAAACACCGGAAAATAAAAGAATTTTGACTAATCAAAAAAAAAAACAGACTTTTGATATTAGTGGAAACCAAGGTTTGCATCATTAAACCTAGAGCACTAACCATGGGTATATAATACCCAGTGCAAATTTTCCTATTTTTAATTACAATTTTCAGTAACTGATTTTTTTACCTAAATAATATGTTTTTCAGTTCCTATTAATGTTAACTCAAAGTACAAAGTTTGAAGTGTGTGCATGTAAAATATTTCAAATAAAGATTTATATTTAATATTTTTTTTGATATTTTCAAAATCAGGTATGATATACCCATGGTTAGTTGTGGTGTAACTTTATTTGATGGTTAGTGTTCTAGGGTTAACCTGCAACCTTTTTTTAGAGGATATAAACAAACAGCCAAGTGACAGAAAGAGTGCAGGGACCACCAGAGAAAGCAGCCCAGCGTGTCATTTGAAGAAGTCTAGCAGCCATCTCATTTTTCTGCCCTTCAAGAGAGCCAAAAAACAGCAGATTGACAAATACAACAAGTTTCCAAAATAAACACATTCTCAACTACTACTAAGGTTTGTCTTGTAAACTATCAACTCACTCCATTTAAGAAATAAATAAACATATATTATTTGTTTATACATTTGATTCTGTTTGTTTATTTCCAAAGAGTACAATAAATAATATGAAGAACCCGACAGTACTTCTCTACAAATCACAACACATTATTTACATCCATTAACTAGTGACCATGATGTGATATATAATTTTACCTCCATTAACTCAAGTCTTTGATTTGATGCATCCTTTGAACATGTCATCCATATTTTTTTTACTTTAGTTAAGCTACGTGACTGAATGTTAACTAAGCATAAATTCTCACAGTGCATGGCTTTGAAGCCATTCTCACTCCCAATGTTTGTAATGGTCTTTTTGAAAGTTTTGCTCTTTTTCTTGAAAAGATTTAATTATCTTCATAGGATTTAACTATTCCATTGTGGGGTTACCAATTGTAAATCTACTGACCTTTACTTGTAGCTGTATGTTCAAATTATGTCATAGTCAACTAGTGTGAAGATGTCATCAAACTGTAGTAGTGTTGGTTTTGTTGAACTGAAATATTTTCTTGAGTTGGAGAAAGATATATATATTTATTTGAGATGTTGTTGAAGTAATATTACTGTTAGTGTATCAGTTTTTTTTTGTTAAATAACTGATAGGGTAGTATACTGTATTTGGCACATGGTTCACCTGGAAACTAAGAAGTCCCAAGTCAGGAAACAAGACATGCCTTGTTCTTGTGAGGAGGGGGGAGAGAGAGAGAGAGAGTGTGTGTGTGTGTGTGTGTGTGTGTGTGTGTGATACTCTTTCCTTTTATACAGCTATATACAGTGCCAGGTTATCCCCAACAGTTTAAACCACTGATACTCAATATAAGCATTAGCACCCCCAAGTGGGTACTATGAATTCTCAAACTGGCAGTATGTGCTCAGGGGATCTGATGGGGGGGGGGGGGCTATAATTTTAATATTGCAGTAAGATGATTTAATCGTGTGAACCCTGATTGGGACAAGTCACATTTTATATACACATTTGTTTATCTTTTTACCCATATATTATTTAAATTTGATTTAAAAATGCAAAGTTAATAAAAAAAACAAAACAAGTGCAATAAGCCCATTATGAAGAAAATATGTAGAAGGAATATTAATAAATAACTTACACACAATAAACACACACCAAATACATTTTTCTTGTCACCTTTAGAACAATTGGTCATGGTTAAATGTAATTGGTAGAAATGCCCAACAAACAGAATTTACAAAGTTTGTAATAAACACTAACAAGAGAAAGAAAAGAAAAGGAACAAGGTAAAATTAATATAAAGCAAGCAAGCAATATATATATATATATATATATATATATATATATATATATATATATATATATATAAGTAAACAATATATGGAAAGCAAAGCAACAGTAATAAGGCAAAAATTTCACAAAGTGAGAATGATGTTAACACACAAAAGTGGATTTGTAAGCAAATTGCAGTATTCTGGCTTCAAGACAAGACAGACTGGAACTGAGTCAGATGATACCAAGAAGTTGATTATCATATTGGTGAGGAAGAAATCCCAGCATTAATTTAGGAACCACTACTCTTGGGAAACACACTCTTCATTGTTATTATTATTATTACTAGTTTTATTCTATCTTATTATTGTTGCTTTTCATGCCAACCTTGTAAGTCAATACACTCATCATTATTACCATTATTTTAACACTAGTGTTAATCCATCTTATTGTTGTTGTTTTTTTCTCAATATTCTGGGTCAATACATTTTTCTTCTTCTATTTCTTCTTCATCATCATACTTATACTACTACTAGTAGTTTTATTCCATCTTAATATTGTTGCTTTTTATCCTAACACTATGGGTCAATACACTCTTATTATTGCTATTGTTTTATTCCATCTCATCATTGTAGCTTTTTATTTCAATATTCTGGATCAATGCACTCTTCTTCTTCATCATCACAATGATCTGTTTTCTTTTTCTTCTTCTTCTTCATCATCATCATCAACTTTTTCTTCTTCATCATCTTCCTTCTTCTTTACAACTAATACTACTTCTTTTAATCCATCTTGTTATTGCTGTTTTGTTTGACACTCTGGAGGAATACACTATTCATCATCATCATCATCATCATCATTATTATTATTATTATTATTTTATTACTTGTTTTAATCTGTCTTATTATTGTTGCTTTTTAACCCAACACTGTGGATCAATACACACTTCATTTTTTTTTTATCACTAGATTTATTTCAGCCTATGATAGTTGCATTTTATCTGAATACACTGGGTCAATACACTTTTTTATTTTTTATTTTTTAATCATAACACTCTGAGGCAACACATCATCATCATCACCACCATTGTCCTCTTCTCCCACACCCTCCTCTTCTTTTTCTTGGTCATTATTATTATTTTTTTACTTTTACAATATTTACTTTTTATCCGAACACTATAGTTCAATACAGTCTTCATCCTCCTCCTCATCTTCTTCCTTCTTCATTATCTTTCTTCATCATCATCATTGTCTTTCTTCTTTTTCTTCTTCTTCTTCATCATCATCTTCCTTCATCATCATCATCATCGTCATCTTCCTTCTTCTTCTTCATCATCATCATCATCAACTTCTTCACCATCATCATCTTCCTCCTTTGTTACAAGTAATACTACTTCTTTTAATCCATCTTGTTATTGCTTTTTTTCTTCAACACTCGGAATCAATACACTATTCATCATCATTATTATTATTATTATTATTATTATTATTATTTTATTACTACTTTTAATCTATCTTATTATTGTTGCTTTTTAACCCAACACTGTGGATCAATACACTCTTCATTTTTTATTTTTTATCACTAGATTTATTTCAGCCGATGATAGTTGCATTTTTTCTGAATACACTGGGTCAATACACTCTTCATTCTTATTTTTATTTTTAATCATAACACTCTGAGGCAACACATCATCATCATCATCATCATCATCATCATCATCATCATCATCATCATCATCATCATTACCCCTGTCCTCTTCCCCCAGACCCTCCTCCTCTTCTTCATCATTATTGTTATTTTTACAATATTTTCTTTTTATCTGAGCACTATGGTTCAATAAAGTCTTCATCCTCATCATCTTCGGCATCATATATTAATATTATTCTCCTGTTAACACAGGACAGCTTGTCTATTGTTTTACTTTCCCTTCTTTAATACAGGTACATTTTAAATGAGTCACTATTTTCACTACTTCATGTTTTGCCTTTAATAATTAATGGAAGCAGCATCATAAAGTCACAAGTGGCATGCATTAATTTCAACTCTTCTTCTTAATAATTGCATTGTTTATTTACAGGAAAACTGATATCTGAATGTTCAAAGAAGACTTCAAAAGTAACTAGTAGTGACTTCTACTGAAAATGGACAAGACATCCAGGAAAATTGGTTTCAATAGCTGCTGTGAATGACTGTAGCTTTGAACTGGTTGATCACCCTCCTGATTCTCCTGATTTGGCCTCATCTGACTATCATCTGTTTCCCAACACGATAAAAGCAGTTCATAGGCTGACAATGAAGGAGTGATGCTAGAGCTGTGAAATCATGCATGGATTAATTCCAACTCTTCTTATTAATAACAGCATTGTTTCATTCCAGTTAAACTGATATCTGACTGTTCAAAAATCTTCAAAAGTAACTAGTAGCTACTTTTCTTGAAAATGGACAAACTTTGGCATTGTGGTGTTATCAAGTAGCTGCAGAAAAAAATGTTTAGCCCCAAGGACATTCATCTGGACAAGCTTGCGACATTAGGGGATGATGCTCCAGCTTTATCAACAGTGTAAAAATGGGAAGCTGAATTTAGAAGAGGAAGGAAGAGTCTTGAAGATGAACTAAGGTCTGGATGCCATTCAACTGCCACCACCAAGGAAAATATTGATCAGGTTCACCACATGGTGATGGATGACAAGTGATTGACTATAAATCAAATATCCAGTTCTATTAGCATATCTTGTGAGAGTGTTGAGAAGATTCTGCACAATGAACTTGGCATGATGAAGGTTTCTACACAGTGGATGCCACATCTTCTGACATCTGATCAAAAGCACAACAAGCTGGGAAAATCATGGGAAAATCTGACATTGTTTGAAGCAAATCCAGCTGTTTTTGTTTTAACACTTCCTAACCCAGGATGAATGTTGGATTGATCACTTTGAGCCAGAGTGAAGAAGACAATCCATTCAGTTGAAACATCCCTTCTCACCTGCTCTAAAGTAGGACAAGGTTGTGATGGCCGCAGTTTTTTTTTGGGGGGGGGGATGCAAAAGGCATTGTGTTTATTGACTATCTTCAAAAGTACCAAACTATCAACAAAGTATACAATGCCAATTTGTTGAGGCAGTTGCGAAAAGCTATCTAAACCTAACACCCAAGAAATCTGATGAAACAGGTCTTGTTTCATCAGTACAATGATCCAGTACACAAGTTCTTGGTTTCAAGTGTTGCTGTGCATGGCTGTGATTGTGAACTAACTGATCACTCCTTATATTGTATTGATTTAGCCACATCTGACTATCATCTGTTCTCCAACATGAAAAAAAAACATTTGGCTGTAAACCAATGATGATGACATTATAACAGCTGCTGATGAATTTTTTTTACCAACAACATAAAAGTTTCTACACCAATGGAATATAAACACTGCAACACCAATGGATGAAGTGTGTGACCAGCAAGGGGGTCTGTGTTGAAAAATAAAATTTATTTTGTCACATTCCATGAGAATATCTTGGTCAGCTTACAAACCTCACAGCCGACCCGTGTGTGTGAGGGTGTGCATAAGAGTTCACAGGATGACAATGAAGGAGTGATGCTAGACTATCTTCAAAAGGACCAAACTATCAACAAAGAATACTATGCCAACTTGTTGAGGCAGTTGAGAAAAGTTATCTAGACGTAACACCCAAGAAAACTGATCAAACAGGTCTTGTTTCATCAGGAGAATGATCCAACACACAAGTCCTTGGTTTCAAGGGTTACTGTGCATGGCTGTGATTTTGAAATAACTGATCACCATATATACTCTATTGATTTGGCCACATTTGACTATTATCTGTTGCCCAACATGAAAATAAAACATTTGGCTGTAAACAAGTGATGATGATGTCATATCTGCTGCTGCTGATGACTTTTTTTATTAACAACATGAAAGTTTCTACACCAATGGAATACAAACACTGCAACACCAATGGATGAAGTGTGTGGCCAGCCAGGGGGACTCTGTTGAAAAATAAAATTTATTTGGTCACACTCCATGAGAGTATCTTGGTCAGCTTATGAACCCCACAGCCGACCCCTACATATATGTGTGTGTGTGTGTGTGTGTGTGTGAAGGTGTGCATAAGAGTTCACAGGCTGACAATGGAGTGATGCTAGAGCTGTGAAATCATCCATTGATTAATTGCAACTCTTCTTATTAATAAATGCATTGTTTCTTTTCAGTTAAACTAATATCTGACAAGAAGACTTCAAAGAAGACTTCAAAAGTAACTAGTAGCGACTTCTACTTAAAATGGACAAGACATTCATGAAAATTGGTTTCAATAGCTGCTGTGAATGACTGTGGCTTTGAACTGGTTGATCACCCTCCCGATTCTCCTGATTTGGCCTCATCTGACTATCATCTGTTTTCCAACATGATAAAACATTTGGCTGTAAACCAATGATGATGATGTCATATCTGCTGCTGCTGCTGATAACTTTTTTACCAACAAGATGAAAGCTTCTTCACCAATAGAATCCAAGCACTGCAACACCAATGGAAGAATGTGTGGACAGCAAGAGGGACTATGTTGAAAAATCAACCTTATTTGGTCTCATTGCATGAGAGTATTTTGATCAGCTTATGAACTTTTCAGCCAACTTTCATAATTCCATATAACTTTCTTTCTTTCTGTAGACTTGTTATTGCAAACTTTATAACATATTTCTGTAAGTAAACTACTTATTATCTATTTTAACTATTTAGACCCACACCTCCACAATTATTTTTCACCTTCAACTGAATTTGTCATATTTCTTTTTTCCTTTCCTTTTAACCTTATTATTTATTCTCTTATTCAGGCCAAATTAATTTCAAATTCGTATTTATTGCTTTTTCTCATTCCAAACTTTTGACTTTCATTAAACTTGCTGGTGAACAGGACTTTGTCTTCAGAGTTTTGGATTGTCCTAAGGCATTTATCTTGCTATCTTAGATATGCACACATGTGAGACTGGCACATATTGGAATGCAGTACAATTATTATTTGTTAGGGGAAACTAAATTTCCGTCCCCTATAAAGAATAATAGTCAAAAGACAATTGAGGATTCTGATTTTTTGTTCAAGATCATTCTTATCCCCACTATGAATACCTATGTCATTAGCAGGAATTTATTTCGGAATTTACAAGCTTGATGTGTCAGTAGCTCATTTCAGGAAAATAAATCAGAATTCTTTGTCCATAGTTTTAACATTGTCATAAAGAGGAATTGTTCATACAACTGGTTAAATAATCTTACACAGCACTGACCACTCCATTTTGTCTGTCAAGAACACATGGCAAATAATTAATAAAGCAAAACAAATCTACTGAGAGTCATAACTGCCTCCATCTTGAAAGGACATGACATTTAGAAAACCAATGTCTGATTAAAATAATAGAAAATGTGAGTGATTTTGTGCAACACAAAAGTCTCAAATTTGTATTTATTTATTTTTCTCATTCCACCCTTTTGACTGTTGATGAACAGGACTTTAGGACTTTGTCATCAGAGTTTTTGATTGTCACCAGGCATTTATCTTGCTATCTGAGGTATGCACACATGTGAGACTGGCACATACTTGTATGCAGTAGAATTATTATTTGTTAAGGGAAATTAAATTTCCTTCCCCTATAAAGGATAATATCTCAAAATACAATTGAGTTACTTCCCTTATCTTTGAAGAGGAGCATGCTACTTCTGAATTAAACATGGTGACTAGTTGACACACACACACACATGCACACGTTTTCCACGTGTGTGTGTGTGTGTGTCAACCAGTCACCATTGTTTTAATCCAAACAAATCCTTGTTGTTCTCAGACAGTAAATGAATAACAGTTATTTTATTATGCGTTAAAATACATTTGTTTTCATTCATTCCAACAGCCTGGAATATAACATGATTATTATTAAAATTACTATTATTATTATTATTATTATTATTATTATTATTATTACTGTAGTTATTATTATTCCTGTTAGTTTTATCTCATTTCATTATTGTTGATTTTTATTCCAAAACTTTGGGTTTGTAGATTCTTTATTATTACTATTATTCTTATTCCTAGTTTTAATCTATCTTATTATTGTTGCTTTTTGTCATATTATTTTGGATCAATAATCTTCAACTACAATTTCACAGAGCAAAAAATAAGAAAATAAATAAGTAGTTTCCAGTTTCCGTTTGTGACACCCGTACTGGTCGCGGCGCACTTGTGACACCCGACTTCTTTTTCAGTCACGACGCCAAAATGTGACGTCGGTCCTTTGCGACGGGCTAACCCTGGGACATCGGTTGAAGTCTTGTTGGGTTCTAGCACCAACTTGTCGTACCCGGCTCGCTTCCAACGCCTGGTCACCGAAGCAACTGCTTTGATCTCGATTCAACCTACCCACGTTGTGATTTGATCTTAGGTTGACGAGATCAATCAAACGTCGGGCCGTAGTGCCAGCCGAATCCGGGTCAAGGTGATACTGCACAATAAATGTAGACAAAAAAAAACAAAAGCACAAACAACAACTTCAAGGCGAGCAACTGGTTAGGAATAGTGATTAATTTTATGTCGGTTTGTTGAGTTACAGGAGTGCGTCTCTCTCTTTCTCTCCCAGCCCGAAGAAAAAAAAAATGTGGATTGTAACACTTTTGCGTTCCTTAACTAGTTCTGGATATCTGTATGGAGAATATAAGTCAGACTTCTATAATTTGTTCTTGGTTAGAAGTCTAATTCGGAAACTTGTTTTGGTGGGAAATCTAAAGTCGGACTTCAACAAATCTGTTCTTGGTTAGAAATCTAAGTCGGAAGGCATGGAATCGTGCGATCACCTGTGCGAGGCGCGTCTCTCTGTCTCGACTTCTGACTCACTGTCTGGACTCGACCCGACTCGACTCAACTCAACTCTGCGAACACTCTACGAAACACCCGTAGATGTTTGCTTATATGGACGCCGATCAAAACCTGGCGTGGGGTCGGACGTGGTGTGGCCACCACGTTGATTTCAAATCCCCAATAAGGATTTTCTTTGTTTTCGGCCAAAAATAATTATCATTTTCCGTATTTGGAAATCTTATTCCACTCCCACCCTCTTCTGCTCTCATATGGGTATCTCACCATACTTTAGAGGGCGTCAACGGTTTTCCCACTTCCTCGCAGTAACATCTCATACCTACCCTCTCAATGGGCGGTGGCAGGCCTCCTCTCTGCGTCACATGATCATCTCCGCCTGGCTATTCGGCCAATAGGCGTCAACTGATAATCTCAATTTTTATCCAACTTCACGGGATATGTTTTTTTTCTCAACCAGGTTTATCCGTCAACATTAAGTAGACGATTCTTTTTTGGCGAAATTGGGTTAATTAAAATACCCTAACATAGCCTTCGTTATCACAAACGAACTTAAACAAAATGCAGATGTCCTGTGTGCGGTCGGCAGACGGCCCATCAACTACTGATAACACAAGTTCGTCATCCTGACACAGCCAATGTTTTATCTACCCAGAGCTCTGGTATCCCTCAACTAATTTTCACGACAATGACCATCAGAATTTTCGTGGGTGGTCTTTTTTTCTTTTATCATCTAAGTTGTTAAGTCTTGTCCCTCTGTTTCTTTCTCTTTTTCCTTCCTTTGTCCTCGAAGAGAATTTGGCATATCTCAGCATCAAACTTCAGCGAGAAAGTAAAGTGGTTATCTTGAATTCGCACTTGAAAATAACAAAACAAAAAATCCTTTTTTTTTTTTCACCGATACTCTGTTTGGGAAAATAACAAAACAAAAAGAAAATCGCTCAGTATGTCTTTCGTTATATCTATCGGTGTAAGTAATCGCTCAGTATGTCTTTCGTTATATCTATCGGTTTAAGTATCCCCGTAATTAACTTCTGTGGTTAATCAATTGATTAATTAACCTGCCGTTCCTAAATAGTGTTACAGAATGTCCGAGGTGTCGTTTTTGACACCTAGGCTATTTATAGGGTAAATGCATTGAAATAATATCATAACACGGCAAATGTGCAAAGGATGAAACTAGGGAACCGTTAGTAACATGTAAAGATTGTGGAATCTAAGATATTGCTAAATAGTTGGTCCTACAGGATTGTAGAAAGAATGTTATAGCCTACTTCAAAATGATGTCTAATGTTGTGTAATAGTAATATTCTTTAATAAACTATGTATTGCAAACATATGAGTAATTTCATTAACCATTATTTGATTATTCTTCATGCGAAGTATTAAAAAACAATCATAAGGTGTCAAAAACGACACCTTGGCCATTTTATATATATCAAAGGAGCTGGCCATCCTAGTGCTAATACAGGTGTTTATTTCTTTATTTGTTGTTTCTTCTTTTTTCTGCCACAATACACTTATCATAACAGCATTCATTGACCAAACAGGTAATGTATAGTGGTGGAGGGCTTAGGGGTTAAAATGAACAGTTGATTTACCCATGTCAAGAAGATTAACAAAGGATGCTAATGATGAGGAAACACACTAGTTATTTTAACAAACAAGATAAGGAATTTATTTAGAAATTTACACACTTGATTTTTATCAGAAGCATATTTCAGGAAAATAAATCAGAATTCTTAAAGTTCATAGATTTAACATATTGTGATAAAGAGGAAATATTCATAGACCTGATTAAATGATCTAACACAATACTGACAATTCCATTTAGTCTGCCAAGAATGCATGGAAAAAAAGAATTAAGAAGGAAAAAAAATCTGCAGGGAATCATAATTGCCTCCACCCTAAAAGGACATGACATTTAGAAAACCAATGTCTGATTAAAATAATAGAAAATGTTAGTGATTTTGTGCTATGTAAAAGTCAAGAAGGATTTGATATGGTGCTACACAAAAGTCAATATGGATTTGATATGGTGCTACACAAATGTCTGCATGGATTTGATATGGTGCTACCCAAAAGATTGGATGGATTTGATATGGTGCTACACAAAAGTCAATATGGATTTGATATGGTGCTACACAAATGTCTGCATGGATTTTATATGCCGCTACATGGAAGTCTGGGTGGATTTCATATGGTGCTACACAAAAGTCTATATGAATTTGATATGGTACTACACAAAAGTCTGGATGGATTTGATATGGTGCTACAGAAAATTTCAGATGGATTTGATATGGTGCTACCCAAAGAGGTATGTATTTGTTATGGTACTACACAAAAATCTATATGGATTTTATATAATGCTATAAAAAAGTCTGGATGCATTTGATATGGGGCTACACAAACATCTATATGGATTTGAAATGGTGCTAGCCAAATGTCTGGATGAATTTGATATGGTGCTACCCAAAATCTGGATGGATTTGATATGGTGATACACAAAAGACAGTATGGATTTGATATGATGCTACCCAAGAGTCTGAATAGAGTTGATATATGGTGCTACACATAATGCTGTATGGATTTGATATGGTGCTACACACAAGGCTGGGTGGATTTGATATGGTTCTACCCAAGAGTCTGGATGGATTTGATAGGGGCTACCCAAGAGTTTGGATGGATTTGATATATGACACTGCACAAACACCTTCATGGATTTGATATAGTGCTACACAAAATTTTGGATGACTGTGATATAGTGCAACTCAAAAGTTTGGATGGATTTGATATGGTGCTACACAAAAGGCTGGATGCATTTGATATGGAGCTACACAAAAATCTGGACGGATTTGATATGGTGCTACAGAAAATTCCAGATGGATTTGATATGGTGCCACCCAAAAATCTATATGGATTTTATATAGTACTATACAAAAGTCTGGATGCATTTGATATGATGCTACAAAAACATCTGCATTGATTCAATATGGTGTTACAAAAAAGGCTGGATGGATTTGATATGGTGCTACAGAAAAGAAGGATGGATTTGATATGAGACTACCCAAAAGTTTTGATGGATTTAATATGGTGCTACCCTAAAGTCTGGATGGTTTTGATATGGTGCTACACAAAAATTTGGATGGATTTGATATGGTTCTACACAGATGGCTGGATGCATTTGATATGGTACTATACAAAAGGCTGGATGGATTTGATATATGGCAACACAAAAATCTAAATGGATTTGATATGATGCTACCCGAAAACTGGATGGATTCAATAATTTGCTATACAAATATCTGGATTCATTGAATATGGTGGTACTAAAAAGGCTGGATAGATTTGATATGGTGCTACAGAAAAGAAGGATGGATTTGATATGGAACTACCCAAAAGTCTGGTTGGATTTGATATCATGCTAGACAAAAGTCTGGATGGATTCAATATGGTGCTACACAAACATCTATATTGATTCAATATGGTGCTACAAAAAAGGCTGGATGGATTTGATATGGTGCTACCCAAAAGTTTGGATGGATTTGATATGCTGCTACACAAAAGACTGGATGGATTTGATATGAGACTACCCAAAAGTTTTGATGGATTTAATATGGTGCTACACAAACATTTGGATGGATTTAATATGGTGCTACACAAACATTTGGATGGATTTGATATGGTGCTACACAGATGGCTGGATGGATTTGATATGGTACTATACAAAAGTCTGGATGGATTTGATATATGGCAACACAAAAATCTAAATGGATTTGATATGATGCTACCCAAAAATCTGGATGGATTCAATAATTTGCTATACAAATGTCTGAATTCATTGAATATGGTGCTACACAATGACTGGTTGGATGTGATATCATTCTAGCCAAAAGGCTCTATGGATTTGATATGGTGCTACATATAAGGCTGTATGTATTTGATATGGTGCTACACAAAAGTCTGGAGGGACTTGATGTGGTGCTACACAGAAATCTGGATGGATTTGGTAATGTGCTATCCAAAAAGTCTGGATGATTTTGATATGGTGCTACACAAAATGCTGGATGGAGTTAATATAGTGCTACTCAAGTCTGGATTGATTTGATATATAATGCTATACAAAATGCTGATTGACTTAGATATCATGCAACCCCAAAGTCTGGATGGATTTGATATGGTGCTTCACAAAAGGCTGGATGGATTTAGTATGTTGTAACACAAAACTCTGGATGAATTTGATATGGTGTAACCCAAAATCTCGATGGATTTGCTACCCAAAAATTTTGATGGATTTGATATTGTACAACACAAAATCTCAATGGTTTTGTTATGGCCCTACCCAAAAATCTATATGGATTTGATATTATGCTATCCAAAATATATATGAATTTTATTGGTGCTATCCAAAAGTCTGGATGGATATGATATGATGCTACTGAAAAGTCTGCCATGGCTAAATTCTTCAAGTATATCTTGTTTATATCATCTGTGCATTGAATATTGCGACATCTGCTCTGGTGATCCTGTATACAACAGGTTGGATAAAGGTGGGTTGTATTCAAGAAAAATCAAAAATTGCTTTTTTTCACTGCAAATTAGTCATTATATCATATCCAAGCATTTTGCAAAAATATTTGAAGATCAATTTAAGTTTATATTTTATAACCATGCAATGTAATTTGGTAACATAAACTATAGATTTGTCTGTGGAATATCATTACATTATTGTTATATATTTATAGTGAAATCATTTAAGGTTTTTTTTCAAAGAATTTTATTTTGAGGTTATATATATTAAGTTAAAATATTCCTTTTTACAGGTTTTATTTTTGAAATGGAATAAGTTCATTCAAAATCAAAAGTAATCTAAAAACCACAATGGAAAAGAGAAGTAACAAAGTGTAAATGAAATAGCTCCAGTGTGTTCAACTTAGGATTGCTACTAATGTATTCTAAAATGCTGCCAATAACAAAGGAGAAAATGAAAAATACCTACCACACAAATCAAATATTGCATCAAAAATTATATTATTTTTATTTATTTATTTATAATCACCATATGGCCTGCCTGATATCTCAATGCTTTGCTTTTTCTGAATCTTGTGTTTTCTTGGCAAGCATTTTTTTTACAAACTCATTAATCAATTGTCAAAAGTTTGCATATAGCCTTTCTGTGAGTCTGCTGTCTACACCAATTTACAGGTCTTTGAGAAAGTAACTTGATTTTATTCTTAAGCAAAAAAAAAAAATAAAAATTTTGGGGTATCTTCTTTTCCATTTTCAGTATTTTCTTCTTTTAATTTCTATGGTTAATTAGTTAACCAATTACCATAGCTAAATAGTGTCATAATTTGTTATTTAACTAAATACACAATTGTCAACAATGTTTCCATAAAACTTGATATTTCCTGTAATAAATTCTAAATAAATATTATTATTGTTATTATTTTACTTAAGTGTAAGGTAGTCCTACATTTACAATTCCTTACGGCTAACCATGAAAAGAAATGTTGATCAAAACTGCCTAAAACTTTTAAGCACTTATTGCCACAAAATTATCAACTCTAATTTCTATAAGTATCTTCATGGCAATTGTTCTAATGAACTTTCCTCCTTGGCACCTTGTCTTCATGAATTTAAGTGTAGTACTAGATTGGCAGTTAGGTCACATCATTTTACTGCTGCATTAGCTAAATATAACTGTACATTCTATTCTAATAGTTTCATTCCTTGCATGTCTCATTTGTGGCACTTTCTTCCAGTTTCTTGCTTTCCAGTCAACTTTGACCTTCAAAAACTTAAGTGTAATGCCAATTGTTATCTTTTCTCTTCTTAATTCCTATTCACTTATTGTTCTCTTTCCTTAATAATGTTTTTCTTTTTCCCATAATCTTCCACACTCAGTAACCTCCTTGAGTCTTAGTGGTTTTATTGCCTTACTTGGGGTGAAATGATTGCAAAAAAAAAAAAAAATTGAGTAAAAATTGAAGAAAAAAATTCTTAAAATCTCAAGCAAAATCCCAAAACAAAGCACAAAAACAAAGAAATTATAAGGATTTTTTTTTATTAATTCACATGTTTGTTTAAAATCACTTTTATTTCTGCTTTATAAAATTTGATAATTATAAGTCTTTGTATTGGGAATCTTCATCAGTGATGTTTGTCCCTGGTATCATTAAGATATATGGGTGTCATCAGGATGTGTAGATGTCATTAGGATGTGTGGGTATCAGCAGGATATATGGGTATCATCAGGATATATGGGTGTCATTAGGATCTGTGGGTATCATCAGGATATATGGGTGTCATTAGAATCTGTGGGTATCATTAGGATATATAGATGTCATTAGGATGTTTGGGTGTCATAAGGATCTGCGGGTATCGTTAGGATATATGGGTGGTGTAATAGATAGCAGCTCAGTATGATAAATTATAAAGCCAAGTTCAAATTCCAACCAAGATTGTTATATTTACTTATTGGCAAATACTCTTGGAAAATGTATGAATCCATTACTTACTCTCCCCTTATCTATGGGTTAAAGAATAGGTCAATTATCTAGAAAAATCATTTTTAATGCAATATTCATTAAAAAAAAAATTAAAAAAAAGAATAGTTATTCTAACAATCAAAAACTAACCCCCAAATAGTTGACTAACTATAAAAAAAACAAATCCAAATACTGGTGTCATTAGAAATTTCAGACCTTTAAGAATTCAGATTCTCTATTTGTCAGGAGACCAAACTTCCTGGTCAGTTTCCTGATTTCGTTTGGTTTAATCTATGAATTTCAATTCAGATTTGGAACACTTTATATAGATTTTATTATTTTTTAAATCAGCCAATGAAAATTGGTTTTGCATTTGCAGGAATCTCTTTTTGCCTATTTATCATCATTGAATTTTTCCTGTTAATTTTTTTCTACTTAGTGGGTAAGTTACATTTCCTTCTTTCCTAATAAAATAGTATTATCAACAGGTGGCTGCTGCAAAGTTCTCAGCCCAACCTATTTACCAAAATCTGAGTGAATAACCAAAGATCAGAAATTATTTTTAACCACTTCTTGAGTAACTCAAGAAACTTTCAACAATCTGTGCTATGTAGTAACTTAGAGTAGGAGGCAGTTTCTTACTTAATAACAATATAAAAGCAGCCCACATTTTATACCCAATAGTGTCTTATATTAATATGACAAGAGTGTGGAAAAATTCCACTTCAAAATCTGATCAAATATTTAAGAAAAACATAACATGAAGACAAAAATTAACAAAAGGCTAAATGACTACCCACTAATATAGTAGTTAAAATTCTACTGTCAGTGATCATGTTATACCAATAATAAAAACAGACAATAAAAAATAGAAATGTATTTAGTCTTAAAATCTTGTAAGCTTCCTTTAGATATTTTTTACTTTTAATGGCTTAAAAATAAGAATTCTTTCTTACATGCAATAATAGATAATTGTATAGATAACAATCCGAAATTACTCTTGTAGAAACATAGAAATTCAATTTCAGCAATGATAGAATTCCTAACAGAATTGATTGAAGGACTTTTTAAGATTTGAAGTGTGTTTGGGAACTGCAGTTTCTGTAGATGTTGTGTTAAGACTAGATTTTTTAACACCATCTTCTGTGACTATTGCTTCAGCATGTTTTGAAGCATCAGAAACTTGGGAGGAAGCCATAGCATCTGTAGATATGGTAGGAGTGCTTTTAGAGACCATATCAGGAATATTGCTAGAAATGGATTTTGCAACACCATCTTCTGTGACTATTGCTTCAGCATGTTTTGAAGCATCAGAAACTTGGGAGGAAGCCATAGCATCTGTAGATTTGGTAGGAGTGCTTTTAGGAACCGTATCAGGAATATTGGTAGAAGTGAATTTTGCATCAACAACTTCTGTGGCTATTGCTTCAGTATCTTTTGAAGTATCAGAAGCTGTAGATATGGTAAAAGTGCTTTCATTAATATTGGTAAAACTACTGGAAGTGAAATTTTCTATATCATCATTTGAGTTTGTGATAACTGGAGAGACCTTATCAAAACTTGAAGAAATCGGTCTCTCCTTAGAATTTGTTGAAATATCAGAACTATCTTCTCTGGGGGAAGCAGTGGTATTTCTTAAAGATTTACTAGCATTACTGTTACGTAACAATGTATTTTGATAGTCAGTAAGTTGTAATTTGTCATCAGCATCTAAAGCATTGATCCAATAATTCTCAAAACTGCTTTGTGCACAATTTAATATATTTTCCTTATAGATGAGATCAGCTAGAAATTTCATCCAGGGCAGTGCCAATTCATTATGTCCAAGTTCTTTGAGTGCTAACAAGATTCTTGTGATACGAAGAAAATTGTGATTGTACCTGAAAAAAAAAAAAAAAAAAAGAGTCAATCCCACATGAGAAATGATTTGTTTTTTTCATAAATATTAACTCAGTGAAACATTTCACAACTAAAATACCACATATACGCACATATCATGTAACTTTTGAAGATCTAATTTTGAAGCCAATTTTAAGGAGGTCGCATTATACACAAGATACAAAAATAGCTTATGTACTGCTTGCCCTGGCAACACCATTGACGAAACTATATATCCATTTATTGTAGTCAAATTAGCTTCAAAATTAGGTTTTCAAAGCTTGCATGATACACCAGTATATATGGTAACTAAAAGTAATCCTTATAGATAATCAAAGGAAGGGATAGTAAAAAGTGGGGGATCAGTTTTGCATTGTTATTTAGGATTAGACACATCCCCCATTTCTTGGCTATAATAGATTCATAAGTGAAATTCAAAAATATACTTAGAGGTAATCAAACGAAAGGATGATAAAAAAGGGGGATCAGTTTTTATTGTTCTTTAGTATTAAATTCATCCCCCATTTCTTGGCCACAGTATATCCTATCCATTTCTATAATCTAGACATGATTTAAGTAACTTCCAATAAGTATTCTCATAGTTTGGTTTGTTATATATACTGTATATACTTGTGTATCATGTGACTTTTGATGACCTAATTTTGAAGCTAATTTTAAGGAGGTTGCATCATGCATGAGATTAAAATTAGCTCAAGTATTGCTGGCCCTGGCTGCACCACTGACCAAACTATATATCCATTTATTGTAGTTAAATTAGCTTCAAAATTAGGTCTTCAAAGCTCACATGAGGCCTTATCATTATTTACACTTGGACTAATATCCTTATCTTTGTTGTTATGACAACATTTCAACTGTTGGGCTCTCCAGCCTTCATCAGATGCTTCTTGATCACAGCAACCATCAGGGAATTTTTAATTTAACACTTTATTCAATCTAGAAATGTGATCATCTTCAATTGGACCAACAATCTTTGCACCTAGAGATGCAAAGCAACAGCTGTAATATGATATTGTTTTTCAACTTTGAAGGTGGACATGTTGAACTTTAGCAAATATTGAAGCAGATCACTTTTTGCAAACAGTTTTTAAATTTTCTGTCAGTGGCGCATTCTGCTAAAAAATTAAATGAACCCCAAAATATATCCTTGATAATGAGCAATCCTCTCACATAAATATAACAAATTTTACACACACACACACATATATATGTATAAGCAAAGATTGCATTTCACACAACAAAAAAGGTTGACTTGGGTATTGTTGAAAAATAATACCTTTAAAACCACTCAGTCTTAGTCACAGCTTTAATAGTAAATAAAATTAGTTGCTAACTTATCTATCTCTAATCTGAGTTTTGCAGAAATAGTGTCTACTCATGAATTTTACTCTCAAGCTCCTGTCAAGTAGATACTATCTCCATGAAACTCAGAGTAAAGACAATTAAGTTCAATGTTTACTTTTATTTTTTGTTCTCTCTCTCTCTTTCATGTTGGAGGAGAGGTAAAGTTTACAATAAAAAAAGATGATGTGCTAGAGTGTGGTTTTAATGTTTTAATGTGATAGTTTCGATGATTATCTCTGAAACATTAAGGACCATTTCCAATTGAACCAGCAATCTTTACACCTAGAGATGCAAAGGAACAAAACTGATTTCTGCCATGTGATGATTCACTCTGAAACATTAAGGACCATTTCCAATTGAACCAGCAATCTTTGCACCTAAAGATGCAAAGAAACAAAACTGAATTCTGCCATGTGATGATTCACTCTGAAACATTAAGGACCATTTCCAATTGAACCAGCAATCTTTGCACCTAAAGTTGCAAAGAAACAAAACTGAATTCTGCCATGTGATGATTCACTCTGAAACCATAAAGACCATTTCCAATTGAACCGGCAATCTTTGCACCGAAAGATGCAAAGGAACATTACTGAATTCTTCAATATGACCATTCACTCTGAAACATTAAGGACCATTTCCAATTGAACCAGCAATCTTTGCACCTAAAGATGCAAAGAAACAAAACTGAATTCTGCCATGTGATGATTCACTCTGAAACAATGAGGACAATTTCCAATTGGACCAGCAATTGTCACCAGATCCGAACAATTGAAACTTCTACTAAAATTGCCAATTCCTAATAATATGCATGCCCTAAAATTGAGCTATGGGCATGTTTGCACATTACTCCCAGTGGATTGCTTCTTTTTTTAAACAAAATACACCCTTTAGTACCAACAAATAATTTCCCTCATTCTTCCACAGCAATGCAGGCTTTTAAAAATATTAAAAAGATACAGTCAACTTGGCAGTTACAGCTACAGACCTCCTATTTCTCTGGTGATGAAGACAGATGCATCTGTTTGTGAAATTGCTTCTTCTTTAAGGTGATCTGGTTGCCCTGTTGCTTTTTTTTCAAGGACCTTGTCGCATTCGGAACAGCGACCCACAGCAATTGAAAAAGACACTTATGCTATACTAAAGGCACTCAGAAAATGGAGGCATTATTTAATTGGATGGCATTTTAGATTAATTACTAATCAAATGTCTGTCAGGTTCATGTTTAACATCAGAACAACAAGTAAAATTAAGAATGACAAAATAGCGAGATAGAAAATTGAACTCTCCCGTTTTTCTTTTGATGTGATCTACCGATCTTGAATTCCACAATAGACGCACTATCAAGGGTATGTAGCTCAATACCAAACACAGGCGACCTTTGTACCCTACACAAACTGTGCCACCCAGGTATAACAAGGGTGATACATGTGGCACGGACCAAAAATCTACCATCTTCCATGGACGTAAAAAAAAAATGAAAAAATCATGTAGAATATTCACAGAACACAAACCACAGATCTTCAGGCCTAAAACTGGGATACTTAACCATTTGAGAGGTTAAACATAGATTTCAAATATTCCCTACCATTGAAAAATCGGAACTGTTATATGCTAACCGTCATTGACAAATATTCGCAATTCTCCCTCACATTTCCTTGCCCAGACATATCAACAAATTTGGTGATACAGTGCTTATGCTCTTTATTTGCCATTTTTGGGGTTCCAGCTTACATCCATTCAGTTCATGGAGCCTCTTTCATGTCTGAGAAGCTGATACAATTTCTTTGTGAACAAGGAGTGTCCACAAGCTGAACGACACCTTACCGCCCACAGGAATGGTCAATGCGAACAGTATAATGGTATATGGAAAATCATACAACTGGCCGCTGCAAATGTCTGTTCTCCCACTGGGAAGATCTCCTCCCCGAATCTCTGTACACCATTAGAATGCTCCTATGTACAGCCACAAACACTACGTCCCGTGAGAGTTTTCTCCCATTTCAACAAAGAAGCTTGGTGGAAACTTCCGTCATGGCTCTCAGAACCTGGAACGGTTCTTCTAAGACATTTCATCTGTCATAATAATAATGATTCATTGTCAAATAAAGTGAAGCTAATCAAAGCAAATTTGCATTATGCCCTGGTGCAACACTTGGATGAAAAATAATTCACTGTTCCCCACAGAGACCTTGCACCTGCAAGGGATATATCTGCACCTAATATCATTTGTGAGGAGGAGCCTACAACTCAAGACCCTTCTACTGCAGTTAAAGGTCAGCCTGTCAGCATTGTGCCATGGGATTCATCTAAGGACCCACTGTGAGCATCAGATAAAATCCATAATGTCTCGGGAATCCCAGAAGGCCCAGAGTGAGCCAGATGTGGACGATTGTTTAATTGCTCAGAAAAAAGCAAATCCCCAAACCAATTTGGAACCCTTGTTTTCAGAATCACAACAACCTGCATGCAGTAGAAGACACATTTATAGCAACTCAGGACGAAGAGACAAAATCAATCCAAGCGTGTCTTGATCCTACTCACAATACCAAACTACCAAGATGTTCCAACAGAACCCGCAAAACATATGGGTGATGGAGCAAATTCATCTTGCATGATTAAAATAAAATGAGGAAAAATGTAATAAAGCAATTGGGAGTAATATCCCTTGTTTTATGATTACGTCCCTTTGGAGAACTCTTTTGTTTTTAGAGGAATATAAATAGTCACTATACTGGTATCAATTATTCTAACCAGAATAAAGTTTCCTTAAGCCTACTTTCCTCTCTTTCTTATTACAAATAAATATATATATATATATATATATATATATATATATATATATATACACATTGATACCAAAAATTTTTTTAATTCTCTGCTTCAATAGGGCCACACATACAGAGTAAATATCATGTTTTTGGGATCTTATTAAAAATGTACCAAGCACATGTGTAACTAATAGTTTCATGATAATAAACCAACTGTCGGATACCTTTAGTTATGTGTGTGATTGGTACCATTTTAATAAGATCTCATGTTGTATAATACGGCAAGGGTGTGTGGAGGTTGGGAGAAAAACTTAACCAATTACTCTCTCAAGAACTGTGGGGTAACAAGCAGAGAAGGGAAAGAGATAGGAGGAGACAAAAACATTACTGTCTCAGAAATCACAACATTAAATGGAACAAACTGTCAAAGGGAATGACTTCACAAGACACCAAGTCTTGCCAACTCCTGACAGCTGGTTTTCCCATTGCTGTTATTGGCATGAAGCATCTTACAAAGACCCGGATCTTGACCATTTGCAGAGTGGACCGTATCTAGACATGTCAAGTTGTCCTGCTGCTAATGGGGAAAATCCAGATGGAACTAGTGTTGACAGACATGTCTGCATGCGATCAGGAGCCTCTTTTGTGTCTGTACGAATGTACATGCGCCACATCTCATTTACAGTTTAAATCGCTAGATGTAACCAGAAGTTCTATGCTAACATTTTCTTCTCTTACATTTCTCATTTGTGGAACTCTTTTCTGGCTTCTTAATCTCCAGTCAACTTTGATCTTTGAAAATTTGAATGCAGTGAGAATCATTATCTTCTGTCTTCTTAATTCCTATTATTTTATTGCGCTCTCTCTTTAATAATGTTTTTCTTTTTCTCATATTCTTTCACACTTAGTAACCACCCTTGCATCTTAGTGGCTTTATTGCCTTACTCAGGGCAAAATAATTAAAACTTTATACCCTTAATCCAGTTCATTTTATTCCAAAGTTTCTAGTAAAGAAAATGTTACCATCTAACGACACTAGTATACACTTGAGATCCAGTCCTTTCATTCCTAAAGTTCTGATAAAAGTATTACTCTCCGGTATACCAAATAACCTCAATGCAAATAACACATTCTTTACATTTGGACTACTGCCTTCATCTTTGTTGTCGTTATCCCAACATCTTCATCATTGTATACCCTCTAGTCTTCCTCAGGTGTCTGCTGATTAAGGTAAACTTCAAGGAATTTCAAACTGAATCCTTTATTTAATCTTCTTTTATTTTTATGTGCCGTATACCTTCAGGATGCAGGCGATCATGGCCCTCCACATCTTCCTGTCCTTTATATCTCTTAATAAGTTTTGTCTTTTTGTTATTTCTCCCAAACCCTGTTCTGCCATACATTTGCTCAAGCCCATCAACTATGTTATACATTGCTTTCCCCTGTCTCTCTTTCCCTGTGATTATCAGATTTTCCAAGCCTCCCTTCCTCATTATGTGTCACAGAAATTTCAACTCTTCCTGATGTTAAGTATAAGTTTCCTTTTTGTTTCCATTCTCTCCAAAACCTTGTCATTGTTGACATGTTCGACGCATGGTATCGTCAGTGTTATTTAATCTACAGGGGTAAATTATTCTCATTCCACTGTTCATGACTAGGGTTACTTTGACTTGTTCGTATTTAGTATTGCTCTATTATTGTTCACCTTGTTCCCACAAAGTGAAGTCTGAGTTTCTACTACTTAGCTCAGAGACTGAATTCACAATTGTGATGACACTAGGCAATCTTAAACATAAAACATGGAGCCTTAAACCTATTTTTTTTTCTATACTGCCTGCTGCTTCCAGATTGCATTCACCAAGGTTTCTCTTTTTTTATTATGGTTGCTTCTATTGAGGCTTTGCTGTCATTCCACTTTATTTATTTATTAATGGTTCCCATATTGTATTTATTTCTATGCTAGGTCTACTAAGTAGGCTCTCACATTCAAGCATAGACAGTTATTCTTTCATAAATTTGGCTCTTCATTGTTCTTAGCCTACTGTAACTGAGCAGTACTAAATAAAAACAAGGTGAGATATCCTTAGACATAGACAGTGGAATGATAACAATTTACCTTGTGGATTAAATAATGGGATTAAGTTCTAAAATTAAGGCTAACTGGATCAACAAATACCTGAAAACCAGATGGCACAACAGACAAAACATTGGAATAAATCAAAAAGGAGGCAGACGACTTAGACTGAATGTAAATAATGACAACTCAGAAATTCAAATAAAAATTAAAGGCTAGACTTTCATTCTGGATATTTACTTACATAATTTCTTGAATCCAGGGCTCATACTTTAATTCTAACTTCCACTTCAGACTTACCTTTTGTTAAGTTCTGCAAGTCTTTCTTCAGAGTTTTCTGCAAGTTTAAATTCGTTATTCTTTGTGAGCCTCATTCCATAAAAATCTAGCATCATTTCAAAAGCTGCCTTCACTTTTCCTCTCAGATCTTCTGAAGTACGAATAATCTGCAAGAAAGTAAAAAAGGCATTAAAAAACGGGAGGGGATATTCTTATTTCATTCAAGTAATTATAAATAATCTCTCTCTATCCCTTTAGGATATGGGAGATCATGACTCTCCACAACATCAAGTCTTATATTGCTCCAAGTAATTCTCCCTCCTTTCTGACCTATATCTTTTCAGTTTTCTTTCCACCCATTTGCTCATCCAGTAGGTTTCTCCTCCATGCCTTTTTATGCGTCATTTCCCTTTGGGATATTGGTGATCATGGCTCTCCACAACTTCCTGTCCTTTGTTGTTCAAAGTAATACTTGTTAATTGATATCCACTCATTATCATTTGCACCCATTTGCTCTAACTTATCAAGTAAATCACCACTCCTTCTCTTTCTATGTGTCATGTCCCTTCTGGATATTGGTGATCGTCTGTCTCCACAGCTTCCTTTCTTTTGTTGTCAAAGTAATTCTTGTTCATTTATGATAGCTTTTTATCTTTGCAGTACTTATTTCACCCATTTGCTCTAATTTATCAAGGAGGTTCCCTATCCTGCTCTTTCTATGTGTCATGTCCCCTTCAGAATCCAATGCTAACTTATCAATCCAGTACTGCAAAATATCTACCAAAGTACTTTATAGAAAACATTAATTTAGGACTGGATAAATAATTTAGAGTAGGGGAAGATGCAAAGAAATTTTGCATGGAGCCAATAAATAAAAGACCATCTAAAGTTCTTTATATAAATGGATCTCAGATTTTTCATGGGGTGTAGTTCAAAGATATTCACCACATAGCCTGAAAATAAAAGATGTCTAAAAGTATTTTACATAAAATATGAATGCAGAATTGGATCCAGGATTTTGAGTTGGGTAAGTTTAAGGACATTTAACACGGAGCCAATGAGTTAAAGATTTACCAAAGTAATTTATAGAAAACAAGAATATCAAATTGGATCTAGAGCAGGGTAAGGTTCAAAGAGATTTAACACAGAACAAGTAAATAAAATATTTACCAAAGTCCTTTATAGAAAACAGCAAAGCATAATTGTATCCAGGATTTTAGTAAAGAAAGGATTCAAAGAAATTAAACATAGAAAAAACAAATAAAAGATTTACCAAAGTAATTTATAAAAAGCAAGATTGTCTAATTGGATCCAGAATGCTGAGTAAGGTAAGATTCAAAGAAATTTAACACAGAGCCAGTAAATAAAAGATTTAGCAAAGTAATTCAAAGACAAAATGAACATAGAACTGGATCCATTATTTACAGTCAACATTTGTGTTATATATATATATATATATATATATATATATATATATATATATATATATATATATATATCAATAAGCAAAAGTATGCACATGTAAAAGAACAATAAATTCATGAATACATGTGTAGAAAATGAAGTAAAAAAGCAGATTGAAAAAGATGTACAACAAATTTTAAAAAATTGGAAATACTGTTTAAAACAAAAACTTATGAAGACTAGAAATTTTACCAAGAAACTTTGAAGTCAGTATAAAATTGATATTCAGAAGTTAAGAAATATTTTCATATAATATATATATATATATATATATTATAATAATATTATATATATAAAATCACTAAAATGCAATCTACCTTACTAGCCAGGTTTCAACTGCAAGGTATCTTCAGGCAAGTAGCAGAATTAACAATTTAGTGGATTCCACCACTATATGTAGTACACTAGATGTAGTGGCGGAATCCACTAAATTGTTAATTCTGCTACTTTCCTGAAGATACTTTGCAGTTGAAACCTGGCTAGTAAGGTAGATTGCATTTTAGTGATTTTGATTATATATATATATATGTGTTTGTGTGTGTGTGTGTGTGTGTGTGTGTGTGTGTGTGTGCATCTACACATCATCCTGGGCCTATATATATATATATATACATACACACACACACACACACATGATATTACATGAAAAGATTTCTTAACTTCTGAATATTAATTTTATCCTGACTTCAAAGTTTCTTGGTAAAATTTCTAGTCTTCATGCATTCTGGTTTTAAACAGTATTTCCAATTTTTTTTAATCCTCTGTCTGGCAGGACCCACCTTGCTTTGTGCAAGATTAGTCCTGCTCTTGCTGCAACAAAAACATATGGCTATGTACATATGTATGTATTGTTTTTTGAATCAAGTTCACTCCAGGTAATGCAGTAAAGCTACTAAGAGACAGGGCATTACTGGGTGTGGAAGAATTTAGAAAACAGAAACATTACTAAGGAGTGAGAACAAAAGAAGAGTAATCAGGAGGACAGTAGATAGGGATTGACATTGCATTTAAATATTTAAAGATTAAAGTTGACTGGCAAGCATGGAGCCAGAATATAGTTTCACAAGCAAGATGTATGAGAAAAGAAATTGTTAGCATAGAACTTTGAATTACATCAAGCCAATGCAACTGTAAATTGGTGAGACCTTGTTTCCAGTCTAGTATTGCGCTTAAATTCATAAAATCTAGGTACCATAGCAAAGAGCAATATTTATTTCTGCTATATACAGAAAATGTGGCACAAGGCCAAAATGGAGAAAAGGACGGTCTTCATCTGTCTTAACATTAAACTTAGTTGGACACAAACACTGACCCACACATACCACAATATTCCTAACACGAAAACACCACATTTTTACTTACCTTTCTTACTACATCCACCATAATACCTCATAGTCTCAATGAAAATCCTAACTAGTCCCCATATGTACAATTCATTTTCTGTGAGGGGGGGGGGAATAAAACAACAATAGCAAAAAGCTCATCTGAATAGTTCCCATGAAAGTATTTATATAAAAGGTACAAGGAAGCAACTTTACGGCAGTCAAAAAGGGGCTGAAGTGGAAATGCCAGATCAGGGCCAATAATACTGCTGATTCTTCTTGGGATTTTATCAAGGATCTTTAGATATATAACAGGTGCACCAGACCATATATGTGCTAGTAACATTCTAAGCATGGACAAATGGTAGACATAGATGTGTAAGATAGATTCTGGAGAGAAAGAATTGTCTAGCATGACACAGTGAAACAACCTTCTTAGCAAATGACCGAGGAATATAGTCTTTCCATTTCATGTCAGACTGAGAAGGTGCAATGTGTCACTCTGCTGGAGGTTAACATCAGCTTTTCTGATGGAAGACAGAAAGGTGTCTCTCACATAACTAATAAAGAGCAGTTGAGTTTCGGAGGCATTAAAATTAACAAGTCAAACTTTTCCCCCAAAATAGACTAACGGTTGTTTTTGACATCAGTTACCAATTTGACCTTATTGGACTGATCAAACTTACAATCGAGACTTGTATGAAGAACCGTGGCATACCACCCTAAACCTGCCAGATAGGGGGGGGGTGATGAAAAGAGGTGGCCATTTGCACTTGGCATTTCATCTGCTACTACAGATGTCTGTTTAAAGTCTTAAGGAAATTCATTTAGAGAGGATTCCAGAGCAAATATTTTACAAGTTAGAGAGGTGATGATATTTGACTGATATAGCACTGATTGTATGTAGATGTATAGGATTTTTGTTATTTTTTTGGTAAATACTGTTAATTTTTGCAAGATATAAAGCTTTCAAACCTCTGCTTCTTTATCGGTAAGGACACAGGCCAATGAGTTCATTCCCATTTCTCGGTTCGGAAAGATCCTGTGAGAAAATTTAAATAAGAAATCATTTTCATTAGTTGTATCATTAAATCAAACAACTGTGGTGTTTTTTAGACAGATGAAATTGCAAATCATATATATGAAAAATCTGTGAGTTTTTTAATATAATTTTTTCTTTGCAACTTCTAGCATCACAAAGCAAATCAATATATAAAACTAAAAAGTGAATAACACATGGATTAGAACATCTGACCCAGAGTTAAGCAAGCATGTGATATATCAACTACACTAGTGTTCTGATGTTTGAAAAGCACGATAAAAAAAACATGTGATGTCTGATGTTCTTATGACTAGCTGTAAAATGACAAGTGGACATTAAATAATTTTATATGAATCTAAAATGTCTGGTGTTCTTATGACTAAAAGTCCAAGTTGACAATAAATGATTTTATATGAGTCTGAAATGTCTGGACTTCTTATGACTAGCAGTAAAATACCAAGTGGACCTTAAATGATTTTATATGAGTCTGAAATGTCTGGACTTCTTATGACTAGCAGTAAAATACCAAGTGGACCTTAAATGATTTTATATGAGTCTGAAATGTCTGGACTTCTTATGACTAGCAGTAAAATACCAAGTGGACCTTAAATGATTTTATGAGTCTGAAATGTCTGGACTTCTTATGACTAGCAGTAAAATACCAAGTGGACCATAAATGATTTTATATGAGTCTGAAATGTCTGGAGTTCTTATGACTAGCAGTAAAATACCAAGTGGACCTTAAATGATTTTATATGAGTCTGAAATAGTTTAACACTGCTGTGCACTGACTAATCTGCAATTAAATAAGTAAATAAATGAAAACCTTTAGGAACAAGCACCTCTTTGCAGAGGAAAGTGGTAGGGAAAACCCTTGTTAGCCAAAAATAAAAGTAGATTTGTTCTGTCGGAAGTAGCAAATGTAGTCCCAAGTGTTACTAATCTACAACCCCCACTCTATGCATACAAAGTGAATCCCAGAATAAATAACTGAATACATTTGAAAGAGGATTTTCTTTTTCATTGTTCTTCATGGAAATATTTTTTGTACACTATTTACATTGTCTGGATTGTTGTCCTAATCTTTACTGTCACATTCACAACATTTTGGCTTTTGTATACTCTGGCCTTCTTCAGGTGATATTTGTTGGAATTTCTGAACTGATCTCTTTATTTTGTCCATGGGGTAGATTCTTTTAATTCCACATACTATGCCTTTGAACAACTGAGGCCAGGGATTGAACATAACTCACTGGGTTAAGTGAAAAAGCCAAAAACTTGGAGAGTTATCAATACAAATTAAGTAAAACTATGATGTCCAAATATATAGTATGTAGAATTAGAACAATCTTTTTGGAGTGTGTGAAGCAGCAGATTTTTTAGGTTAAAATTCATTAGATATTCCTCAAGCCATATTTGTCTGAATCAAAAAATTTTTTTTTTCATTTTAGAAGTAGGATGTATTTTTAAAATTGATCAGTCAATTTAAGTTGTACCTAAATAACAATAGATTAGAGACTTATTTGAAATTAATTATTTAATCAATTTAATTAATTATTTGAAATTCTCCCAAACAAAAACCTGTTAAGATAAAACTTGACATGATTCTGCTTGATACTCACCATTGAATGTATGAATGGTTATACTCTAACTCATCATAATTTCCATACCATTTCAATATTTCATCAATACATTCCTCTGAAAACAAAAGAAATTAACAGTTAAGGTAAAACAATAATTAAGAAAATAATTAAGAAAATAAAATAAGAGCTCAACTCAAAATTGAAAAAGTTTAAAGCAAATTTTGATTTTTTAAATTAAACATTGATTAAAATATAATATTTATTAGATATATAATTAATATTTGATTGACAAATTTATCACAAACCAGGATGGAGCACTAATTTTAAATTAGAGACATGTAAATGTGAATACAGAAATAAGGTTAAGTTTGATTTATTTGTAGGTTAAAATATACGATAGGGCTTACTGTAGTGCTGAATCCTTATACCAGTATCATAGCTTAAATATAAGAATCCTTATACCAGTCTTAAATCCTTATACCGGTATCATAGCTTAAATATGAGAATCCTTATACCAGTCTTAAATCCTTATACCGGTATCATAGCTTAAATATGAGAATCCTTATACCAGTCTTAAATCCTTATACCAGTATCATAGCTTAAAATCTTCATCACCAGTAATTTTGGCAAGTTTATCCGAACTGCATAAATAGCTTCTCTGAAAATTTTGAACTTGTTCTACTTTCAAGGGCCCCAGAATCAGATATAATTGGGGAGCTGACATTCACACTACAACACTTTGGATCCTGTCACTGGATCTAACCAACGCCTTTATCCACTGTGCCATGTGTACTTAAGGACAGAACCCAAAGAGTTGTGAGTTCAATACCTGGTTAAGGCAATAGAGAACTTGGAGAGGTGAATTAGCAGGAGATAACTGATAACTGACATCCATTATACATGGTATGTGGAACTAGAACAGTCTACCCCAGCGAGCGAAATAAAGGGTTCAGTTCGACATTCCAACCATCTGAAGACGACAGTCGGAGCGTACAACAGCTGAAATGTTGTGATAAATATGGCAACAAAGATGAGGACAATAGTCCAAATAATGTAAATAGTGCAGCAAAATGTAGTATTAAACTTGGTAAAAGGTTAATGAGAATATCTTCCTAGTTTTAAGGATGATAATCGCAAAAAGTAAAGTAGTTAAAAGCTACAATTGTTGGGCTGTTATTTTAGAAGGGCTGTATAACTCAAGGAGCCTCCAAACAAGAATAAATACAATGTACTAAAGGGAAATAAAAAGAAGGGTACCAAAATACATTTACCATTTTATTAAAAAATGTAACAAGGTAAAATGTAGTTGTAGTAGAAAACGACAAAACTGGGGTCACATGTCCAATCTTCACTTCTCGCCAGCTAAAATGTGTGTTTGTCCCACGTTTCAGTAGAGACTGGTAAATATACAGCTCACTCTATCGGTAGGTTGAAGCTAGTGTCCAGCTTCCAGACAAAAATAAACAGAGTCGTAACTTTATACGAAACTCTATAATAGTGCACGTCACCACGGTCCCGACTGCACTGCCAGCCAATGTCCCAGACCGTTTTTATTAACCAAAAATACGGCCAACGCACCAATCATTGCTCGCTCTCAATCAGAGTCCCCAGCTCGTCCAATCAGCATGCAGACTGCCACTAGACAAATTGTGCCAAGCAGCATAAAATAACAAATGTCGTAGAATGTACTTTCCTTTTACAAAACAGCAGCCCGACAAGCAAAACATCTTGGGCGCTTTGACTCTGGTAAGTGCGAATATTTATCGTCACATAAAACGAGCATATAACATAACATAAACATCATACTTACAATAGGTGAAGTTTGCACTCTACAAGATTACTACTATTTAAAGTGAGGTGAAGCTGTCAGCTAACATCAAGGAATATCTTTGTTGCCTATGGTGTAAGTCTGGACATTGGTGGCAGCATGTGTTGCTCCAACCTCTTCTCAGGTCCAGACTGAATCCAACTATAGCAAGGGCCCTAATTCATCTCAGTTGTCCCTAAAGAGCACTAACTACCCTCAGTTATCAAGATTAGGCAGAATTCTATCTAAAATCCTACACAATCTTATTAAAAAAATTAAACCAAAAAAAATGTTTTTTTTTAAAATGAGAAAAAGATTAAATAAAAATAAGAAGCATAACATTTTTTTTTTAAATCATTTCATCCCCAGCAAGGCAATAAAGCCACTAACACTCAAGCAATTCCTGTTATTGATCATGAAAGAATATGAAAAAAAGATAACATTATTAATAAGAGAGAACTCTAAAAAGAACAGGAATTAAGACAAGAGAAGATAACGATTGACCCTGCATTTCTAAAAAAATCTGAATCATTATGCCCAAATACAGGAGGCTTCTGAGTATGACGATAAACTGCATCTGTGTCCTGGGTAAGATGATGAACTACATTCAACAGTGGGGCCTCTGATCGGGTGGCTTTTGGGGGCGTGGAGCCTCCTCCTAGTTGCTGGTGTTCCCGGGTCCGCCCTGGCCAGGGGTGGTGGCACCTGTTGGTGTCCCAGCCGTGGGCGGGTGGTTGGCCCTGAAACTGAGGTAAAAAGCATTATAAAATATTATCAGCGATGCGTTTTTGAGTGGAGGCTGTTGCCAGCAATACATTTTTGAAAATATTGCCCGCTATACGTTTTTGAAGAAATGATATTACCAGCTATACATTTGTGAGGAAAAAAATATTAACAGAAATAGATTTTTGAGTAAACAAAAATATTACCAGGAAAAAAAAAAGTTGTTGGCATTAAATGACCTATTGAGGTTGATGTGCCATAAAACAAACCAAACCAAACCAAACAGGAGGCTTCCTTTCTCAATAGCTTAAATCTTCTTCTTTGTGTCAGGTGACTTCAGGACATTAGTGATCATGGCTTCCAACAATATCCTGTCCTTTGTAACTGTTAATGTTTTATCTTTTTGTTATCTCTCCTAAACATTGTTCTGGCATCCATTTACTCAAGCTCACTAGGGTTAGGGTTATGGGTAGTTTTCCTTTGTCCCTCTTATCTTCAGTCCATCCTGTTAGTATCAAATTTTTCAAGCCTTCTTTCCTCGTAATGCACCCTAGAAATTTCAATTGCCTCTTTCTGATCTTAAGTATAAGTGTCCTTTCTGTTTCCATTTTCTCAAAAACTTTGTGGTTGCTCATATGGTTGGTCCATGGTATTCTCAGCATCCTTCTGTTGTTTCAAGTTTCTTCTTTGTCCGCGAAGAGATTGTTCAGTATTTACTACCATATAGGAGGACTGATACTACATATCAGTTTAGTACTCTTTTCTTTGTTTCTAATAAAATTTTTCTGTTTCTTAATACTTTGCTCAGCTTTTGAAAGGCATTTTTCACTATCAAAACGTGTCTTTGGACGCATTTACTATACTCTGTTAAAACACTTTTTTTGGGGGTCTTGTTTGATTTTGCTAAAACCAGTTTGTAATTTGCATGTTGATCTTTTCCTTCTGCTAACAACCAGACATTCTATCTTCTAGCAATTGATGCTTAGTTCTTTCTTTCCACTTTCCTTCACTACTTTCTGTCAGAGTTACTGTAGATTCTTTTCTTCATCTGTCATCAACACTGCATCATCTGCATATCTTATTTTGTTTAGATTGTGACAGCAAATAATTAATCCTTTCTATTTATGTATATTTACTGAATACTTTTTTCTACCTGTATGCAGATGGTTGACTGCCAGGATAGGTTTTGAATTATTCTAATATTCTTCCAAAATATAGCAAGCTTACCTGGCAGTTCCAGCAGTTAAATAGTATCTGATAAAAAGAAACCATTTTTGAAATGGAGGACTCACTATTTGGGTATGCTGGAATTTCATTCTTGTAGAAGCGGACATTTTGTTCGGATTCAGGAGCTATAAATAAGCAAAAAAAAAAAATAAATAAATAGAAAGAAAAAATATCAACAGAATTTCATATTTTGTAAAAACAGATTATATTTTTTTGATAAGCTACAATTTTAATATGTAACCCCACTTGAACTATCCCAATCCTTAGTGTGGTATCCACTCGTCTCAAAAGACAATGAATCTGTCTCCAAAGAGTTATGCCTCAGCTGCTGATGACAGTGTAGCATCCATTATGGATGTACAGGCCCACATGAAAGTGACAGTTTCAATTGAAACAAATAAATGTGAATATGCTCTCCCCCAATGTTGCCATGTTGTTTTCTTTTCATGAGCATGCTTCTCCCTGGTGGCAAGCCTCCATTTCTCACTTTAGCCCACAGTGTAAATCACATCTCTAGTGTGAGCAATCATTGGTGACATCTTTCCATCTCTCGATGCTCAGGTCTATCAACCTTATGTCTTTTTTGCAGATGTCCTTGAAGCGAAGATGTGCCCTCTTGCCAGTAGCCAGTTCCCTGTACAGAAGGACTTTTGAAATCCTCCATCCAGCAAATGGTGTACACGTCCAAACCAGCAAAGGGGGTGCTTTTGGAGAAGGGTGTAGAGGCTGGGTAACTGGGCACGGATGAGATCTATGGCACTGGTGACCCAGTCAAATCAATTGATGCACAGAATGTGTCTCATACAGCAAAGATGAAAGGCACTAAGGTGGCTCTCCTGTCTGGAGTAGAATTTCGTAGTTTTGCTGCCATAGAGTAATGTGCTAATAACACACGCCCTATAGATTCAAATCATTATCTGGCATATGGTGTACATATACATGTCCAAGCTGACATATGGTGTATATGTCAGTCTGTCTTCTAAAACATATCCCAATAGGAATCAATATAGAGAAAAAGTCACTACAATAAAATTGGTAAAGAAAAGCACGCCACAACACATGGATGCATACAACACGACTCAGAAATTATTCACTTCAGTTTAACTTGTTTTGGCATTGTTGTTTGAGAACTAAAATTTTGTTCAATAACAAAGCATATTCATCTCAAATTTTCTGTTCGAAAACCGATTTGTTCAACATGTGAAACGTTCGAGAACCAAGGTTGCTGTGTACTTTTTTTCATAATTTTGTCTTCTTTTTATTCATGTGAATGTGTAATTGTAATGAATGAATGGGTCATGATTGTGGTTAACTGGGAATAGGATAGCTAGTGAAAGACCAGCCTTCCTCTTAGCCTTGTGCCACAATTTTGTATTTTTACAAAATAAATATATTGTGTACAACACAGCGGTTAACTCAGGAATTATGCCCTTCAGGTTAACTCGGTTTGGCAATTTCATTTGATAAGCGAGGCATTTTTATCTCGAATTTTCTTCTCGAAAACCAATTTGTTCAACATATGAAACGTTCGAGAACCGAGGTTGCTGTGTACTTTTTGTTTGAAACCATAACTTTGTTTTCTTTTTATTCATGCATATTTTAAGAGTCTTCTTGATTTCGTAAATTTAATTTCAACATTTTGGTTTCACACTCAGGAAGGCACCGCACCTTGAAACACTGTTGATGACATGGCATTGCTGGGGGTAGGGGGGTTCGTTAACTGAAGTCAACAGGTGGAGGTGGAGGTCCCTCCCACTGGATGGAATCAATGGACATGTAACTGTGACCAAAACAAGTGTTCAAGTTGGAGGACATCAATTGTGGTTTGACCTAGTGTGGGATGGGCTCTGCCAAATCTTTGCCCAAGGCACTCTGTGCACAAATGAATATCTCTCCAGCTTTCAACCGAGATATTTGAAGAGAACTGCCAGGTGCCCAGCTACGTTGTGACCCTCCAATCACACCTGGTCGTAGGAATAATGAGGATGATATTATTTAGTGGGAAAGAAATATAATTTATTTGGCTACACATAAATAATTGTCAATGCCGTCTCAGATGTATGACTCCACTAGAAAATATTGCAAAAATAAATAAAATAAGTAGAAAAAAATGTTGACTTACATTTTGTTTGTGAACTGTTCAAATCAAATCTATTCTCGTTGGCTGCAAATGAAAATCTTGTTTTCAAAGTTGCTTTAACTTTGTGAATTCTGTCTCGTCAACTTTCAGCACTAACTGGAGTTTGATTTCAAATGTTCTGCTTTTTAAAACTGATTACTTTTACTTTCTTCAATTGTGTCAAGTACAAACTTATTTTCCGCTATAGTATCATTTTCAAATAATTTTCAGTGGAAAGAGATTTTATAAATTTTATTTTTGTTTCACTTTCTCGCTGATTCATTACAAATAACATTTCTTAGAATGAAAGCATCATTACTTCTCAATAAAGTACTTTTATTTTATTCAATAATACTTAAATTTTCGTAAAAACGCAGGAAAATATAAGCAGTAACATTTTATTACTATGTCGTAAGGTGTAATTATTAATAAAATAAAAAAAATCATTGAAAATCGCTTTATGTCTTTAAAAAAGTACCCAAGTTTTTAAACTTGGTTTTTACGGGAAGAGTTGCTTCCCTTTAAACGTCGACTATTCATTTACATTAATCCGAATCAATTAAGAAATATTTGTTTATTTTATTCTTTTCCATTTAATTTTTTTCTGAACATGAGGCGTTAGCATTATTTACACTCGGACTATTGTCCCCATCTTTGTTGTTATTATCACAATGATTCGCTCAATGACTGGGCCTTCCTTGGGTATTTGTCAATTCGGGTAACTCCAAGGAATTTCAAACTGAACACTTTTTTATTTAATTAATAACATGAACAATTTCTTCTCGCACCAGAGAGAGATATTGTCTTGCTTTTGCTAGTAGCTTAATAAAGCGTTGGTTCGTGAATTTGGTGACTTGGCAGTTGTGAGACTCAGTGGAAACAGGACAAGCAATAACTGATGAGTGCTAAATAAGACCCCCCCCAAAAAAAAGCGATATATCCCTAGATTTGGACAGAAAAACAAAAATAATCCAACCCTAGTGTAGATTAGAAAGAAAGGGTTCAATTAGAAATTACCTGAAGGCTACCCTAATCGACAAGCACGTAAAAAATGAAAGCACCTACATTTACAATAAGAATCAAAGCAATAAAAACCGGGCATAATGGTTTCTTTTGCGCTTCTTTCTATGTAAGTTAAAAGAAGTTAATCAAACAAAATAAAGATATATGTACAGTGTAACCCGGATATAAGAGAGTTGTCGGGACCGGAGAAGAAGTCTCTTATATCCGGGTTTATCTTATATCCGGGTTTGGTCTATTATATAATATACATTAACACAGGTTCTAATTTGGGACCAGAGAAAATCTAACTTATATCCGGGTTACACTGTAGAACTTTTTTGTAGGAAGAGCGATACACAAATTTACGTTAAAATTAATTTATTAAACTTACACCTGAAACTACATTTATTCAATTGTGTATTGCAACTTAGAATTACCGAAGTTTTTCTTATTTATTTTTTTTTTTGTGTTTTTTTTAAACGTTTCCTAAATTCGAAACTAAAACAAATTATTCTTTCTTTTCGAATTGATTTCTTTCATCATCCAAAATTAAACTAATTTATTCATTTCTTTTTTTACGATTATAAAATCAAGTTAATCTTCTGGATATTTTATTGAAACGAAGTTTTATATTCAACTAAAACTGCATTTAAAAAAAATTGAAGTTAAACGAATCTATTGAAGACTTTTTTCATTCAATTTATATTCATAATTACCATTTGACTTTTAATTAAGTGAAAGAGGAAAAATGTGGGGATAAAATTGCAGTGTAAGCTTGTAGTGGTCTATTGTTTTTCTTGTTCCATGTCAAACGTCGAGATTACCATTATATAGTGGTATGTTTTATAAGGATGGACCATTTGTAGATGTCTGTTTATGGCAGCGTGAATAACATGACCACACAATTTATTAAACGTAAAATATCACATAAAATGAAATACAAGAAGGAACAAAATAGTTTTAAAACATAACATTTGTATTTATTTTGTGTATTCATGTACATGCGTAGTATTTAAAGATCTGAATTTTTTATCTGATCTCACAAAACTTGACTTGATCACACGCTGGAAAAATATTTGTACGTGGGTGTATAGCAATGCCCACTTATGTGTTTTATTGACCAATTAGAAGCTGATATTTCCTGAAAATATTTACTAAGCTGAGTAGGCTCTATGATCCACCTTTTTTTTGCAGAATAAAATTCAAAATTGATAAGCAAGTGGTAGCGGGATGCTACAAGCTCCTACCTCGCTCAAAGTCAAATTCTAATGAAAATTTCCCGAATAGTTCCCAAGTGTAAATTTACATGCTTAATTCGAAAGTTGCGAAAATCTACTGTTTTGGTGGTGTTATCGACAATAAAAGTTCAGAATATATTCGCGTTGGCCCCGTTGCCATTACTGGCGTCGTTTACATACATTTGCCTCGAGTAATCATGCGCGGAAGCTTACTTAGTTAATGGCCTTTTTACTGATCTTACTTATCTCAATTACTACGCAAAACCAAAAGAAGTCTTTGGATATTTTTGAAAATGAAGCTATTATTGAATATTTTTTGGTAAATTTGTTTATTTCGAAAAACAATGACAAATGTTTTTGTTTTTTTTATATAGTGAAGCTTTTTTTTTTCATATATATAGTAAATCCTTTTATAATGAAACTGTAAAATGACTTACATTTTGTTTGTGAACTGTTCAAATCACTTGTTGTTTCTGTGTTCATCGTTTGATCTTTCTTTCTATTCTCTTTGGCTGCAAATGAAAATCTTGTTTTCAAAGTTGCTTTAACTTTGTGAATTCTCTCTCGTCAACTTTCAGCACTAACTGGAGTTTGATTTCAAATGTTCTGCTTTTTAAAACTGATTACTTTTACTTTCTTCAATTGTGTCAAGTACAAACTCATCTTGCTCTAATAGTTTCATTTTCAAATAATTTTCGGCGGAAAGTTTATCAAATTTTATTTTTGTTTCACTTTCTCGCCGATTATTCATTATCGCACTTCCTTCTTAAATGAAAGCATCATTACTTCTCAATAAAGTACTTTTATTTTATTCAATAATACTTAAATTTTCGTAAAAACGCAGGACAATATAAAAAGTAACTTTTCATTACTATGTCGTAAGGAGTAATTATTAATGAAAACTTTTTGGAAATCGCTTTCCTTTATGCCTTTAAAAAAGTACGAAATTTTTTAAACTTACTTTTTACGGGAAGAGTTGCTTCCCTTTAAACGTCGACTAATCATGATATTCATTAATAATCTGAATCAATTAAGAAATATTTGTTTATTTTATTCTTTTTCATTTAATTCTTTTCTGAACATGAGGCGTTAGCATTATTTACACTCGGACTATTGTCCTCATCTTTGTTGTTATTATCACAATAACTCGCTCATTCTGGGCTTCGGCCTTCCTTGGGTATTTGTCAATTCGGGTAACATTCCAGGGAATTTCAAACTGAACACTTTATATTTAATTAACATGAACAAATTATTCTCGCACCGAAGGAAGATATTGTCTTGTTTTTGCCGAGGATAATGGTTTCTTTTTCGTTTCTTCTTTTTCATTCTATGTAAGTTTAAAAAAAAAAAAAGTTAATCAAAATAATACAGTACTTTTTTTGTAGAAATAGTGATACAGAAAAAACTTTAAAATTAATTAAACTTGCACCTAAAACTACATTGTCCATTGCTACTTAGAATTACTGAAATTTTTCATTTTTTGTTAATTTTTTTTTTTTAGTTTTTTTTAATGTTTCATAAATTCGAAACTAAAACAAATTATGCTTCCTTTTCTACAAATTGTTTCTTTCGTTATCCAAAAAAATGAAACTAATTTCATTTCTTTTTTACGATTATTGAAACAAAGTTTTTTATTCAAATAATATTCAACTGCATTTTTAAAAAAATTGAAGTTGAACGAATTATTTATTGAAGAGATTTTTGTTTTTTTTTATTCAATTTTTATTCATAATTACCATTTGACATTTATTTTTAAGTCAAAGAGGAAAAATGTGGCTTGTCCCGTTTCTTTCTGGAATTTTGGTGGCAACAAGTTTTGGGATCCTTGTTTATTTATTTTACCATTTTGAGGTAATCCTTATCAATGTTTCTATTTTAAATTTTTTTTCTTGTTTTTTTTTTTTCATATTGAATTAAAGAAAGAATTGCGACTTTTAACAGAAACAATCAGGTCAGGTTAGGTTCGTTAGGTTGATTGATTTTACATGTCAGACCTTTGTTGGATTATCTCTAATTTTGTATAGGGCACACAGTGAAGACCAAGCTCACTATCCAGCAGTAATGTCGCCCTGTCTATAAAGAAATACATAAATAAAAAAAATAATTCTACTGCCACTGCGTCGTGTCCATAAAAGTTAATTATAGTGCCAATTATAACAATTAATTAATTCACTGTTTCTGAAAATGAGAATTGACCCCACTTTTCTCACCTAACAACATTAACAGTAAACCAGGCTTAAGTAAAAGTTGTTCTTTACCCCAAGCCAAGTTGCCTTGAAACAATTACTAAGTTGCGGTTTCGGTATTTAACGCAGTTTGTTTTTTTTATTTATTTGTTTTTTTATTTTTATTTTTTTTAAGGGGGAAGAGGGGTTGTTTCTCTGAAGTTATGCTTCTTATTTATATTCATAACCAAATCTCATTTGCGAAAACAACCTAGCAAAGCTGCTGATTAAAAAATTATATTTAAAAAATACTATTGTACGATAGTCACTGTGATCAGAAATTAGTTTTCGATTTTTTTTTTTCATAGAATAAAAGCACTTTAGGTCACGAATACCCAAGTAAAGTTATTTTGTTCTTTAAATTTGACAAAAGTTAATACAATAGACAGGCGTGTTCAGTTTGCTCATTGTAAAAAAAAAAAAATGAAACTCCTATGAAAGCCAAAAAACAAATGTGCTCAGCTCTTAAGTCAGTTTATTTTAAAGAAATTATTATATAAAATTTTATTTTTTAGAAAGTCTTATATAATTTTTTTTTTCTATGTTTTACCTTTGAATTTCTGGGATGAGGAGTTATTATTTACAGTCGAACTTAAATCTTCATCTTTGTTATTAATATCACAACATTTTTTTGATTTACTGACACCATGTTTTCCAATGACTTTACCTCAGGAGAGTGTGTCACATCCAACACGAGCATTAAAGTCACCCCATCACAAAGTTTGTCACAAAATGACGTCCGCCTTAGAAGTTCAGGAAGGTTGCAGTAAAAGGATTCTTTTACCTTCTCAATGGAGTCCATAGTAGGAGCATAACAACTAAGTAACGTGGCATGCTTATTCCTACCGATAGATAAGCAAAGAAACATTAGCCTGTTAGAAATACCAACCGGAAGTGATTCCAGTCATGACAAAAGATCATTTCTGATAGCAAGTCCTATCCTCTTTTCGCAGATTCATGTCATCCTACCCAGAAGATGGTGTAGCCACCTTCTTTGAGTTGCCCTCTGTCTGGAAATCTGGTTTCTGATAGAGCAGAAATACTGATTTTTGTCCTGCGTGTATTTGTGTTGAACTATTAGCCATCCAGCTACTGATCAACCTGCACTAAGATTTTTTTAAAGCGGTCATTTGCTTGTGCGGCACAAAGCACATGTTCTCCATCAAAAACAACATAGCCCATACAGGTGCACCGTGTGCCATGAGTTAGGTGTTTGTGATGATCGCAGGTTATATTATAAATAACGGAGTTTGACCTCCCTGTGACCTTAAATACATTGGGTACTTCATAGTGGACCACACAATATACTTAAAGGGTTTTGATGTCAGAGTTTGCCATCTCTGGTACAAGGACTAGTGGCTATAATCCTTTCTCTGGACTTGTAGATAACTTGGCAGCGATCCTCTCCTCTCCAAGTCTTGGTTGACAACCTGCCTTTAACACATGAGAGATTTAGAGGATGGGTGAAGACCAGTGTTGCCTGTTACTCTTAAAAATAAGGTGTAGCAGATGAACTACAAAGGTACTTCTATCCAATGCCCCCTATACACATAAAAAAAATTTTTTTTATACATTGCATGTCGGAGTAAGCAGTTTGTCATTAAATGTCCCAATATATATATTGCTGTATATATTTTTTAAATAATAATAATAATAATAAAATAAAAAATATAGAATTATTATCAAATATAGAATATTTTATTATTATTATTAATGTAGTTTTTAAAAAATAATTGAAAGATAAATAATAAAAGCAAATCGACTAGTAGTAAATGAAAGAAAATAACGTTATATAATTGAAAACGCTTTACAACCAAATTTGAAATACATAACTTTACAATTAAATAAGAAAATGTAAAAGAATTAAAATCACACCAGATATTATTAAAAGAATCTTTCAATATAAATGATAATAGATAAAGAAACCAGCGATAAAGAAGAGGTTTACATTCTTCGGACTGTTGTCATCTTCTTTGCCATATTCACGATGTTTCGGCCGTTGTACGCTCCGGTATTCTTCAGGATCTCTCTGTATTTCTGATATGAGATATTATAATTATTTACACTATTTACATTTTTCGGACTGTTGTCATCTTCTTTGCCATATTCACGATGTTTCGGCCGTTGTACACTCCGTTATTCTTCAGGATCTCTCTGTATTTCTGAGATGAGATATTATAATTATTTACACTATTTAGATTCTTCAGGCTGTTGTTTTCATTTTTGTTGCCATATTCACAACAGTTCCTCAAGAATACATGGCCCAGTGGATAAAAGTGTTGGTTGAATCCAGTGACTTGACCTAAACAGTTGTGAGTCCAATACCTGACTACAGAAGAGGTGAACAAAACCTTGGAGATAACTGATACGGAGACATTCTGAAGAGGGCACGGCATGTGGAACTAGAACAATCTACCCCCGTGTACAAAATAAAGATTTCAGTTCAATATTCGAATCACCTGAAGAAGACCAGAGTGTACAAAGGCTGAAATGGCAATGAAGATTAGTACAACAGTAAATGTTAATATGGTAACAATATAGTAATGTAAGTAGTATACATAATTATTTATACGACATTGTTTCAGTCTCAGTTTAGTAAGAAGAAGAGATAAACTAAAATAGCCTTGTTGTATAGAAATTGTCAGACTCATGGATCATAACCACTTTCAAGGCCTCTTTGTTTGACAAAATTAGATTCACTTTTATTGGCATTTCTCCCATCTAACTTGTGATCATAATGATTGTGTTGTTCAATTTTAAGTAACTTTTTATGCTCGAATATTAATTGGTTTTATATATATATATATATATATATATATATATATATATATATATGGATAATTGGGCGATGAGCCCTGTCTTTATTAAGTGGCTAATTACTGAGGGTTTTGGTAAATATAATACAAACTTCTTTCAGGGTAAGCTAAACTTTGTATCTCTCTATCTTTCTATCAATTTCAGTATATTCATATCTATTTATCTATCTATCTATCTGAGTCTATTTGTCTTTATTTATCTCAATCTATTCATATCTATCTATCTATCTATCTATCTATCTATAGATAGATATAATAAGTCTATATATATATATATATATATATATATATATAGGTACCTTCATGAGATTGCCAGAAAATGAGCATAGCATGATAAAAATGGCCTTAAACTTGACGAAAATAATTTTTATTTGTCTAACTGTTTATATTATAATCAAGAGGAAAGATCAAAGTATTTTTTGATTATTTTTTAAATTTTTTTTATCATTTCGAGCACGTCCAAATTTGTCGTTTAAAATCATGTTTTGTTTTTTTTCGATTGTCTGCCATTTTTTTAAATTTTATAAAAAAAGTTAATTTTTCCGTTTAAAATTCTGCCAAGAAATAGTTACACTTTTTAAAAAATTTATTTTTACAAAATTTAAATGTTTATTTAACATATTTTGAAAGAAAACATTACTTACTTTACGTGCTGAAAAGTGTACTTTAAAAAAAAAAGACAGCAGGTTTGAACAGTAGCGACACATTCGATGTGTTGATTGATGCTGTCATCAAGAATTGACAGCATATATATACATATATATATATATATATATATACATATATATATATACATATATATATATATATATATATATATACATATATATATATACATATATATATATACATATATATATATATATATATATATATATATATATACATATATATATATACATATATATATATATATATACATATATATATATATATATATATATATATATATATATATATATATACATATATATATATATATATACATATATATATATATACATATATATATATATATATACACACATATATATATATACATATATATATATATATACACACATATATATATATACATATATATATATATATACACACATATATATATACATATATATATATATATATACACACATATATATATATATATACATATATATATACACACATATATATATATACATATATATATATATACACACATATATATATATACATATATATATATATACACACATATATATATATACATATATATATATATACACACATATATATATATACATATATATATATACATATATATATATACATATATATATATATACATATATATATATATACATATACATATATATATAGGGTGGTAGCATCTATTAGGGTCCCAGCTATGGGCAAATAGTTAACCCTGAAACTGAGGTAAAAAGCATTATGAAAGTGTAAAAATAGGTTTTAATACCAGAAAAACTTTGTAAAAAATTATTACCAGAAATAAATTTTTGAAGTAAAAAAAACTATTACCAGCAATACATTTTTTTTTTTAAATAATATTACCAGCTATACATTTTTTGGGAAAAAAATATTACCAGAAATAGATTTTTGACAAATCAAAATATTACCAGGAAAGAAAAAATTGTCAGTAGTAAATGACCCATTGAGGTTGATATGCCGTAAAACAGAACAAACCTGCATGATCAGAATTGATGACATGTACAAGACCAGATAAACTCCTTTGTCTGTCCCCAGAATTATGTATGAATTGGAGAATAGTATGATTTAGGTCAGTAAAAATGAGCTAAAATTCCTCTTTTGGAATTTCAGTTTAGCCCCGAGTGATATGACTCATACAGGAATTTGTGTATCATCCGTTTTAACCCTTTTACTTCTCAGTTTCAAATCCTTTCAGTTCCAATGAAGAATTTTGAAATTTACTTTTATTTTCCAAGCTGATTTTTAATCTTTGCTTCTTTCCTAAATTATATATTATATTCAATTTATACTATTTACATTATTCGGACTATTGTCCTCATCTTTGTCGCCGTATTTATTTGTAATAAATATGGGCGACAAAGACGAGGACAATAGTCTGAATAATGTAAATAGTGTACATAATACCTCATCTCAGAAATATAGACAGATAGATATTCAATTTAGTATCACCATCTTTCTTTCCTTCTCACTCCCACCTTATACATGCTTTTTATGCTACTGTCTCATGTTTTAATGAAATTGCTTTCCTAAGATCACATATGTATACCATATATACTCATGTAACACACACTGTTCATTTTAAATACAGCTGCACTTTTTGACTAGAGTAAATGGATATATAGTTTGGTCAACAGCGTAGCCAGGGCCAGCAGTGCCTATGCTAATTTTGTATCTCATATATGATGTGACCCCCTTAAAATTAGCTTCAAAATTAGGTGTTCAAAAGTCACACGATACACAAGTATATATGGTATGTGTATGTTTATGTATATATATTGTTTCAATCAAGCATAATAAATATTTCAAGCTAAAACCAGAGATACAAATATTGAAATCATATTTTTAACTCTAATTCAAACAATATTTTATTTATTTTCAAAGGAGGTTGTACATAACTTTAGGACATCTATCCAAAACTTTAATTGGTTTGGTAAGTTCAACATTAATATATTCTTTTGTTAACATTACAATTTGTCTTCTCAACTAATGTTTTCATTATATTCCATTAAATTCTCAGCTTTATAACTGTTTGAAAATATCCATTTTTAACAGCAGCTGGGCAACATGCTAACCCATTGGTCTTGTTTCTCACTATAAAAGCAACTGACTTTTCCGACCAAGAATGATATCTTGAGAGGAGGCTGCATCTATAGGTACATGGAGATTTAGACTGTGTGCACTTTTATTATACAGTTGATCAATTTATATGACTGAATTGTTTTCTTCATTGTTTCATTTACAAGGCTACCCTCTCTTGAACAATATTTCTGAAACAATCTCTGTATAGTACTAACATTAACAATAGTGTTACCAAATGCCAGGCTTATGTTTCATTGAGCTATTGTGGCATTGTAGCCTAATCTGAATTCATTTAATATAAACAATCAATATTGTTTAATCGTCATTTTCTGGAGGTTTCAGGTAGTATTTTTTTAGAGAAACAATCACCTAAAAAGAAAATAGGAAAGAGTTCTTTTTTTTTTTTTTCAGTAATAAGTTCTAAAATAATAATTTCTAATAATGTCAATATTTGTGAAAAGTCAGCAAACAAAAATTCAGTTCTGAAATGTGATTTCCTTTGTATTTTCTCAGTTCAGCATATCATCTTTGATATTTACTTACAGTCAGGATGTGACAGAAAGTCAGTTTAATAGCAAGTGCCAGTTGTGCTGGTATCATTATTACTCTCTCTTTAGTACAATGAGGGATGTAATTCCACAGGCAGCTGTTCCCCAGGACTTAGTACCTCATAATTATTTTGGTTGTACTTTGCCTGAAGACAAAGACACAACTGAGAGATGGTAAACGAGGTATAATAAATGGAAACATGCAAGACATATATCATATTGTGCCCCTCTGCTTACTGCTTGGGCACTTGTATAGTGCCTATGCCTTAGCTATGCTAATTAGGCTGTCATTTACATATCACTACAAAAGATCCAGAGACGGATATGCAACGTAATTGGCCCTGATCTGTCATCTCGTCTGCAGTTGCTCTCTCACAGACGCGCCGTTGCCTCGCTCTGTCTTTTTTACAAATACTTTCACAGTAATTGCTCCGATGAGCTGCTTTCGCTGGTTCCTAGGCCTCATGAATTTAAGCGTCCTACAAGGCTGGTATCCCGTTCCCACCCCTTCACTGTTGAAACTGTTAGATGTAGACGTCTCTTCTACTCCAATAGCTTCATGTCTCGCACATCTCACCTGTGGAACTCCCTTCCTTATTCCTGTTTCCCTGACAAATATTTAAGTGCAACGTCAATCGACATCTCCAGTTGCCTTGATCTATCCACTTCCCTTCTCCACACCCTTTCCCCTTTCATTCCTATCTGCTCTCGCTCCAAATCTTCTGTAACCCCCTTGCCTTGATCGATCCACTATCTTTCTCCACATCCTCTCCTTTACCACTCCTATCTGCTTTTCCTCCAAACCTTCTGTAAACCCTTGCGTGTTAGTGGCTTCCAGCCTTGCTTGGGGTGAAAAGCTTAAAAAAAAAAAAAAATGTATTTCTATTGAAAAATATATAAATACACATACACACACACATATATTATTATTGTTATTATTTTTATTATTTCCTTTGATTTCTCTTGTATACACATTTCTTTCTGAGTCCAAACCAGAAATGGCTTCAAGACATTTTATGCTAATCATTTTTGTAAAAAAAAAAAAAAAAAAAAAAAAAGATCACACACATTTTACATAAAAAGCCCTTTCTAATGTATGAGCTAAACCTGTGGGTACAATTTTTTTTATATTTCTTAAAGGCATGACGACCAGACATTCCTTCACTGAATCTATCGGAACCTTTTCCAATCAATCCGAATTGCTGGAATTATTCATGTCCTCATGTGCCACGTTTTTTAGATTTCCACTTCAAGATCCTTGTATTTTGATAGCTTTTCGATTTTCAAAGATACATTGCAATCTGCAGGGACTGTCATGTCAATAAGAAAGATCATTATTATTATTATTTCTCATTAAAGGTCTTCGTCAAAATTCTGGGAACTTAATCAACATTTCTACTTTCATTAGAATGGTATCAACTCCATATGGTTAGTGTTTTTTCGTTTTATTTCTTTTAATTTTTCTGCTTAAGAGTTACCTCCCATTAAGTATAGTCTCATTATCTCAGAAGACTTGAAAGCCTTTTGAGATAGTGATATGTCATCTGTTTACATATTAAACCACTTTTCATTTGTATACTGTATTTTTTGGAATATAAAACCCACTCTTATTTTGAAAACAAAGTTTTTTAAAAAGGCACAGATTTATTTGAAAGATCTTTATTAAACAAAAATTTAATCTGATAATTTAAAAAAAATTAGTATCTATTGTTCAAAATACAAAAACAGTTTGAAGCATCAAGATATGGTAATTTGACTTTTGGTGATGCAGTATGCACAGACCAGAATGAGACTGAATAGTTAAGTAACAAATGTTAATTGCCTTATACAACCTAGAATATTATTATAAATGACACATTAAAATGAATTAAATTATGCTTGCTTATTTAAATATATTCACACATGGTTTGTGCATATCATATATATATATATATATATAAATATATTCTTTGTACTTTTGGTGTATTGGGCATATGGCCGAGTTGTTAGAATATTCGCCTTCTGACCATGAGACCCAGGTTCAAATCTCACCATTTGTCAGGAAGGAGACTTCCTGATATTATCGGATTGGAGGGGTCGATCCCAATGTGTGACACTTGAAAACCATGCCATGGGTTGACCCAAGCCTTGTGAGTGAAATTGGGTAGATGGAACCCTTGGGTGTTGTCGATAGTTGTGCTAGCACGAAGTCACAAGTCATCATTCCTTAAGGCTTGAGCAGGCTGGCCCTGTTCAAATTGGAGATCACGCTAGACACTCCTTCTCAGAAACTGTAACTAAGGTCTGCTCAGATCCTTGTATTTTGATAGCTTTTCGATTTTCAAAGATACATTACAATATGCATGTCAATAAGAAAGATCATCATTATTATTATTATTTCTCATTAAAGGTCTTCGTCAAAATTCTCGGAACTTAATCAGCATTTCTACACTCAGTAGCATGGTATCAAGTTTATATGGTTAGTGTTTTTTCGTTTTATTTCTTTTAATTTTTCTGCTTACGAGTTACCTCCCATTAAGTATAGTCTCATTATCTCAGAAGACTTGAAAGCCTTTTGAGATAGTGATATGTCATCTGTTTACATATTAAACCACTTTTCATTTGTATACTGTATTTTTTTAAATATAAAACCCACTCTTATTTTGAAAACAAAGTTTTTTAAATTTTAAAAAAAAGGCACAGATTTATTTGAAAGATCTTTATTAAACAAAAATTTAATCTGATAATTTTTTTAAAAAAATTAGTATATATTGTTCAAAATACAAAAACAGTTTGAAACATCAAGATATGGTAATTTGACTTTTGGTGATGCAGTATGCACAGACCAGAATGAGACTGAATAGTTAATTACAAATGTTAATTGCCTTATACAACCTAGAATATTATTATAAATGACACATTAAAATGAATTAAATTATGCTTGCTTATTTAAATATATTCACACATGGTTTGTGCATATCATATATATATATATATATAAATGTATTCTTTGTACTTTTGGTGTATTGGGCATATGGCCGAGTTGTTAGAATATTCGCCTTCTGACCATGAGACCCAGGTTCAAATCTCACCATTTGTCAGGAAGGAGACTTCCTGATATTATCGTCTTATGTCTGTTCTGTTGGAGGAGTCGATCCCAGTGTGATACACTAGAAAACCATACAATGGGTTGACCCAAGCCTTGTGAGTGAAATTGGGTAGATGGAACCCTTGGGTGCTGTCGATAGTTGTACTAGCACGAAGTCACAAGTCATCATGCCTGAAGGCTTGAGCATGCTGGCCCTGTTCAAATTGGTGATCACGCTAGACACTCCTTCTCAGAAACTGTAACTAAGGTCTGCTCAGCATAGTTGCAGTATAAACCACAGGTGGGCTCTGTGGATGTTGGACAAACACAAATGTGCCTGAGCAAGCGTCTGCAATAGGGATTGGTTAACTGCCCTAATTGACGAATATTCTTGAATATGAGTGGGCAGCTATATAGCTATATATACATACATACTTTTGGTGTAGGATGCATCACTATGAATAAACTCATTGTTGCTACCAACAGATGAAAATGTATCAAAAAATGCCAAGCACAAGTTAATTCGAATTTAACACAAGATAATTCATAATAAAAACTGCTAGCCACAAATTATTTTTTGGTTGGCATTCAACATGTGAAAAGATTAAAAATTTAAAATCAACAAAATCCTTCTTTATAAGGTCGGCTTCAAACTTCCAATGTTGCGTTTTATCAAAACGAAATATCATTGAAACTGAAGAGTAAGTCGTCTATTTTATTTGTCTAAAAACTATTTCGTTTTAAATAGATTAATTATTTTTATGATGGAAGTTTAAATTCATAAAAATTTTGTTTAAGAGTTGCCTCCCTTTTGAGATTGTACCACTGTCATTTTAACTATTACCTCATTTTACATTTGTATACTGTATTTTTCAGGATATAAAACTAACTCCCATTTCAAAGACAAAGTTTGGGAATATTTCAAAAAAACCTACAGTTGTACTTGAAAGATTAAAATCTAGACTATTATTAGAAATAACACTATTGTGTTGTTCTAGGATACATGATTAGTAGTCAACTTCTTGCTTGTATCTCTTCTACTTAACATATGCCAATACAGTGTAACCCGGATATAAAAGAAACCCGGACATAAGAGAGATTTTCTCTGGTCCCAAATTAGAGCCTGTGTTAATGTATATATAATAGACAAACCTGGATATAAGATAAACCCGGATATAAGAGACTTCTTCTCCGGTCCCGACAACTCTCTTATATCCGGGTTACACTGTAGGTACAATCTTATTTACCAATCCACTACACCTCCCTGGACGAAAAAGGTTTAATGTCTTTGCTTGTTCTTGAACTTCCTCTACAATCTCTTTTCTCCTTGAGATTTATGTCTGTTCTTTTTCATGGAGATCTTGGTCTCATCTCATCTTCTTCATTGTTTGAGTCACTCCCACTATCATCCATAGGCTTGTCTTCTAATTTTGAATTCAACCATCTTTCTTTTTAAGGTCAGCTTAAAACTCCCAATGTTGCGTTTTATGAAAACAAAATACCAGCAAAACCAAATAGTAAGTCATTTTATTTTATTTTATTTTATTTTCATAAAAATATCTTTGGTAACAAAGATGACAGTACTCAACTGTTATGCAATATCAATCATCCTCTATGGCAGTGAATGCTCAAGGAAATTTGGGGCATCAGAAATGTGTTTCTACAGAAGGTTACTGAGAATACTATGGACAGAACAAAGGAGCAATGAGGCTGTTTTAAGGGAAATGGAACAGAAAAAGATAGTTAACATTCCTGGGACATATAATAATGAAAGAAAGATTGAAGACTTCAACACTCATAAGACATACTGAAGGCAATAGTGGAAGAAACAACACATTGAATCTCCTCCCCTGTCTTTTGAACAGGAGTAGAGATCCATCCCTTTTTTCCTGTTTAGGACTGGACTTCCAGTCCCTTCTAAAGTCTACTTCAACACTATACTCCTAATACACTGTCTATATTTCTGAGATGAGGTATTATGTACAGTATTTACATTAGTCGGACTATTGTCCTCATCTTTGTCGCCATATTTGTCACAACGTTTCGACCCTTGTACACTCCGGCCTTCTTCAGTCCTCAAGGACACATGGCACAGTGGATAAAGGTGTTGGTTAGATCCAGTGACAGACCCAAAGAGTGTGAGTTCAATACCCGGTTAAGGCAGTGGAGAACTTTCAGAGGGTAAATTACCAGGAGATAACTGATAACTGACATCCATCAAACATGGCTCGTGGAACTAGAACAGTCTACCCCAGTGATCGAAATAAAGGGTTCGGTTCGAAATTCCAACCACCTGAAGAAGGCCGGAGCGTACAACGGCCGAAACGTTGTGACAAATATGGCGACAAAGATGAGGACAATAGTCCGACTAATGTAAATACTGTCCTAATACACCTATACTCTTTCTTACACTAATACAACTCCACACAGTAACTCTCTACCTTGAGTGGTCCTTGAGCCTTGTATTGGGTGAACATAAACATGCCTGATGAGTAAATTGATGGGAGGACATGAACTGGGAGGGAAAGTAAGGAAACAAACATTGCTTCATGCTCTGAAAGTAGGAAGTTGTTCTATTCTTTAGTTCACTAGACTTTTACTGCTAGGACATATGATACTTCCACAAAGTTGAATCACCCTCATTTCCCCATAGTGACTTGGAATGAGAAATTGGAGAGCCGAGTTCAAATTCCAATCAGGTTCATTACATTCACTTATGTATGAATACCATTGAGAAAAGGGATGAATGCATCTTATCCCCCAACTATAGGTTAAATAGTATGACTTCTATCTAGAAAATCATTGTTATTCTAAAAAAAACTGTTGATGTTATAAGTATGAGATTTCTAGTCACTGGTATGTAATATAATCAGCAAAACAAGATAACCAAAAACCTCACTTATAAAAAGAACAGGTTTTATTTTATGTTAAACAAATGCAACAATATACAATATATGCATGTCCTTCCCTAACATGAAGATAATGACTGACAGACTTACCCAAATGGTAGAACAGAGAAAAACTGGTTTCTCAGAGATCTGGTCTCATGGCTGCTGTCACAGATCGAGTCTAGACTGGAAACACCAACACGTGTGTCACTCGGCAAAGCCTGCTGAAAGAGGGGCTTCTCCACGTGCTACGCTTTTTGTATGGGCAGCCTGTGTTAGGATTGATCAGTGGGAGACCCGCCCCGTTGTCACGTGATCTATCTCTCCACACATGGGTAAAGACAAAGCTTTTTACTGCCTCAACAATGTAATATTTGCTCGCAAAAAAAACAAAAGAATTATTCTTATAATCTGAAATATGTTTTTGATTTAAATAACCCACAAAGGGTTGATAATCCATTAAAAACAAATCAATCAATCTTCCATATTCCAAATGTCAGAAGAAAGTTCCACTTAGATACCATTTTCCTATGAACTGCCAATTTCCCATTTCAAATTTTCCTTAATTCCATTTCAGGTTTTAGACAATTTCATTTTTTCCATTTTCAGTATGGAATTCTGTTTATAAGTACCTCTCTCTGTCTGTCTGTCTCTCTCTCTCTCTCTCTCTCTATATATATATATATATATATATATTAATGCATGTTTCATTAAATAATATAGACAAGTTTTGTCTATTTATTTTAAGTAAGTTCCTTTCTTATTGTCTGATAAGCTTAATCACATTATCGTTGAAAGACAAAAGGAAAACACCATATTGATACATGTTTAAATCCAATCTAAGCTTTCGGCTTACATAACCCATTATCAAAGATGACAATTTTAATAAATAAAACAACACATATACGAAACCACAATGATAGTCCGTCCTTGCTGCTTGAATAAGTTCAAAGTAACGACAAACTTGTATATACGAGCCGTGGAAGCGAAAATCCCGTTGCAGCTCGTGACGTCACACATGACCATGCGAGAGTGAAAAACGAGAAGTATTAAGTATGGGAAGCCGTTGGTATAAACCAGTGGCTTCTGCTATAAATTATAAATATAAATTATATCAATATAAAAGTGGACATTGAAGTCAACACTTAGAGGCGACAGTCTGTTTCATGCTAGATGTAATCGTCAAGCCACAAGTGCTGTTATTTTTTGCATCTAGCATAAAACAGACTGTCACCTCTAAGTGTTAACTTCAATGTCCACTTTTATATTAAACATATGCTCTCTCTCTCTCTCTCTCTCTCTCTCTCTCTATATATATATATATATATATATATATATATATATATATATATAATCATTTATTTAAATATTATAACATAAATATGTTATGAAATCACTACAAAAATAGCCATTTCGTTTCGACACTTCCAGTGTCTTTTCAAGTGATGGTTTTGAATGCCTCAACATTCAACACCATCACTTGAAAAGACACTGGAAGTGTCGAAACGAAATGGCTATTTTTGTAGTGATTTCATAACATATTTATGTTATAATATTTAAATAAAATATTATATCTGCTCTACTCTGTATTGAGCACTCTTTAAAGAATAATAATTGTTGGTTATTGGAATTTACTCCGTATATACCAATCCCACACTTGGGTATATATATATATATATATATATATATATATATATATATATATATATATTATTTATATACACACACACACACAGGTGCTTATTTTCTGTGAAAACAGAAAAAAGAATGGAAAAACAGAAAAGCCTACTTGAACTGGAAATCATGATTTTGAAATGTAAATTTCTTTTTCTCACAATCAGACTTGTTAACTGTCATTTTTATTTGTTATAATGTTTATCTTTCTTAATTCACTCGTTTGACAAACATCAAAAGATAATGTTGGTAATATTTTAAAACATCTCCTTTACCTACTATATATATAGGCAACCAGACGTCTAGCCACACTGATGAGCTATGATACAGCGAAACAGCCTGTGGATGACAATATATGCTCCTGAAAAATTTATTTCAGGACACCTCTCTGGGAAGGAAGTGTGGGTTTGTAAACAGTGTCTATTACGGCTAATAATGCAAGACTCTTCGGTAAATCAAATCGAGTTCTCTCAGTCACTCTGTGTTTATCTAAAAATAAATACGCTTAAATTCACCTTCATCCCTGCTGTGTGCCAATGGCTTAGTGGTAGGATCCTCGATTGATGCCAATTCAGTCGGGTTTCGATCCTAGCTAGAGGCAACTGGACATCTAGCCACACTGATGAGCTGTGATACAGCGAAACAGTCTCTGTGGATGACATATATATATATATATATATATATATACATATATATACATATATATACATATATATACATATATATACATATATATATATATATATATATATATATATATACACATACATATATATATATATATATATATATATATATATACACACACATATATATATATATATATACACACATATATATATATATATATATATATATATATATACACACATATATATATATATATATATACACACATATATATATATATATATATATATAGTCATTCGCATACAAGCCTGTTTTGCTGTATCACAGCTCATCAGTGCAACTAGACAACCAAGTGCTTCAAGCTAGGATCAAAACCTGACTGATTTGGTACCAGTCAGAGTTTCTACCCCTAAGCCATCGGTGCTTTGGTAGAGAGAAAGACAATATATGATAAAAATATAGTTTTAAAGTATGCTATATTTATGAGTTAAAGTGCTCAATATAAGGGATAAGGCATATGTGAATATAAAAGTGGATATTGATGTTAAAACCCACTGGTGACAGTCTGTTTCATGCTTAAACTTCATGGCCTGAAGACTGCATTTAAGCATGAAACAGACTGTTGTTAGAGTCACAAACCAAAGAGGGAAAACTGAAAAGATTAAATGGCTGACAAAAAGATTAACTATTGAAAATATCAATGCAAATTAACAAAAACGGATTTCTGTTCAAAAAGTTCTGTAAGTTCTTTCAAGTAAACGAGATAGAAAATAAAAAAAATTATAAATTAAGCACAAACAGAATAAAACAAAAACAGGAGTCTGGTAAGACTTTACATCAAACTAGAATAATAGAAATAAAAATGGCGGCTAAAGCCAACAGGAAAACTGAAGACTGAAAAGAAAAAAGACTGAAAAAAGTCTGAAAAAAACTGAAAAGAAAAAGACTGAAAAAGACTGAAAAGAAAAAGACTGAAAAAAGTCTGGAAAAAACTGAAAAGATAAAGACTGAAAAAAAGACTAAAAAAACTGAAAAGAAAAAGACTGAAAAAAAAAAACTGAAAAGAAAAAGACTGAAAAAAGTCTGAAAAAAACTGAAAAGATAAAGACTGAAAAAAAGACTGAAAAAACTGAAAAGAAAAAGACTGAAAAAAAAAAACTGAAAAGAAAAAGACTGAAAAAAAGACTGAAAAAACTGAAAAGAAAAAGACTGAAAAAGAAAAATCCAAAAATTAAATTCAAACAAAAACAAATAAACACATAAAGAAAAAATAAATCAAATTAACAGTTTTGGGGGCCAAAATTAAAGTTCTTTGTATGTGTTGTCCAACAGTTTGCAGTTGCTTGCAAACTTGTAGCAACTCCACAGGTCTGAAAATAGGTCAAATCATGTCAGGGATGAGACTTAAAAAAAACCATAGCAAAGAGCTTATTCAAACAATTACCCTGTAAGGATTTATAGACAAGGCACACAGAAACAACTCTATGGCAATGGGAAAGTGACTGAAGGTGAGACACCAGATCAAGACTAATAATATTGCTGATTCTTCTTTGGATTTTATCAAGAATCTCTAAATAAAGCAGGAGCACCAGACCATATCTAGCCACAATATTTGAGGCAAGGACAAATGGTAGACTAATAAATATGTAAGATAGATTCAGGAGAGAAAAATTGTCTAGCATGACACAGTGAAACAACTTTGTTAGCAGCAAACCTAGAAATGAATTTATTATAGTCTTTCCACTTTGTTAGCCAAGAATGACAGCCTGAGAAGACACAACGGGTTACTCTCCTGGAGGTTAGCATCAGCCATGGTGATATAAGGTAGAAGAGGTCTCTCATATTATTAATAGAGGAAAGTTTTGTTTTGGAGGTGTTAAAATTAACAAGACATCTTTTACCCCAGTTAAAAAATTTTACTTTCAATTCACAGTGAATAATTTTAATATCATTTTATTTTGAAAATTCAGAAGAATACATTGAAGAAATTTTGATCAAATGGCCAGGAAACTATACTTTATTGCAAAATAATGCTACTTACATACAATGGTAAGTAAAAAAAAAAACTTTTATTTATATAAATTATTTTGAAACTATTCTAAGCTTTTTGAACACTTATATAATTTTAAAAAATTAAAGATAATACAATTTTTTTTCTAATTAAAATTAATAATAAATATATGAACTTATTTCATCAGAGCTATTTCAACTTGACTGCGCACTGTAAATCTGTGATTTCTTATTTTTAGCACGACAGCTTTTTTCCACACATGCTCATCTGCTCAGGTTCATTTGCGCTACTTCAAGACCCACAGTACCAACTTGTGATTTATACTGTAACTATACTGTGAACCTTAGATTTATACTGTAACTATACTAAGTGAACCTTAGTTACAGTTCAAGTAAGTAACCTGCCAGGGCCTGTTAGGAGGACTAACTTCTAATAATTACTATCATGTAATACTAAGCTGAGTTCAAATTCCAGTCAAATTCATTATATTCACTTACATGCTAATACCCTTGGGAAAGGTAGGATTTCTCTTCTT